>JABTTQ020000045.1:0-717512 GCA_016081115.2 Rehmannia glutinosa | reverse complement strand
CAATCGTTTGTACTTCGTTCAGTGCATGCTCAAGGAGTCGCGGAAGTCTGACATCTCGCTTTTCTATTTGGTACTTTGTTTGGAGGAATGTTACATGCCTCTTGACCACTTACCGGGGAAGTCTCAACCTCAGCCCCATGGCGCAAATACCTCAACAGACCTAGCCTTCTGGGAGCCTTGATGTTTCTTGGCAGTCTCAAGTAATATTTAGGGTCTTCTACGGTGCCCCGACGGTCGCCCGGTGTCTTGGGGTCTTAGACCACCGCCAAATCCCACTAGGCCTCAACTCAACTTAAGTTGCACTTCAACGCGGAGTGTTAACTCCGGTAGGCATCACCTGCATCCTCTTGTGTTTGTTGTAAGGCTTGATGTCGTTAACTCTATGATGAATTTGAGCATTTGATTCAGGATATTGTTGTCAGGAGCTTAAGACAATGTCCTCTACTTTCAGTTCTTTTTGTTTCACTTTGCCTCTTTTTCGCGAGGTTTGAGTCTTCCCCAACGTATCTCAATATAATACGTGAATGATGGAGAGAGCTTTCCATAATTTTGGCGTACCCATTTCGGTATTCTAATGGTAAGTCCTCTTTGCTCTGTTTAGAGTATTTTCCTTTGAGTTCTCGGTGCACAAGGTGGTAAACACCTTAGCCGGGGTTGGCTCAACTTGGGTGCCCAAAATCCCGGTGTGTCGCCGGTGCCCTTGGTATCACTCCAGGTGTACATGGGGCCGGGATGTCGGCGACAACTAAGCAATATCTTTATGCCACTCCCCAGGTCGTGCACGAGAGATGAGATGGCTACTCTCCTCATCTCAAACAATTGTTGCTCATTTGCTGGATTCCCCTCGAAGCCCGCCGCATCTTGGACTTCTTCTTCGCTGCAAAGCACGCTGGGATCAATATCTCACTGTCCTTTCTATTACCACAAGATGTTAAATGGTGGGTATGTTCGTGAGTACCATTGAATATGCGACTTCTCTGAGTACACGGGCTTGCTCCTCGACTTTATCTTTCTCATCCACTTCGCTGATGCGGAGGAGATCCATGCGATTGTCTTCGTTAAGGGCTTTTCCTCGAGCAGGTTGCGACACCAGGAAAATGTAGTAACTCTTATTCTTTTCAATGAACTCTGGTGAGCGATCCACACCTCGAGTGATCCACCTTCCATGCTCCCATTCTTCCGAGATTTGTTTGAATATCTGGGTGCAATAGAGAGTACATGACAACATCGTCATCATCATCTTCACCCTCTCCTCCTTTTTTTGGAATTTGAGGTTAGAATCGTTTCAGATCTTTCCCGTGAGACAATGATCTCGGTTGGCGAGGAGACAAATCTTTTTCAACAAGGCTTGGTTGTCTCACGCTCACTCACTCGTATCTCTCGCCTGGTGGAGTCTTCAATATCTCTGATCGCCTCTCAGCGATTTGCCCATTCATCAATCGCCTTCAGAGATCGCTTTTCCCGACTATAAGCGATCTCAATCTCTTGGCCGAAAGTGTAAGAAGGTTTTTCTTTCTAAAGTTGGGACGCTTGAAATCTTTTCTTCCTCGAGGAACTTACGGTTCAACATCCTTTGGTTCGTCGAAATGTTGTTGGGTTTTCTTAGACAACCGCTCATCTTGGGTCCTCTTTCTTCCTTATGACCGGAGTAAGGAATTTGAGGTTCCTTTTCTTAGTCTCTCGCTGCAGGGGCGGGTATTTCGGCTGCATGGGTAGTGGACTGCAAGAAGCGTGTCATCCTTTTTCTTAGAAATGAGGCGACTTTTCTTTTTGAAATAATAAACTTCTTGCTGGAGGAAGGGAGTACAATTGTCTTTCGAGATGATTCCCACTCCTTCATATAAGTTCTCTTCGCGTGACCTCTCTTACGAGGCACATGAGAGGGTTTGCCACTGGCTGTCTTTTTGTTGACATGGAAGGAGGTTTGCATTATCGACGGATACCCTTCACTTCCGGCCGGATGGCAATCACAAGGCCATATCCGAGAGAACATCCAAAGAACCATCTTCCTTGAAGGTTTTGTTGAAAACATACCTGGTAAGTCCGCTTGTGGATGAACTTCGTGATTAACCTTTTGCCCTGACCGTCGCAACCATGACGACGCTCTTAGTCTTTAACGGTTAAGGTATAAACTCATATCTACACATTTGGAGATGACATCCGTCAACTTATGGTAGCTCGCCCCTTGATTCTTGCCGGTATGTAGACTACCTTAAAGATACTGGTTACTTTCTTTCCACATGTTCGGCGGATCGGAATGTCTACACGCCTTCATGCATCTCCTCTTTACGCCTTCGTAGGAAGAAGCGAGGCTCTTTCATCAAGGATTCTTAGCACTTTGATGTCCGCTATGGCGAAGACTGCATTTCTTCATCTCGCACCTCGCGTTGAATATCATGAACCTCTTCTCTAGGTAAGTGTGAGAGTATTTAATGGTTAGAAAACTCGAGACCTTTTCATCTCATTTGACGATGTCTTCTTAACAAGGTTTCACGTAACCTGGCTTCACCATTCCTTCGGAATCATGACGATCCCAGTGGATTTGCTGAGAGCTTAACGTAGTCGATCTTTTTGTGCAATTTTCGAGAGTTTTTATGGATTAAAATCAAGACCTTGTAAACTTAACTAAATTCCTAGAGAATAGAACTTGCTTATTTTCAGCTTTGAAGATGAACAGGTTTGAGTAAGGGAGAGAAGAAAGATCGAAAACCGTGATAAGTTGTGAAAGGACAATTCTCGGAGGATTTTGAATTTTTTACCTCGAGATCAGCGGTCTGATTAAGATGTCAAACCACATTTTATTACTTGCTCAGATTAAATGCGCAAAGAGTATTTATAAACATCGAATCATTTGCTTATCATCACACCCTTTACTGTCAGAGTCATTATTACGGCTGACATAAAAACATTCCCAGCTTTTATTTAAAACGCATCGTTTTTGTCACTTACTTCATAAAGGACTAGTATATGAAATATGACTTAACATGCTTCTCTTCTCATTAAATTGTGTTCACTCATTCCCAAAGCCTAACTCGATCAGTGAAACGACTAATGTGGTACATTTCACTTGGCTTGATGTGTGAAACTTGCTCTTTCTCATTTTCATCTTCTATCTCACGATGATTGAGTCTTGAGGCCAACTCAACTCAATTAACCACTGGCTCGTTTTCTTAGCTCTTCAAATCTTGATTCACATAGAGTTAACGTGAATATGTCGATAACGCCTTCGATCGAGATATATTCAAAGTTGTCTTTTCTTTAACATGATCTCTTATAAAATGATATCTAGCATCACTGTGCTTTTGTTCTTGAATGAAAAATAGGATTTTGTGTGATTGCAATAGCACTAGTGTTATCACACATAATTGGAATCTCTTTTCTTCCCATCTCATAGTCAAACGCTTTGTCTCATTAATGCAAGACTTGGCACTGCAAATTTTGCCCAGTAGCTGTACTCTGCTAGCAATGTGGATATGCATTATTGAGTTTTGCTTTGTAACCAGAAACAAATCTATTTCAAGCGACTGACCCTGTACCTTTTTCTGTCGGCCAACTACATCCAAGATAAACGAAGTCTAGTGCGAAGAACTGATAGCTTGAATCCACATTCCTTTGGATACCATAAGCCAACTTCCTGGCATCCCTTCAAATAATTTTTGTTGCATTTTTGCAATCATGTAGCTCTCCTTTTGGTGCGTATTGAAATCTTGCGACATACACCTACCTCTGTGGTGATGTCCTGCCCGGCTTTCTTTAAATTTGTTAAGTAAACCCGATGATCCATAAAGGCTCTATATCCGGTTTGATCCACAGCCTTGCCATCTGTGCGTTTATGTCCATTCCTGACTGATGTGTTCTTTGGAATTTTCACGAAGAGCTTTTCTTCCATACCAAATTTCTTCGTTAAATCTCTCTCGGTTTTATTTTTGTTTCGAAACTTATGTGTTTCCATCCTTCAATTGCTTGACTTGATGATCTAGAAGAAATCGGCTCCCATCATGCTCATCTCAAATTTACCTTCAGGGTTTGAGAACTTATCACACAACTCTTTGTCGTGGATCCAAAAATGATGTCATCCGCGTATATTTGAACAAGCAAGATAATCATCTTGAATTAAAGAGTGTTCTATCCACTTTGCCTGGTGAATCCATTTCGAGTTGAGAAATTGGGACAATGTATCATACCAAGCTCCTGCTTGTTTCAAATTCCATATAAGGATTTTTGAGCTTGTATACTTATCTCCAATAGTTTTTCGCTCAAAACTTGAGGTTGTTCAACATAGACTTCTTTACTCTATCACCCGATTTAGAAATGCTCTTCACATCCATTTGATACTACGAGTTCTTATGTGCAACATAGGCAAGTTAAAAACGTCCTTAGTGCTTCCAATCTTGCAAAGAGATAAATGTTTCCATCAAAATCTATACCCTCTTCTTGGCAATGCCTTCGCTACCAATCTTGCTTTGTAACTCTCACCACATATCCTTCCTCATTCATCTTGTTCTAAAACACATTTTACGCTAATAACATTTTGATGGGTTGGTCCCTGCACCAATTCAGCTACCTTACTTTCAAATTGATTGAACTCTTTCTGCATGGCAATCCAATGTGTATCCACCAATGTTTGATACATCTTTGGCTCATTTGGGGAAATAAAAAAGTGAACATTGCATCATGTTGTGCTCTGATCTGGGTTCATATATGCCATTCTAACATCAATTACTAACTTTGGTGGATGGTCTCTCAAATCTATCTCATCGGGTTAGAGTAAGTCACCGGATTGATCGTCTCACGGCTAAGTTGTCTTGAACAACTCTTTTTCACCATTAATTTGTAGACTTTCACTGTCTTTGACATTCATCAATCTCTAAAAATAAATGCATTGATTGCTCTTTGCTGGCTTCCATGAAAGGGATCTTACGTAGTTGATTCGAATTATCGGCTAACTCTCAATATCTTCTCCATTCACATTAGGTTCATCAAAAACCTCTTGATAGACTGCCGTGACACATAGTATTCTTGTTCAAGACTTTCTAGGCTTTGCTCTCAATCGAAAGTATCCCAAAAGATACCTTCATCGACTTTAGCATAAAAGCCAAATGGCCTTCACCCGTTGTTATGGATTTAAACATTTTGCATCCAAATGATACAAGATCAACATTTGGCTTTCTCACTGTCAAATCTCATAGGGAGTCTTGGTTAATTGCGTGTTGATCATGCATCTATTTTGAGTATAGCATGCGGTGTTAATGGCCGATGATATCTCTGTGCAATCCCGACCTTCCAACTAACATGGTCTTTAGCTTCTTGAGAATTCATTCCTTCTTTCGGCTACTCCGTTCTGCACGCTTGGAGTTCTTGCTGCGAGATGAACTCAGTAAAGCGATACCATTTTCAACCGCAAGATCTTTGAATATCCCATTGACAAACCGGTTCCTCTATCGACCTTATCTTTATATTGATTTGGTTCTTTCCATTTCTAACTCTTTTTCATTAGTAGGACTAACCCGCAGTTTTCTTGCTTTTGCACAGCCAAGATTGTCCATGTATATCTGAATAATCATCTATTACATTTCTAAGGTGTATTCATCACTTATGTTGGGCTAGTTCAATCGGACTCAAATAGATCCATATGCAATGATGTAATATCCTTTTGTTGAAGAGGACTTACTTGTCCTTAAATGAAGATTTATTTGCTTTCCCATCTTGCATGCATCATATATACTTTCATGCAGTACCTTTGAGTACAAAATCCTCCCGCCAGATGACTCTCCTGAGCCGATTGTCTTGAAGTTCAAATGACTCAGCTTCTTGGCCTTGACCGAGCAAATTCGATTTGTGCTCTTTGCTAACGACAAGTGCTTGGTGTAGCAAAGAGACCAATCTACCACATACATATTCTTCTCTGCCTTGATCTTTGCAAAGACTATTTACATTTGATTCGGATCTTTGATGCGGCACATCTCTATATTGAATCCAACAACATTGTAGCCTCTTTGTCAGAGTTGGTCGATGCTTACCAAAGAAGTTGAAGCCTTCAACATAAGCAACATCGTGATTTCAATCCATTCTTCTTGATAGATCATGTGCCTTTGATTTCCCCTTTGAGCTTCATTTCCTCAAATATGAATTTTGCACCTATAATCTCCTTGAATCTTGACAGATTTTTCTTGTTTCTGCCATATGTCTGAACAACCACTATCCGTATACCAGGTTCTTCGCACTTTCAATTTTCCTTGAACTCGCAATAAAGAAACGTTTTAGGTACCACTTGTATGCGTGTCACGATGGGTTAGTGATATACGATGATCCAACCAACCTATAGCCAAAGGACTTGACTACAAGAGGTTGCCGTCTATGCCATAATCATAGTGCACATTAGCAAATTGCTTGGAGGTTTTTAGGTTCATAAAATTGTCTCTTTTGTCTATATGCCTAAGTGTAGTACACTGGGTGTATATGTGTCTTTGATAATAGCTCTTTTCCCTTTGGAATGACCTTTCTTTGAGGTTTAGGTCTTTGCCGTTTAGTTTATATTCCATGGTCTTTGCGATATTTCACATTGTACCAATCGGCTTGCTTGGATAGTTTCCACCATTCCCAACATGTGTTTTTCTAATGAAACTTATGGCGTTTTTGATAGCTCTGTTTGTTCTTCACAAAGTACTTTCTATTTGTAGTTCTGTCGAGAGAACAACGATTTCTTCTCGGCTATCCTCTCGGCATACTCAATCAGTTGTTTTCCTTTCACTTTATATCTAAAGCCGGTTTGTTTGTGATTGTGCTTAGGAGTGAATGTGGGTCAACATTTGGTGTTTGAATTTTGAGATGCTTCATTGTGAAGATCCTTTTCCAAAATCACTTTTGGAGTTTGGTACCCACAAAGAAATTGAATCTATGCTGTTTTATCTCCGCATTCATTTTGACTCATGATAAGATCATCCAATGATTGGATGCCTTGTAAGTGAGGCAATCACATTTTTGATATATTTTTCCTCTTTTCTATAAATGTATCTCTTTATCATTTTGGCATTCTCGACGCCCACTTGTGTTCTCATCGAGTTATGTGACTTGAGTACTCAACTCCTTAGTCAAATTTTGTGAGTTTGGCTTTTAATTTGTTTGTTTTCCTCATTTAGAAGTGTGTGTGAGAATTTTATGTGCTCAAAATCTTTCATCATTTTGCCTAATGAATCATAAAGATCGATGGGTGATGAAGTGTGTGTATCACAATCACTTTCACTGAATCACAGATGAGATGAGTTAGAGTGTACCTCATCTTCTTGATATGTTCGCTCTTGTTCTTTAGCCATAAAAGGCGAGATCATGGCCTCTTCTTGAGTCACACTGAGTATTTAGCTTCACTACTCTCACGAGTCTGTTTCTTCTTTAGACTTAGCTATCTCGGTAGTCTCGGCCCGACCAACATGGCTTTCTTCTTTTCCTATCTTCTCTCTCTAAAGACTTCTCTTTCTTCATTACTATATTTGTTGGTGGTGGATAGGAATAATCAGATCGCAAAATGTCTGGTTGTCTGCGGTTCAACACGAGGTTCTCGGCCTTTGATCGGCTCTTTCTATTCTTGGGTTATCAACTCTACGATATTCAACCCTTTGATGCTCGACTCTCTTGGGTGGCCTATCTTCCCTTGACTTAGAGGGGAGCCAATGTCTCCTAGAGGTTTCACTTTGTTTTTTATAGTTCTTATTGAAGAACTTGTTGAATCTTTTAACCATTAGGGCAATTTCCTCTTGGTACATGGCTTCCATTGGATTCGGTATCTTGGGTACAACTGTCTCCTCTTGCTCTTTTCTTCTCGGCTCAAACTCATAGGCTTTTAAGTCGAGAATAGCTCATGATTTGATGTTCTTGAGAGGTCATGGAATGTCTCGAGCCATAGTCTTCATTTCCCATTCAATTCGGAGGCTCTTCAATATCTTCATACACATCTCCTTTTGCGTGTATTCCTTCCCAAAAAAGAAAGCTCACTTGTGATTGATGAATACGGCATCCGGTGATCTGGTTTCAATGCAAGCATTTTGAAATTTTCAAATTTTTGAACATCAACAGAGACAATTTATTTTCTTTAATTTGTTTTGATCCTTTACAAATTAAAATTTGTCGTTTATTCATTTCTTTTGATTTTCAAGATTTGACTTTGTTGAACATTTCTTTGTCCTAAGTCTTGTAGAAGTATGTCTTTGGTCATATTGTCCAAGTTGTATCTCTTCTATCTTCATTTATCCACTCATCCTTGGTTTTCAACCATGGCTTGTCTTACTTAGCAACAACTTCTTCTCCTTCACTGCATTTGCTCTTATCTTATCGTGTTCACTTTCAATATTTGCGGTGGCCCATCCTCTATCACAAGCCACATTTCATCGTGTAGTGCAGATAGATGAGCCTGCATATGAATTTTCCAATCATCAAATTCTTCAATGAACATAGAAATGCATGTCAAATTTGCTTCTTTAAAAATGAAAGATTTTGAAAATGCAAGTATTTAAAACCTTTTGATGATCTTGGATTCGACCTTGAACCTTCCTACAATCCTCTTTGGAAAGTAGACCCCTTTTGATTATTCAAAAGTTTCCTTTGCAATAGATTTGAAGTTGTCTTTCCTTCACAGCTTGTGTTGGATCAATTCCTTCGAGTTTCAGGCTTGAGGATTTGCTTGAATATACTTGAGAATATTTGCAGGTTAATTGCTTAAATATTGCTTGCTTGTTCGTGGTTCAGGTTGTCAAGGTAACCTTTTCTCAATGAATTTCCTCAGCCTTTTATAGTGAACTTTTGAAATTTTGCCCGTTGAAGAGATAGGCTAATTTCAAAAGTTACTTGTATTCGTTGGCTTGTCTTGTTGCAGTCCTTGATGTTGACATTTCCTTGTATTTAATGTTTTGCAACATTGCACCGTATCTGACACTTGGTGCAGTGCTTCCCATTGGTTTGTTCCTTTTGCACACAACTGGAACTAACATTTATCTTCGACAACTTTAATATGTTACCTTTCTGAGTAACATTCTTGACTTTCATCAATGGATCTCGTTTAGTTGTCTTGACTTGACTGCAGTCTTTTATTCCCCAGGTGACTTGAGTTAGCTTCCAATCTTTGGATGGCTCATCTGTCACTTCAACTTGAGACTTGGCTTCTTGAGTTGAGTTGACTGACTCGTCACACAGCTGTTCCACATCTGATACACCTTCGGTCTAGTTCTTGACTTTTCTTCTTTGCCATACTCAGTTGTCTTGCAGCGGAGTGTTCACTTCAGTCTTCAGTTGACTTCTTGTATTTCTTGGCGTAGCTGACTTGACTCAGCTTTTCCAGCCCTATCTATTACAATACAAATTACAAGGAAAATGGGGTGCCAACTTCCTAGTTTAAGTTTTACATGGCATCAGTCAAAATCTATAAAATAAATTTCCTAACAGGTATTCCCACAACTCCGGCCTGTGGAGCCTTTCCCTTCTCTTTTCGAATTTCTTCATTTAGACTTGCCTCAGCTAATCCAGCTTCATCGGCATTAGGAGCAGATGTGTTAGTCTGCTGAGCTAATTGAGTTTCATCTTGAGCAGAGCCTGCTCAGCTGACTAATTTTCAGCTTGAGCAGCTTGTGTGAGCCTGCTCAGCTGACTGACCCTCAACTGTCTTAACAACTTCCTCGGTATCAGTTGAGGCTTCCTTATGAGTTGTCTGGTCGTCTGCAGGCTTATCAACGTTATCAGAGTGTGATGGTGCCATTGGGTGTGGCCCATCAACCAATAAAAATTTCATCGGAGCAGCTTTGTCACTAGCTTCACTCCGAGAGGCTTGAGCATCCTCAACCGTGTCCTTATTAGATTCAGAAAGGAGGGTGGACTCAGCTTCATCTTCGGATTCCAGGAATTCAATATTAACATGTTCCTACGAATCACGAAGGGCACTGATTTCTTATTCTTCATCAGCTGCCTCCATCTGAGGAATTTTCTCATTTACAGCTTCTTTAGCCAAGGAAGTCTCAACTTGCTTTGGGCCTTCTACACCCTTAGCAGTCTCAACCGCTGGGGGCCTTCAACATCCCTGTGTGCAGTCTCAACCGCATCAGGGTCTTAGACATATCTCTTTTTAGCAAACTCAGCTGCCTTAGGGTCTTCAGTGGCATCCGTCGAAATCTCAACTATTAGGATTGAACTTTCAGGGACAGGAGTCTTAACTCCCATGGCCTTCTTTCCATCCTGTGCCTTAGCTGCATCAGCAGCGTCATCGGCTGCCCGGTTGAGATGAGGTTTTCAATTGAGATGATCTTCACTCTCGGCTTCATCAAATTGATCTCTTTTGCTCGGTTTGCTTCTCACCTTCGCCTCCTAACTCCATAGGTTGGTCTCCCACATCATCCTCCGGCCTAGCTGTGGTGGTGAGAGCTTCCCCCTCAACTGGCACACCAGCTAAGTTAAGAGTAGTGGGGTTGTTCTGCACCTGAGACTCGGTTGTTGTTCTCTCTGAGTGATCGCGGGGGCGGTGTCTCAAAGACTTCTCGCAAGAGTTGGCTTGGCTAGGTGCCTGCATCATCACCTTCCCTAGCTTCATCGCCAAACTTCCGAGTGCCATATTAGGTGCACGGGGGGATGTGGTGGCGGCAATGTCAACTACTATGTTTAGTGCCACATTGATGTGTGTAAAATATACATGCATTTTAGGGCTTAAAATAATATATATTTGATGTATTTGCACGCATATTTAGTATATTTTACTTGGTTTCCTTGGAAGGGTATGGTACTGTGTATTCTTGTAAGCTTAAAATGAAGAAATATCATTGATTTCGGATATGACTAACAAATGCGAAGAAAAGATCAAACGACAAAGAAAATGAACAAAAACACTTCACACGGCCGAGCCATGTGGTGTCACACGTGTGAAAATGTCGGCGTGAAAATGACACAACCGTGTGAAGAATGGGAAGAAATAGGAGACAAAACCTTACCACATGGCGTGTGGGAAAGATCGCGCAAGACACCACACGGCCGTGTGGTGCCACAATACCAGTCGTGTGGGACTCGCACGCATTTTTTCTAGAGTTCTTTTCCCATTCCGACTCTCACAAGTGATCTCTCAAGCATCTATAAAAGGGACCCAAGGCTTGCATTAAAATTAATTCATTCATACAGAAAACACATCAAATTACGCGGAACACAAGATTCACAAACTCCAAGCATCACACCGTGTGGCCCATCGCACAAAAATGGGCGAATCACCTACCCTATTTTTACCCCAAAATCCACTTTTTCTCCCATGTTTTCCTACACAAACCTAACATACGAAATTATCTCCCAAAACTCTCAAACTCCTCTCCAAATCTCTCCAAATTTACCACAAATATCAACCAAAAAATACAAATCCTTCATCCTCTCAAGAAACTCACCACCAAAAGCCTTCAAATTTCCAACCTCTCACAGTTCTACACCAAGTTTGGGGGTACTCCAAAAATCCAAATTTCAGATTTTTTTACCTCAAAATCTTGAAATACATTGCTTCTAGAGATGAAAGAGAAACAAAGAGAAATACAAGAAGAAGAAGGGAGCCGACTCCAGAGCCCAAACCGGAGCTTGAACCAATATTCGATCCCGAGGAGCCCGAAGCTTCAAATGTAATCTTGCTAAATGACACACACTGGGCTAGATGGGC
Source organism: Rehmannia glutinosa (assembly GCA_016081115.2). Taxonomy (NCBI): domain Eukaryota; kingdom Viridiplantae; phylum Streptophyta; class Magnoliopsida; order Lamiales; family Orobanchaceae; genus Rehmannia; species Rehmannia glutinosa. Next base: position 705,850 of record JABTTQ020000045.1, on the reverse strand, counting down.
GATACTCTACTTTCGTCCATGGTTTAATACAAGGTATCCCGATGAACCTACTCTTACTAATTTATTGGAGGATTTTAGGGCTATGTGTGGTAAAATTGATTCACATGAATTTGTAAATGGGCATTAGGCCACTTATTCGGTTATCACACTTGAATTTTTGAGTAGTTTTGAATTGGTTGTTTGAACAAGAAACTTGATGGGAATTAGGTTTCGACTGGGGAATGAGCCGTGTGAACTAAGTATTGATGATATAAATAAAATTTACAGAACTCCAGCTTATGGGGTTGAGGAGCACAAGGTTTTTGATAAGGATAGGTTTTGGAGAAAATCTGAGAGGGGTGCAATTTGTATTGGGGGGATGATTACCCCTATCGCTGAATATTTCAATATTAACTTGGATGGGTATGAGGAAGCCGCGGGGCCTAAATTGATTGATCTTACTTTTCTAATCAATGAAAATGATAAAATTTGATGGGCGTGATTACTAACTCAATCAAGAAGATAGAACAAAGTTAGCCTTCCTAACCCTGAAGCGACATCCATTAGAAATAGGGGATAATGGTTGCATAGGGAGGAATAGGGGTTGTTGCTCAAGAAAGAGCAAGATGAGCCAATGAGGAGATGCTGGAATCATCTAGAAAGGGGTAACCAACCATTGACTATGAGTGAGAGGCTCTAAAGGGTGGAAGCTAATGTGGGGAGATTGATAGATGACACGTATGTCGCTTAATGGCTATGTCTAATGATTATCACCAGGATTACTCACAACGATTTGATGCCATCACCCAGTAGCAGCGGCATATGTACGAGATGATGTCTCGTATGGACCAGTGACACATCTCACAGGGCCAACCCTCTACCTCCACCACCACAGTGATCCATGTAAGTACTTATTACACATTCCTCTATTTTTTGATAATTTCCTCATATGTTCGGGATGAAGCATATTTTAAGTTTGGGGGGGGAGGGGTTGTGAAGAATGCGTAATTTAGTACTTTCTTGCATTTTGCATCGCATTTAGGATTGCATGTAGAGCATTTTGCATTAAAATTTTTTGAATTTTTGATTTTTCTTTAATTTTCATTTATTTTTATTTTTATTTATTATCTTTTATCACGTTTATCACTTTAGCACGTTTAATTACTTTTGTGTGTGAATTTTAATCAATGTTTTCGAAAATGCCCAGCTTCCGTTTGATTTTACTATGAGCATTTTATGGTATGACATAACATACTTCTAAGCATAATGTGATGAATTGTTGGGAAGATGTCATTTATTTGCTTAGCGTTAGTTGAGAAAATTGGGTATTTGAGCATGTTTGCGAAAAATAAGCTCAATGAGCTTTTGTGCCTTAAAATCGCTTTATCTTATGCGGCTTATTTGTTCTTAGTGTGTCATTCATGATTGTTAGAACTCTAGAACTTGCTCGTATCTTCATTGAAGCTATATGTGTGTGCAATTTTTGGAAATGATTTAAGGTCATCTTTGTTTAGCCTACTTAACCTAAAAAGCCTACCTATGAACTCGTGATTCCCTAGTTAGCCAATTTTGAGCCAAAAATTTTATTCTGAGCCACATTGTGTAAGTCCAAGCGGCTACGATAATCTAGATGGGGGGTGAATAGATTATCTCCATCTTTTCTATTTTACCCTCTTTTTCGAACCGAATGCTCAAAGACAATAATAAAGGTGCGGAATGTAAACAACACACGTCGATTTATAGAGGTTCAACCCACCTAGGGCCTAATCCTCTACCACCCCAAAGATATCCTGGATGGATTTCAAAAAGAAAAAAAGATTTTATTAATTACCAAAATTAATACAACACCAACTTACAACAACACCTTGAAGAGCACCACACTCTTCTTCAACACCACCTTTGAGATTACCACGATCTCTTCTTGGAAATTTACTTTGTTGAAAATGTTTTCTCCTTCTTTGGTCAAATGAGATGTTCATTTGATGTCTTCTAGGAGGTATGAATTTTACTTGATTTTTATTCCGCCGGGTACCTAATATAACATTGTTTTGTGGTACCCTCAAGTGCATGGGTGCTTTGGGATTAGTCTTGAGACTTTTAGGTCTCCAAAAATAATTAGAGCTATTTCTAGCCCGACAAGTATTTACCGTATGACCCTTTTTACCGCAATAGAAGCAAGTAATAATTTTTGGAGCATAATGACCAACATGCATAGGGACTTGATTTCTTTTCACATAATTTACAATAGTAGGCTTATGATCAAGTCCTTTATCACAATCATGAATATCAATAATCTTGGTCATTTTAACGGTACTCGAGTTGGATTTTGATAAATCCCTTTTCATACAATTAATCTCCTCAACAAGAGTACTATTTTATTTTTCAAGGTTTCTAACCTTGTCAAGTGTGGTGGTGTGAGCACATGATAGTGATTCATATGAAGTAAATAAACTATCCTTTTCATTTTTCTAAACATTGAATTCCTTTTTCAAAATTTTGTACTTAACAAGTAAATTTTGGAATTCATTTTGGAGATCATCAAAATCATTTTGCAAATCACTATAATCATTTTGAATAACAATATCATAGGAAGTAGAGGTTTAAGACATACCTCGTTTTCTTCGATGCCCATAAGACAATGTTCAACTTCTTCATAGTTGGAAGTTGTAAGAGGCTTGTTCCTTAGATTTGACATTGTATCCCTTTGAGAAGTAGATGCTTTTGAGTTGCTCCTATCATTTGCATATACTTCATGAATGGCTTCTAATTTTGCCATACTCCATGAGCCGATCAATTCCTACAATATGTTCATATTCCAAATTAGTAAGTGAACAATACAAAATATTGAGAGCTTTACCGTTTAAGGAGATGATTTTCTTCTCTTCATCATTTAGCTCTTTGAGGCCTTTGGAGGTGTGTGGTGTGTCTTTCATCGGAATGGATTCTCCATTTATGATGGTGTTCCAAATGTCAAACCCACAACCTTGTAAATAACATTCCATTCTTTCTTTCCAAAATATAAAATTTTTGGAATCAAATAGTGGTGGCTTGGTGGTGGAGGTGCCGGAAAGGTGAGCTTCATTCGTAGCCAATGATCGTTCCTCTTCACTCGCGATGTGAAACGAGCTTGCCAAAGAGTTTGGCTGCGATACCACTTGTAAGTCAGCGACTACGATAATCTAGAGGGGTGAATAGATTATCTCCATCTTCGATTTCGCCTCTTTTTCAAAAATTAATACAAACTCAACTTATAACACCTTGAAGAGCACCACACTCTTCTTCAACACCACCTTTGAGATTACGATCTCTCTTGAAGATTACCACAATCTCCAACGGCACTTGTGAAGATTACCACAATCTTCAACCTTGAAGAATACCAAATTCTTCAACACCTCAACAAGAAGATTACTACAATCTTCTTACACTAACACTAGATCACCCAGTGTGTTCTTACCACAAGAACACTCACAAGGATATCTTGTGTTGAATGATAACTCAAAATTCAAGATTACAACTCGATAATGAATTATACAATTAAGTGCAAGTGTAATCAAGAATAGCCTAGACCTCAAGAATGTGAAAGTGAATAGCTAGGCAAATTACAACAAGAAATAAGACAATGTAAGAACAAGTGTATTCTTGAGTGTATCCTATTGTGTTGTAGTTTTCTCTCTTTTTATTGTGCTTCAAATCTTCCTCTATTTATAGGAGATGATTGATACTTGATAGGCTCCTCATGGAATCTGATATCTACAAAACCATTGCAATTAAAATCAAGATTATAGATGTTAGAAATCAATCCCACAAATTAAGGGAAAGTTATGTTTGTCAAGCGTCCAGAATTTTCTTTGTCAAACCATAGAGAGACGTCGTCATGTGAAAATAAGTTTGAAATCGCCTTTTGACACACAAGCTATGGCTTCCTAAAGCCATAAGTTGTGCATTATAAATCCATAATTCAACAATTGGACTAAGTATAATGCACAACTTATGGCTTTAGGAAGCCATGCTTATAAGTCAAAACAGATTCAAACTTCTATTTCTCGCGACGGCCACTCCTATGGTTTGACAAAGAAAAATTTGACTGCTGACAAAGCAAAACTTTCCCTTAATTTGTGGGATTGATTTCTAACAGCTATAATCTTGATTTTAATTGCAATTGTTTTGTAGATATCAGATTCCAAGAGGATCCTATCAAGTATCAATCATCTCCTATAAATAGAGGAAGATTTAAGCACAATAAAAAAGAAAACTACAACACAACAAGATACACTCAAGAATACACTTGTTCTTACATTGTCTTATTTCTTGTTGTAATTTGCCTAGCAATTCACTTTCACATTCTTGAGGTCTAGGCTATTCTTGATTACATTTGCACTCAATTGTATAATTCATTATCGAGTTGTAATCTTGAATTTTTGGGTTATCATTCAACACAAGATATCCTTGTGAGTGTTCTTGTGGTAAGAACACACTTGGGTGATCTAGGTGTTAGGTGTAAGAATATTGTAGTAATCTTCTTGTTGAGTGTTGAAGAATTTGGTATTCTTCAGGGTTGAAGATTGTGGTAATCTTCAAAAGGTGCCGTTGGAGATTGTGGTAATCTTCAAGAGAGATTGTGGTAATCTCAAAGGTGGTGTTGAAGAAGAGTGTGGTGCTCTTCAAGGTGTTGTAAGTTGAGTTTGTATTAATTTTGAAAAAGAGGGCGAAATCGAAAAGATGGAGATAATCTATTCACCCCCCTCTAGATTATCGTAGCCGCTTGGACTTACACATCGATCTTTAAAATTGCAAAATGATTTTATCCCTGAAATTTCTTGAGCTTATAGCAAGTGAATAGGTTTGGGGGAGATGTGGTGAAAATTTATGAAAAAAGAGAGGAAGTTGGCAAATGAAATAGGGATGAGTAGTATCTAAGTGAATAAAGGAAGCTCGAGAAAAAGAACTCTAAAAAATGTATAGAGAAAATCGAGTAAAAGAAAGAAAAAATCTGAAAATTGTGTTAAAAAAATGAGAGCCTGAGGCTAAAGAAAAAGAAAAAAAGAGGCAAAAAGGCCTAAAAAATGAAAAAAGAGAAATAAGAGTGGATTTGAGTTGAAAAACAAATATTTTAAAAAAAGAGTATTATGATAAAATTGGGTTGGTGAATTGCAAGTCTGTGCGCTTAAATTCTATTTGCTCAAGTCAAATCACTTAATCCAAATTTTCCTAGCCTTACCAAAGAGCCTACACTACAACCAAATGAAAAGTTCTTTTTGATTCTTAGATTGTGCACACAAAAGTGGTCGAGATGTTAGACGATTTGCAAGCCTATGGTAGTTCTACTTTCACTGAATTGAATTTGAGCATAAACACTATCAATACACTTCTGAGAGTCGAGTGATACAATACTTTCTTGTGAGTCGCAATGTCGAGTACCCAAGAGAGTATTGCCTATTACCGAGTTTATGAATGATAACTTCTTGATTATGAATTACATGGTTTTCTTAAGTATGGATTCAAATGTTATTTAATGTTCATAGTGTTCTTGTGTGTTCATTTTTACCTCTTGATATTATTTTCTTAATTTGCTCAAGGACGAACAATGCTTTAAGTTTGGGGGATTTTGATGTGTGTAAAATATACGTGCATTTTGGGGCTTAAAATGATATATATTTGATGCATTTGCACGCATATTTAGTATAGTTTTACTTGATTTCCTTAGAAGGGCATGATACTACGTATTCTAGTAACTTTTTACAGGCAACGAAGCTTAAAACGAAGAAATATCAGTTGCAATGACTGGATAGGACTGACAAATGCAAAGAGAAGATCAAAACGATGAAGAAAACGGACAGAAATAACTTCACATGGCTGGACCGTGTGGTTTCACACGACCGTGTGAAAATGCCGGTGTGCAAGTGACACAACCGTGTGAAGAAGGGGAAGATACAGGGGACATAACCTTACCGCACGGCCAGACGGTGTAAGCCACACGGGCATATGGGAAAGTGCTGCACAAGACACCACACGGCCGTGTGGCACGTGTGGTGCCACACGGCCAGGGCGTTTGGGACTCTGCAGACGCATTTTTCTGTGAGTTCTTTTTCCGTTCCAACTCTATAAGTAATCTCTCCAAGCATCTATAATGGGACCCAAGGATGGCATGAAAATTAATTCATTCATACCGAACATAAGATTTGAAGTCTTCTGAGAGATGAGGGCTAGGTCGCAAAGAATACCACAAGGCCTTTCGCATCTACGGGAGCACAAGAGCTTCGAAGGCTTAGGAGGGGAATCCATCCTGACAAGAAGGGGTTTTCTTTCTATGTCTAGATCTCTTGTCTGTGCTTAAACGATGTCATAATGTTGATTTCAAATTTGTCTATGAATTTGTTATCAATATTTGGCTAATCTTTTGGATCTTAGGGGCATAATCGAAACTGTGGTCATGCTAAATCTTCCTTAATTATTTTCTTAATTGATTCATGTGTTCTGTTTTATGAATTCGGGTGCTTATTCTTAATTGATTTTTATTTGGCCAATATATTGTATGTCATATTTGTTAGTGCAAAATTCGGAAGAAGAGTTCTAACAAAGACGGAAATTGAATTCAGACATAAACGGGTGTATCGAGTTGGGAGACCTACAACTGTTTGTGCGGAGTCATTCAATTCATAAATCTTTTGGGAGTTAATAATAGTTGTATCAACTTGGGAGACCTACAATTGTTATTAATCTGATGCTTATGCGCGCCCGGGAGGGAATAAACTAACTTAGGAATTGAAACCAGAGAATTGCATGAATTGGTTTTGAAACTTTAATTGGATTTAATATTGTAGAAACATGTTGAGATTATGTGCCTAAGGTTGCTCCTGTAGTTGTTAAAAATACTTGTGGGGTTCACAAATTTATTTTTTTTATGTTATTTTCAATTTTATACAAAACTTGATATTCAGTCGCTTCAATAAAAATGGAATGCAATGTTATTATAGCCTAAGTGTTTCACATATCAATCTCTGAGGAATACGACCTTGCTTGTCATTATCCTATAAACTACACTGTACACTTGCAGTTGTATGATCCAAATATTTTTGGCGAACACACATCCATAAGGTTAGAGCTGGGAGAGAGTTGAGAAGACTCTCTTGGACCCTCTTTCTTTTGTTGCTCGTGCATGGCTTTAGATTCTTGGATGGCCTGCTGGAATTCAGCTTTCTCTACTACTATAGCAGGGTCGATCTCCTCTATGTCACTATCATTGCTGTCAGCTGAATCCATGGCGTGTTCAGGTCCACCAGTAAATAGACATGTTTTTGACTTCTCAATAGCCTTGGCCTTCTCCAAAGCTTATTGTTTTTCTTCTTCCTTCATATCACGGAGGATAGCCATACAAAAATCTTCATCAAGGGCGAAATGGAGAGATATATTCCCTAGGAAGCTTAAGATCTCCTCTTCTTCTTCTATGAACTCTGGGTGCTCAAATTGCTGTCGAGAGTAACTCAGCTTCCAACTCCTCCATTCCCTCAATCTATCTTGAACATAAGGACATACATGAGATAACATTATAACATCATCATCATCTCCTTCCTCCTGAATGGTGGCAAATGGAGCATGCTCCTCCCCAGGTTCATTGGCATCGGTCTGAGGGGATTGGACAACTCTGTCCTCATTAAGCTCTGATGTCTCAGCTCCGTGTTCATCCATGGTGGCTGCATCACCACCATCTTTTTCCTTTGACTACTCCTCTTGAGTTACATCTGTCTCTTCTTTGGGCTTTTCGGGCTGCGTGGAAGACTCAACTTTCTCCAATTCAAACTTCCAAATAGCCTTCTTTTTTTTGTTTGCACGAGAAGAATTTCTTCCTCCTCAGCTTCCTCGGTGGCTTCTGGCTCCACCATCTTTATCTTCTCCACATCAGCTGGCTTGCGCGGCACATCTGTGCGCTTCTTCCTCATGACCGGAGAAGGTTTAGATATGGCCTTCTCGGTCTCCGCTGCATGGGCAGGTGCGTCTGATTCAGCTGCTGGGGCAGGTGCTTTTGGCTCTGCTGCAGGGGCATGAGCCTTCTTTGACTTGGGTGCTAGAGCAGGTGCTGGCTTAGCTGCATCAACTCTCTTATTTTGTATTGGCTTAGAAGAGAGAGTTTGGGCGATTGCAGTTGTGTCTTCCTGAGCAGGGTCAGTTGAATCACCCTCACTAGTGTCAGCTTTCCTTGCATGCGCTTGCCTCTGAGCGCCAGATAGATTGGCCTTGAATATCTTCTTGTTGACATGAAATGGCTTTCCATGTCTCAAGGCAATCCCCTTCACCTCCATAATATGGCCAATCACTAGGCCATACCCTAATGAGCCTCCGAACAGTCCATCCTCCTTGATGGTCTTGTTGATCACGTTCTGGCATATTCGGCTAAAGACAAACTCAACCCAATTTACCTTCTTTTCTTCCATGATCGCAACCATCACCACCAGCTTAGTTCGAGACAACTGATTAAAGTTACCGAACTTCATGTTGACACATTTGGACACAATGTCCATCAGTTTCTGGTAATCCTTCTTGGATGTATAGACAGCCTTCGCAGCTGACTCAGGATTGGCGATTTCCTTCCAAGCATCAGCTAGGTCCATGTCCTTCTCAGCTATCTACTTTAGCCCTTAAGTAGGCAGTTTGCAGTGTTCAGTAAGGTCAGCAGCAATGATCTTGATCTCCTTGCTGTGAACAGATGAGCAAATCTCATCATCATGGACTTCAGCATTGACATAAAACATGTAAACTTCTTCCAAATACATATGAGAAAACTCTATCGTGAGAAAATCCTTCAGACCGGATTTCTCGAGTTTGTCATCGATCTTCTTCACCAGGACCTTATCAACACCCTATTTCAGCATCCCCTCGAAGTCGACTGCCGATCCTGAGTGGATCTTCTTGTACATCTTAACGAAGTCATACATGGTTTCCATTTTCTTAAAAAATAAATAGTGAATGTAGTGAAAAATATCGATTTTGAAAGTAGGGTTTTGCACTTTTCACAGAGAGAAAATTTCCTTTGCTTGTTGAAGACGAGAGAGTTTGTGAGGTGAGAGAAAATAAGTTTTGGCTTATATTGGACTTGAAAGGACGGTTTCAGGAATTTGAAAAATTTTATCAAAGTTGACGGTCAGGATTTAACCTTTAAAACCGCATTAATTTCCCCCCATTAAATGCGGAAGCATTTATATCCAATCATAGACTAAACATGTAACTTTTGTTCTGACATCATAATTACGCTGACGTAATCCTTAAAAACATTCCCGCTCACAGAAAATGACTGTGTTTTATCACTTAGCTCATAAATAACTCAGCTAACTTCCAAAAGTGACTTAACTCTACTTCTCTCTTCACATGAGATCACTTTCAATTTGCCGCTAACTCAATACAGTTGATTACCCATCTTGGCTGTTTTAGTTAGCTGAACTGTGAAACTTACTTATTTTTCTTTCTCTCTTCTTTGTCTCTGCTGATTGAGTCTTCTGAGTTTCCTAACTCAGCTCAATCAATCCTAGTTCATTCTTAAGATCTTTAAATCTCAATTCATACAGACGTTTAGTGAATATGTCGGCCTAATCGCTTATCGGTTGAGATGTATTCCAAGGTGATGTCTTTCTTTCCAGCAGGACCTCTTATAAAATGATATCCGCATCAATGTGCTTTGTTCTTGAGTGCAATACTGGATTCTGCGTAATTACAATAGCACTAGTGTTATCACACATAATTGGAATTACTCTTTCTTCTATATCATAATCTCTCATTTCTTTGTCTCATCCATAGAACTTGGGCACAACAACTTGTCATGACTATGTACTGCTTGACTATGGATGTAGCTATCGAATTTGTTTCTTGCTGAACCAAGAAACCAATCTATTTCCAAGCATTTGACAAGTACCTGATGTACTCTTCCTATCCACTCTACATCCAACATAGGCTGAGTCTGAGTAGCCTACTAGCTTGAATCCACCTTCCTTTGGATACCATAAGCCGACTTCTTGGCATCCCTTCAAATACCTTATGATTCACTTAGCTATAGTCATGCGACTCTCTTTTGGTGCCGATTGAAATCTAGCACATACACCTACAACAAAGGTGATGTCTGGCCTGCTTGCTGTTAAATAGAGCAATGATCCAATGAGGGCTCTATATCTTGTTTGATCAATAGCTTTACCATCTGCATCCATATCCATCTTTATTGATGTGTTCATCGAAATCTTCACAGATGACTTCTCTTCCATACCATATTTCTTCATTAATCTTCTGGTATATTTGGTTTGACTTATGAAGGTTCCACCCTTCAATTGCTTGACCTAAAGTCCTAAGAAGAAAGACAGCTCTCACATCAAGCTCATTTCAAACTTGCCTTGCATGAGGTTTGAGAACATGTCACACAACTCTTTGTTTGTGGATCCAAAGATGATATCATTCACATATATTTGAACAAGCAATATACTCTCTCCATCTTGAATTTTGAAGAGTGTCCTGTCAACTTTTCCTTTGGTAAATCCATTGTCAATTAGAAATTGTGATAATGTGTCATACCATGCTCTTGGTGCTTATTTCAATCCATATAATGCCGTCTTGAGCTTGTAGACCTTATCTCCAATAGTTTTCTGCTTGAAACCTGGAGATGGTTCAACATAGACTTCTTTATCTAACAGTCCATTCAGAAATGTACTCTTCACATTCATTTGATATACAGTGAAGTTCTTATGTGCATCATAAGCAAGAAACATCCTTATTGCTTCCAATCTGGCAACATGAGCAAAGGTTTCATCAAAATTTGTACCTTCCTCTTGGCAATACCCTTTGGTTACTAATCTTGCTTTATTTTTGACAACAGATCCTTCCTCATTCATTTTGTTTCTGAATACCCACTTAGTACTAATAACATTTTGGTGGGTAGGCCTTTGAACTAATTCACATACTTTGTTTCTCTCAAATCGATTGACTCTTCTTGCATAGCTTTGAATCCAATGTGTGTCATCCAATGCTTGAGACACATCTTTAGGCTCTATTTGGGAAATAAAACAAGTGAACATAGCTTCATGTTGAGTTAGGATCTGGTTCTTATGCCATCTCTAACATCTCTAATAACTAACTCGGTGGGATGGTCTCTCAACCATCTCACATCTCTAGTTGAAGTAAGTCTCTGGATTCAACCATCTTGCAAACTAAGTTGTCTTGAATAGCTTCTTCATCATCATTCATTGGTTGAGACCTTCCAAACCGTCTTTGAGATTCAACTATCTCATCATATTCGTGGATTGAGTGCTCTCACATCCGCATCAACATAGGGACTCTTCGCATAGTTGGTGATTATGCTTCTCCAACTCATCAATGTCTTCTCCATTAACATTTGGCTCATCAAACACCACATGGATAGACTCTTCTATGACCATAGTTCTCTTGTTCAACACTCTGTAGGCTTTACTCTTATCCGAGTTTCCCAAAAAGATACATTCATCAGCTTTGGCATCAAAAGCATTCAAAGTATCCTTGCCATTGTTGTGGATGGAGCACTTATATCTAAATATCTTAAAATATCCAACATTTGGCTTTCTCCCTATCCAAATCTCATAGGGAGTCTTGGTTAATTTCCTATTGATCATGCATATATTCTGAGTGTAACATGCTGTATTTATGGCTTCAGCCCAAAATCCTTTAGGCAATCCAGCTTCAGCTAACATAGTCCTAGCAGCTTCTTTGAGAGTTCTGTTTCTTCTTTCAGCTACTCCATTATGTTGTGGAGTCCTTGCAGCTGATAACTCATGAGTAATACCATTTTCAACAGAATACTGAGTTATAATACCATTGACAAACTCAGTTCATCTGTCAGACCTTATCTTTATAATGGTTTGGCTGTTCTCATTTTGAACCCTTCTCATCAGCTGAGGCAATCTTTGTAGTGTTTCCTTCTTTTTACACATGAAAATTGTCCATGTATATCTTGAGTAATAATCCACCACTAATAAGGTGTATTTCTTTCCACTGATACTAGCTAACTCAGCAGGACCTAATAAATCCATATGCAACAGATGCAATATCCTTGTTGAAGAAGGACTTGACTTATCCTTGAAGGATGACTTGATTTGCTTTCCCATCTGGCATGCATCACATATGCTCTCTTTCTTATATACTGAGTCAGACAATCCTTCCACAAGATGACTCCTTGCAGGCTTATTGATTGTCTTGAAGTTCAGGTGACTCAGCTTCTTGTGCCACAACCAACTGGATTCGGCTGTACTCTTTGCTAGCAGACATGTGCTTGGTGTAGCAGTTGACCGATCCACTACATACATGTTCTTCTGCATTGTTCCTTGTAGCACAATCTCATTTGGTTCAACATCTTTGATCTGGCATACTCCCATGTTGAATCCCACATTGTAGCCTTTGTCACAGAGTTGGCTGATGCTTAGCAGATTGAAGTTGAGACCTTCAACATATGCAACATCTGTGATCTCCAGTCCATTTTTCTTTATGGATCCCGTGCCTTTGATTTCCCATGGAGCTTCATTTCCTCCAAATATGACTTTTGCACCTTTGATCTCCTTGAATTTTGACAGATTCCTTTTATTTCCTGTCATATATCTGGAACAACCACTATCCATGTACCAGGTTCCTTGGCACTCTACTGTTCCTTGAACCTGCAATCAAGGAAATAATATTTTAGGTACCCATACTTGCCTGGGTCCTGGGGGGTTAGTGCTATAATATGCTCCAACCAACCTACAACCAGATGATCTGACTCTAAGAGGTTGCCATCTATCGGTTCCATAATCATAATGCACATTAGCAAATTACTTGAGGGTTTTAGGATCATACAGCTGTCTCTTTTGTCTGCATGGCTATTTGTTTGTTTTAGCAATTGCTTTCTTGGGGTAGTACTGGATTTTCAAGGTGTTGTGCCTGGGTGCATATGTGTGCTGATAATAGCTCTTTTGCCTTGAGAATGACCTTTGCTGAGGTTGAGGTCTTTGCCATTTTGGCTTGTATCCCATAGGTCTTTGCTGAAATTTCACTTGGTTATTCCAATCAGCTTGGTTTGGATAATTTCTATCATTCCCATCATATGTATTTCTCTGCTCAAATATATGGGGGTTTTGGTAGCTCTGTTTGGCTTTCACACAGTATTTTTTGTTGGGAGTCTGCTGATGAACTTTTCTAAATTTCTTTTCAGTTGTCCTCTCAGCATACTCTACTGGCTTCTTTCCTTTACCTTTGTATCCAAGGCCCATATGATTGTGATTGTGTTTTGGTGTGGATGTTGGTGCAACATATGGTATTTTAGGCCTTTGGATTCCCTCTTTACTTGAGGATCCTTTCTCCAAAATCACTCTGGGAGTTTGACTATGCACAAAGGAATTGAATCTTATGCCTGTTTTTTTCTCCACAATCTTTTTGACTCATTATAAGTTCATCCAATAATTTGGATGCTTTTGTAAATGAGGCAATCACATTTTTAAGATATTTTTCTCTCTTTTTAGTAGCAGCTAACTCTACTAAGATCTTGGCATTTTCAGCTTTCAGCTTAGTATTCTCATCAGCTATTTGACTTAGAGTACTCAGCTCTTTAGTCACCGTGAGTTTTAGCTTTTAAATCGGCAAGTTTTTCCTCATTTAAAATCGTGTGAAGTTTTAATGTGCTCAAAAGCTTTCATCATTTTGCCTAATGAATCATAAAGATTTGTGGTTGATGAAGTGTGTGTATCACAGTCACTATCACTTGAATTTAAATGAGATGAGTAAGATTGTACCTCATCTTCTTGATCTTGTTCTTTGGCCATGAGGCAGATCAAAGCCTCTTCCTCAGTATCACTTGAGTAGTTAGCTTCACTGTTGTCCGAGTCTGCTGGCTCTTTACACTTAGCTAGTTCAGCGGTCTCAGCAGTTAACATGGCTTTCTTCTTTTCTTGTCTTTTTTCCCTGAAGACTCCTCTTTCTTCCTCCTTTCTGTATTTGTTGACTGGAGGATAGGAACAGTCAACCGCAAAGTGACCTGGTTGTCTGCAATTCCAACACAGGTTTTCAGCTCTCTCAGCTCTCTATTTATCAGCTCTCTGATAGTCAGCTCTTTGATGTTCAGCTGCCTTGGGTGGCCTGTCCTCCCTTGCTTTGAAAGGTGTTGAATGTGTTCTAGAGGTTTCTTCCTTGTTTCTTTTATAGTTCTTCTTAAAGAACTTGTTGAACCTCTTTAACATAAGAGCAATTTCCTCATGGCCAATGTTTTCCTTTGGCTCAACTTTCTTTTCTTCACTGGCCATAAATGCAGCTATCTTGGGCACAACTGTCTCCTCCTACTCTTTTCTTCTTAGCTCAAACTCATAGGCTTTGAGATCTGAGAACAGCTCAAGATTTGATGTTTTTGAGAGGTCCATAGAGTGTCTCAGGGCCATGACCTTCATTTCCCATTCACCTGGGAGGGCTCTTAGAATATTCATGCACATCTCCTTTTGAGTGTACTCCTTCCCAAGAGCTGAAAGCTCATTTGTGATCTCTGTGAATCTGGCATCCAACTGATCCAGCTTTTCACTTGCAAGCATTTTAAAATTTTCATATTTTTGTACAACAACTGTTAGTTGTTTTCTTTTATCTGTTCGGATCCTTCACAAATCAGGGTTAGATTATCCTAGATTTATTTGGTTGATTTGCATGACTTGGCTTTTTTGAACATAGCCTTGTCCAATGTCCTGTAGAGAATATCCTTGGCAACATTGTCCAGGTTGTATCTCTTTCTATCTTCATTTGTCCATTCACAATGAGGTTTCTCAACCATAGCTGGTCTAGGCTCTGCTGCAGCATCCTCTCCTTCATCTTGAGGTGCTCTTCTTACAACAGTGTTGACCTTGAATATTTGTAGTGGCACATCTTCTATCACAAGCTACATTTCATCGTGTAAGGCTGATAGGTGAGCCTACATGCGAATCATCCAATCATCAAACTCTTCCACAGTAAACATAGGAATACGAGTTAGATTGGCTTCCATGATAATAACTTTTCTTTTTAAATTAAAAAACTTTGAAAAACACAAGTGTTATATCTTTTGAAAAAGATTGAGATCTAGTTCAAATGAAACAAAGCGAGAATGCTCAATGAACCAACCGCTTTGATACCACTTGTAGGTGCGAGGGTGTGGTGTAAGGTTTAGAAGGGGGTTGAATAAACCTTACCCATTTTTCACTTTTTAGTCCTTTTAAAATATTTCAACAAAGTTGACTCAAATCACTAAGTCCTTGGGGATGATATGTTGGCTTACTTCTTGAAAGTTACCCACTCAACAAACTCGACTGAGCTGTTGATAGTATAACGTAGTTGCATCAGCTAACACTTAATTTTTTAGTTGATTTGGTTTTATACAGCGGAAGACTTAACACCCTTGTTAATTTTATACATGTTTGTAACACTTGTTTTTAGCAATGTTATTATCAGTTGTGTTGGCAATTTAACTTAACAATGATATAAATATATGCAAGAAAGTAAAGTGATGAAAGTAAATGACACAAGTAAATTTTATAGTTGTTCGAGGATGGGGTAATTCCATTAATCCACTCTTCTCCAACTCCTGGAGGAATCCACTAAGTAACAGATCTGGTTGCAAAGTAGTTCTTCGGTCTAGAGATAGCCTTGATCACACAGCTGGCTTCTCCTGTGACTCAGCGTCTTCACAAGACAAAGGCGAAATTTGCTACTTGACTCCCTTCAAACCCTTGAATTGATCACACACCTTCCAACGAGCCTGAAACTTCTGGTTTGACCTTGAACCTTGCTACAGCTCCTTCAAACTTGGAGAGTAGACCCCTTTTGTTCTTTAAAACTTTTTCTCTTCAAGTGGTTGAAGTATTCTTTCCTTCACAGTGTGTGTTGGATTGAGTACATTTGAGTTTTAGGCTTGAGGAATTTCTTGATAAGCTTGAGAGAATATTTGCAGGTATTGCTTGCTTTCAGTTGCTTAGAATGTTTGATCTCTCGTGTGTCATTCTTACTTCTCTCTCTTGCTTCGTCAGCCTTTTATAGTGTTCGTTTGAAAATTTGCCCGTTGAAGAGATAGGCTATTTTCAAATGACATTTTCTTCTTCATTAGCTTGTCTTTTCTTGACCTGCAGCATTGTGATGTTGACCCTTCCTCGTATTAAATGACTCTGCAGCTTTTTAGGCCATGACAAAAGCTTCAGTGCTTCCCATTGGTTTATTCCTTTTGCACATTTCTGGGCCAAACAATTTAAGACAGAGCAGCTTAGACTTATTACTATATTGAGTAATATCCTTGACTTTCGTCCAACTGATTAATGTCTGTCGACTTGACTTGACTACTGCCTTTACCCTTTTGACTTGAGTCAGCTTTATCCTTTCAGGAAAGACTCAACTGTCAGTTCAACTAGTAGACTTGGATCTTTATTGACTTGACTGATACGTCTTCAACCTTTACTCAGTCGTTCCTCAGCTGGATCTCCTTCAGACGAGTTTGTGCCTTCCATCTTGACCACACTCAGCTGACACACAGCTGGGTCTTCACTTCAGTCTTCAGTTGACTTCTTTCATTCTTCGACATAGCTTACTTCACTCAGATCATGCGGTCCTATCTATTACAAAATATAAATACAAGGAAAATGGGGTGCCAACTTCCTATTCTAAGTTTAACATGGTATCATCAAAATCTTAACAACAAATTTCGTAACACTTTTACATACACCTTATATGTTTAATGTGGATGATTGCAGCAGGGGAACTTGGATTTATTTGATGAGTCATAAGAGTCAAGTCCCCCACTTCTTGCTCAATTTTGTGAACTTGATATCAAATCATTTTAGAACCCCTGTTGAAACCTTTAGAAGTGATAATGGGAGTGAATTCTTAAATCAATCCTGCAAACACATTTTTGACACCCATGGAATACTACACCAAACATCCTGCACATATTCCCCTCAACAGAATGGGGTGGTAGAAAGGAAGCATAGACAACTCGCTTAATATAGCCATGCTTTAGTGTTGCGATCAATCTTCCTTCTCATTTACGCCATACTCTCCTTACCTCAAATACCTTATAAACAGACTTCCTACTTCATCTTTAAAATAGAAAACACCACATGAAGTTTTCTACAACAAAGCTCCTGATTACTCACTCTTGAAGCCTTTTGGCTGCCTTGCTTTTGCTACTAATGTCCTTCCACACAAGTCAACATTCACCCCTAGAGCTAACAAGTGGGTCTTTCTGGGATATGTAACTGCAAAGAAGGGTTACAAGTTGTATGATCTTGAGTCCAAGTCCATTCTTATCTCTATGGATGTTATTTTCACTGAAACTACATTTCCTTTCCAAACATATTCCTCTCCTACTTCTTTAGCCTTGCCTCTGCCTCTTGCTCCTCTCCTAGATACAGATGACCTTCCAGCTCCTCCCTCTCCACCTAATGATGATGCAGATCTCCCTCAATCCTCTACTCCCCCTCTTAGGAGAAGCAATAGAATTCCACATAAACCAGTTTGGTTATTTGATTTTTTCACTAACAGTGCAGTACCACTACCTTTCCAACTGCTCCTTGCTTGGTCACAGGTTCTTCTACTTCCTCTTATCCTACACTATTTTTCCTTTTACTGTCTCCCTTTCTTTGCACAGCTCATATGTATCTTTCTTGTCCAATGTATCCTCTATACATGAACCTACCACCTATACTCAGACTAGTCAGGTACCCGCTTGGGTGGAGGCTATGAATAAGGAGTTGCTTGCTTTGGAAGGTAATGTGCGTAAAATATACGTGCATTTTGGGGCTTAAAATGATATATATTTGATGCATTTGCACGCATATTTAGTATGTTTTTACTTGGTTTCCTTAAAAGGGCAAGATACTGCGTATTCTTGTAATATTTACAGGAAACGAAGCTTAAAACAAAGAAATATCAGTTGGAATCCTCGGCTAAGATTGACGAATGCGAAGAAAAGATCAAAATGACGAAGAAAATGGACAAAAACACTTCACACGGTCAGACCATGTGGTGTCACACAGCTGTGTGAAAATACCGGTGTGAAACCACACAACCGTGTGAAGTTGGGCAAAACAGGGTACATAACCAGGGCCACAGGGCCAGACGATGTGATCCCACACGAGCGTGTGGGAAAGGGTATCAAATTGCACCACCAACCCGTGTAAGATCACACAACCGTGTGGGGAAGGCTTTGCAATAGACCACACGGCCATGAGGTACCACATGGCCAGGCCGTGTGGGACTCTATCACTACGCGTTTTTCAGAGTTCTCTTCCCATTCCAACTCTACAAGTGATCTCTCCAAGCATCTATAAAAGGGACCCAAGGCCTACACGAAAATATATCACTCCATACAGAGAAAACACATCAAATAACACATGAACACAAGAATCGAAGATCTTCTGAGAGAGGAAGTCTAGGTCACGAAGAACAGCACAAGGTTTTCGCATCTACGAGAGCACAAGAGCTTTGAAGGCTTGGAAGGAGAATCCATCCTGACAAGAAGGGGTTTTCTTTCTATGTCTAAAATCTCTTGTCTGTGCTTAAATGATGTCATAATGTTGATTCAAATTTGTCTATGAATTTGTAATCAATGTTGGGCATATCTGTTGGATCTTAGGGGCATAATCGAAACTGTGGATTCATGTTGAATATGATTATTTGTTTTCTTAATTAATTCATGCTTTCTATTTTATGAATTCGAGTGCTTATTCTTAATTGCTTTTTATTCGGCCAATAATTTGCATGTTATACTTGTTAGTCCATAATTCAGGAGGTGAGTTCTAATGAGACAAGAATCGAATTCAGACATAAATAGGGTAATGTATCGGGAGACTACTTCTGTTTGTGGGGAGTATTTCAATTCAAATATAGTTTGGGAGTTAATAATAGTTGTGACGGATCATGAGACCTCAATTATTATTAATCTACTGTTTATGCGCCACCCGGGAGAGGGAATAAACTATTTTAGGAGTTGAACCCATAGAATTTCACGAATTGGTTTTTAAAACTTTAATTGCATTTAATATTGAAGAAACATGTTTAGATTATGTGCCTAAGGTTGCTCCTGTAGTTGTTGAAAATACTTGTGGGGTTCACAAGTTTATATTTTTATTTTTTATTTATTTTTGATTTTTATTAATACTCAATATTCGGTCGCTTTAATAAAATTGGAATGCGATGTTATTAGAGATAATTACATTTAACCACCCCAACTTTACCCCTTTTTATACTTTACCCCCTAAACTTTCATTCGCGACACTTTGCACCCTGAACTATGAAAATTATTACACCTCGCCCCTTATGGACAATTTTGCCCCTACGTTTTATCCTTTTTAAAATAATAGTTCCAGTTATCCCTTTAAACTCTATTTTGTGGCAGTCTACTACATAATAATAAATTTATCGCATTAATCATTAAACATGAAAATTTTTCTCCATAATCAATTTGTATTTTGGATTTTTCGAGAAACGAGAATTCTTATTTTCTCGTCACTTGTTTTGTTCGTTCGCATTGTTACACCTACTTAGATCCAGTCTCTATTCAGAGGTTTTAAATGGATCATGTCAGGTTTCCAGCCTATAAACTCAACAGGACATACTTTAGTCAAAATTCTTATTTCAAGAATAAATCCGTATACAAATTAGGTCTATTGTCTGAAAATGAAAATAGTCCATCACGACCATATTAGGCCCAACATGCTTAGTAAAATTAATAAATCCCTTAAAATTCATACCTTCTTTGACCAAAAAAGACAGGGTTAAGTGGTTCGCAACGCCACCGTCGGAAAATTATCGCCCCGGATCGTTTGACAAACAACTCCTCACTATTCAACCTCACCCTCGGGAAGATGATCTCGCAAGTTATCCGACTCCTTCGAAACCGCTCAAAGACACGACCTTGGTTCGTTTCTACTCCAAGGCGTAAAAGTAATTCTTCAAAGGGGATGAATTAATAGTACATTATGAACACATGTTGAAGCAGAAAGTCTCCATTTATTAAGAACTTATAGAAATATTTATTACATTAATAATCTCCTTTTAGGAGAAGAATACTGGTTTAGCCTCTCATAGCTGAGGCTTTCACTCGTAAATACATAAAACTTAAAACTAAAACACTCAAAATATTACAAATTTTTCACTCAGATTTTATTGTAAGAAAACTAAGGAAAATGTTCGATGTCCTCAGCTTCCTTCAAATCCTGCATTTTATAGAGGTAAGTCCGGACTTCAAAGGCGGACTTCAAATCTTGCTGATATATATGACGTCACTGCTTACGTCATATCCCACATTATTGCCTCGCCAGCTGGTTTTCTTTTTCTCCCGCGTGACTCGGCCGAAATTATGTGATGTTTGTCGGGAATCTTTTAAAAATTTGGTTTACGTGGTCCCCGAGGATAACGCGTCTTGTGAGTGGGCCCTTATCCTTTCCAGGCCTACATGATCTTGTCGGTCGGGTTTGGGTGGAATCCTTTCCCAAACTCGGGTTCCTTCTTTGTTCGGGCATGCTTGACAGATCCGGTCGATCCACCGCCAACATGCGCCATATTATAAATTTTCGGTAAGTCTCTTTGCTTGCTTTAATCTTGTTTTCCCGAGAGAATTCTTCTTTTGGTCTCGAAGAGTTCCTCCGCAAATCCTGTGGTTGATCCAGGTCATCGAATTCAAAAGGAAAGATCCATTTGCCAAATTGCGGAAGAACTTGAATGGATATTTGACTTTGTCCATTTCTCATTAGACAAACCCAAAGACCCCATGCTCGCCTGCGTAGAAGCTTCGTCTTGAGAAAATGCTCCTACTAACACTGGTCCTTCTTCCTGAAGCCGCCTTAATATATTTTAAAGCATTTCCATCCGGTCTTCTTAGCTTGATGAAATGAAAAGCTTCATTAAAGCCTTTCTTTGCTTTGGTTCGGGAGTTGCACTCGATAAAATACAATTCCAAAATATCTCCTCGGCCAAGTGTGGATTATTGGCCCAGTCTCGTAAAAACGCTTCCCCAATCCATTTCGGTAATTTTGAGATTTACGGGAATCCTGGTGACACGGTATAGATTGAAGCTAAAGCTCCAAAAGTATACCATTCTGTACTTCATTTGGATGACTTCCTGGTTTCATCCAAACTCGGGATACTTGCCCGAGATATCAACCATTGTTTTCTCGGGTTAATACCTTGTCTTGTAACTAGTTTCTCCCATTGCCTCGATATACCCGCATAGGAGAAATCTTAATCTCGTCAGTTTGAACCTTAGATTTGCCTGTCGTGGCCTAAGATTCAACTCTCCTCTTTTACCCCAAAGGTCTTGGGTTGACTTGAAGACTCGGGTTGTGACACCGGAGCTTCAACATTCGTTCTGATTTGTACACCCTCGGGGATGCATCACCGCAACACTTATGATTATGGTACTTGAATCCATAACCTCCGGGTTAGAGCCCCGTACTCTCTCGGCCCCTTTTTGCACCGTAGGAGATGCGGCCTGGAAGAGAGGCCCTTGCGATCTTAAGAACAATTGTCCTTGAGCGAATCGGCATGCTCGTATTTGACTAGAAACGGATTTAC
The DNA here is from genome assembly GCA_016081115.2 of Rehmannia glutinosa. Lineage (NCBI taxonomy): Eukaryota > Viridiplantae > Streptophyta > Magnoliopsida > Lamiales > Orobanchaceae > Rehmannia > Rehmannia glutinosa. Next base: position 684,325 of record JABTTQ020000045.1, on the reverse strand, counting down.
ACGGTCACTGTTGAAGTCCGGCCAAAGAATTCTCGCATTGAGACATAGCATCCCAAAATCTCGTTCTAGACTCTCCAGGTTTTCCCTGAGATGTCTTACTCGTTTAAGGACTTCACAAAGAACGTGTCATTCCATCTCGTGTCAAGAAATGCGCAAGAATATTTTCATGAGATTTTAAAATGACAATATCATAATCATAATATTGACATTCAGCTTGCCATCTAAGTAATCGAGCCTTTTCTCGGTTTTGATTCAATTTTATTTTTCGAAAAGCCTTGACACTAGAATTATCAATTTTAAAGTAAACTTCTTAGCCAAGAAAATAACGGCCATTTTTTAAAAGCCTTTCATTTGCAAAGAATTCTTTCTCGTTGATATGCCATCTGTTTGCTTCACTTGGGTGTGAATAAACCGCAATATCTCTGCATGGCACTTCTTCATTTGGTGTGACCTTAGTAAGAACTGCACCCACCAATCATCACTGGCATCTGTATATAGAACCGCCATCCTCGTCTTGGGAATCGCAAGTTTTGGAAGCTTTTACAAACTTCTTTAAGTTGCTTAATTCCTTCTTGATGTTCATCTTCCCATTTGAATCTTTGCATCTTTTTTAAGTAATGGGCTAAACACCTTCGTAGTATGCTAGATTGTTAATAAACATTCCAAAGAAAATTAACAACTCCCGAAAAACTCAAGTTGCTTCTTGTCTTTTAGTGTATCCGGAAATCCCTGTATCTTTTCCACAATATGATTACTCAGAATAATTCCCAGATTCATCAATTTCAATTCCGAGGAATTCAATCTGTCTTTGTTGCGATTACGCCTTCTTTTCCGAAAGCACTAATCCTTCTTTGTGACAAACATCCGAAAATATTTCCAAATGTTTGAGATGCTCCTTCATGTTCTTTGATGCGATTAGAATGTCGTCGATATACACGAACATGAAACTAAAATAATCTTTGAAAAGCTTATCCATCTTTCTTTGATATATCCGGGGTGCGTTAGCCAATCCCATAGGCATTACGTTCCAAATATAGTGTCCCCGTGGTGTAGAGAAAGTCAGAAACTTCTTACTTTCTTCCTCCATCTTAATCGGTAGAATCCGGACTTGCAATCGAACTTTGAGAATATCTTGGCACCTTTGATACGATTAACCGGATGTTCTCTGCTTGGATATAGTATCCGTCGAACTCCAAAATGTTATTAATCCCTTTGTAATTAATAACAAGTCTTGGCTTTCCTCTTTTGATTTCTCCATGGTTTCGACTAAGAATCCGGATCATTTGTATGGAGAAACTCCTGGTGAAATTAACTTAAGGTCCGGATGTTCCTTAAGTATCTTTTGCATATCCTTACGATCCTCCTGGTTCATAAGGATTGGTTTGAATCTTACGAACTCGTACTCCTTTCCAGTTTAACCTTTAAGGAAGCTTTAAGCTCGTTCTTATCCCACCAAGCCAAAGGATCTTCATTGTAATTCCTTTGGAACTTCTTCTTGATATCCTCGAGTGATATTTGTTCCTCTATGGTTACATCACTCTGTGGATTCTCCATTAGACTCATCCATAATTCAAGAATGGCTTCCGGGTGACTCGTTCTTCTCCTTGTACTCGAATGAATACAAGTTATTATCCCATATCTTGATCATTTCTGATGGAACCAAATTGTCTATAGGATAATAAAGCTTCACCAAATTTCCTTCGATCCGCCATTTTTGGATTGCGAAGTTTGGCTTCATCACCACGCTTGCTGCGAAAATTAATGGGCATTTTCTGTAAAATGCTTCCCGATCTCTGGACAATAATCTTATGATCACATAAAGTTGTGAAAATAAGTCTTCTCGTCTCGTTCTCTTGTGTGAACCGCTTGAATGTTTGTAGGAAATTGTTTCCCGAAGAAAATATCTGCACCTATCATGGAAATAGATTGGTGGCGTCTTTACTTTGTACCAAGAAAGGTCTTGCCCGCTCCTCCGATCATTATTTCGCTTGTTTAATTCCCCTGTTAAGGATAAGAATCCTTTTAGAGAAATCTCTTCCTGCAATAGCCGGTAAATCTTCTCAATTTCTTTAGGAAAAACATCCGGCCATAGCATATTCCGCACTGAATCAATATAGGCGGCGAAATACTCGGCCTTGTATTCAGCATATAACATTCCAATAGAAATGTATATGGAGAATGGACTAGTGGTCATCTCGATTCTCAGTATCTTTTATTAGCCACTGTGAACTCCATTCCGTCTTGTAATCTTTCCTAAGGTTTATGCTCCTCAAGAAATTCAATTCCCGGTATTAATTGTTCAGGATCTTTCCCCGCAACTCTGTGATAGTAAGCTCAATTTCTCCTATCTTCAGGCTTCCTTGATACCTTCCAACGATTGGTTGTTGGAGATAATATAGAACATCACAAGGGAAAATGTTATCCTTTTGAGTGATGTCGAATATTACTTCAACCTCTCGCCATCCTTCTCGACATTTCAGCTCTCCTGCTTTTTTAAAAACATCGGGATGCGCTTTGAATCGTATTTTGGTCTCCTTTCTTCCCAACGATCGCTACTCACCATTCTCGTCTTCTTTGGAAAGACATCCTTCTAGGCTCAACTCGAGACTCGACTTTTGTTGAAGATCTGGTTGATCTTGAATTATCATATCAATCTCCTTAATAGTTGGAGATTCAATGATTTCTGTAACACCACCCTGGCGAAGTCCTCAAAGATTCTTGGGACTTCAATAAATTCTTTTCTCAAGAATACTTGAATGATGGGTATTCGAGAGAGCATAAGAAATCTTGTATGTGATCGAGTAAGGCCTGTTTCCTTCTTTCATCAAATCGACTCTTTAGAAATCTTGATGAAGGGTTAGGACTCTACTGAAGTCTCGATCTCCCAAATTGTATGCAATTCTAGGATAGACATTAAATGCCAATTTTCCTGCATACAAATTTCCTGTAACCGCTCCAAGGCATGAATCCTTGTGATGCGAGATTCGCTTGTCAAAGATAGCAAGATTAAGAGGCGAATCTATTCCTTCTTTGAATGTTGCTTTAATAATTACTCTTATGGCTCCGATATGAATCCATGAGAGTGTATTTGCAACTTCTCTTTTAACTTTGCTTTTGATCTCTTGTATTTCTCTAATAGGGACCAACCGCATCTCGATCAGTCTTGGTAAACTCCATTGGAATAGCAAATTCTCCGGTTGTTACCCTGTGGATAATTTGGTGTTTTCTGTTACGAAACCCAATTTTATCCAATGCTTTTCCATAGCTCCAATTGTAAATCCATCATAGACTTGAAGCTTTGGATCTTCCTTCATGATTCTCATAAGAGTTTTATGAGAAACCATCGTGTGAGAGAGGAATCGACATATCCTCCCCGACTGTCTGCTTTGAAGAATTTCTTGTTCACTCGATTAAGTGGAGTCACTTCCATCATCATAATAGATCTCTTCTTCATAGATGCTTTCATCGAGGGAATATCCTCAAATTGATACACCGTATTAAATCCACGATAATAGACGACTTCTTCGATTTCTCGGTGTGGCCTCGAACTGTCGACTCCTCGTTTTGATTTTCCTCGGGCAATCCGTTGAGATATGCCCTCTTGCTCCGCATGTCCAACAATTACAGTCTTTGAAACTTTCATTAGCTCTAGTGTGAGCACGCACTGAAAGTTCTTCTCCTGGATTCTGCTTGGTACTTGCTTGATTAGAACTCGATGATGAGGCTCTACTCTCGCTTGGTCTTGGTCTTTGTCCGATTTATAGCTTCGGGCTTTTTGTTTTGACCAAACCTTCTAGGTCTCCATGAAGACATGCTTCTTTTGTTGTTGCTTCCTTGGCGGTATGGATGGCTTCTCTCCTTCTTCTTCTTGTGCCGCCTTGGTTGACCTCCCACAACTGTTGGGATATCATTATCCACGCAACATAGAGGAACTGCTTTGTTAATTCCTCTTAATCTCTTGTAATTCTGTGCGGCAGAGTCGCTTGATAGCACCATTCGGATAACTTGGCCTTAAGGAAAGATATTTTTCTCGGCCACGCTTTTCTACTTGACTCCACCCTTGTATTCCCCGATAAGCATTTCTCTCCGGGGACTCGGGATCTTGGCAAAGAATAGGCATGCGACTTCTTTTTCTTCAATCTTGGATTTCCACCGGTATTCGGTGAACAACTTGATATATTCGTCAATATGACAAATATCCAAAGAACTCAAGGCTATAGAGGGCTTGTTTATATTTCTTTCTTTTTTCATCCTCTAATCCCTCGAAATAACCCGTGCCGATGAACTGTATTTTGAATAGTTTGGCCATCCCATCGACAATTCCTTTAAGTGATTCCCCTGATGTGACCGAACTCTTCGTACTAGCATCGGTCATATCCCAGGCAATCTTCACCGATCCTTCAAGACTCATTTCAAGGAGTAAAATAAATGAATCCTTTGTAAGATCGAGGGTTCTGCTGAAATTCTCATAGTCAAGCCCATTCATCAATGAGAACTTCTCTCATTTTTAAAATCGGGATGTCCAGTTTAACATCAACCCATACGGATGTATTGGGTCGAGTGCGATCTTCCATAAGGCGTCGATAAATATTCGGCCTTCCGGTAGGTTGTCCAGTTCCCGCAAGAGGGTTTCGACCTCCTGTCCCTGAAAGTGGATCACTCCCAGTCGTGAAGTCCCGAAGATGTGGCATCCTCTCGTCCCGAGCTCCATGATGTGAACCCGTACATTCTTCGACGTTAGGATTAATCGGTGGCGGTGGTGGAGGAATTGGTCTACCTTGTGGGTCATAGGTAACCAAAGGCGATTCTCACTGCGTTCATTTTTAAATCTACAATACCTAATCCTGCCAAGGATTACGCCAGTCGTGTAGATCTTTAAGATTCATCTTTTCCATATCCATCTTTTTAATTTTTAATGGATTTTCCTTTGATTAGAGCAATGAGCTTCTCCTCATCTGTCATCTTTCGTATAACTTTGGTTGGTTTCCTTTTTTGGTGTAAATAGGGTACCGTCCCAAAATCAATACGTTTCCTTCCTTCGGATGAACTTGGCGTGTCCTCCAGGTTCTTGACTCATTTCTGAATATCATGAAGGAGTTCAAGAGTTTCCTTCTGATATTTCACCATCGTCTCCATCCGGTTGGATCGATGAACTTGTGCTAGTAGATGAATATGGCGGTTGCCATAATTCTGCACCGTCTTCTGGACTTCTCTAAGATCTTTGGAGAACTTAGATTTGTCTGGAAGTATCTCGTTCCACTCCGGTACTCCATCAGGAATCATGGTTCTGATGGGAATTTTCATGAACCGTTTCTTGAAGGTTCATCAAGTGAACATATAAGTGCAGTTAAGCATCCGAATCGCTATAATATTCTCGCTCGCACTTTGCATTGCCTTAAGGTTTCCCGTCGGCTCTGCTTGTTCTTTTTCTTCATGTTGGTATTCCCAATATGAAACCTGGTCAAGTGTTCTTGTGCATACATCGTCAATATTTGACGATATGTCTGTAAGGGTACATCTCGGACATCGGTCCGGATCCATAATCACGGAGTAATTTCTCCTCACCAATTGTTAATTACATAAATATAATAAATTTAACTAAAAGTTCTTAATAAACCTAGGCTCTGATACCATTTTCGAGGATCGCAAGACCATGAGGAGCAAAATTGAAAATTGCAATGAAATTTATAGACTAGGTGGTAAAGTGCAACAACTTCAAAGTTTAGAGGGTAAACTGAAAACCAACTTTCATGAAACTAGGGGTAAATCTGGAAATTTAGGCAAAGTGCAAAATTTCGTAAAGTTGAGGTGGCAAAGTATATCGTTTCAAAGTTGAGGTGGCAAAGTGTAAAAACCTGGATAGTTTGGGGTGTTAACTGTAATTATCTCGATGTTATTATAATCTAAGTGTTTCGAATATCAATCCTTGAGGAATATGACCTTGCTTGCCATTATTCTATAAACTACACTGTACACTTGCAGTTGTATGATCTAAATATTTTTGGCGAACAAGTTTCTGGCGCCGTTGAAGGGGATTGATTAGATTCTACTTAGATATGGTAATAAGTAGTTCAATCTTAATTGAAGCATACTTTTTATTTTTTAAATTTTTTTCGAAAATAGTTCGAAATTATTTTTATTTTTTATTTTTTATTTGTTCGGTTCTAACATTGTTGTTGTTAAAGTGCAGATAGTGCATGATCACGCGTTCTAGATCAACCCAGCCAATACCCATTGATTTGGAAATCGAAAAGACAACAAAGCAACTAAGGAAAAGAGCCAAAACAATGGCGGATGGGACAAATCCAAACGCAGTGGAGAACAAAAATAATGAAGAGTGTCCACTAGGGGCCGGCATCCAAGAGCGAAATGTGGAAAGGCCCACGAGAAAGGCAGTTAGGGACTACTTCCAGCCGGAGGTAAGTCAAACTTATGGGGGTGTGGCCCATTTGCCGATCAATTCAAATAATTTTGAACTAAAACCAGCATTGATCCAGATGGTGTCACAAAACCAGTTTGGGGGCAGAGCAGTGAGGATCCAAACGCACATCTGGCGCACTTTTTAGAAATTTAATATACCGTTAAAATGAATGGTGTTTCTGAGGATATCATTCGATTCCGCTTTTCCGCATTCACTTTACGCGATAAGGCTAAGGGATGGTTATGCTCTCTAACACCACCTGCAGCAAATTGGGCAGAACTAAGTCAATGGTTTCGAGCCAAATACTTCACCCCAGTAAGATGCTGCAACTGAAATATGAGATCGCCCAGTTTAGGAAATTAGACGCTGAGCCACTATATGAAGCATGGGATATATTCAGGGAATTTCTAAGTACGTGCCCTGAACACGGATATCCCGACTACCAACAGGTACAATACTTCTATAATGATTTGAGTGGAAACACAAGAACAATCATAGATGTTGAATCTGGGGATGCACTACTAGGGAAATATCCTGAGGAGGGACTAGACTTGTTAGAGGAGATGGCGAACAATAGTTACCAATGCCATCCAAGAGGTCTACTGTCCGACGAGTGGTAGAGGTTCAGGATGAGAAGGTTGTCATGCTCACAGAATAGGTATCTGTGCTGAATATGAAATTGGATGCGATGCAACAAGTGACTCCAAGAGATCCTGATGTTGTTGAAGAAGAAGCAAACTTTATGGGCAAACAAAGGAACTTCAACAACAATTATAGAAATAATTAGACTCCCAACTACTATCATCCGGGGTTGCGAAACCATGAAAACTTTTCTTATGCTACCAATAAAAATGTTTTGCAGCCACCTACAGGATACAATGTGGGTAATAAAGGCAAAACAGAGTCAAGTGAAAAGAAAACATCTATTGAAGAGATGCTATCCTCATTTATCGTAGAAACAAGGGCGAGACTTAACAAATATAAAGCAAAGATAGACAGGATTGAAGAACATGTCACTCAGCTGAACACGAACGCAAATGCAAGACTGAAATCTCTGGAAACACAAGTAGCCCAGATCGCAACTGCTATGGGAGGCCAGCATCAAAAAGGCAAATTCCCAAACGATACTGAGCTGAATCCGCGAGAACAATGCAACACCATTCGTCTGATGGATGGTATTGAAGGTTCACATATTTCAAATGACACGCTTCAGCGAAAGTGACTAGAACTCTGAAGTCTGGCTGAAGACGTAAAACTTAGCGCTTTATGGGAGGCAACCCAATTTAGTTCCTGTTTCCATACATTTTTATTTTTTATCGCCTTCGATTTTAATTTCAATTTTAGTCTGTACTTTTCTTTTATTTTCTATTAACTTAATTCTTAGTTTTGTTTAGTTTTCTTGAGTTGTTGTGTAGGAGGCGTCACGGAAAACTTCCTATTATCGGAAAAAATAATAAAAAAAAAAAAAAATACGGAAACAATTCCACACGACCAGGCCGTGCGAGAGGGCGAATTGCTCAGAACCACATCGGTCGGGCCGTGTAACCATCACACGGCCGTGTGACAAGGGGCCAATGACAGGACGTGCAGCAGCCATGCCCAGGGCTACACGGCCAGCCCGTGTGACACCACACGGCCTTGTGGCCCAGCACAAAAAAACAGGCAGAATGCAAACACCCCTATTTTTATCCCAAATTCTCACTTTTTCTCCCATTTTCTCCTACACAATCCCTCACACACGAAAATTCTCTCCCTAAATTCCCAAACTCCTCTCCAAATCTCTCCAAATTCTCCACAGATCTCAAACCAAAGACACAAATCCTTCACCCTCTCAAGAAACCCACCACCAAATACCTTCAAATTCCAATTTCTCCAAGTTCTACATCAAGTTTGGGGGCACTCCAAAACTCCTAAATTACAAATTTTTCTCCTCAAAATCTTGAAATTTATGGCTTCTAGAGATGAAAGAGGGACTAGGAGAAATACAAGAAGAAGAAGGGAGCCAACCCCGGAGCCTGAACCCGAGCCTCAACCGATATTTGACCCCGAGGAGCCCGAAGCTTCAAATGCAATCTTACCAAACTAAACACACCAGGCTAGATGGGCGATACTCTACTTTCGTCCATGGACTAATACAAGGTATCCCGATGAACCTACTCTTACGAATTTAGACTTATTGGAAGATTTTCGAGCTTTGTGAGGAAGAATTGATTGGCATGAATTTTTAAATGGGCATTGGGCCACTTATTTCATTATCACTCTTGAATTTTTGAGTATGTTTGAATTGGTGGATCGAAAAAAGAAACTTGATGGGAGTTAGGTTTCACTGGGGAATGAGAAAAAGGAACTAAGTATAGATGATTTAAATAAAATTTAAAAAACTCCAGCTATGGGGTTGAGGAGCACGAGGAGATTGATAAGGATGGGTTTTGGAAAAAGATAAATGGGAAACGAATCTACATGCCAGGTACATCAAAGGCATCTAGTATTTCGATATGTTCAACGAGTCTTGGCTGAAAAAAATTTTGCGAGGGAGGAGAGTAGAGGGACATTGAGGGTAGATGAATTATTCATCATATGGTGTATGGCATCAGGGACCGAAGTTGTGCCAAACGTTGGGGCTATGATAGCCCGAAAATTTGATAGGAAATGAAAATCTAATAGGGGTGGAATTTGCATCGGGGGATGATTACCCCCATTACTGAATATTTCAATATTAATTAGGAGGGGTATGAGGAGGCCGCGGGGCCTAAATTAATTGATCTAACCATTCTAACTGCTATGAAAATGATAAAATTCGATGGGTGTGATTACTGGCTCAATCAAGCAGATAGAACTACGGTTAAGCTTCCTAACCCCGAAGCCACATCCATTAGAAATATGGGTAACTGGTTGCTTAGAGAGGTACAAGGGGCTGCTGCTCAAGAAGAGCACGATGAGCCAATGAGGGAGATGCCAGAATCCTCTAGACAAGGGAGAAACTGGCCATTTACTATGCGTGAGAGGCTCGTAAGGGTAGAAGCTGACGTGGGCAAATTGATAGATGACACGTATCAGTTAACAACCACAACTGATGACTATCACCAGGAATACCTACAGCAATTCGATGCCATCACCCAGCAGTAACAACATATGTACGAGATGATGTCTCACAGGGCCACTACCCTCCACCTCCACCACCACAGTAATCCATGTAAGAACTTATTACGCATTCCTCTTTCTTTTGATAATTTCTTCATATGTTCGGGACGAAGCATATTTTAAGTTTGGGGGGGTTGTCAAGAATGCGTAATTTAGTACTTTCTTGCTTTTTCCATTGCATTTAGGATTGCATGTAGAGCACTTTTCATTAATATTTTCGGGAAAAAAATTGTTTATTTTTTTTATTTTTATTTTATTTTATTTTAGCATGTTTACCGCTTTAGCACATTTGATTGCTTTTGTGTGTGATTTTAATTAAGTTTTTAAATGCCCAGCTCCCGTATGATTTTACTATGAGCATTTTATGGAATGAGATAACATACTTGTGGAATAATTTCATAAATTATTGGGAATGTAGGTCCCAAGGGGTGTGAAGTAAGGTTTAGAAGGGTGGTTGAATAAACCTTACCAAATTTTCGATTTTTGTCCTTTAAAAATATTCAATAGTGTTGACTCAAACAACTGTGTCCTTGGTGAACATCTAAGTTGTCCTTTCAGCTAAGTTACCCACTCAACAAACTCGATAGAGCTGTTGATAGTATAACTTGGCTGCTTAAGCCAATTACTTAACTCAAACAGTGTTGACTCAAACACCAAGGAACGGAGAAGCTCTTCTTTCTCCTCGATGAACCTAGGACGAGTGAACTGCAGCCTTGAATGATCCAACTTCCATGCCCTCCATTCTCTTAATCTTCTCTGAATGTCAGGGTAAACTGGAGAGTACATGATTAAGTCATCATCATCATCATCATCTTCCTCTCATGTCTCCTGGATGGGGGCTAAGGGACCTTGCTCCTCCTCAAACTCAGCAAGGTCTGTCCGAGGAGGTGAGACAACCTTTTTTGGAATAGGTTTTGTTGTCTCAATTGCTTCCAATTCCTCAGTTGTTTACCGCACAGCTGAGTCTTTGGCGGATCTCTGTTGATCATCATCAACAGTCTTCACCGAGACATCAACAATTTCAGGAGACTGCTCTTCCTGAGCATCAGCAGTCTCAATTTCTTTCTCCGACTGAGTACCAGATTCAGCTGTCTTTTCAAGCTCAGAGTGCCTGAACACCCATCTTCTTTTGGGGCGAACCAGCGGGATATCAGGCTCCACTTCTGTAGATTCTTCGGTCGCGGTGGCCTCAGCTCCTTTCTTAGAGGAAGCTGCCTTTCTTGGCTTGGCAATCATCTTTTTCTTCACGATAGGGGAGGGAATATGGGGTTCCTCCTCTATCTCAGTTGCTGGGGCAGGGGGCTCGGCTGCACGGGCCTCTGACTCGGCTATGTGGGCATGAACTTTGGACTTTGCTGTGGGAGCATGTGCTTTCTTTGTTTTGGCTGTGGGGGTAGGGGTAGGCTTGGATACCACAAATTTCTTCTTGTGAGGAGGGGTCTCAGCTGTGTCTTCGGGATCAGCTGATTCCCTCTCACTGTATCAGCCTTTCTAGCATGAGCCTTCTTATGGGCTCCGGAAAGATTTACCTTGAACATTTTCTTATTGACATGGAAGGGCTTGCCATGGTGGAGAGCAATACCCTTCACCTCCATCATATGGCCAATTACCAGGCCATAACCCAAGGAACATCCAAAGAATCCATCTTCCTTGTAGGTTTTGTTCAGCACATTCTGGCAAATTCGGCTGAAAACGATCTCAGCCCAGTTGACTTTCTTTTCTTGCATGATCGCAGCCATCACGATCAGCTTAGTCTTGGACAGCTGATTGAAGCTTCCAAATTTCATGTCCACACATTTTGAGACGACGTCCATCAGCTTATGGTAGTCATCTTTTAGAGAGTCTTTCTTGGTTATATACACAACCTTCGCAGCACACTCCAGCTTGGAAACTTCTTTTCAAGCAGCAGCTAAGTCGACATCCTTGTCAGCGATGTCCTTCAATCCCTCCGTGGGCAAGAAACAGTGCTCAGCAAGGTCTTTTGCATTGAGTTTGAGGACCTTGTTGTGGATGGAAGACTTGATTTCATCGTCCTGCATCTCTGCATTCACGTAGAACATAGCTACCTCTTCAAGGTACATGTGTGTGAGCTGCATCGTCATAAAGTCTTTCAGCCCAGACCTCTCCAGTTTTTCAGCTATTTTCTTGACCAAGGCATCATCCACACCATGATTCCTTCGAAATCCACTGAAGCACCAGTGTGGATTTGCTTTGAGAGCTTCACGAAATCATGAGTTGGAGCCATTTTCAGACGAGTTTATCGATTAAAACACGAGAAACTTTGCTTGAAAGAACTAGGGTTTTCACTTAGTTTCAGAGAGAATGTACTTTCTTTGCTGGAGATGAATAGTTCGCGTGAGGAGAGAGAAAACTGAGGTTTCGTATATACGTAACGTGAAAGGATGGTTTTCGGATTTTGAAATTTTAGATTGAGATCAACGGCTAAGATTAGAGCTTCAAAACCGCATTTAATTCCCCGAATTAAATGCAACATCATTTATATCCAATCATATGGTTTATTGTGCAGCTTTTACTGTGGCCGTCATTATTACGTTGACATCATCCTTAAAAACATTCCTGCTTAATTAAAATGACTGCGTTTTTGTCACTTAGCTCATAAATAATTCAACTCATATCCAAAGTGACTTAACTCTGTTTCTCTCTTCTCATGGGGTAACTCAGCTGTCAGCTAACTCGATACAGCTGCCTTCTCGACTATGCTATTTCACTTGGCTGAAATGTGAAACTTGCTCATCTTCAGTTTTCTCATCTTCTTTCTCAGCTGATTGAGTCTTTTGAGTTTCCTAACTCAGCTTAATTAACCCTAACTCATTCTTGAGCTCATCAAATCTTGATTCACATAAAGGTGATGTCTTTTTTTTGAATCTTATAAAATGATATCTGACATCAATGTGTTTTGTTCTTGAATGCAATACTGGATTTTGAGTGATTGAAATGGCACTAGTGTTATCACACATAATTGGAATCTCTTTCTCTTCAATATCGTAATCTCTGAGTTGTTGTCTCATCCATAAGACTTGGGCTGCAATTTGCCCATGACTATGTAATATGCTTCAGTTGTGGATGTAGCTATTGAATTTTGTTTCTTGTTGAACCAAGAAACCAATCTATTTCCATGTATTTGAGATGTACCTCAAGTACTCTTCATGTCAACTCTACATCCATCATAGTCTGAGTCTGAGTAACCAATCAGCTTGAATCCTCCTTCTTTTAGATACCATAAGCCGATTTCCTAGCATCCCTTCAAATACCTTAAGATTCTCTTAGCTGTAATCATGTGGCTCTCCTTTGGTGCAGATTGAAATCTTGCACATACACCTTCTGGAAAGGTGATGTAAACACGCTTTGCTTTAGATAGAGCTAAGATCCAATGAGGGCTCTATATCTGGTATGATCAACAACTTTGCCATCTGCATCCATGTCGATCTTGACTGAAGTATTCATTGGAATCTTCACAGAAGACTTCTCTTCCATACCAAATTTCTTCATTAAATTTCTGGTATATTTTGTTTAGCTTATGAAGGTTCCATCCTTCAATTGTTTGACTTGAAGTCCTATGAAGAAAGTCAGCTCTCCCATCATGCTCTTCTCAAATTTGCCTTGCATGAGGTTTGAGAACTTATCACACAGCTCTTTGTTCGTGGAACCAAAAATGATGTCATCCACATATATTTGAACAAGCAGTATACTCTTTCCATCTTGAATCCTGAAGAGTGTTCTTTCAACTTTGCCTTTGGTGAATCCATTATCAGTGAGAAACTGAGATAATGTATCATACCATGCTCTTGGTACTTGTTTTAATCCATACAATGCTTTCTTGAGCTTGTAGACCTTATCTCCAATGGTTTTATGCTCAAAACCGGGAGGTTGTTCAACATAAACTTCTTCCTCTAATAGTCCATTTAAAAATGCACTCTTCATATCCATTTGATACAGAGTGAAGTTCTTATGTGCAGCATAAGCGAGAAACGTCCTTATTGTTTCCAATCTTACAACATGAGCAAAGGTTTCATCAAAATCTATACCCTCTTCTTGGCAATAACCTTTGGCTACCATTCTTGCTTTGTTTCTCACAACATATCCTTCCTCATTCATCTTGTTTCTGAAAACCCATTTTGTGCCAATAACATTTTGATGGGTTGGCCTTTGAACTAATTCCCATACTTTGTTTCTTTCAAACTGATTCAACTCTTCTTGCATGGCCTGAATCCAATGTGTGTCATTTAATGCTTGAGACACATATTTAGGCTTTATCTGGGAATTAAACAAGTGAACATAGCTTCATGTTGTGCTCTGGATCTGGTTCTTATGCCATCTCTAACATCTCCAATGACTAACTCTGGTGGATGGTCTCTCAGCCATCTCACATCAGGTTGGAGTAAGTCGGCTGGATTCAACCGTCTCGCAGCTAAGTTGTCTTGAATAGCTCTTTCATCTTCATTCAGCTGTAGACCTTCCAGCTGTCTTTGAGATTCAGCTATCTCATCTTTATCAGGGTTGAGTGCTCTTACTTCAGCTTCAATATAAGGACTCTTCTGCATAGTAGGTTGATTCAGCTTGTCAGCTAACTCTTCAATGTCTTCTTCATTCACATTAGGTTCATCAAAAACCACATCGGTAGACTCTTCTGTGACCATAGTCCTCTTGTTCAACACTCTATAGGCTTTACTCTCAGCTGCGTATCCCAAAAAGATACCTTCATCAGCTTTAGCATCAAAAGCCTTCAAATTGTCTATGCCATTATTATGGATGAAGCATTTACATCCAAATATCCTGAAATATCCAACATTTGGTTTTCTCCCTGTCCATATTTCACAGGGAGTCTTGGTCAGTTGCCTATTAATCATGCATCTATTTTAAGTATAGCATGCAGTATTTATTGCTTCAGCCCAAAATCTCTTAGGCGATCCAGCTTCAACTAACATGGTCCTTGCAGCTTCCTTGAGAGTTTTGTTCCTTCTTTCAGCTACTCCATTCTGATGTGGAGTCCTTGCAGCTGAAGATTCATGAACAATACCATTTTCAACACAATACTAAGTTATTATCCCATTGAAAAACTCAGTTCCTCTATCAGATCTTATTTTTATAATAGTTTGACTCTACTCATTTTGAAATCTCTTTATCAGCTGAGGTAACTTCTGCAAAGTTTCCTTCCTTTTACACATGAAAATTGTCCATGTATATCTTTAATAATCATCCACCACCACTAAGGTGTATTTCTTTCCACTTATGCTAGCTGGCTCAACTGGACCAAATAAATCCATATGCAACATATGTAATATCCATATGACATGCATCACATACACTTTTTTTCTTGTACACTGAGTCTGGCAATCCTTCTACAAGATGACTCCTTGCAAGCTTGTTGATTGTTTTGAAATTCAAATGACTGAGATTCTTGTGCCACAACCAACTTGATTCGGTTGTGCTCTTTGTCAACAGACAAGTGCTTGGTGTAGCAGTAGACCAATCTATCACATACATATTCTTCTGCCTTGACCCTTGCAACACTATTTCATTTAATTCAGCATCTTTTGATCTGGCACACTCCCATGTTGAATCCCACATTATAGCCTTTGTCACAAAGTTGGCTGATGCTTAGCAGGTTGAAGTTGAGGCTTTCAACATAAGCAACATCTGTGATTTCCAATCCATTTTTCTTGATAGATCATGTGCCTTT
This sequence comes from Rehmannia glutinosa, assembly GCA_016081115.2. Lineage (NCBI taxonomy): Eukaryota > Viridiplantae > Streptophyta > Magnoliopsida > Lamiales > Orobanchaceae > Rehmannia > Rehmannia glutinosa. The sequence continues at coordinate 669,062 of JABTTQ020000045.1, read as the reverse complement.
GATTTCCCCTCGAGCTTCATTTCCTCCAAATATAAATTTTGCACCTCTAAAATCCTTGAATCTTGACAGATTTTTCTTGTTTCCTATCATATGTCTGGAAGAGCCACTATCCATGTACCAGGTTCCTTGGCACTCAGCTGTTCCTTGAACCTGCAATCAAGAAAATTAAGTTTTAGGTACCCATACTTGTCTGGATCCTGAGGGGTTAGTGATATAAGATGATCCAACCAACCTATAGCCAAATGATTTGACTCTAAGAGGTTGCCATCTATCAGTGCCATAATCATAATGCACATTAACAAATTGCTTGGGGGTTTTAGGCTCATACAGTTGTCTCTTTTGTCTGTATGTCTCTGTGTGTTTTAGCAATTGCTTTCTTGGGATAGTTGTGGTATTTCTGAGTGTAGTGCTTGGGTGCGTATGTGTGCTGATAATAGCAATGTTTTGATTTTCACAGAGTATTTTCTGTTTGGAGTTTACTGAGGAACTCATCTGAATTTCTTCTCAGTTGTCCTCTCAACATACTCAACTGGCTGCTTTCCTTTTCCTTTGTGTCCAAGACCAATATGATTTTGATTGTGCTTTAGGATGGATGTGTGTGCTACATTTGGTGTTTTGGGGTTTTGAGATGCTTCATTACTTGAAGATCCTTTTTTTCCAAAATCACTCATGGAGTTTGACTATGCACAAAGGAATTAAATCCTATGCCTGTCTTATCTCCACATTCTTTTTGGCTCATAATAAGTTCATCCAATGATTTGGATGCTTTTGTAAATGAGGCAATCACATTTTTAAGATCTTTTTCCCTCTTTTCTGCAGCAGGTAACTCTGCTATGATCTTGGCATTTTCAGCCTTCAGCTTCGTGTTCTCATCAGCTAATTGACTCAGAGTACTCAACTCTTTAGTCAGCTGTAAGTTTTGGCTTTTAAGCTGGTTGTTCTCCTCATTTAAAGTTGTGTGTGAGGATTTTATGTGCTCAAAATCTTTCATCATTTTGCCTAATGAATCATAAAGATCAGTGGGTGATGAAATGTGTGTATCACAGTCACTATCACTTGAATCAGAATGAGATGAGTTAGAGTGTGTAGGTCCCAAGGGTGTAAGTGTAAGGTTTAGAAGGGGGGTTGAATAAACCTTACCAAATTTTCGATTTAGTCCTTTTAAATCTCTGAGTTGATTCTACACAATTGTGTCCTTGATGGACATGATCGAATTAGTCACTCGGTAGAGTTAATCTCTCAACATGATTCAAATTTGGTTTGTTGATGGAGTAACTCATTTGTTGGCTATAATTTAACTCAACTTGTGGTTTTATTTTCAGCGGAAGACTTAACACCCTTAAGTTTGATTAAGCAAAATTTTAGAGCTTGATTTAGTACTTATAAATTATCAAATGGATAGCAAATCTATCGGTATAAGCGATTAAAAGTGCGGGAATTTAAATCTTTGAAAAGTAAAGGACACATAAAGTTTTTATAGAGGTTCGAAGATGGGGTAATTCTTCTACTCCTCTCTTCTCCAACTTCGGAGGAATCCACTAAGTAATGATCGGTTTACAAAGTGGTAACAGTCCAGATACAAGTCTTGATCACAACGGCCGACTTGATCCTTGGGGATTTGAGTCTAGAGACGCCTTGATCACTCGGTGGCTTCTCGTGCGACTCGGCTTCTTCACAGGGCAGTTGCCTTGTTACTACTGACTCACTTGCTCAAGCTCTTTGGATTTGATCACGAAGCCCTCCAAAAGCTTAAGACTTGGTTCAACCTTGAACCTTTCTACAATCCTTCCCGGAATGTAGACCCCTTGTTTTCAAAAGTTTCCTCTTCAACTGATTGAAGTTCTCTTTCCTTCACAGTGAGTGTTGGATTGATGTACTTCGTTATGTAGGCTTGAGGATTGAGAATGTTTCATTTTTCTAATATGCTTGTATATCTCACGTGTGTGTCATTCTTTTTTTTTTTTTCTCAAACAAACTCCTCAGCCTTTTATAGTGAACTTTCAAAAATTTGCCCGTTGAAGAGATAGGCTTATTTTTTGAAAGTAACTTTCTTTGTCGTTGGCTTGCGATTCTTGGAATTGCCATTTCCTTGTATGAATTGTTCTTTCACCTTTTTCGAGTTCGACACGGTGTGGTGCTTCCCATTGGTTCATTCCTTTTGCACGCTTAGGGGTGAGCACTCCGAGAAAGGTGGTATGGAGATATTACTTGTTTAAGTAAATCTCTTGATTTACGTAACGGTTCTTTTACTGATTATCTCGACTTGACTGCATTTCCTTGCTTTCCCCAGGTGACTTAGAGTCGACTTCCAATCATGGATGACTCTTCATCACTTCAACTTGAGACTTGGCTTTTCTTGAGTTGACTTGACGATGCTCCACTGTTGCATCTCACCGCTTTCTTGATAGAGTTCCGTCTACTCTTCTTTGCCATACTCACTTTGTCTCGCAGCGAGTCTTCCTTCCGTCTTGATTGTCTTCTTGCATGTTAGGGCGTAGGCGACTTAACTCGGCTTGGCGACTCTATTCATTACAATGCATTTTACAACAAGAATTGGGGTGCCAACTTTCTATTCTAAGTTTTACATGGCATTCATCAAAATCTAAACAATAAAATTCCTAACAATTTCCCCCTTTTTGATGATGCCAAAACTTAAACCATACAAAGATGCAAATAACAAAGATACATACCAGATAGTGTATTGACATAGAATGTATGCGCAGAATCAATCTTTTTATTGATCATATCATTCTTGTACTTAACACAACTGTTTACAAGGTGTATCAGAGTATATAATTGTCTTCACAAAAAAGATAAAGAATTTATAGCTTTATTACAGAAGACTTACATTGTATGTATTTACATAATAAAATACACGAAGGGTTGGACAGCAACACTTCATCTCCTTCATTGTCTCCTTCTTTCATCTTGTTCAAGATCATCTTCTCTTCTTCTCTTCTTTTTAGTAAATCCAATTTTGCCTTCTTTTTCTTTTCATATGCCTTCCTGGCGGCTTCATCTTTTCTTATTCTTTCCTGTCTCTCCTTCCATAGCCGAGTTTGTCTCTTGTTTTCTTCTTCTATTCTTTTTGCATACTCGGCGTTAGTTTTAGCCACTTTTAAATTTGCCACTTGGTCAAGCCCGGCCATAGATCCCTCCTTTCTTTCTTGGATCCACGTATTCAATGTTTTTGGGCGAGAGGCCTGGGTGCAAGCTTCTTCCTCCACTCATCGCTTCTTCCTCTACCTGCGGGCGTATCTTTGTCTTTGGGGTCTTCTTCTTTCCACCGTGAGTGACCGGCGGAGTGACCAGCCAGTGATCGCGGAAGTCTGTTGCTGACTGACTTCTTCACATAACGCGAGACCCTTTTCCCAAGATACAAGTCCCAAGCTTGAGCCATAGACATATTTGCAAAGTATCCTTGATTCGAGCGTTTTGAATTCGTCAACGATCGTGGCTCGTCCCGACATCCGAAAATGGCATACGTGTCTCTGTCAACCGGAATGCCTCCATGTTCTTTCAAGATGTTCATCACCACCGCATCCATTCTTCCTTCCACTTCCTTCATCCCCTGCTTCAATTGCTTTTCTCTTCTCGGCCATAGATACAAAGAGTGTTGGAGTGGCGAGTCACGGGGAGTTTGCTTGCTTATAATGTCGGTACCAGACGGGACCTGTTGAGGGGTTTGTGCAATCATCAAGGTCACATCTTTTGATCCTTCCCCCTCAATGATTTTCCTTTCTTTTGTTTCAAAATTTCCTCGGTGATTTTCACTTCTCATTTGCTCCTTTCTTTTTCGACTTTAGATTTTCTTTGCTTTAAGGTATTCCTCTTCCCCCTTTTTGGCATCATCAAAGGATAGAGAAACCCCGGGAAGCATCTTTGGCAAGCATGAAGTCGAGTCTTCGATGGTTGAGTTAAAGCTGCTTCCAAGTCTGCTGCGTTGTATGCGGCACGGAATTGGATCGAGTAGCGTTGGATTCTGCAAATCAGCTTCATCTCGGCCATGAGGAGATCGAATTTTCTTGTCATGTGTTCTTCCAACCGCTGTAGATCATTTGTATTTTGCTCACGCAGCACTTGATTTCGGCATGTGAGCTTCATGCATATGCTCAATGTGTTCTCTCGACTTCGTTTTTGCATCGGCATTTTCACTCTCCACACTGACTTGTTGAACAAAGTTAAAGTATCTCACTGTTCCACACGCATTGATTCTTTCTTTGTTGCCACCATTCCCTTATCCTGACCGTGATGCCTCTCAAGTCGGTAAGGTTGGCATCTCTGTTGTCGATCCGCATGTCCAAAGAGGCACGATGCCTCTCCATCCGTTCAACCTCGGCAAGAGTGCTTTGAACACTTCTCGAACTTGGTGATTCTTCTTGCGGTGATGGCCATACTGTCGAAATCAAAATCGGCCGGAACAATGGTGCACGAGTGAAAAACGAGGAGGTGGTCTGTGATAGCGTGCTTGTTCGTTTTACGACTCTTCGTGGAGTTCCGTATTTCCGGTGAAAAGGAAAGGACTCTCTGAAGGATTCATCACCGCCAACCGCCAGGATCGTTCGATGATGAGTGGTGCGCGGCGGTTCTTTTGGGAATCGATCTGCTGCGGACTTGAGAAGCTGCGATGGTCTCTTGTTGAGTGGGTCTTGTTTTGAAGTAGACCCGACTTGGCTTTGAGCCTCATTTAACTTAACCGGTTGGTCTCATTTGGTTTTTCCATTTGATGGAGACTCGGTCCTCGGCCTTATCGGTGGCGTCATCGGACGATGATGAGATTTCCGGTGGTGGCTCATCATCAAAGTTAAAAGTTTGACGAGTAGTCTTGGGATCGGACTTGCTCGTGCTTGGAACATCCGCAATGAGTCTTTTGGATTTGTCATGGGGATGACTCGAAACTTCTTCTTTTCCGATCCCGAGAAAAGTGACATCGGGGTTGTCTGGGAATCATGAAGTGCGATCTCCTTCTCGGATGGGTCGATGATAGTAGGAGGGATGTTCTCTACTTGACTTCTTTACCCCGGGAAGTCTCAACCTCCCGTGGGCCTTCATTACCTCCGGCGGTCTCTCTGGCTGCGAGGCACTGGTCCTCCCTTTCGACGGTGTCACTGTCTTAGGGTCTTCTACGATGGCATCCATAGGAGTCTCAACCCCATGGATTGCACTTTCATCGCCAGTGTTAACTCCCGGGGTTGTTCCTTCTGTGCCTCGGCGCATCGGCGGCGTCATTAGCCTTGAGCGGTTGGCACCTCGGTGAGACAGTCTCAATGCCTGAGCTTCGTTGATGGCAACTTGCTGTTCTTCTTGTGATTGTAATTTCTCCTCTTCGCCTCCTTGATTCGTTGCGGAGTCATCTGCACATCCTCCGACCTTGCCGGTGGAGGAGTTTCCCCCTCACCGGTGCGCACCACCGTGAGTGACTTGGAATGGGGTCACTCGTCTCCAAACTCCCGGCTGTTTCGATTGATTGTTCAGCCGTTGGGGCGGGTGGTAGAACACCTTCAATAGGGGTTGGCTCAACCGGGGTCCCCACTAGCCCGGTTCATCGCCATGTTCCCTTATTGCCTTCTTCCGAGTGAGTGGGGAAGTGGTAGCGGCAACATCGGTGGCTATTTGTTTGAACCACTCCCATTGGATCGATTTCAGGTGTGTTACGGAGGACTCTCCTGGTCCCTCCATTAGTCTTTGCTCGTGAAGGATTCTTGACTCGTGCAATGCTTGCTGCATTTGCAACTCTTACGTAGCGGCGACATTCTGCAGTTCCTCGTCAGCATCGGAGAAGACATCAAGGAGAGGATGTGTGTGTTCTATGGTGCGGAGATAGGGCGGTCTTGCCTTCTCACGTGCTTGGCTTCTTGACTTGCTTTTCTCTCTCCCTGTCCTTGTAGATCTGCCCAGGAGATGTCTCGTGCGATTGTCTTCATCCGGTAGCCGAGCACGATGAGTTAATCCAGGAAATTTAGCGATTCTTCTTCTTCTTTCTATGAACTCGGGCCGTTGGAACTGTTCCCTTGACTTACTCAACTTCCATTTCCTCCACTCACGCAGACGATTTTGGATGTCGGGTAAGGTGGAGATAGGATCATTACATCACTATCTCGCTCTGGCGGTTCTTCTTGTGCTTCACGGTGTGAGCTACGTGTGTGTCTTGAGTTGCCTCTGCTGATCGCCTTCAGCAGACTTGGCTTTGTTTTCATCAACTACATCGGAGACTCTACTTCTCCCGATAGTCTCGGTATTTGTGCTAGGCTGAGTAATCGACTCAGGTGGTTTCTCGATTCGGACCTTGACGATTCTTCTTTGTCTCCTGGTTTGTACCGGGGAATTTAGTTGAGAGATGTTGTCCTCTCGAGTCTTGGGCGGATGGGGCCGGTCTTGGTGTCTTTTTATGAGGAGCGGGCCGTCGTGGCTTCTCGTTCTCCTCTTCTTGACGATCGAGAGAAGGTATTTGTGAGTCCTTCTCGACCGCGGCTAACTGCGGGCGGGGAACACGGCTGCTGGGGCGGTGACTTTCTGCTGCGGGCGGGGAGCATGTTTGGTTTTCTTTCTGCAGGGGCGTGATCTTCTTAGTAGGCTGCTTTGGGCGCTCTCTTCTTGGGTGGAGAGGAAACGATTGTATCTTCGAGTCACTGATTCCCCCACAGTGTCGCTCTCTTGGCGTAAGCTCTCTTCTCATGCGCCGAGAGGTTTGCTCAACATCCTCTTGTTAACATGGAATGCCTTCCCATGTCTAAGAGGGACTCCTTTCACCTCCAATAGCCGGCCAATCACTAGGCCATATCCTAGGATCCTCCAAATGAGCCATCTTCTTTGAAGGACTTGTTCCCCACGTTCGGCGATCTGCTGTGAGACAAACTCGGCCAGGTTTATCTTCTTTTCTTCGATGATTGCGGCCATTACAATCGGCTTTGCCTTTGACATTGGTCAAAGCTGCCAAATTGATGTCGATACATTTGGCAACTATGTCCAACAACTTGTGATAATCCTCCTTCAGCGATCTCTTGTTTCTTTTGTGTATATTATTTTATCGGCAAAGTCGGACTTGGCTATTTCTTTCCATGCGTCGGCCCAAGTTTACATCGGCTTCTTTGATCTCGGATGCTCCTTGGCGGTAGTAAGCAATATTCACCAAATCCTTGGCGAGAGATAGTCACCGCTTTCCGTGAGCATGATGACTTGATTCCTTCATCGTGAATCTCGGCATTCACGTAGAATTGTGCGACCTCCTCCACATAGGTCATCAGATATTCTAAAGTTAGAAACGGTTTTAGTCCAGACGTTTCCAACTTCTCAGCGATTTTCTTCACCAGGGTGTCGTCGGACCCCTGCTTCACCATTCCGTCGAAATCTACCGTCGAACCGGTGTGGATTTGCTTTCCTAACTTGGTAAAGTCATAAGTTGGTGCCATTTCTCAGGATTATATCAAGGAAAAAACTCAGAAATTGATTTGAAGGTTGATAGGGTTTCGAGAGTATTTTTGCCTTTGCTTTAGTGAGAAAGAGATGAACAGTTTTTAGAAGTGTGAGAGAGAAACGGACGAAAAAGGTTTAAATATGGTTTATGAAAGGACGTGCGGGTGGTTTTTGAATTGTGATCGAAATCAACGGCTTGGATTTCGCACGCTTATTGAGCATTTCATGTCTCGTATTTAATGCGGCATTTATAACCAATCATAAGCTTGGTGTGCGGCTTTATGTCTGTACACATCATCATTATCTTTGACGTGTTCCTTAAAACATTCCCGCTTAGTCAAAACATTGCGTTTTTGTCACTTTGCTCATAAGTTATTCACTTATCTCTTAGGCCGATTTAACTCTACTTCTCACGATTCTCTTAGCGACTCATTATCACCGACTCGGTGTATTTGTCTTTCCGTCTGGTGATTTACTAAGTGATTTACATTTCGACTCCTTTTCCCCCTTTTACTTTCCATTTCTCTTCTTTAATTAGTGCAGTGTCACTTTCACTCAATTAACCCCAACTCATGTTTAAGTTCTTCAAATCTTGACTCACATAATGGTTTTGTGAAGATGTCGGCTAGTTGTTTATCGGTTGAGATGTATTCCAAGATAATGTCCTTCTTTTCAACATGATCTCTTATGAAGTGATATCGACATCAATATGTTTTGTTCTTGAGTGCAACACGATTTTGAGTGATTGCAATTGCACTTGTGTTATCACACATGATTGCAATTTCTTTTTCTTCAACTTCATAGTCTCTCACCTTTGTCTCATCCATAGGACTTGGGCACAACAATTTGCCCGCAGACTATGTATTCTCGCCTCAGTAGAGGTGTGGCTATTGAGTTTTGCTTCTTGCTAAACCAGGAAATTAGTCTGTTTCCTAGCATTTGACATGTGCACTGAAGTGCTCTTCCCGTCAACTCTCTTGCATCCGGCATAGTCGAATCAATAGCCAATTAGCTTGAATCCACCTTCCTTTGGATACCATAGGCCTACTTCTTGGCTTCCTTTCAAGTATCTCAATATTCTCTTAGTCTTTGTCATATGACTCTCTTTTGGAGCAGATTGAAATCTTGCACATACACCTACAAAGAAAGGTGATGTACGGCCCGCTTCTTTGTGAGATAGAAGCATTGATCCAATAAGTGCTCTGTATCTTGTTTGATCTACTGAGTTTGCCATCTGCATCCATGTCCATTTTGGTATTTGTATGTTCATTGGTATTTTTAAGACTTCTCCTCCATACCAAACTTCTTCATTAATTCTCTTCGGTATATTTTGTTTGACTTATGAAGGTTCCATCCTTCACTTTGTTTCACTTGGAGTCCAAGGAAGAATGTCGACTCTCCCATCATGCTCATTTCAAACTTACTTTGCATGAGGTTTGAAAATTTTTCACACTGACTCTTTGTTAGTGGATCCAAAAATGATGTCATCCACATATATTTGAACAAGCGGATACTCTTCTTGTCTTGAATTCTGAAAAGTGTTCTATCTACTTTTCCTTCAGTGAATCCATTTTCTCATAGGAATTGTGACGGTGTCATACCATGCTCTGGGTGCTGTTTCAATCCATACGGGGCTTTCTTGAGTTTGTATACCTTATCTCCAAGAGTCTTCTGCTCAAATCCTGGAGGTTGTTCAACATATACTTCTTCTTCCAATAAACCATTTAGGAATGCACTTTTTACATCCATCCATCGATATACAATGAAATTCTTATGAGCTGCATAGGCAAGAAACATCCTTATAGCTTCCAATCTTGCTACGAGGGCAAATGTTTCATCAAAATCTATCCCTTCTTCTTGGCAATATCCTTTGGCTACTAGTCTTGCTTTGTTTCTTACCACAGGCCTTCCTCGTTCATCTTATTTACGAATACCCATTTGGTTCCAATAACATTTTGATGTATGGGTCTTTGCACTAATTCCCATACTTTATTTCTCTCAAACTGATTGACTCTTCTTGCATAGCTTGAATCCAATGTGTGTCATCCAATGCTTGTGACACATCTTTTGGCTCTATTTGCGAGATGAAGCATGTGAACATAGCTTCTTGTTGAGTTACGAATCTTGTTTTGACACCTTCTCTTATATCTCCAATGACAAGTTACGGTGGATGGTCTCTCGGCCATCTTACATCGAGGTTGGAGTAAGTTAGGCCGGATTGATCGACTTGCGGTAATGTGTTCTTTGTGGTCGACTCTCTCGTAATCACTTAGCGCAAATTTTCCACTTTGTTTTTGAGATTGACTATCTCATCTTCTTCCTCAATTGATAATTCGGCTTGACTTGGCATAGGGACTCTTACGTATGATTGGATGATTCACTTATCGGTGACTCTTCAATGTCTTCTCCATTTACATTTGGCTCATCGAATACTACATGAATGGATTCCTCTGTAACCATAGTTCTTTTGTTGAGTATCCTGTAGGCTTTGCTTTGGTTGAGTATCTAAGAAGATACCCTCATCGACTTTAGCATCAAAAGCCTTTAGGTTGTCTTTGCCATTGTTGTGGATGAAGCATTTACATCCAAATATTCTGAAATATGCAACACTTGGTTTTCTTCCGTCCGGATCTCATAGGGAGTCTTTGTCACCGTCTTTTATCATACATCTGTTTTGGGTGTAGCAGTTTGTGTTGATTGCTTCACCCAAAATCTTTTTGGTAACCTGCGCTGACTAACATGGTCATTCTTTGCTTCTTTGAGGGTTCTGTTCCTTCTTTCTCGCAACTCCATTCTGTGGGAGTCCTTGCTGCTGTGATAGTTCATGACAATACCATTCTCAATACAATCTTGAGTTATTATTCCATTGACAAACTCGGTTCCTCTATCTGATCTTATTTTGATAATGGTTTGACTTTTCTCATTTTGAATCCTCTTCATCACCGTGGTAGTTTTTGTAGAGTTTCTTTCTTCTTGCACATGAATATTGTCCATGTATATCTTGAGTAGTCATCTACTACCACCAAGGTGTATTTCTTTCCACTTATCTTTGGCCGGTTCCATTTGGGCCAAATAGATCCATATGAAGTATATGCAATATTCTTGTTGAGGATGGGCATGTCTTTTCTTTGAATGACGACTTGATTTGTTTTCCCTTGACATGCTTCACATATACTCTCCTTCTTGTATCTTTTCCGGAAGTCCTTCTACAAGATGACTTCTTGCCCGAACTTGTTAATTGTTTTGAAATTCAGGTGACTCGACTTTTTGTGCCACACCAACTTGATTCAATTTGTGCTCTTTGCTAGTAGACAAGTCTTTGGTGTTGCGATTGACCAATCCACTATATACATATTTTTCTCGTCTACATCCTTGCAGCACCACTTCATTTGATTCAATTTCTTTGATTTGGCATATACCCATGTTGAATCCAACATTGTAGCCCTTGTCACGAGTGCGATGATACTCGATAAGTTGAAGTTGAGTCCTTCAACATATGCAACATCTGTGATTTCTAATCCATTCCTCTTGATGGATCCAATGCCTCTTATTTCACCAGGAGCTTCATTTCCTCCAAATATGACTTTTGCTCCTTTGACTTCCTTGAATTTTGACAAATTTCTCTTATTTCTGTCATATATGTCCGGAATGCCACTATCCATGTACCAGGTTCCTTGGCACTCAACTTGTTCCTTGAACTCCGCAATCAAGGAAATTAAGTTTTAGGTACCCATACTTGTATGCGGGTCTTGAGGGGTTAGAATTGTAAGATGATCCAACCAACCTATAGCCAAATGATTTGACTCTAAGGGGTTGCCATCTATCGATGCCATAATCGTAATTAATCCTGGCAAATTGCTTGGGGATTCTAGGTTCATACAAGCTGTCTCTTTTGTCGTATGCTGCATATGTGTTTTAGCAATTGCCTTCCTTGGGTAATTGTGGTGTTTTTGAGTGTAGTGCCTAGGTGCATATGTGTCTTTGATGAAAGCTCTTATACTTTTGGAATGGCCTTTCTTGAGTTCTAGGCCTTTGCCATCCGGGCTTATATTCCATAAGTCGTGGATAGTTCACATTATTCCAATCAGCTTGGCTTGGATATTTTCTACCATTCCCATCATATGTATTTCTTTTATGGATTTTAAGGGTTTTTGGTAGCTCTCCCTTCTTCTTTCTGAGTATTTTACGTTTGGAGTTTCTTTGAGGACTCATTGAATCTCTTCTCAAATTGTCCTTTCAAAGACACTCAACTCGGTTGTTTTCCTTTTCCTTTGTAACCAAGGCCGGTTTGCTTAGTATTGTGCTTTGGAGTGAATGTGTGTGCAACATTTAGAGTTTTGGATTTTTCGGACTCTTCATGACTTGAAGATCCTTTTTCCGAATTACTCTTGAGGTTTGACATAGCACGAGGAGTTAAATCTAAGCTGTCTTGTCTCCACATTCTCTTTGACTCATAATAAGATCATCCAATGATTTAGATGCCTTAGTGAATGAAGTAATAACATTCTTGAGGTCATTCTCCTCTTTTCTATAGCGACAATTTACTGCTATTAATTTAGCATTTTCACCTTTAACCTTTCATTCTCATCACTATCTCGACTTAGAGTACTCGGCTCCTTAGTCGGCTTTGAGTTTGACTTTTGAGTAGGCTGTTTTCCTCATTCAATAGTGTGTGTGAGGATTTAATGTGTTCAAAATCTTTCATCATTTTGCCTAATGAATCATAAAGATCGAGTGGGTGATGAAGTGTTTGTGTCACGATCACTATCACTAGTGTCGAGTTTGTTGAGTTAGATTGTACCTCATCTTCTTGATCTTGTTCTTTGGCCATCAAGCGGTCAAGGCTTCTTCTTCGAGTCACTTGAGTAGTCGGCTTCACCGCTATTTGAATCAATTTGTCTCTCTTGACTTGGGCTGTCTCGGCCGATCTCTGCGACCATCATTGCCTTTTTCTTTTCTTGTCTTCTTTCTCTCAAGACCTTTCTTTCTTCTTCATTCCTGTACTTGTTGACTACGAGGATATGAGCGATCAATGGCATATTGACACTGGTTGTCTACAATTCCAACATAGATATTCACCTTTTGATCGGCTCTTTCCACTCTTGAGTTGTCGGCCCTTTTATACTCAACTTTTTGATGATCATTCTCTTGGTTGGCCTATCATCCCTTGATTTGGAGGGAGCTGAGTGTCTTACGGAAGATTCACCCTTTCCTCTCTTGTAGTTCTTATTGAAGAACTTGTTGAATCTTTTAACCATCGTTTATTTCTTAAGGGTCAATGACTTCTTTGACCTCGGCTCTCTTCCCATCTTTGACAATTAGAGCAACTGTTTTGGGTGCAATTTGTCTCTTCTGGTCTTTTTCTTCTCGGCTCAAACTCGTAGGCTTTGAGGTCCGAGAATAACTCATGATTGGATGTCTTTGATAGGTCCATGGAGTGTCTCGGTGCCATGACCTTCATTTCCCATTCAATTGGAAGACTTTTTAGGATCTTCATACACATTTCCTTCTCGTGTATATTCCTTTCCAAGTGTAGACAGACTCATTTGTGATTTCGATGAACCGGCGTCTAGTTGATCCGGGTTCTCTCCGAGATCATTTTGAAGTTCTCAAATTTCAGACACCATGATAATTTGTTTTCTTTGATTTGCTCACGAGCCTTCACAAATCAATGTCGGCTTATCCTGATTTCTTTAGCCGTTTTGCATGATTTGACTTTATTGAACATGGCTTTGTCCAAGGTTTTGTAGAGGATGTCCTTGGCTACATTGTCCAGGTTGTATCTTTTTTGTCATCATTTGTCCACTCGTTCTTGGTTTTTCAACCATGATCGTGCAGGAGCGACATCTTCTTCTCCTTGGCTGCAACTCTTCGTCATTGTGTTCACCTTTAATATTTGTAGAGGCCCATCTTCTATCACTATCCACATCTCATCATGTAATCTTGATAGATGAGCACTGCATACGAATTTTCCAATCATCAAATTCTTCAATAGTGAACATAGGGATGCGTGTCAAATTTGCTTCCATGATAATGACTTTTAATAAAAAGAGTTTTGAAGGTTTAAGTACTAAAGCGGACTTTGAAAAGTTTGGAGATCTAGTTCGGAACCGGTGCGGAGGGTTCAATGAACCAACCGCTCGATACCACTTGTAGGTCCCAAGGGGTGTAAGTGTAAGGTTTAGAAGGGGTTGAATAAACCTTACCAAATTTTCGATTTAGTCCTTTTAAATCTCTGAGTTGATTCTACAGTTGTGTCCTTGATGGGCCGATCGAATTAGTCACTCGGTAGAGTTAATCTCTCCATGATTCAATGGTAAATTGATGGAGTAACTCGGTGATGGCTATAATTTAACTCAACCGTGGTTTTATTTTCAGCGGAAGACTTAACACCCTTAAGTTTGATTAAGCAAAATTTTAGAGCTTGATTTAGTACTTATAAATTATCAAATGGATAGCAAATCTATCGGTATAAGCGAGTTAAAAGTGCGGGAATTTAAATGTTTGAAAAGTAAATGACACGATAAAGTTTTTATAGAGGTTCGAAGATGGGGTAATTCTTCTACTCCTCTCTTCTCCAACTTCAGGAGGAATCCACTAAGTAATGATTAGTTTACAAAGTGGTAGATCCGGATACAAGTCTTGATCACAACAGCCGACTTGATCCTTAGGGACTCGATCAGGAGACGCCTTGATCACTCGGTGGCTTCTCAATGCGACTCGGCTTCTTCACAGGCGGCTGCCTTGTTACTACTGACTCACTTGCTCAGCTCTTTGGATTTGATCACGAAGCCCTCCAAAAGCTTAAGACTTGGTTCAACCTTGAACCTTTCTACAATCCTTCCCGGAATGTAGACCCCTTGTTTTCAAAAGTTTCCTCTTCAACTGATTGAAGTTCTCTTTCCTTCACGGGTGAGTGTTGGATTGATGTACTTCGTAATGTAGGCTTGAGGATTGAGAATGTTTCGATTTTTCTAATATGCTTGTATATCTCACGTGCGTGCCATTCTTTTTTTTTTTCTCAAACAAACTCCTCGGCCTTTTATAGTGAACTTTCAAAAATTTGCCCGTTGAAGAGATAGGCTTATTTTTTGAAAGTCACTTTGCGATCGTTGGCTTGCGTTCTTGGAATTGCCATTTCCTCGTATGAATTGTTCTTTCACCTTTTGAGTTCGACACGGTGTGGTGCTTCCCATTGGTTCATTCCTTTTGCACGCTTAGGGTGAGCTCGAGAAAGGTGGTATGGAGATATAACTTGTTTAAGTAAATCTCTTGATTTACGTACAGCGGTTCTTTTCAGATTATCTCGACTTAACGCATTTCCTTGCTTTCCCCAGGTGACTTAGAGTCGACTTCCAATCATGGATGACTCTTACGCCACTTCAACTTGAGACTTGGCTTTTCTTGAGTTGACTTGACGATGCTCCACTCACCGCATCTCACCGCTTTTTCTTGATAGAGTTCCCGTCTACTCTTCTTTGCCATACTCAATGTCTCGCGCAGAGTCTTCCTTCCATCTTGATTGTCTTCTTGCATGTTAGGCGTAGGACTTAGCTCGGCTTGGCCGACTCTATTCATTACAATGCATTTTACAACAAAAATTGGGGTGGCAACTTTCTATTCTAAGTTTTACATGGCATTCATCAAAATCTAAACAATAAAATTCCTAACAGAGTGTACCTCATCTTCTTGATCTGGTCGATCTTGTTCTTTAGCCATGAGGCAGATGATTACCTCTTCCTCAGAATCACTTGAGTTGTCAGCTTCACTACTCTCTGAGTCTGCTGCCTCTTTGCACTTATATGGCTCAGCAGTCTCAGCAGCCAACATGGCTTTCTTTTTTTCCTGTCTTCTTTCCCTAAAGACTTTTCTTTCTTCTCCATTCCTGTATTTGTTGACTGGTGGATATGAACAGTCAATGACAAAATGTCTTCGTTGTCTGCAATTCCAACACAGGTTCTCAACTCTCTGATCAGCTCTCTGATAATTAGTTCTTTAATGTCCAATTCTCTTGGGTGGCCTGTCCTCCCTTGATTTGGAAGGGGCTGAATGTCTCCTAGAGGTTTCACCCTTGTTGCTTTTATAGTTCTTATTGAAGAACTTGTTGAATCTTTTAACCATCAGGGCACTCTCCTCCTGGTATATGGCTTTGTTGGCTCAGCTCTCTTTCCATCATTGGCCAACAATGCAGCTGTTTTGGGCACATGTGTCTCCTCTTGCTCTTTTCTTCTCAGCTCTAACTCATATGCTTTGAGGTCTAAAAATAGCTCATGGTTAGATATTCTTGAGAGGTCCATTGAATGTCTCAGGGCCATAACCTTCATTTCCCATTCAGCAAGGAGGCTTCTTAAGATCTTCATGCACATTTCCTTTTGTGTATACTCTTTCCCAAGAGCTGAAAGCTCATTTGTAATCTCAAATTTTTGAACATCAACAGATAGTTTATTTTCTTAAATTTGTTTTGATCCTTCACAAATTAAAGTCAGCTTATTCCAGATTTCTTTTGCAGATTTGCAAGATTTGACTTTATTGAACATGGCTTTGTCCAATGTCTTGTAGAGTATATCCTTGGCCACATTATCCAAGTTATATCTCTTTCTATCTTCATTTGTCCATTCACTTCTTGGTTTTCAACCAAGGCTGGTCTTACTTCAGCAGCAGCTTCTTCACCTTCAGCTGCAGCTGCTCTTGGTGCAGCCGTGTTCACTTAGAGTATTTGCAGTGGCCCATCCTCTATCACAAACCACATTTCATCATGTAATGCAGATATATGAGCCTGCATACGAATATTCCAATCATCAAATTCTTCAATAGTGAACATAGGAATGTGTGTCAGATTTGCTTCCATGATAATAACTTTGCTTGAAAAGGATGAAAGACTTTGAAAAACACAAGTGTTAAAACTTTTTTAAAAGATAGAGATCTAGTTCACTAATCAGTGTGGAAGGCTCAATGAACCAACTCCTCTGATACCACTTGTAGGTCCCAAGGTGTGTCAATTAAGGTTTAGAAGGGGGGTTTGAATAAACCTTACAAAATTCTATATTTTAGTCCTTTAAAAATATTCAACAGAGTTGACTCAAATAGTTGTGTCCATGGTGGACAGCTAAGTTCACCTTTCAGCTAAGTTACCCACTCAACAGACTCGATAGAGTTGTTCATAGTATAACTTGGCTGCTTAAGCCAATTACTTAACTTGGTCGGTTAGGTTTTAAATAGTGGAAGATTTAACACCCTTGACTGGTTTTAAGCTTGTTTTTAACACTTGATTTGAGCAGTTAGTTATTTATCAGTTGGATAACAAATATAATACTAACAGCAGATATAAATGAAATATGCAGGAAAGTAAGTTTGCTGATAGTAAATGACACAAATATTTTATAGAGGTTCGGAGATGGGGTAATTCTTCTAATCCTCTCTTCTCCAACTCCTGGAGGAATCCACTATGTAACAGATCCATTTACAAAGCGGTGAACAGTCTGGAGACAGTCTTGATCACACAGCTGGCTTCTCTTGCGACTCAGCTTCTTCACAAGGCCCCTGCCTTGCTACTTCAACTCACTTCTCAGGTTCTTGGATTTGATGACGAAGCCCTCCAACAAACTTGATAATGGTTCGAACTTGAACCTTCTATAATCCTGACTTGGAAAGTAGACCCCTTTTGTTTACTTCAAAAGTTTTCCTCTTCAACAGTTTGAAGTTATCTTTCCTTCACAGTGAATGTTGGATCGAGTTTCTTCGAGTTTCAGGCTGGAGGAATATCTTGATAAGCTTTGAGAGTATTGCAGGTTAATTGCTTGAATATTGCTTGCTTGTTCGTGGTTCAGGTAACCTCTTCTCAATAACTTCCTCAGCCTTTTATAGTGCACATTTGAAATTTTGCCCGTTGAAGAGACAGGCTGATTTCATATGCCACTTTGTGTTCGTTGGCTTGTCTTGTCTTGGTCTGCAACCTTGGTGATGTTGACCTTCCCTCGTATTAATGGCATTTCAGCGGTTGCAGGTGTCTGACACAAGGTGCAGTGTTTCCCATTGGCTTATTCCTTTTGCATAATTCTGGAACAAACACTTTAGACCTAGCAGCTTTGACATATTACTATATAAGGTAATATTCTTGACTTTAATCAATGGATCTAAGTCAGTTGTCTTGACTAGGCTGCTTGTTGCCTTTACCCCAAGTGACTTGAGTCTGCTCCAATCATTTGATTGACTCAACTGTCACTTCAACTTATAGACTTGGCTTCTTGAGTTGACTTGACTGACACTTCTTACACCTGTTCCTCAGCTGACTCTCCTTCAGTCGAGTCCTTGTCTTCCTTCATGGCATTACTCAGCTGACACACAACGGAGTCTTCACAAAGTCCGTAGTTGACTTCTTGTAATCCTTGACATCGCTGACTTGACCCAAATTTTTCAGTCCTATCTATTACAATACAAATTACAAGGAAAATGGGGTGCCAACTTCCTAGTTTAAGTTTTACATGGTATCATCAAAATCTATCAAAAAAGTTTCCTAACAGGGAAGATGTCATTTATTTGCTTAGCATTAATTGAGAAAATTGGGTATTTGAGCATGTTGCGAAAAATAAGTCTGTGAGCTTTTGTGCCTTAAACTGCTTTATATTATGCAGACTTATTTTTTCTTGAGTGTGTCATTAATGATTGATAGAACTCTAGAACTTGCTCTGGTATCTTCATTGAAGCCATGTGTGTGCAATTTTTGAAAATGATCTAAGGCCATCTTTGTTTAGCCTACTTAGCCTAAAAAGCCCAGCTATGAACTCACGATTCCCTAGTTAGTCAATTTTGAGCCAAAACCTTTTTTTCTGAGCCACATGGATCTTTAAAATTTAAACATGTTTTTATCCCTGAAATTCCTTGTGCTTATAGAAAATGAACAAGTTTGGGGAAGAAGTGGCAAAATTTATGAAAAAAAAGAGAAGAAGAAGGCAAAAGAAAGAGGAATGAGCAGTATCTGGGTAAATGAAAAAATATATGAAGCTCGAAAAAAAAAGAAAATCCCTGAAAAATTACATAGAGAAAATCGAGCAAAGAAAAAGAAAAACAAATTCTGAAAGCTTAAAGGCTAGAAAAAAAGAAAAAAAGGCAAAAAGGCCTAAGTATGAAAAAGGAGAAATAAGGGTGGAATTGAAACAGAAAATGAGTATTATATGAAACTGGGTTGGTGAATTGCAAGTCTGTATGCTAAAATTCTATTTGCTCAAGTTAAGTCACTTAATCCAAATTTCCCTACTCTTACCAAAGAGCCTACATTACAACCTAATCCTTTTTTATTCTTAAGTTGTGCACACAAAAGTGGTAGAGATGTTAGACGATTTGCAAGCCTATGGTAGTTCTACTTTCACTGAATTGAATTTGAGCATAAACACTACCCATACACTTTGAGAGTCGAGTGATACACTATCTACTTGTGAGTCGCGATGTCAAGTACCCAAGAGAGTATTAATTATGCCGAGTTTATGAATGATGACTTCTTGATGATAAATTACATGGTTTCCGTGAGTATGGAGTCACATTCTATTTAATGTTCATAGTGTTCTTGGGTGTTCGTTCGTTTTTACCCCTTATATTATATTTCTTAATTTGCTCGAGGACGAGCAATGCTTTAAGTTTGGGGAATTTTGATGTGTGTAAAATATACATGCATTTTGGGGCTTAAAATGATATATATTTGATGCATTTGCACGCATATTTAGTATGTTTTTACTTGGTTTCTCTAAAAGGGCATGATAATGCGTATTCTTGTAATTTTTACAGGAAACAGGGCTTAAAACAAAGAAATATCAGTTGGAATGCCCAGCTAAGATTGACGAATGCAAAGAGAAGATCAAAACAACGAAGAAAATGGACAAAAACACTTCACCCAGTCGGACCGTGTGGTGTCATACGACCATGTGAAAATACCGGTGTGAAACCACACAACCATGTGAAGTTGGGCAAAATAGAGGACGGAACCAGGGCCACACGGCCGGACCATGTGATCCCACACGGGCATGTGGAAAATGGTATCAAACCGCATCACCAGCCCGTGTGAAATCACACAACCGTGTGGGGAAGGCTTTGCAACAGACCACACGACTATGTGGGACTCAGTCACGATGCGTTTTTCAGAGTACTCTTCTCGTTCCAACTCTACAATTGATCTCTCCAAGCATCTATAAAAGTGACCAAGGCCTGCACGAAAAGATATCACTTCATACAGAGAAAACACATCAAATAACACAAGAACGCAGGAATCGAAGATCTTCTGAGAGAGGAAGGCTAGGTCACGAAGAACACCACAAGGCTTTCGCATCTACGGTAGCACAAGAGATTCGAAGGCTTGGAAGGATAATCCATCCTGAAAAGAAGGGGTTTTCTTTCTATGTCTAATATCTCTTGTCTGTGCTTAAATGATGTCATAATGTTGATTAGAATTTGTCTATGAGTTTGTAATCAATGTTGGACATATCTTTCGTATCTTAGGGGCATAATCAAAATTGTAAATTCATGTTGAATATGATTATTTATTTTCTTAATTGCTTTTTATTTGGCCAATAATTTATGAATTCAAGTGCTTATTCTTAATTTCTTTTTATTTGGCCAATATTTTGCTTGTCATACTTGTTAGTCCATAATCTGGGAGGTGAGTTCTAACGAGACGAAAATCAAATTCAGACATAAACCGGGTAATGTACCGGTAGACTACTTTTGTTTGTGAGGAGTATTTCAATTCAAAGATTGTTTGGGAGTTAATAATAGTTGTGATGGATCAGGAGACCTCAATTATTATTAATCTACTATTTATGCACCACCCGGGAGGGGGAATAAACTATTTTAGGAGTTGAACCCATAGAATTGCATGATTTGGTGTTTAAAACTTTAATTGAATTTAATATTGAAGAAACATGTTGAGATTATGTGCCTAAGGTTGCTCCTGTAGTTGTTGAAAATACTTGTGGGGTTCACAAGTTTATTTTTTATTTATTTATTTATTTTTGATTTTTACTAATACTCAACATTCGGTCGCTTCAATAAAATTGGAATGCGATGTTATTATAGCCTAAGTGTTTCGAATATCAATCCTTGAGGAATACGACCTTGTTTGTCATTATTCTATAAACTACACTCTATACTTGGAGTTGTATGATCCAAATATTTTTGGCGAACAAGTTTTTAAGGTAATCATACTTGGGATGTGGTTGATTTGCCTTCTAGTTAGAAGGTTATAGGTTGTAAATGGGTCTTCAAGACCAAAATGAAACCAGATGGCATTGTGGAGAGACATAAAGCAAGATTGGTTGCCAAGGGATTTAATAAAGTTTATAGGGCAGACTATCTTGATAGTTTTTCCCCTGTGGCTAACATGGACACTGTGAGGGTAGTTTTAGCAGTGGCTACCATGTATCAGTGGCCTATTCATCATCTGGACATCAACAATGCTTTTTTGCATGGCTTTTGGATGAGGATATCTATATGATTCCTCCTGAAGGTTACTCTAAAGCCTCCCCTGGTCAAGTTTGTAACCTCAAGCATAGTTTATATGGTCTTAAGCAGGCTTCTAGGCAGTGGAATGTGGAATTTTGCCTCAATCTCCAAGCTTATGGTTTCACTCAATCAGCGCATGACCATTGTTTCTTCTACATGATCTCTGCTGGCAAGTTCTTGGCCTTAGTGTGTTGGGAAATTTATTTTATAGATTTTGATGAATGCCATGTAAAACTTAAACTAGAAAGTTGACACCCCATTTTCCTTGTAATTTTCATTGTAATAGATAGGGTTGGAAAAGCTGAGTCAAATCAGCTATACCTGGAAATACAAGAAGTCAACTGAAGACTGAAGTGAAGACTCCGCTGTGGAGCATCTAAGTACGGCCAAGAAGGAAGATCAAGAACTTGACTGAAGATGTATCAGCTGAGGAACAACTGTGTGAAGTGTCAGTCAAAGTCATCTCAAGAAGCCAAGTCACAAGTTGAAAGTGACAGTTGAGTCTTCAAATTATTGGAGCAGACTCAAGTCACCTGGGAAATAGGCAGCAACCAAGAGAAGTCAACTGAAAGGAATCCGTTGCACAAAAGTCAAGAACATTACTTAAATAAGTAATACTTCCATCTTTGCCATGTCTTAAAGTGCTCATCCTGCATGCAAAAGGAACAAACCAATGGGAAGCATTGCACCTCGTGTCGACACGAAAAGTCAACATTCATTTAATACGAGGAAAGTCTACATCTCAAGATTGAAGACCAAGAAAAGACAAGCCAACAAACACAAATGTCTTTTGAAAATCAGCCTATCTCTTCAACGGGCGATTTTTGAAAGTTCACTATAAAAGGCCGAGAAACTCATTCGAGAAAAGGTTACTCAACCAAGAACAAGCAAGCAATATTCAAATCAGAATCGCAAATATTCTCGAGAGATATTCAAGCATATCCTCAAGCACGAAACTCGAAGGAAATCAATCCAACACAAAGTCATGAAGGAAAGACAACTTCAAATCTGTTGAAGAGGAAACTTTTGAAGAATCAAAAGGATTCTACTTTCCAAGGAGGATTGTAGGAAGGTTCAAGGTCGAACCAGTATCAAGTTATTGGAGGGCTTCGTGATCACATACAAGAAGCTTGAGAAAGTGAGCTGAAGTAGCAAGGCAGCTGCCCTGTGAAGAAGCTGAGTCGGAAGAGAAGCCAACTGTGTGACCAAGGCATCTCTAGACTGAGTCGAAGGAGCAAGTCAGCTGCGTGATTAAGACTTGTCTCTAGACTGAGAACCACTTTGTGAACAGATCATTACTTAGTGGATTCCTCCAGGAGTTGGAGAAGAGAGAATTAGAAGAATTACCCCATCTTCGAACCTCTATAAAAATTAACTGTGTCATTTATTTTTCAGCACATTTACATTTATGCATTATCTACTTTATATCTTCTGATAAACTTATTTGCTACCCTAAACTGATTAATAACCAAATGCTAAAATCAAGTGTTAAAACAAGTTTAAATCAAATCAAAGGGTGTTAAGTCTTCCGCTGATAAAACCAACACAACCAAGTTAAGTTTCAGGTTAAACAACTGAGTTATTCTATCAACAGCTCTATCGAGTCTGTTGAGTGGCTAACTCTGCTGAATAACCAACTTAGTTGTCCCTCAAGGACTTAGTTGTTTATGTTAACTCTGTAATTGATTTAAATGGACTAAATCGAAAATTTGGTAAGGTTTATTCAACCCCTCCTTCTAAACCTCACTCACACCCCTCGGGACCTACAAATGGTATCAGAGCGGTTGGTTCATTGAGCCTTCCGCACTGGTTACTGAACTAGATCTCTATCTTTTCTAAAAGATTTTTAACATTTGCATTTTCAAAATCTTTCATTCTTAGCAAAAGTTAATATCATGGAAGCAAATCTGACACGCAATCCTATGTTCACTGTTGAGGAATTTGATGACTGGAAAATTCGCATGCAGGCTCATCTATCTGCTTTACATGATGAAATGTGGCTAGTGATAAAGGATGGGCCACTGCAAATACTTTAGGTAAACACAACTGTAAGAATAGCAGCTGTAGTAGCAGAAGCAAATGAAGACAAACCAGCCATGGTTGAAAAGCCAAGAACTGAGTGGACCAATGATGACAGAAAGAGATACAACTTGGATAATGTGGCCAAGGGCATTCTCTACAAGACATTGGACAAAGCAATGTTCAATAAAGTCAAATCTTGCAAATCTGAAAAAGAAATCTGGAATAAATTAACTTTAATTTGTGAAGGATCTGAGCAAATTAAGGAAAATAAATTGTCTGTAACTGTACAAAAATTTGAAAATTTTAAAATGCTTGCAGGTGAAACCTTGGATCAACTAGATGCCAGATTCACTGAAATCACAAATGAGCTATCAGCACCTGGGAAAGAATATACACAAAAGGAAATGTGTATGAATATTCTGATAAGCCTCCCAGCTGAATGGGAAATGAAGGTCATGGCCCTGAGACATTCAATGAAAAACACAACAACATCCAATCATGAGCTATTCTCATATCTCAAAGCCTATGAGTTTGAGCTGAGAAGAAAGGAGCAAGAGGATATAGCTGTACCTAAGACAGCTGCACTTATAGTCAAGGATGGAAAGAGAGTTGAAGTCAAGGAAGCCATAGACCAGGAGGAGATTGCCCTGATGGTTAAAAGATTCAACAAGTTCTTCAATAAGAACCATAAAAGAAACAAGGGTGAATCCTCCATGAGACATTTAGCTCCCTCCAAGTCAAGGGAAGACCGGTCACCCAAGAGAGCTGAGCTTCAAAGGGTTGAGTATCAGAGAGCTGATAACCCAAGGACAGAAAGAGCTGATCAAAGAGCTGAGAACCTGTGTTGGAATTGCAGACAACTAGGACATTTTGCAATTGAATGTTCCTATCCACCAGTCAATAAATACATGAATGAAGAAGAAAGAAAAGTTTTCAAAGAAAGAAGACAGGAAAAGAAGAAAGCCATGTTGGCTGCTGAGACTGCTGAGACAACTAAGTGTAAAGAAGCAGCAGACTCAGAGAGTAGTGAAGCTGACTACACAAGTGATTCTGAAGAAGAAGCAATGATTTATCTTATGGCTAAAGAACAAGATCAACCAGACCAAGAAGATGAGGTACACTCTAACTCATCTCATTCAGATTCAAGTGATAGTGATTGTGACACACACACTTCATCACCCAATGATCTTTATGATTCATTAGGCAAAATGATGAAAGACTTTGAGCACATAAAATCCTCACACACACTTATAAATGAGGAAAACGGCCCATTTCAAAAGCGAAACTCACAAACTAAAGAGCTGAGTGCTCTAAGTCACGTAGCTGATGAGAACAAAGAGCTGAAGGCTAAGAATGCCAAACTAATAGCAGAGATAGCTGCTATAGAAAAGAGCTTATGAAAAGAAGAAAGCAGCTGAAGAAGAAAGAAAAAGAAAGAGAGCTGATGATGACAAAGGTGAAGAGGAAAGAAGGAGGCAGCGAAAGCGATGAAGTGTTGCTGCGAACCCTTCATGTATTTTACTCTTGTATATACATTTTTGTGTAAGTCATCTGTATATTCAGTAAAGTATTTTATAATTTCTCTCTTTGTATTCGTATCCTAGCATAGATGTTTGTAATTTGCTTAGATATGAGTATGCTCTGATACACTTTGTAAACAGTTGTGTAAAGGACAAGAATGCTATGATCAATAAAATGATTGATTCTACGCATACATTCTTTGTTACTGCATTGTCTGTATGTATCTTTGATGTTTACATGTTGTTTAATGTTTTTCAGTTTTGGCATCATCAAAAAGGGGGAAATTGTTGGGAAATTTATTTTATTGATTTTGATGAATGCCATGTAAAACTTAAACTAGAAAGTTGGCACCCCATTTTCCTTGTAATTTTCATTGTAATAGATATGGCTGGAAAAGCTGAGTCAAGTCAGCTATAACTGGAAATACAAAAAGTCAACTGAAGACTGAAGTGAAGACTCCGATGTGGAACAGCTGAGTACGACCAAGAAGGAAGATCAAGAACTTGACTGAAGATGTATAAGCTGAGGAACAGCTGTGTGAAGTGTCAGTCAAAGTCATCTCAAGAAGCCAAGTCACAAGTTGAAAGTGACAGTTGAGTCTTCAAATGATTGGAGCAGACTCAAGTCACTTGGGGAAATAGGCAACAACCAAGAGAAGTCAACTGAAAGGAATCCGTTGCACAAAAGTCAAGAACATTACTTAAATAAGTAATACTTCCATGCTGCCAGGACTTAAAGTGCTCGTCCCAGAAGCGTGCAAAAGGAACGAACCAATGGGAAGCACTACACCTCATGTCAGGACCTGAAAAGCGGAACATTCATTTAATACGAGGAAAGGTCTACATCTCAAGATTGAAGACCAAGAAAAGACAAGCCAACGAACACAAATGTCTTTTGAAAATCAGCCTATCTCTTTAATGGGCAGATTTTTGAAAGTTCACTATAAAAGGCTGAGGAAACTCACTGAGAAAAGGTTACCTGAACCACGAACAAGAAAGCAATATTCAAACTGTAACCTGCAAATATTCTCAGAGATATTCAAGCATATCCTCAAGCCTGAAACTCGAAGGAAATCAATCCAACACAAAGTTGTGAAGGAAAGACAACTTCAATATGTTGAAGAGGAAACTTTTGAAGAATCAAAAGGGGTCTACTTGCAAGGATGATTGTAGGAAGGTTCAAGGTCGAACCAGTATCAAGTTATTGGAGGGATTCGTGATCAAATCCAAGAAGCTTGAGAAAGTGAGCTGAAGTAGCAAGACAGCTGCCCTGTGAAGAAGCTGAGTCGGAAGAGAAGCCAACTGTGTGACCAAGGCATCTCTAGACTGAGTCGAAGGAGCAAGTCAGTTGCGTGATCAAGACTAGTCTCTAGACTGAGAACCACTTTTTGAACTGATCATTACTTAGTGGATTCCTCCAGGAGTTGGAGAAGAGAGGATTAGAAGAATTACCCCATCTTCGAACCTCTATAAAAATTAACTGTGCCATTTATTTTTCGGCACATTTACATTTCTGCATATCTACTTTATATTTGCTGATAAACTTATTTGCTATCCTAAACTGATTAATAACAAAGTGCTAAAATCAAGTGTTAAAATAAGTTTAAATCAAATCAAAGGATGTTAAGTCTTCCGCTGATAAAACCAGCACAACCAAGTTAAGTTTCAGGTTAAACAACTGAGTTATTCTATCAATAGCTCTATCGAGTCTGTTGAGTGGCTAACTCTGTAATTGATTTAAAAGAACTAAATCAAAAATTTGGTAAGGTTTATTCAACCCTTCCTTCTAAACCTTACTCACACCCCTTGGGACCTGCATAGTGGTATATGTGGATGATGTGTTGTTGGCTAGTTCACATGCTAGTGATATTGAGGCTCTTAAGCTTTACCTAGACAAGCTTTTTACAATCAAGGATTTGGGATATGCTAAGTATTTTTTGGGTATTGAACTTGTTAGAGGAGGTGCTGGTCTCTATCTCAATCAAAGGAAGTATGTGTTGGATATTCTCCAAGATGCGCATATGCTAGATTGCAAGCCTACCTATACTTCTTTGCCTCCTGGTTTGAAGTTAGTGGCCAAGTCTGGGATCCCTCTTCATGATCCTGATAGATACATGAGACTTGTGGGTAGATTGCTTTATCTTAATACGACTAATCCAGACATTACTTATAGTGTTCAGCACTTGAGTCAATTTGTTAATTCTCCCACCACTACACATTGGGTGCTGCTACTCATGTCCTCAGGTACCTTAAGTGTTCTCTTCCATTGGGTTGTTTTATCCTTCTACCAAATCTTTTGCCTTGGAGGCTTTCAGTGACGCAGATTGGGGTGCGTGTCAGGACACTCGCCGTTCTTTGACAGGGTATTGTGTTTTTCTTTAGTGTTGCTTAGTTGCTTGGAAGACTAAGAAACATGGTACGGTTTCCAGGTCATCGGCTGAGGCTGAGTACCATGCTTTAGGAAGCACAGTTTGTGAAGTACAATGGCTATCCTATCTGTTGCATGATTTTCAAGTTAAGTTTCCCATTCCCATTTACTTATGGTGTGACAACCAAGTTGCTTTACATATTGTTGAGAATCCCGTGATTCATGAGCGGACTAAACACTTGGAGATCGATTGCCATTTGGTTCGAGATCAGTTTAAGAAGGGGTTTGTTCTGCCTCAAAAGATTGATTCTTCTTCTTAACTTGTTGACATTTTCACTAAGCCGTTAGGGGTGTCTGTTTTCCATTCATTTGTGTCCAAGCTGGGAATGGTTGATTCTCACCATTCTCCACCTTGGGGGAGGGTGTTGGATATTGTTGTTTGGCTTTCATTATTTAGTTCTTGGGCCAGCCCTTAGTTATTTGTGGTTTGTTTTTGTTACAAAGTTGTCATTTCCCTTTCACGTTTTTTAGGTGTATGTGGTTTCCTATTCTTCTTCCTTGGCTGCTCCATTTTTAGCTGCAAGCTCGATTTAAACACAAGTGAGAAAGAGAGAGAGAGAGGGACGGAACCACAAGAGAATTGGGATGTGAGGAGAGATGGAGGACCATGAGAGAATTGGACATAAGGAAGTGAGGAGAGAGAGGTACTAATGAGATGAGAGAGAGAGAGAGAGAGACCACGAGAGAAGTGGTATGTGAGGAGGGAGAGAGGGACTATAATATAATTGGACGTGGGGAGGTGAGGAGAGAGAAAGGGGGACTAGTGAGATGAGAGAGAGAGAGAGAGATCGACACGCGGACCAGGAGAGAGGGAGGATGGGGACCATGTGAGGTTCCATCTCATGGATGTAGATTCGTGAGACAGTCTCATAAGAGACCTCCTCTTGATACTTTGTAGAGTGGCTCATCAATACTTGATATTCGGACCCCACTACCATTTTGAATTGTTGCCACTCACTTTTTTATCATATATCTTTCCCATATTATCTGCATCTTTTGCTCGAGCGTGATCGGTAGATGTAGTTTATATATTTTCTTTTTGTGTGCCCTCAAAGTGGATTGCATCCATTCACTAATTGTATTTTGTTTGCAAGGTTGGATCTCTGTAGTATTTTGATTCATATTCTTCCTAATTAAATTAAATTTTAATTATATTTCAAATTTAAGATAAAAACGAGATTCAATTCTAATTAAAAACGATGAGAAGTTCATAGTGACACATTTTGGGGCTTAAAATGATATATAATTGACACATTTGCACGCATATTTACTATGTTTTTACTTGGTTTCCTTAAAAAGGCATGATATTGCGTATTCTTATAACTCTTGCAGGAAACGGAGCATAAAATGAAGAAATATCAGTTGGAATGCCCGGCTAAGATTGACGATGCGAAGAGAAGATCAAAACGATGAAAAAGGTGGACAAAAACACTTCACACGGCCGTACCGTGATGTGTCACACGGTCGTGTGGAAGTACCGGTGCGAAATCACACAACCGTGTGAAGAAGGGCAAAAACAGAGGACGGAATTAGGCCCACACGGTGGGACCGTGTGAAGTCACATGGCCGTGTGGGAATGGGATGGCATCGCATCACCTGGCCATGTAATCTCACACGGTTGTGCAAAGGAGGGCTGAAGAACACACCACACGACCAGGCCGTGTGGGACTATGTTTTGATGTCTTTTTCAGAGTTTGCTTCTCGTTCCAACTCTACAAGTGATCTTTCAAAGCATCTATAAAAGAGACCCAAAGCTTGCACGAAAAATCATCACTTCATACAGAGAAAACACATCAAATAACACAAGAAAGAAGGAATCGAAGAGCTTCTAAGAACAAAAGGCTAGGTCACGAAGAACACCACAAGGCTTTCGCATCTACGGGTGCACAAGAGCTTCAAAGGCTTAGGAGGGGAATCCATCCTGACAAGAAGAGGTTTTCTTTCTATGTCTAAGAACTCTTGTTTGTGCTTATACGATGTCATAATATTGATTCGAATTTGTCTGAGTTTTTAATCAATGTTTGGCATATCTTTCGGATCTTAGAGGCATAATCAAAACTGTGGATTCATGTTAAATATGATTATTTGTTTTCTAAATTAATTCATACTTTCAATTTTATGAATTCGTGCTTATTTATAATTGCTTTTATTTGCTGGGAATAAATTGCATGTCATATTTGTTAGTGCAAAAATTCGGACGATGAGTTCTAACAAAGACGGAAATCGAATTCAGACATAAACAGATGTAACGAGTCAGGAGACCTACAACTATTTGTGGGGAGTCATTCAATTCACATATCTTTTTGGAGTTAGTAATAGTTGTAACGAGTCGGGAGATCTACAATTGTTATTAATCAACTGTTTATTTATCGTCCGGGAGGGGAAATAGACTAACTTAGGAATTGAACCCATAGAATTGCATGAATTGGTTTTTAAAACTTTGCATTTAATATTGAAAAAACTTGTTGAGATTATGTGCCTAAGGTTGCTCCTATAGATATTGAAAATTGTGGGGTTCGCAAATTTATTTATTTTTCTCTTTTAATTTTAGATTTTTTTGCTATTAAAATTTGATTTTCAGTCGCTTCAATAAAATTGGAATACGATGTTATTATAGCCTAAGTGTTTCGAATATCAATCCTTGAGGAATACGACCTTGCTTGCCATTATTCTATAAACTACACTGTATACTTACAGTTGTATGAACCAAAACAAATTTATCATATAAAAAAGTCACATAGAATCCACATTCATGGATTGTTTTATTGTATATCTTATGGAAAAAAAAAAACCAAAATCTATAGAAAACAAATAATCTATAATACACTAATATTACCTGTTCAATTGATGTTAAATTTTTGTGTATTGGATATCCAATAATTATTGTTGATGCATCCTCAAATATGGTTATAAATGTATTGTGCTCGCCTTGTACGTCATTCAACACATATTTATACATATAATTCAGTAATTAATATTTATTATTCGATGTATGAAATATTTATTTAAGTTTTCTAAAACAGAATTAATACATTGGTAGTTTCGACACTTTCTCATTGCATATATTGCAAGTCATATTGTCTTTTTTAATAAAGCGACACATTTTTGCATGAGTCATATCATAAGATTGACTTGTTTTCTACTCTATCAACAACTTCTCTAAAACAATAGTACTCATCCAATAAGAAACATTGGTATACTACTACATAAGGTCAACTAAGCAGTTAATTTGATTGCACTAGTGATTCAATAAATAATAAATTATTACTGGTTTAAGGAAAAACAACTATAATTCAAAGAAAAGATACAAAATTGTCATAATAAAAAGTAGAGTTAATTTTAATTTGCCCCTTAAACTATGCCTATTATTTGACTTTGCCAACTTAACTTTGTATTATTATACTTTACCCCTGAACTTTGCAAATGTAGAATCTAAAACAAGAGAGAATGAATAATTTGTGATATGAAAACAGAAAATATAATTGTTATGTTGTTTCTTTAATAAATATTTTTTTAAATTTTCTATGAGCAATCATACAATGGCACAAAATTTTTTTAAGGGAAATTTACGAAATTAAATGACTTCTTTTTAATATATTCAAGTGTCAAATGTATTTCAATAAACTATTGAGAAATGATATACTCCATTAATAAACTAAAAGCTAAAAGAGAAGAGATGAGAATTTAAGCTTTAAACTGCAGAAGAATAATTTCATTGATGATTAATTAATTATAGGTACAAGGTTTGGTACACTATATATAACAATTGGAAGAATATTCTAGGCTATGACACATGCCGCTTTATGATTATTAACACAAAATATTATGTTGATTCTCTGATATTTGCGGACATGAATTCTTATCCATATTCTGTAATATTCCAATGTGTGTTGTTACATGACAGTCTTTGTGTTCTTTCATCATAGTCTGCATTTTATTCAGTTCATCATACTTGATCTTTGCTACTCCATTATGCCCCCTCAATTCTATGCTTCCTTTTGGAATAACACAAAGTTTGTTACAAAAGTGAGCATGTGAAGCCCTCAATTTTCGATTATGTTCGCGTGTATCTGTTGTCGTGTATCGACTATGTACTATTCGTGACTACATTATCGCATCATTTTAACGGATAAATGTTAATAATATTTTCGCATTTTAATTTCATTTTATTTATTTGATCAACTATTTGTTTAATTATTGGTCATTTATTATTTTATATTCTATGTTTAATGATCACTTGATTGGTCATTATTGCTATGTGTGTATTTATTAGACACCTTAGAATTCTTAGAGACCATTTCTTTTAGTGACTTATATCCTATAGAAATAAGAATTTGATTTAGAATAAGTGATCATGAGACTTACAAGTGATTATGGGAATCACTATTAATTTTTGGAGATTGATATTATACACCTATTATCATCAATTTGGGGACAAAAAAAAATATGGATACCATATATGAGACATGTGGTGGACGGCCAAGTGTAGTATTTTGGTGTAGAAATACCTCTCAATTCTTATACACATACACAATATTACACAATTATGCCCAAAAATCCTACACACACATTTTTTATTCATTTCTTTTCACAATTTCACACAACATTCCCACTAACTCCAACATTCTTCTTAAATTTCCCCCAACACCCATCCTTCACTAACTCCTACACCACACCCATAATTTGACCACCTAATTGTCCGTCATGCAACAACATTATGCAAGACAAAACAAACCATCCTCCCTCCCTCACTAACACAATCCGCCCAACACAAGAGAAATATGAGAGAAAATTTCATTTCTTCTCCTACACATCTCTATGAAGAATCCCCAACATACTCTCATATCCTATCATCTTCCTTTCTTCTTCTTCTTCTTAAACTTAATAAAAAAACAAGAAAATCCTCCCCATATTCCTCAAGAAATTCGAACCATACCAACAAGAGGTAAGAAATTTGCATCTTGTTCAATCACTCCTATTATCTTCAAGCCTTCTTACCCTCTTCTAATTTTAATTTGTTATTTTTATTTTGAGGTACTTAGAGGATCCCAACTTGAATAACTTTAGAGACTTGAGACTTCTTGAAAAAGATTTCAAGATTTAATTGAAGAACATAGACTACAAGGTAAGAATTTTGGGTTTGTAGCACCTTTTTCTTCTTCCCCTTAAAAATTCAAATTTTGACTCCACCATTTTCATTTTTGGAGGTTTAGGGGCTGACCTTGGATGCCTTGTTGAGGGTGATCAAGATAATTATTTTTGAGACCTCCTACTTGGCAAAAATTCTCATTACACAAGGTAAGCGTAGTACTTGGCCACTTCTTCCTTCTTGTTTCTTCTTGTTTTAATTCTCAATTATTCTAACTCTATTTTAATTGTATTACTTGACTTAGAGGCTGACCTATGTGAGGTTGACATTTTAAGTTGTGATCATATTCCTCATTTTCACCAAAACAACCAACTAGACAAGGTGGGTGGAAAAACCTTTTAATATATATGATTAATGCGTGTACATTTTATGTTGTGAATTCCAAAAATTCTCAAGTGATGTTCAAAATTTCTAATTAATGCAATTTAGGTGCATGCATGTGCAATTTAATGCTTTATGTAATGAATTCTTGTATGATATGTATATGAATGTTCATGCACATAAAATTTCATATTTTAATTGCCTTATAATCTGGAAATTTCGTTCATAGTTGGATAAATTATAATTTTTGGGCGTTAAATGCAAAAATGACAAACTGGTGGACTTAATTGCAAGAAAATAAAACTTAAGGGACCCCTCTTCAATTTTTTGTTTTTGGGACTATACTTATGCTTAAAATTGACATTTTTACGTAATATTAAAGTTTTAAGGGTTTTGAGATAATAAAAATCAACTCTTGAAAGCCAAAGGACTAGATTGTAAAATTTTAAAAGTTTAAGGGCTAAAATGTAAATTTCGAAACTGTACCAGCTTCCCTTTTATAAATTCGGAAATTTTAACTTTTCAGGGCTGTAAAACACATATTTTAAATGTATTCCAAAAATCAAAATATTTTGAGTTAAGAAATGCAATTTTTGTAAAATTGAGGGACCAATGTAAAATACTAAACTTAAGGACCAACATGAAATTTACAGGACTTATACAGTCCATGTACCTGGAAAATTAACTATAACTATATTTTTATAATATTTTGAATCCATGGTTCAAATTTCATAACAATTAGACCCCTAATAAGTCTTAAGGGCAAAAACATAAAAATTGGACTAGAATGGACTTTTTAAAAGTTAAGGGACCTAAATTCATACCTTTTCAAAAATGAATTTGTCCCAATAACCCACTGACCTTAGTGATATTTTAAAATTGGAATCACATTAAAAGCCCTTTCGGTTTGTGAGATCCGATTATTTTAAACTCAGGGCCTGAAATAATAATTTTGACAAATTTAGGGCCACAATGGGAATTTACCAAAATCTCGAACCCAAAATCTTAAAAACCTGAATCTCTGGATAATTTGGAGAATTGAAGAACTGACCTAATAATTTTCTGAGGTCGAGACAAAAACTTATTCAATTTTAAACCCGATAAAGACTAGTTTTTCCAAAACGGGGCTAGTTGTAAATTTTCTTTTAACAAGGACCTCCAATTAATTATTTTCCTTTATTATAGCCCTGATACTACTGACTTATATACATTATTTATAAATATAGTTTCTTAAAATTTCCTGTGACTTAACGGATCTCCTTGACCAGATAATACGCGTTATGCGAGGCGACTTCCTCGCCTTTTGACCTTGAACTTACAACGGGACTTACATCACCTAAATTACCAAACCATCGAAGATTACTTATCCTTCCAATAATTAACTTCATCCAATAATTACTCCACCAATACCGATAAACGCCATGAGCAAAGTTTTGCAAAATTACACTTGAACCACTTCTATGAATTGTTATACTCGACTGCCTTGTCGACATATTATATCTGTGTATATATTCTTGCTTGGGTCAAATTGGTGTGTCGAGCTCACAGTTGGAGTGGACCAGTTGGGGATGGTATCGGGCAGCTCAGCTGCTATTCCACTCTCCGACCCCATCGTCCTAATCCCACAATTGCGGACAGAGTGTCCAAGGGAAGTGGGTTGTAGTACTTGAGGTATAATCGTGATTATGACAATCTAGGCGTTGCAAGCCTTGCAAATACTTGTTGGATTTGTCGTGCCTATGGAGCGATAAGGTGATAGGCCTTGGGCCATCTTGCTTGGAGAGTCATAAGGTAGAACGAAGGAATTGATGTCTGATCCACACGATTTTGGAGTTACTCGGACCGGAATACTTGCTTGGGTTGGTGCTACACTTAGTACGCAACCACTACTTGACTTGTTTGAATTCACACATGGTGCTTGTATGTACATGAACTTCTTTCAGCAAAACTGTATAAGTATATTATTTTTGAATATCATGTTGCTTGCGAACTGTGTGTGATTGACGCATCATAAGTCACGCATTTTTCACATAACGGTGTCTTTGCACTTATATATATCGCCACACTCTCACACGATCACCCATCCACTGAGAAATTTTGTCTCACCCCCTCCTGTTTTGAAATGGCCAGATGAAGATTATGTGGACGATGCAGACCAAGCCACGGAGTGATCCTTTCCGCGTTTTCCGACTTTTAGGGATTCTATTACTATTATGTTGGACTTTTGTTTTCCTTAAGATGTAATTTTAGGGCGTAGGACCCTTTGACAATTTACGTTTATGTATTTGGGTTGTAATTCAGATACTTGATGTTGGGACTGTAATCTGTAATCCGCTGCTACTTGACTCTGTTTCTTTTGGGTTTATGTTTGATGTTTGACTAGCCTGCTTGGTTTATTTCCGTTTAAGTTTTGACCGCGTTACGTTCCCGTTTGGGGCGCGACAGAGCATAAAATTGTCTTGTCAACGGCTTGGTAAGAATATCTGCAACTTGTTCTAATGTGGGAACATGATGCACTGCTATAATCTTTTTCTTAATCTTCTCTCGTATAAGATGAAAGTCCAATTTAAAGTTCTTAGTTCGAGAATAAAAGACATGATTTGCAGCAAGAGACACTGCACCTTGATTATCAACCCAAACAACATTGGGTCTAGTTTGCTCTGCTTTCAATTCCTGTAATAGTGAATGAACACATATAATTTCACAAGTCCCTAATGCCAAACTTCTATATTCGGCTAAGATGACCTTGACACAATATGTTACTTCGTTGAGCTCCATGATATCAAATTATTTCCCATGAAAACACATATTCCTGAAGTTGATTTTCTATCATCAATATTGGATGCCCAATCACCATCAGCAAAACAAGTGATATTCATATTCTCCCAAGAGGAAATCTGTAACCTATTGTCAATAGTGCCTGTTAAATACTTGAGAATTCTCTTAACAACCTTCACATATGTGTCAAGAGAAGTATGCATGAACTGACTAACCTTATTCACATTAAAACTTATGTCAG
Source organism: Rehmannia glutinosa (assembly GCA_016081115.2). Classification (NCBI taxonomy): domain Eukaryota; kingdom Viridiplantae; phylum Streptophyta; class Magnoliopsida; order Lamiales; family Orobanchaceae; genus Rehmannia; species Rehmannia glutinosa. The sequence goes on along the minus strand of JABTTQ020000045.1, from coordinate 633,702 downwards.
GTCGTGTCAAAGTAACATACTGCATGGCTCTTACAATTTGTTTGTATAAATGAGCATCCTAAATAGGTTGTCCAGCATATCTTGATAAAAATGAACTGGCTAAGAAACTAAGTCCAATAAGTATTATATCATCCACATAAGCCATAATAAGTACACAAGAATCTCCACATTTCCAAATTTACTAGACCATGCTCTAGAAGCTTGCTTCAATCCATATAAAAACTTCTTGAGTTTACAAATCAATTGCAGAGTACTGCACTGCTCAAATCCCAATGATTGCTCCAAGTGTATTATCAACATCAAATTGTCTAATAGACCACCATTTTGTTACTGCAAGAGACGAAATAATTCTTATGGTGATTGGTTTAACTACTGAACTGGACGTATCAGTATAATTGACATGATCGGTTGATGTACTTGATATATTTTTCTTCTTGTGTGTCCTCAAATGGATTGTATCTTTTCGGATACATCGGCTACTAAATTTAATCATCCATTCACTAATTGTATTTTGTTTGCAAGGTTAGATCTATGTAGTATTTTGGTTCATATTCTTCCTAATTAAATTAGATTTTAATTATAATTCAAATTTAAGATAAAAACGAGAGTCAATTCTAATTAAAAACGATGAGAAGTTCATAGTGACATAAATTCCTTCTAATATTTATGACATAAAGTCACTTAGAATCCACATTCATGGATTGTTTTATTATATATCGTATGAAAATATAAAAACAAATATCTATAGAAAAACAAATAATCTATAATACACTAATATTACATGTTCAATTGATGTTAAATATTTGTGAATTGGATATCCAATAATTATTGTTTATGCATCCTCAAATATGGTTATAAATGCATTGTGCTCGCCTTGTACGTCATTCAATACTAATCTATACATATAATTCAGTAATTAATATTTATTATTCGATGTATGAAACATTTATTTAAGTTTCTAAAACTGAATTAATTCATTGGTATAGTTTCCACACTTTCTCATTGCATATATTGCAAGTCATATTGTATTTTTCAATAAAGCAACACATTTTTGCATGAGTCATATCATAAGATTGACTTGTTTTCTACTCTATCAATAATTTCTCTAAAACAATAATACTAATCCAATAATAAATATTATTATACTACTACATAAGGTCAACTAAGCAGTTAATTTGATTGCACCAGTGATTCAATAAATAATAAATTAATACTGATTTAAGGGTAAACAACTATAATTTAAAGAAAATATACAAAATTATCATAATAAAAAGTAGAGGTAATTTTAATTTGTCCCCCAAACTATGCGTATTATTTGACTTTGCCAACTTAACTTTGTATTGTTCTACTTTACCCCCTGAACTTTGCAAATGTGGAATCTAAAATAAGAGAGAATGAATAATCTATTTGTGATATGAACAACATAAAATATAATTGTTATGTTGTTTCTTTAATAAATAGTTTTTGAAATTTTCTACAAGCAATCACACGCTGGCAATAAAAAAATTTATAAGGAAATTTACGAAATTAGATGACTTATTTTTAATATATTCAAGTGACAAATGTAATTCAATAAACTATTGAGAAATGATATACTCCATTAATAAACTAAAAACTAAAAGAGAAGAACTGAGAATTTAAGCTTTAAACTGCAGAGGAATAATTTTCTTTGATGATTAATTAATTATAGGTACAAGATGTGGTACATTATATATAATAGTTGGAAGAATATTCTCGGCTATGATAAGTGTTGATTTATGATTATTAACACAAAATATGATGTTGATTCTCTGATATTTGTGGACATGAATTCTATCCATATTCTGCAATAATCCAATGTGTTTTGTTGCATGACAGTCTTTCTGCTCTTTCATCACAGTCTGCATTTTATTCAGTTCATCATGATTGATTTTTGCTACCCCATTATGCCTCCTCAATTTTATGCTTCCTTTTGGAACAACACAAAGTTTGTTACGAGAGTTAATCTTCTTCTTAATCTTCTCTCGTACAAAATGAAAGTCCAATTTAAAGTGCTTAGTTTTAGAATGAAAGACAAGATTTGCAGTAAGAGACACCGCACCTTGATTATCAACCCAAACAACATTGAGTCTAGTTTGCTCTGCTTTCAATTCCTGTAATAGTGAATGAATCCATATAATTTCACAAATCCCTAATGCCAAACTTCTGTATTCGGCTTCAGTAGATGAACTTGACACAATATGTTACTTCTTTGAGCTCCATGATATCAAATTATTTCCCCTGAAAACACATATTCCTGAAGTTCATTTTCTATCATCAATATTGGATGCCCAATCAGCATCAGTGAAACTAGTGATATACATATTCTTGCAAGAAGAAATATGTAACCCATTGTCAATGGTGCCTGCTAAATACTTGAAAATTCTCTTAACAACCTTCCAATGTGTGTCAAGAGAAGTATGCATGAACTGACTAACCTTATTCACACTGAAACTTATGTCAGGTCGTGTCAAAGTAACATATTGCAAGGCTCCTATAATTTATTTGTATAAATGAGCATGCTCCATGGTTGTCCAACATATCTTGATAAAAATGAACTGACAAAGAAGCCAAGTCCAATAAGTATTATATCATCCACATAAGCCATAATCAGTACACAAGAATCTCCATCATGTTTGAGATGTATCAGCTTGAGAAACTTTGAAGCCAAGTGAAATAAGAACATTTCCAAATTTACTATAACATGCTCTATAAGCTTGCTTCAATCCATATAAAACTTCTTGAGTTTCCAAACCAATTGTTGAGAACTGCACTGCTCAAATCCCAATGATAGCTCTGTATAAATATATGTATCAATATCTCCATTAAGAATAGACCACCATTTTGTCATGGCAAGAGATAAAATAATTCTTATAGTGGTTGGTTTAACTATTGAACTGAACGTATCAGTATAGTCCAACCTAGTTGATTGATTGTATCATTTGGCCACCAATCTACCCTTATATATGTTGGGTATAAGATATAAATATAAAAAGATAGGACAATTTGGAGACTAAATATTTTATTGATTGCAAGGAGTACAAAATTATTATTCCAAAGCTTATGCACTAAAGCCTTTAGATTATGCTTGAACTCTCTATAATTGTTTCCTCACTCCACTCGTCTGCCACACTATACTGACACACACATATATTTATAGGCATCACAAGGCTAGATAAAAAGATGGTACATTAAATTGGTCAAATGATTAATTTGGCAGCCATGCACCTATCCAATTTCCAAAGTGAAGATGATTAATCTCTTGCTCCATGCATGCATGCATACTTTATGCAATGAACTTGGTAATTTGATGAGTCACAATCTAGAAAAATCCTTGGCAACATAATGTTCCATGCATGTATTCCGTGTGTCTGCTCCTCTTCCAAAAACAAGAAATTACAAATTACTTTTTTAACACCCCCTCTTAATTTTTAATTCAGACACTGCTTCAGAGTTGCTCAAGCTTTTTTGAAGTGATTGCTTTAGTAAAACCATCTCCTAATTGTTCCCTCGTATTTATAAATTTCAATTGAATTTCTTCATCATTAACGAGACTTATAATGAAGTGATGTCGAAGTTCAATATGCTTCAACCTTGCATGAAAAAATGGGTTCTTTGTCATAGCAATCGCCGACATGTTGTCACAAAGAATTTTTGTGGGATTTTCTTGACTTTGTTGGAGATCGAATAAAATTCTCCGTAACCAAACTGCTTCACAAGCGGCATATGTGGCAGCAATGTATTCTGCTTCTGCTGATGAAAGTGATACCGTCTTTTGCTTTTTTGATGCCTAGGAAATTATTTTCGAGCCAAGACAAAAAACATATCCCGATGTACTTTTTCGATCATCAAGTGATCCGGCCCAATCACTGTCAGTGTATCCAACAAGCTTGTTATCTTTTTCTTTGACATATTTGATGCCAAACTTTCTCGTACCTTGAAGGTATTGTAGAATTCTTTTTCCCGCTGCATAGTGTAGCTTGCTCGGTTCATGCATAAATCTTGAAATTAAGCTGACCGGGTAGACAATATCAGGCCTCATGTTTGTCAAGTATATCAAGGAGTCAACTAGACTTCTGTATGTCTTTGAATATGCTTTGTCTGCTCCGTCATTCAATTGAAATTTTTCATTGACGGCAAGCGGAGTCGAAATTGGCTTGCAATTATTCATCTAAAATTTCTTCAAAACCTCTTCAAGGTATTTTTCTTGAGAAATAAAAATTTCTCCTTTTGACTGACGAACTTGAATCCCAAGAAAATATTTCATGAGACCCAAATCCGTCATCTCGTATTCCTCCATCATTGCCTTCTTAAATTCTTGCACCATAGTTAGACTAGTCCCGGTATAAATCAGGTCATCAACGTAAAGACAAACGATAAGAAAATCTTGCTCACCTTTCTTTACGTATAATGACGGCTCACTTTGACTTCGCTCAAATCCATTGGAACGAAAATAATTGTCAATCTTGCTATTCCAGGCCCATGGCGCTTGTTTCAGTCCATACAAGGCTTCTCGGAGTCGATAAACTTTTTCTTCCTTGCCTTTGACAATATAGCCATCAGGTTCTTGCACGTAAACTTCTTCTTCTAAGTCGCCATTGAGAAATGCGGATTTAACATCTAGCTGGTAAACTGGTAATTCCAACTGTGCAGCTACAGCTAAGACAATGCGAATCGTCTCCATTCGGGCAACCGGTGCAAAGGTCTCTGTGAAGTCAACACCAGGCTGTTGAGAATAACCCTTTACTACAAGGCAAGCTTTATGCTTGTGAATTGAGCCATCTTCCTTGAATTTCGTTTTGTAGATCCATTTGACTCCGATCACATTTTTTCCATTAGGAAGGTCCACAAGCTTCCAAGTGTTGTTTTTCTCAATACTGGCAATTTCCTCATCCATTGCAATTTGCCAAATTTCTTCTCTTGCAGCTTCTTCATAAGTTTGGGGCTCACTTGCAAACATTGCTATTTCACTTGACTCATAAATTTTCCTCAAGCTTTGTACCTTCCGAACTGATTTGGTCATGGCATCCTGATGAACTGGAGCCTGGACTGGAACTTGTACTTGGTTGATTACTTGGACTTGATGTTGTAGGTGGATATATAATTTGTGTTTCCATCTGTTGATTACTGTTCCAACTCCATGCCTCTTTTTTATTAAAAGTCACGTCTCGAGAGATAACAGGTTTATTCGTCTTCAGGTCTAGTAGACGATATCCCTTGGACTCGTCACTATAGCCAACAAAGATAAGCTTTTCTCCTTTCCCATCGAACTTCTCTCTCTGTTGAGATGCAATGTGTGAGTACGCGATGCAACCAAAGACTCAAAAATGTTGCACCTGAGGTTTTCTACGGTGCCAAGCTTCGTATGGAGTTTTGTTAGGAACCGTCTTCGTTGGTGATCGATTCAGAATATAGACTACTGCGTTCACGGCTTCTGCCCAAAAGCTTTTTAGGAGTCCTTTTCCTGTCATCATACTCCGAGCCATTTCCACAATTGGACGGTTTTTTCGTTCCGCGACTCGATTTTATTGTGGGCTATAACGAACTGTCAACTGCCGGTGAATCCCATTCTTTTTGCAATAATCCATAAAGGATTTCCAATGAATTCACCTCCACGATCCGTGAACAACGTCTTTATTTTCTGGTCACTTTGATTTTCCACCAGAGACTTGAATCCCATGAATTTTGAAAATGCGTCTGATTTCTGATGTAGAATATAGACCCACATCATTCGAGTGTAATCGTTAACAAATAATAGGAAATACCTATTATTATTTAGAGATGATGTTTGTGTTGGTCCACATATATCCGCATGCACAATCTCAAGAGGGCCTTTGGCTCTGTAGGAAATTTTTGGGAATGGTTGCCGGTGCATTTTTCCCATAATACATCCTTCACACGAATTGTCTTGATCCGGAATTTGAGAAACACCATAAACCATATTTTTCTTCTTCGATAGATTCATGCTTTTGTAGTTGTAATACCCTAGCCTCTCACTACTCACTAGGCCAATATAATTTATTCATTACCTGTTGGTTATGTGATGCTTGCATATATAAATATGCATGCATAGTTTATTTTATTTTATATGATGGGAGTAATTTCATAATCTTGAACTCTCATCCTGTATTAGTTGACGGATTATTAATTTTAGTGGTTAACCATACCGAAGGACATTGAGGTATTAAACTATTAAATATCAGTAGGATACATGTGGTAGATTTAGAAATAAGGAAATCACTAGATTACATGCGGCAAACTTTGGAGTGAAAGGTGATATCTATTGGTGCATTTAAAAATATAACATGCAAGTATATTAGTTAAAAGGATTAATATCAAACGCGTAATAAGATCAGATATTAAGGGTGATATACGTAAAAAGTGATAGTTAAAAGTATTACTTGAGAATAATCAATTTATTTAAAATAATTATAATAATAATGTGTAGTTCTTATATAATATATATATATATATATACACGTAACTTATATATATGTGTGAATTCCCTCAATTCATTAATCAATGAAATTAGTTCTTTTAGGGGTTTGCATGATATATATATATATAAACAAAAACAAACAAATTAGGACTTGTAGTTAGACTCGTAAATGCATGCAATAAATGAGGGATGTCAATATAACTACTTACGGGCTAAGTTTCTTGATACATTGGTGGCACACATGCATCACTAGATAATACAATTATAATATATATTATGTAATATGCATGTGTGATTGAAGGAATAAAAGAGCACCTCATGCTTGAAGTTCTTGCAACATGATGACACGTAGTAGCTTAGTGAATTACTTAATTAATATGCCTAGGTGATGTGTGCATAGTTAGGTGGATTAACCACATTCAGAGGTACATATATATATATATATATATATATATAATTTATAAGATTTATAAGTTATAACCAAATATGGTCGGTAGTGTACTCGACCACCTTAAGGAACAAATAGTTATAAATATATGTAATTCCTTTAAAGCAACAATAGATCAAACAAACTCACATACGGGTCTAGGGATGGAAGAAAAGAAAACCAAGTTAATTCCAAAACCAAATTTATCTCAACTTGAGAAAGAAATGAATGGATTAATTTTCGAGGAGTACTACCCAAACTGCAATAAGGATAAAGGTAATTACTATATCTCTCTTATATTATACGCAACCCCGCACATATGCATATGAAAATGGAATTTAAGGAACAACATGTATTTTTAGCAAATTAAGAAATACACTTAATTGCTATAGAGAATTGTCTGATAAGGAATTTAGTTGAATAAACTTAGCAGTCGAGTTTACTATGCTTAGAAACTAATATTCAAAAATAATAAGAACAAAAAAAGGGGAGATAAAAAGAAAAGAAAAAGACAAAAAAAAAGAGAAGAAATACAAAGGGTGGGGGTTAGTTTACGAACAGGGCAACTGGTAAGTGATCTCCAATGGTGTATTTTGTCTTCTTGTTTGGCCATATGGTGATATAAAATCAGTTTAAATGTTGATTTAATTAATATAGGCTTAATTTTAGATGTTATGTATATGGTTACGTTAAGCTTGCAAATGGAATGAATAATGAAGTCATAAGAAGCCTAATATATGTTAGTTAGAGTTCAGTTGACAGGAAGGCTTAGTTGTAAAGAACATATGTGATTTTAAAATGTGTTAGCATGTAAATAAGTCATGTTCAATGTATATATGTGTTGGGGGATTGAGGTTTGATCACGGTTTAGGTTATACATTGCAAAGTGTGATTAATTCCTAATTAAATATATATGGTATTCAAAATCGTTTATGATCCTAGGTGTAGTAAACTTTTAATTGACAAATATGAGTTAATACCTTTAATCATTACAGACTATTCAACTTTAGGGTCGGGGAGTTACCGTTAGCTAGCGAACCAGTGAGTTGAGAGACGATCTATTCAAGGTAAGTGAAAATTCATCTACAACTACAGTGCATGAACATAGAATTTCCTGTTTTATTGATACTAATGCGATTCTTGTATTTGGATGAATGCATTATGGAAATTTTGGTGTTCATATGTTGCTTGGTTGATATTGAAGTGTGATGACTATTGTTTCATTGATCATGTCATTCATTGGCATTTGCACGTGCATGCAAACATATGAGAATTGTTGAGATGAGACATGCACGACATGGTAACTTTCTATAAAAAGAAAAGGTTTTGGTTGGCCACTTTAGTGCACCGAGGCGTGTGAGGCATGCTTTTATGATATATTTTAGGGTGCGATGGGTGTTACTCCTCGGAGGATCATAGGGGTTGACAGGGGTGTGCCTCGATGGTCACGAGGGGCGGACCACTGACCGTATCCTTATTGACACGTCGAGGAGAAGACTCTGGGGATCATTGGGGAAGACAAGGGGTGGACCTCAGGTGGTCCCGGGAGATGGCCCTAGGCGGTGTCAATATGATTATTATTGAGCTCGTGCCATGTGAGACATCACTTCGGGTATGTGAGACATTCGGACGAGGCTCATTGATTATTAAAGCCCAGTGCCATGTGAGACATCACCGGGTATGTGAGACATTGAACGGGCTGATTGATTATTGATGTCCAGTGCCATGTAAGACATTACTTCGGGTATGTGAGACATACGGACTGGACAACTTGATCATTAATATTATGTTGAGTTATTTCCGGTGCATAGCAGATGGGTCAAGGGCCCAATAAAAAAAAATAGTTCTGAATAAAACATTTCAACTCATCTTGCGCACTTTTGGTAAAATATCATGGAATGCATCGCATTTTATTACATTGTTCATTTAGCATGCATGATTTTCGCTTACTGGGCATTAGCTCACGTAGTTCATGCATTGTAGGCAAGTTTGGTGATGCTGGATTTCATGAGCTTATTGGTCAAGCTCCTGGAGCTTCTACAGGTTATTGATGACAGTGTACATGGTTGATGACCTGTTGGGCTATGTTGATGGGTCACCTTTCCCTTTTTGGTCTTGTATTATATTTTGGTTAAGGGTTGTACCCTCTTTTGAGAACTCTGATGTAAATATGTACATGTAATTAGCTGGGTGATGTGGATTATGAATTTGGTCAAATGGATGTATGTTGTATTTAATAACAGGGTTTGTTACCTCTTTTGCTTGTGGATATATAAGAAAAGTGATCTTGCTTGTTCGTTATTAAAATGTCACATAGCCGGAAAAAATGTACAACATATATAGGGTTTACGTTGTCGAGTTTCACTTTTTATATTACTAAGTAATGTAATAGTAGGGGCGGGTGTCACAGAGTGGTATCAGAGCCTAGCTACAGGTTCTGTAGACTGTCCATGTACACGAACTCGGAACTCGTGGAGCTCAAGCATGCTAGTAAGTTTTACTTTATTGTCTGGTGCATTTTATGTTTCATGAATTATATTGGCCATGTTTTATTAGATTTCTTCTATGACGGTGTTCCAATTATGGTGAGAACTAGAGGTGAGAGTATTGGGGGGGATAGAACCCCAGAAGGGGTGACACCTATACCGACTAGTGACCGAGATGATATCATAAATCAACTTACAGAGCTGATCAGGGTAAGGCACCTATACCACTACGTTTTTGCCCTAGGTGCAAGACTCAACATACTGGAAGTTGCCCAGTAGATACCAGGAGATGTTTTACGTATGGGATGCCAGGACATTTTGCTAGTGCGTGCCCAAATAGGAAAAATTCTACGGGACAAAAGAATGTGCCAGCCAGAGCATTTGTTATCACTAGAGTAGAAGCACAGATTAACCCATCATTAGTGACAGGTAAACTTTTATTTTTGACACCCCAACATTCGTCTTATTTGACTCGGGAGCGACACATTCATTTGAATCCACAAAGTATATGAGGAGACTGGGTAGGACACCGATGTAGCCGAAGTGGGTTACAATGTAATGATTCCCTTTGGAGACTCCAAGCAGACTAATCAAATTTTGAAAGCTTGGGCTATTCCAATTGAAAATCGAGAACTTTATGCGGATCTAATTGTGTTAGCCATGAACGACTATGATTTCATTTTGGGTATAGATTGGTTGTTGAAGTATGGTGCTACAATTGATTATTAGAGAAAGATAGTGACATTTCAACCCTTAGGAGAATATCCATTTACCTTCGCTGGAATTACGACCCGCTTAAGATTTCCAACAATATATGCACTAAAGGCACGATGTTTACTAGACGCTAGTTGTGAAGGAATTGAAGACACAATTCCAGGAATTGCTAGATAAAAGCTTCATTACACCTATCTTTTCGCCATGGGGTGCGCCTGTCTCGATTCGTATAAAAGAAAGATGGCACAGTGAGATTGTGTATCGACTACCGTGAATTGAACAAAGTTACAATTAAGAACAAATATCCATTACCTCGAATCGATGATTTGTTCGACCAACTTCAAGGTGCAACAATATTTATAATAAAAGAAGATGATATACCCAAGACAACCTTCAGCACGAGGTATAGACATTATGAATTTCTGGTGATGCCTTTTATGTTAACGAATGCCCTATCAACTTTTGTGGATCTGATGAATAGGATATTTATAGATATTGTAGATAAATTTGTCATTTTCTTTATCCATGATATCTTGATATACTCTAGAACCAAAGAGGATTATGATGAACACTTGAGAAGGATATTAGAGGTCCTAAAAGCAAAACAATTATATACTAATTTAAGAAATGTGATTTCTGGCTAGATCGAGTAGTATTCTTAGGGCATGTTGCGTTCGGAGCGGGAATCTTAGTTGATCCAAGTAAAGTCTAGGCTATCAATAACTGGCCACAACAACAAGTCCTTCAGATATGCATAATTTTCTGGGATTAGCGGGCTACTATCACCGATTTGTATAAAGATTCTCCAATATTGCTTCACCTTTAACACAATTGACCAGAAAAAGTGTCGTGTTCAAATGGACGAGGTTGGTGAAAGGAAGCTTTTAGGCCCAGACATGATTCGAGAAATGGCGGAGGTCGTGATACAAATTCGACAGAGAATGGAGACTACTCAGAGCCAACATAAAAACTTACTCTGAACAAAGTAGAAGAATGCTACAATTTTTATTGTAGGAGACCAAGTGTTCCTTAAGGTGGCACTGATGAAAGGGGTAATGAGATTTAGAAAAAAAAAAAAAAGGAAAACTTAGTCCTAGATACGTCGATCCGTTCCATATCATAAATAAAAAAATATTGGTGATGTTGACTATAGACTCAACTTACCCGCGTCAATGGCTCAAGTGCACAATGTTTTCTACGTATCCATGTTGAGAAAATATATTTCAAACCAATCTCATATCCTGAAAAATGAACCACTAGAATTAAAAGTAACTTGTGCTACGAAGAGATACCTGTGGAGATATTGTTACGAGGAGTAAAGAGGTTACGAAATAAGAAAATTCCATTAGTTAAACTGCTTTGGAGGAATCAATCTTTAGAGGAAGCCACATGGGTGAGATAAGATGGAATGAGGGCTAAGTATCTAGCCTATTCCGATAAGTAAAATTTCGGGGACGAAATTTTTATAAGGAGGGGAGGATGTAATACCCTAGCCTCTCACTACTCACTAGGCCAATATAATTTATGCATTACCTGTTGGTTATGTGATGCTTGCATATATAAATATGTATGCATAGTTTATTTTATTTTATATGATCGGAGTAATTTCATAATCTTGAACTCTCATCCTGTATTAGTTGACGGATTATTAATTTTAGTGGTTAACCATACCGAAGGACATTGAGGTATTAAACTATTAAATATCACTAGGATACATGTGGTAGATTTAGAAATATGGAAATCACTAGATTACATGCGGCAAACTTTGAAGTGAAAGGTGATATCTATTGGTGCATTTAAAAATATAACATGCAAGTATATTAGTTAAAAGGATTAATATCAAACGCGTAATAAGATCAGATATTAAGGGTGATATACGTAAAAAGTGATAGTTAAAAGTATTACTTGATAATAATCAATTTATTTAAAATAATTATAATAATAATGTGTAGTTCTTATATAATATATATATATATATATATATATATACACACGTAACTTATATATATGTGTGACTTCCCTCAATTCATTAATCAATGAAATTAGTTCTTTTAGGGGTTTGCATGATATATATATATATATATATATATATATATAAACAAAAACAAACAAATTAGGACTTGTAGTTAGACTCGTAAATGCATGCAATAAATGAGGGATGTCAATATAACTACTTAAGGGCTAAGTTTCTTGATACATTGGTGGAACACATGCATCACTAGATAATACATTTATAATATATATTATGTAATATGCATGTGTGATTGAGGGAATAAAAGAGCACCTCATGCTTGAAGTTCTTGCAACACGATGACACCTAGTAGCTTAGTGAATTACTTAATTAATATGCTTAGGTGATGTGTGCATAGTTAGGTGGATTAACCACATTCAGAGGTACACACACACACACACACACATATATATATATATATATATATATATATATATATAATTTATAAGATTTATAAGTAATAACCAAATATGGTCGGTAGTGTACTCGACCGCCTTAAGGAACAAATAGTTATAAATATATGTAACTCTTTTAAAGCAACAATAGATCAAACAAACTCACATACGGGTCTAGGGATGGAAGAAAAGAAAACCAAGTTAATTCCAAAACCAAATTTATCTCAACTTGAGAAAGAAATGAATGGATTAATTTTGGAGGAGTACTACCCAAACTATGCAATAAGGATAAAGGTAATTACTATATCTCTCTTATATTATACGCAACCCCGCACATATGCATATGAAAATGGAATTTAAGGAACAACATGTATTTTTAGCAAATTAAGAAATACACTTAATTGCTATAGAGAATTGTCTGATAAGGAATTTAGTTGAATAAACTTAGCAGTCGAGTTTACTATGCTTAGAAACTAATATTCAAAAATAATAAGAACAAAAAAAAGGGGAGATAAAAAGAAACGAAAAAGACAAAAAAAAAGAGAAGAAAAACAAAGGGTGGGGGTTAGTTTACAAAGAGGGCAACTGGTAAGTGATCTCCAATGGTGTATTTTATCTTCTTGTATGGCCATATGGTGATATAAAATCAGTTTAAATGTTGATTTAATTAATATAGGCTGAATTTTAGATGTTATGTATATGGTTACGTTAAGCTTGCAAATGGAATGAATAATGAAGTCATAAGAAGCCTAATATATGTTAGTTCTGATTCGATTGACAGGAGGCTTAGTTGTAAAGAACATATGTGATTTTAAAATGTGTTAGCATGTAAATAAGTCATGTTCAATGTATATATGTGTTGGGGGATTGAGGTTTGATCACGGTTTAGGTTATACATTTCAAAGTGTGATTAATTCCTAATTAAATATATATGGTATTCAAAATCGTTTATGATCCTAGGGGTAGTAAACTTTTAATTGACAAATATGAATTAATACCTTTAATCATTACAGACTATTCAACTTTAGGGTTGGGGAGTTACCGTTAGCTAGCGAACCAGTGAGTTGAGAGACGATCTATTCAAGGTAAGTGAAAATTCATCTACAACTACAATGCATCAACATATTATTTCCTGTTTTATTGATACTAATGCGATTCTTGTATTTGGATGAATGCATTATGGAAATTTTGGTGTTCATATGTTTCTTGGTTGATATTGAAGTGTGATGACTATTGTTTCATTGAGCATGTCATTCATTGGCATTTGCACGTGCATGCAAACATATGAGAATTGTTGAGATGAGACATGCACGACATGGTAACTTTCTATAAAAAGAAAAGGTTTTGGTTGGCCACTGCTAGTGCACCGAGGCGTGTGAGGCATGCTTTTATGATATATTTTAGGGTGCAGTGGGTGTTACTTCTCGGAGGATCATAGGGGTTGACAGGGGGTGTGCCTCTGATGTTCACGAGGGGGCGGACCACTTGACTGTATCCTTATTGACACGTCAGGGGGAAGACTCCTGGGGGATCATTGGGGAAGACAAGGGGTGGACCTCAGGTGGTCCCAGGAGATGGCCCTAGGCGGTGTCAATATGATTATTATTGAGCTCGTGCCATGTGAGACATCACTTTGGGTATGTGAGACATTCGGACGAGGCTCATTGATTATTAAAGCCAGTGCCATGTGAGACATCACTTCGGGTATGTGAGACATTTAGACGGGGCTGATTGATTATTGATGTCCAGTTCCATGTGAGACATTACTTCGGGTATGTGAGACATACGGACTGGACATCTTGATCATCAATACTATGTTGAGTTATTTCCGGTGCATAGCAGATGGGTCAAGGGCCCAATAAAAAAAGAAATAGTTCTGAATAAAACATTTCAACTCATCTTGCGCACTTTTGGTAAAATATCATGGAATGCATCGCATTTGTATTACATTGTTCATTCAGCATGCATGATTTTCGCTTACTGGGCATTAGCTCACGTAGTTCATGCATTGTAGGCAAGTTTGGTGATGCTGGATTTCATGAGCTTACTGGTCAAGCTGCTGGAGCTTCTACAGGTTATTGAGGACAGTGTACATGGATGATGACCTGTTGGGCTATGTTGATGGGTCACCTTTCCCTTTTTGGTCTTGTATTATATTTTGGTTAAGGGTTGTACCCTCTTTTGAAAACTCTGATGTAAATATGTACATGTAAATAGCTAGGTGATGTGGATTATGAATTTGGTCAAATGGATGTCTGTTGTATTTAATAACAGGGTTTGTTACCTCTTTTGTTTGTGGATATATAAGAAAAGTGATCTTGCTTGTTCATTATTAAAATGTCACAGAGCCGGAAAAACAAATGTACAACATATATACGATTTACGTTGTCAAGTTTCACTTTTTATATTACTAAGTAATGTAATAGTAGGGGTGGGTGTCACAGTGGCTCAAATGTCCGTACCGCAGATGCCAAAGTTTGTGATCTTCATCCGTGGTGCTTTGTAGTAGGAGTTTCTTAGACAATGGCAAATTAAGAGGAAAAACTTTATTTGAGCTCATCTTAATTTTAGCCATTGTGAGATCTTTCTGCTTGTCGACAATGATGCAAAAATCATTGTTGAACTCCACTTTGTAATTTTTCTGCAGCAGCTGGCCAACACTCAATAAATTCTGGGTCGAATTCGGTACGTAAAACACAACTTTGATGATAGAGGTGTTTCCGCTCCTTGACTGGACTGCAATAGCTCCTTTTCCAGTAATCCTGTGCGATTTGCCATCACCAAGCTTTACTTCAAATGAGTATGACTCATCAAGCTCCACAAACATTTCTTTATTTCCGGACATGTGGTTGCTGCAACCAATGTCTACGTACCAAACATTCTCAATCTGTTTAGAATTCAAGCTGGAGTAAAATACCTGATCAGTTTCATCTTTCTCCGTAAAATTCGCCTCCTTTTTCTGGCCATCATTTTGATACCAACAATCCTTTTGAGAGTGGTTTGCGTTTCTGCATTTCTCGCATTTATTCCAGCAACTCTGGGTGTCGTGGCCATTCCTTCTGCAAATCCGGCAATACACATCCGAATTTTGACTAGAAGATCGTGAATTACTATTGTCTCTTCTTCCTTTACCTCGACCTCGAAAATTCCCAATATCTACCACGACCTCTTCCTCTTGTTGATCTTTGAAATGGCATATGCTGCTTTTCGTCATGCCCGTCTTTCTTATTCTCCTGCTGTGAAATATTTATTTTTCCTTGAAATGCTTGCTCCAAGTTTTGATTTGAAAATCTGCTCATCCTTTTTTCATGTACTTCCAGCGATCCCATGAGTTCATCAAAAGATAATTTTGATAAATCTTTTGATTCTTCGATAGCGGCAACTATATGCTTGAATCTTGCCGGTAAACAATGTAACACTTTTTCAACGATCTTTTTTTCTTCTAGAGTTATCACCGTAGCTTCTTATTTGATTTACTATGGTGGAAACTCTAGAAAAAAACTCTTGCATATTCTCGTTATCCTTCATAGACAAATTATCAAAGTCGCGCCAGAGATTTTGCAATTTTATTGAGACAACCTTCTCGTAGCCACCAAATTGATTCTTCAAAATTTGACATGCCTCCTTTGATGTTTTAGCACTTGTAATACGCGGAAGAATGGATCGACTTACCCCTTGGTGCATAAAGGACAAGGCCCTTGCATCCTTGGTCTTGTTCTCCTTATGCTCTTTTATATGTGCCGCTGATAATTCAGCCACCTCCTCTGGAGTACGAGTTGTATACCCCTCTTCAACAATATCCCACATATCATGAGATATAAAAATAGTTTGCATTAGGACACTCCATTGCTCATAATCTTTGCCAACAAAAATAGGGACACCTTGTTGGGAATAGATGAAAGCTAATTCATTGTTGCTAGTGGAAGCCATTTAGAATATGGGTAGAGATATCAGGCCAAGGGTGACTCTGATACCACAAATCTGTTGGGTATAAGATATAAATATAAAAAGATAGGAAAATTTGGGGACTAAATATTTTATTGATTGCAAGGAGTACAAAATTATTATTCCAAAGCTTATGCACTAAAGCCTTTAGATTATGCTTGAACTCTCTATAATTGTTTCCTCACTCCACTGCGTCTTACCACACTATCTTGACACACGATATATTTATAGGCATCACAAGGCTAGATAAAAAGATGGTACATTAAATTGGTCAAATGATTAATTCGGCAGCCATGCACCTATCCAATTTCCAAAGTGAAGATGATTAATCTCTTGCTCCATGCATGCATGCATACTTTATGCAATGAACTTGGTAATTTGATGAGTCACAATCTAGAAAAATCCTTGGCAACATAATGTTCCATGCATGTATTATGTGTGTCTGCTCCTCTTCCAAAAACAAGAAATTACAAATTACATTTTTAACAATATCTAGCAATTGTACCATCAAGATTTTTGTTTCACCTTGAATACCCATCTATATCCAATAATCTTCCCATGATCCGGAAAAGTAGTTAATTCCCAAGTTTGATTTTTAATCAGTGCCTCATATTCTGTTTGTATAGTTGTTTTCCACTCTGGTATAAGAAGTTCCTCATGAGGGAAATGATGTTTTTGATAAATGTTGAGATTCTGCAGGGATAACTTCAGGTTTAAAAATCCCATATTTAGATCTTGTCTGCATATGATGAGTACTTGCTAGAGGTTGCAAAACAACATTATTGTCAGTAGAAACGAATATATTTTCTTCCTCATTATCCAATGTATTAGTGAGTTGACGATCAGAAGGACAAGCTGAGTGAGGAGAGTGAGATGAACTAGAAGAGGATTGAATGGAATCAGAAGAATGATGGATATTATTGTGAGGGACATGTGTGGGATTATGTTGTGGAGTGATTTCAGTAGGATCAAGAAATTGTATGAGAGTTGGTTGGTAATGATTGTGAGAAACTTTAATCTATGAGATGTGTTGATTGGTGAATGGAAATAAATGTTCTTTAAAGATAACATGTTTGCTTTTTATGATCTTATCGTTGGGAAACAAAATTATGTACCCTTTATGATGATGGTTGTATCCAATGAAAGGTAGATGGTAAGCTCTTAGGTTCCAGTGTATGCTTATTATATGGTTTAAGAAGAGGGAAAACAAAGACACCCAAATGTCTTGAGTAAGGAATAATTTGGTATACATCCTGTGAGCAGTTCATAAGGAGGTTTGAAATTCAAAAGCTTGCTAGGGGTCCTGTTAAAGTGATATACTGCACTGGTAAAAGCTTCATCCCAATATTTAAGGGGTAGGATAGATTTTGAAATGAGAGAAAGATCCACGTAAACTATGTTTTCTATGTTTTCTTCTGTCAAACCATTCTGCTAAGGTGTGTAAAGACATGACATTCGATGAATGATCCCATATTGAGAGAACGTATTGGCAAGTGCTATATGAACTCCTCCACCATCACTTTGCACTGATTTTGATGGAAGTGTTAAACTGATTCTCAACCAAGGCTTTGAAGTGAAGAAATGTATTTTTAGTATCTGATTGTCAATAAAACTAACATTGTATTTGAAATCATTTTGAGAAGTAACAGAGGATGGCTGCCAAAGGTCGGTATTATTAGAATAAAGGTATTATGATTTTGATGATTTCACCGTAGTCATTTTATTTCAACCAAAACGATTAATTCGAGCACTATCAAAATCAGATTTCATTTTACAAAGTTTATTTAAAATTATTTTTTGTTAAAATGACAGCACGATAGCCATCAAGGGCAATCGGTGCCTGAAAGAACTTGCTCGAATATTTTTGTGTCAAAATAGCCCTGAATAGGTGACCGGTGTCCCTTGAGAGAGACCGGTACTATGAACATCTCTCTGAATATTTTCCATCAGGCACCGGTCACCCTATAGGACGAACGGTCTCTGTATAGGGCAACCGGTCTCCCTAAAAGGCAGTCTTTGTCAGATCGCATTAACTTTCTCTCAAATTTAAATATTACAACATGGCGATTGATCGCTGTTTTGCATATTTTTGTGAGTGTTTTGTGACATGATTTGTGCATATATTTGGTGTATTTTATTTGCATTTATATTTTTTAGTGTTATGTTGTGTTATTTTATTTAGTTTCTAGGTTTTTGTGGAAAAAACAAGTTTTGGAGCAAGAAACGTTAAAAAGTTATTTCGCGCAACTGCGTCAGTCGTCATATTTTGGACATAATGTTTTCATATGAAGTCCAATTGACATGATTTGTATATCATTAGAAAGCTAAGATAAAGTTCTACAAGGTCTATCTCTAGTACTAAATGCAAGTGAAGACATTTGGATGAGTTAAAATCATGTGCAAGTGGAAAATAATGTGTTGCAATTTCAGAAATGACACGTCTTAGTATTTTGGACATAACTCTCTCTAAAACATTGATATGGAGGTCATTCAAGTGGCTATTGATTGATAAGAGATAGATCTAAAATTCATATGAAGGACCAGAAATCAAATTTTGACGTGTTGAGGGTGTGCAGTCACGCAGAAAGTGCACGGTCGCGCGCGGCTAGCAGCAAGCAGCGTATTCTTGCGCACGGTACTGTGCACAACTTCCTGAACACGAAATTCGCGATTTTTTTCCTTTTTGGATCTTCCACCTTATATAGAACTCTTGGCTCATAAAAAGGACTTGGGGAGCTCATATTTTTGAATACCTTTACTTCTTAACACTTTTAAATCGTAGTTTTTTTTTTGTTTTCTGTTCCATCCAACATTGGGATTGTTTGGGTTCTTCCCATCGAAGTTATTTTGCGGCTTGATCAAAGCATAATATTTTCTTCATCTTCTTTATTTGATTTCAATTATTTGGTGATTATTATTGTTGCATGATGATGTTTATGATTGTTTTCTTTCCTGTAATTGAAATTATGATCGCATCCCCAAGCATGAACTAATTTTTTTATTCTAGGATTATGATGATTTGATCCAAAACAAACAAACATGAATACGGACTAATTGATTTGCCTTCCTGAATGAATTGCTTTATTTGATAATTGATTGTTTGGCCAACTTTTGATTGTTATGAGGGAATAATTGAGATCGAGAGAAGATATTATTCTTGGACTAAATTTATTTAAGGTTTAGTTATGAATCAGGGATGTATTATCTGACCTGGTTAATGAATTGGGAAAATTGGTTATGGATAGACTTAATCTGTGAATACGTGAGTTATTAGATCTAGGCCTAGTTTATATCAGTTTGCTTTAATTTTTAATCGCATGATCAATTAATTGATATGTTGCTTGCAAGTTTGATGAGATTATTCTGAAATCCTAGAAGTTTTCTACATATGTGTTTTCCAAGGGTTTAAATTAAGTTGGGCTTTAATTGGTTTCTTATTTGTTTTTCCCTAGATAATTAAAATCAAACAAAATTGATTAGAGTGTTTAGGATTTATATCCTGTTTTTTGTGATACATAATAACTATTTGCCGGCTAAGTCTTCCTTGAGAGACGACTTGTGGTTAAATTGTTACCCTACAATTGATCTCGAACTCTTACGAGTGATGTTAGATTAATTAGGTGTTTAGTGGTCAAACAAAATTTTATCGTCGTATCAATCAACCTAGTCAAGATAAGATGATTTTAAATGTTGCAGTAGACAAGATTTTCACTTTTATCACTCTATTATTTTTTGTCATTATTCTGTGGATATTGTGATCTTCTTTTTGCAGACAAACTTCAAATTAGAGGAGCCTATGTTGGAATTCAAATTTTGGAGCTCTTCTATAAATAGATGAAGAAAAGTAAAAATTCAAAACAACAATACAACACAATTCTACCACAAAATGAGAAAATTTCAGCAAAATTATTATACATCATTTTCAACATTCTTGTTGCAATAGCCTAAGTACTATATTTTCACATGTTGCTTGATAGGCTTTCCTTCTTGATTACACTTGCATTTTTGAGTTGTATATTTCATTTAAAGTGTAATCTTGATTGTATTCGTAACATCACCAAAACACATTCTTTGTAAGTGTTTTTTTGGTGAGAACATGTTTGATAGATTAAAGTTAGTTGGTTGAAAAGATTGGTGCTTTTCATGTTGAAGAGTTTGGTGCTCTTCGATGTGTTCAATAGTTTGGTGCTCTTCAAGGTTATTGGTGTAATAAGAGTTTGGTGTTCTCCTCGTTGAAGTTGTAATCGTTTGGTATCGATTAATAACATTTTCTTCTCGAAATCCACTCGGGCATTGTAGGTCCCAAAGGGGTGATGAGTAAGATTTAGAAGGGGAGGGGTTGAATAAAGCTTACCAATTTTTCGATTTAGTCCTTTTAAAATATTTTCAGAGTTTTACACAAATCAACTTAGTCATTGAGGAACAACTAGGTTGGCTTACTCAGCAAAGTTACCCACTCAACAGACTCGACTAAGCTGTTGATAGTATAACTTAGTTGCTTTCAGCTAACACTTAGAATAACAGTGGATTTGGTTTTTGTTCAGCGAAAGACTTTTCACCCTTATGATTTTAAACTTGTTTTGCAGCTAAACATTTTGGCAATTGTTATTATCAGTCGAGTTCAGCAATATAACTTAGCAGCAGATATAAAATAAGTGCAAGAATTAAATGTGTTGTAAGTAAATAAGACACAAGCAATTTTTATAGTGGTTCGAGGATAGGGTAATTCCTCTAATCCACTCTTCTCCAATTCTTGGAGGAATCCATTAGGTAACAAGATCTTGGTTACAAAGCGGTCAACAGTCTGAGTTAGCTTCGATCACACAGCCAGCTGCTCCTCGGACTCAGTTTCTTCTCAAAACAATTGTCTTGCTACTTCAACTCCTTCAAACTCTTGGATTTGATCACACAGCCCTCCAAAGAGTCTAAAGCCTTTGGTTCGAACTTGAACCTTACTACTTCTCCTTCAACCTTGGAGAGTAGACCCTTGTTCTTTAAACAGAATTTTCTCTTCAACTGGTGAAGTAATTTTTCCTTCAATGAATGTGTTGGATTGAGTTCCTTTGAATTTTGGCTTGAGGATATCTTTGAAAGCTTGAGAGATTTTGCAGGTTATTGCTTGACTGAATGCTTCATAGTCTTATGAAAATTCGTAATTGGTAACTTTCTCTTACTTGCTTCCTTAGCCTTTTATAGTGTAGATTTGAAATTATGTTCGTTGAAGAGATAGACACACATTTCAAATCACACTAGTAGGTTGTTGGCTTGTCTTGTCTTGTAGTATTAATGTGGATCGTACCATGAATTAAATACTTTGTAGTCTGTCCTTAATCTCTGCAGGTTTTCAGGTACATCCCATTGATTCCTTGCATTTTGCACTCTTTCAACAAAACAACTTTATTCTTTGGCGGCTGACACACAGCCTATTTCCAAAAAACCTTGACTTGTGTTGACAACGGATCTCTTTCAGCTTTTTTCAAGTCTTGTCAGCTGCATACCTTTTTGACATTCGATTCCAATCATTTTGGAATGACTTAGCTGCCAGTCAGCTGACTGAGATAGCTTTTCTGTCACTTGACTGAACCTTCACTTGGCTTTACACAACTGACACACAGCTGGGTCTCCTCTTCGATCTTCAGTCAACTCTTGTAATCTTCAACTTAGCTGACTCCAACTCGGCTTATTCAGCCATAACTATTACAAGTTGAATTACATTGAAAATGGGGTGCCAACTTCCTAATCTAAGTTTTATAAGGTATCATCAAAATCTAAACATATATTTTCCTAACAGGCATACTGGGTGGCAGTGGATTAGGCTCTAGGTGAGTGGACCACCACATATCATTGTGTCCATTCATCTCATATCTCTTATATTCTTGAAGGTCTTCATATATTTGAAAAAAAGAAGAAAAATCTAAAAAGTTGGGAAAGTCTATTCACCCCCCCTCCCGCCCCTTCTAGATTTTCATAGCCACCTGTACTAACAAGTGGTATCAGAGCTAAACTATTTGGCGAGCTCGTTTAATCTTTGTGAGTAAAGAGGAAAGATCAATGGCTACGAATGAGAGCTATCTATTAATCGGTGCTTCATCCAACAAGCCACATCTTTTTTACTCCAAAAATTATGTTTTTCTGGAAAGATAGAATGTTGTGCTTCTTACAAGGTTGCGGGTTCAATATTTGGAACGCGGTCATAAATAAAGTATCCATCCCAATGAAGAAAATGGAGGACGAAACGCAAACTCCTAATGTTTTCAAGGACTTTGATGATGAAGACAAGAAAATATTCTCCTTAAATTGTATAGCTTTTAACATTCTTCATTGTTCTTTTACCGCTACGGAGTATAATCGTATTAGAGGAATTCGATTCGCTAAGGAGGTGCGGAAAAAAATTAGAAACCATCTATGAAGAAACTAAGGGAGGGAAACAAGCTCGAAAGACCATGCTGGTCAAATAGTTCAAAAATTTCACTATGAATGATGGAGAAAATATCTCCAAAACGGCTAAAAGGCTTGGCAATATTGTAAATCCTCTAGTGCCAATTGGAAAAATTATTTCCGAAGAGGTCAAAGTTACAAAAATCTTAAATGTTCTTCCCTTCTCTTGGATAGAAAAACTTACGCTATCACGGAAGCTCAAAATTTGGAAACTCTAAATATTGATGAGCTTATCGGCAATCTTCTCATCTATGGAGTCTATACCAACGAAAAGAGTAATTAAAGATCATCTACTTCTCTACCTGATATGGAATCAACTCCAAAAGGTCTTGCCTCAAAATCAAAAAAATTATTATTCACGTGATGAGGAAAATGTAGATGAAGATAAAGATGAACTTATTAGAAAATTTACAAAATTTGTAAATAAAAACAAGGAAGAAAAGAGAGAAGCAAGTCTTGCTTTAAGTGCGGAAAACTCGAACACTATATTGCCGATTGTTCAAAAGGGGAGGAAAAAGAAGCAATTTTATAGAAACTTAAAATTCTTGAGTGCCAAAACCAAATAAAAAACATGGGATGAGCTTCTTGCAACATTCGAAGATGAAGAAACCGAGCAATGTCTAATGGGCATCGATAAAGACAATGAGGTACGCTATAATTCTTCTATCATTTTCATTAATGAATTGCAAGGTGATTATGATGAATTGAAAAATGAGTTTAAAAATATGATTGTTAAATACAAGCTTTTGAGTTTAATATCATGAAACTAGAAAAGGAATATTTATATGTCTCTTATGAAACTCTTACTAGTGCTCATAATGTAACACTTGATAAGGTTAGAAACCTAGAGAAAGTAAATGGAACTCTTATTAATGATATTAATTGCATGAAAAAGCATATGATGAAGTTTAACTTGTGTACCGATAAAATCACCAAAATTCTAAATATACAACTTAGTGACTATTTGAAATTAGATAACTTGGTCATAAGCCGAATGTTATCAATGATAAGAAAAAGAACCAAGTACCCACTTTTGCTTATGCCAATCATCATACTTCTAAAATTATTACATATTTTTATTATAGTAAATATGGACAGACGACCAATATTTGTCGGGCTAGAAATAACTCATATTATTATTGGAGACCTAAAATCTCAATGTTAATCCCAATGGACCCAAACACTTGAGGGTACCACAAAATAATTTTATTTTAGGTACTCGACGCAATAATGGTAAAAGAAAATCTAATATGACCAATAGACAACAAATGATTGTGTCGTTCAGCAAAATCACAACTCAAGAAGAAGGTACAACTATGCTCAAAAATGGGAAAGACATAACCCTAGGCAATGTCGACGTTGGTAACTCTTTTTCATCCTTCTTAAATTTTGCATTATTAGAGGTAGCCATATTTTTTAATCATATTTTTTAAAAGCCAAGTTCGACGGTCCCCCAACATGGTTACTTAAAGACTCTCCAGCAGTAAAGCTCCCTCTAGAGCTTGCTCCTGCTCCTAATGCAGGATCTGAGCCAAGATCGCTAGAGAAATTCCAATCGCTTAAATTTGAAGGATTTTCCAAGGGAATGACTCTGAAGTGGGCTTGGGATTTGTACTGGTAAAAAGGTTTGGAACTATGTCAATCAGCCGAGAAGGAGGATACTCTGGGAAGCAGACATCAAACTTCAACGGCTCAACCTGTACAGTACACTCCCAGATGAGGAGCTGACTCTGGACAAGGAAGGGGAGGAATTGGTGGAAGAAGCAGAGGCACTCCGCTAGCAAGGCCTAAAGATGTTAAATAAATTAGTCCCTTGAAGAACGGCTTGTTATACTGGGCAGGACTGGACGAACTTGAAAATAGAGAAGTGACCAGGAAGAATAAGGAGATGGCAGGAGGCAATAAGAAGAAAATAGAAGGTTGGATCGTGAATGGGAAGAAAGACAAAGAAGAGAAGACCCAACTGCAAAAAGAGCCTATGAGAAGAAGAAGAGGGAAGAAGAAGATAAGAAAAGTAAAAGAGCTGTAGATGAAGCTGAGAGAAGAAGAAACTAGCAGAGGCGTTGAAGACTGCTGCAACCCCCTTCAAGTTGTATTTTTACTTCAATGTAAATACACAAACACTTGTAAGTAATTTGTATACTCTTTTCATTGTACTTCGTAAAGCTTTGTAAAGTGCAAGAATGATATGTTCAATAAAATGACATATTCACGCAAATCATTCTTTGTATATGCACTATTTACTTTGCTAGTTTATTTAAATTTTGGCACATCAAAAAGGGAGAAATTGCTGGGAAATTTATGTATTAGATTTGATGATACCATGTAAAACTTATATTAGAAAGTTGGCACCGCAATTCTACTGTAAATCAACTTGTAATAGATAGGGTTCTATAAGTTGATTAGAAGCAGCCAAGTTGAGGAATGCAAGACTCGATTGAAGATTGAAGAGAAGAATCAGTTGTGTGACAGCTGAGTAAAGTGAAGTCAAGTATCCGTCAAGTGACCAAAAAGATGTTCCAGTCAGTAGACAGACAGCTGATTACTCCAAGATAAGTGGATTTGACTGTCAAAGGGGTTATGTAGCAGAAAGGATCAAAGAAAGCTGAAGAGATCCGTTGTCAAAGTCAAGCCAATTGTTTGCTGGAAATAGGCATGTGTCAGACTGCCTACCTTAAAGCTGTTTTGCTGAAAGAGTGCAAAAAGCAATGAGCCAATGAGATGTACCTGAAAACCTGCAGAGTTTAAGGAAAGACTACAGAGCATTAAATTCAAGGATCAGTCTACATCAAGCTGCAAGATAAGACAAGCCAACGAACTCAAAGTGTAGTTTGAAAAATACATCTATCTCTTCAACGGATATATTTTTCAAACAAGCACTATAAAAAGCTGAGGATTCATTTGAGAGAAGGGAACCCATAAAACTTATGCAAATCTGAGACACAAGAGAAATCAAGCAATCAAAGCATAACTCTCTCAAGCATTCTATTCATATCCTCAAGCCTAAACTCGTAGGAAATCAATCCAACACACTCAGAGAAGGAAAGACAACTTCAAACCTGATGAAGAGAAAAATCTTGTTTCAAAGAACAAGGGGTCTACAGTCCAAGTTTGTTTGAAGGAGCTGAAGTAGCAAGACAACCGTTTTGTGAGAAACTGAGTCCCTGAAGCTGAGCCAGCTATGTGATCAAGGCCAAGGTTGGACTGTCACCATTTTGTAACAAAGTCACAGTTACATTAGTGGATTCTTCCAGGGGTTGGAGAAGAGTGGATTAGAGGAATTACCCCATCCTCAAACCATTATAAAATTGCTTGTGTCATTTACATTCAGCACACTTTTATTCTTGCATATTTACACTTTTGTTTGTTTAAATATTCTAAGTCAACTGATAATAACTAAGCTTAAAACAAGTGGTGAAAAACTTATTTCAAACAAGGGTGAAAGTCTTCCGCTTTAAAAACTAAGTCTACTGAATATTTAAAGAGTTAACTTAATCAACAAAATTATTCTATCAATAGCTCAGTCGAGTCTGTTGAGTGGCTAACTCTGTTGTATAAGTAAACTACGTTGTCCACCAAGGACCCAGCTGACTTGAGACAACTCTGAATTTAAAAGGACTAAATCGAAAAAATTTGGTAAAGTCTATTCAATCCCCCCCCCCTTCTAGACTTTACTTTATCACCCCTTGGGACCTACAATTAGAATCAGAGCGGTTGGTTCATTGAGCCTTCCGCACTGGTTACTGAACTAGATCTCATTCTTTTTCAAAGGATACAAGACTTTCTGTTTGAAAGCTTTTCTCGCAAAATAAGTTATTATCATGGAAGCAAATCTAACTTGCATTCCTGTGTTTACTGTTGAGGAATTTGATGATTGGAAAATACATATGCAGGCACATCTTTCAGCCTTACACGATGAGATGTGGTTCGTCAATGAGAATGGGCCACTACAAATATTTAAAGTCAATACAGCTGTTAGAGGTGTTGCTTCTGCTAAAGGAGAAGATGATGTACCTGCTGCACCAAGACCATCCATGGTCGATAGGCCTCGATGCAAGTGCACGAACAAGGATAAAAAAAGATACAACTTGGATAATGTTGCTATGGACATTTTTTATAAAACCCTCGATAAAGCCATGTTCACCAAAATGAAATCATGTAGAACGGCTAAAGAAATATGGGAGAAACTAACTTTAATTTGTGAAGTATTGGATCAAATTAAAAAAAATATTAACTGTTGTTGTACAAAAGTTTGAAAATTTCAAAATTCTTGCAGGTGAAAGTCCGGATCAACTGGATGCCAGATTTACAGAGATAACCAATGAGCTCTCAGCTCTAGGCAAAGAATGTACACAAAAGGAAATGTGTATGAAGATACTCAGGTCACTCCCAGCTGAGTGGAAAATGAAGGTGATGGCATTGAGATATTCAATGGACCTTACAAGAACATCCAACCATGAGTTGTTCTCAAACTTAATGGCGTATGAATTTGAGCTCAGAAGAAAAGAGCAATAAAAGGCAGTTGTACCAAAGACAACTGCACTCATGGCTGGTGAATCCAAAAGAGTTGAATCCAAGGAAGCCATTGACCAGGAGGAGATTGCCCTTATGGTGAAAAGATTTAACAAGTTCTTCAATAAGAACTATGAAAGTAACAATGGTGAATTATCCATGAGACACTCAGTACCTTCCAAAGCAAGAGAAGATAGACCACCCAAGAGAGCTGACCATTAGAGGAATGAATATCACAAAGCTGATAATCAGAGAGCCGAAAGAGCTAACTTCCAGAATGCTGAAAACATGTGCTGGAATTGCAGACAACCAGGACATTTTGTTGTTGATTGTCCCTATCCACTAGTCAACAAATACATAAATGAGGAGGAAAGAAAAGTCTTTAGAGAGAGACGACAAGGAAAGAAGAAATCCATGCTGGCTGCTGAAGCTGCTAACACAGCCAAGTACAAAGAACTAGTTGAGTCAGACAGCAATGAGGTTGATTACTCCTCAGACACTAAAGAAGAGGCTTTGATATACCTCATGGCCAAAGAACAGGAAGATGAGGTACATTCTAACTCATCTCATTCTAATTCTGATGATAGTGATAGTGACACAAACAATTCATCACCCACTGAACTTTATGATTCATTAGGAAAAATGATGAAAGATTTTGAGCATGTAAAAACCTCACACACACTTCTAAATAAGGAAAACAACCAGCTCAAAAGCCAAAACTCATAGCTGACTAAGGAGCTGAGTACTCTAAGTCACATAGCTGCTGAGAACACTAAGTTGAAGGTTGATATAGCTAAGATCCAAGCTGACTTAGCTGAAATAGAAAAGAGGGAAAAGGATTTGAAAATTGGGATTGCATCAGATAATGATACAAAAGAAAAGTAGAGATAAAACATGCATAGGATTTATTTCCTTTGTGCATGCCAAAACTCCAACAACGGGTAATGGAAAAAGATCCTCAAGTAATGAGGGAGTCCAAAAATCCAAAGCACCATATGTTGCACCCACACCCACTCACAAACACAATCACAACAATGCTGGCCTAGGATATAAAGGTAAAAGCAAAACACCATCAAAGTATGTTGAAAGGACATCTGAATCTAAATTCAGAAGAGTCCATCAGTAGACTCCAAATAAAAAATATTCTGTGAAATCAAAATAGAACTACCAAAAGCCCCGAGGGTTTCAGCAGAGAAATCTATATGATGGGAATGATAGAAATTATCCTAGCCAAGCTGATTGGAACAATCAAATGATACACCAACCAAGTCCTAAGGGATACAAGCCCAAATGGCAATGACCTGAAACTCAAAATAGGTCATTCCCAAGGCAAAGAAATCATTATCAGCACACGTATGCACCTAATCACAATGCCCAATATGCACAAAAGTTTCATTAATATCCTAAGAAAGCAAATGCACAAGCTCACACATAGGCACACAGATAAAAGAGACAGTTGTATGAGCTTAAAGCTCCAAAACAATTTGCAAATGTTCATTATGATTATGGAACTGATAGGTGGCAACCTCTTAGATTCAGACCATTTAGCTATAAGTTGGTTGGATTACCTTATAGTGCTAACTGCTCAGGACCCATGCAAGTATTGGTACCTAAAAACTAATTTCCTTGATTGCAGGTTCAAGGAACAGCTAAGTGGTTTTTCCAGTGACACCATTGTCCATGAATCTCTTTGGTGCGCCACCGAGGAGAAAATCGCACACACCACAACCAGGTTGGAGGAGGTTGTGGGAGACTTCACTAACTTGAAGCTTGGAGGCAATGGGGAGACTCTAACATAACAACATAGTGGGGTTGATGAGGCTCAGATGGTTAAGACTGTCGCTGAAATCCCAACTGCACTGCAGGCCAATGTAGTTCTTCCGCAAATGAGGCAAAGGATGGACAAGAGACCATGGCAGTTAAGACTGTTGGTCATGAAAGCGCATCGAAGGATGCCACTAAAGACCCCAAAGCAGATTCGTATGCTGAAGGGAATGTCCAAGACCCTACTGCAACTGAGTCTGCTAAAGGGAATGTAGAAGGCCCCACAATGGTTGACACTGCTGTTGAGGGTAATGAAGGCCCAAAAAGGTTGAGACTTCCGCGGGTAAAATGGCCGCATAAGAAAAACAAATGCCAGCTCCTCACCCAGAGTCAACTGAGATGGAAAAAAATAAGTGCACTACATGACTCTGAGAAGAAAATGTCTTTGTAGATTTTCTTGATACAGAAGACGAAGTTGAGTCCGCTCACAAAGAAAAACTAGTCAAAGACCCAGAAATCGAGGAAACTATGGCATAAATAAGGGAGACAAGCGAGAAAACTCCTCCCACGAAGTTTGTTTTGGTTGATGGCCCACCCCTATGGTGCCATCACCAGCCTATGACGCTGCTGAGGGCAGCTGAGGCACATGTTAGACAGCTGAGTCACTCCAAGATAAGTGTAGTTGACTGTCAAGGGGTTATACAGCAAAAAAGATCCAAGAAAGCTGAAGAGATCCGTTGTCAAAGCAATGTGAATTGTTTGCTGGAAATAGGCATGTGTCAGACTGCCTACCTTAAAGTTGTTTTGTTGAAAGAGAGCAAAAAGAAAGGAGCCAATGAGATGTACCTGAAAACCTTCAGAGTTTAAGGAAATGCTGCAGAGCTTAAATTCAAGGATCAGTCTACATCAAAGCTGCAAGATAAGACAAGCCAATGACCTCAAAGTGTAGTTTGAAAAATACATCTATCTCTTCAACGGATATATTTTTCAAACAAGCACTATAAAAAGCTGAGGATTCATTTGAGAGAAGGGAACCCAGAAAACTTATGCAAATCTGAGACACAAGATAAATCAAGCAATCAAAGCATAACTCTCTCAAGCATTCTATTCATATCCTCGTGCTTAATCTTGAAGGTAATCAATTCAACATACTCAGTGAAGGAAAGATAACTTCAAACCTGTTGAAGAGAAAAAAATATTGTTTCAAAGAACAAGGGGTCTACACTCCAAGGTTGAAGGAGGTGTAGTAACGTTCCAGTTTGAACCAAAGGCTTTAGACTCGTTGGAGGGTTGTGTGAACAAATCCAAGAGTTTGGAGGAGCTGAAGTAGCAAGACAACCATTTTTTGAGAAGCTGAATCCTTGAAGCTGAGCCAGCTTTGTTATTAGAGGATTCCTCCAGGGGTTGAAGAAGGGTTGATTAGTGGAATTACCCCATCCTCGAACCACTATAAAATTGTTTGTGTTATTTACATTCAGCACACTTTTATTCTTGCATATTTATATTGTTGTTTGTTTAAATTTGCTAGGTCAACTGATAATAACTAAGCTTAAAACAAGTGGTAAAAAACAAATTTCAAACAATGGTGAAAGTCTTACGTTGTAAAAACTAAGTCTACTGAATATTTAAAGAGTTAACTGAATCAGCTGAGTTATACTATCAACAGCTCAGCGAGTCTGTTGAGTGGCTAACTCTGCTGTGCAAGTAAACTAAGTTGTCCACCAAGGACCCAACTGACTTGAGACAACTCTGAATTTAAAAAGGACTAAATCAAAAATTTGGTAAAGTCTATTCACCCCACCCCCCACCCCTCTTTGTAGACTTTACTTTATCACCCTTTGGTACCTACTGCCGTATGATCAAAGGAGAAATTACTTTCAACAAAATCATAACTCAAGAAGAAGGTACAACTATGCTCAAAAAGGGAAAGACATAACCCTTGGAAATGTCGACGTTGGTAACTCTTTTCTCCTTCTTAAATTTTGCATTGTTAGAGCTAGCCATATTATTTAATCATATTTTTGAGCCATTAATAATTAATGTGCACATTCTTGATCTTATTTTCAAAAGTAATGTATTGATTGTCAAGTTCATGTTTCTAAATGTTTTTCAAGAAATGAGGTCTCAATTATATAATTCTCGGATTTTTAGTATTTCAAAGGAGACCTTATATAACTTTTAAATAAGCACATTAGGCATTACATGATATATCAAACTTATTTTGGTTTTGCAATACAAAGTATATGCTACTTGTCTTATTTTTTGAAAGGAAATTGATTTCCAGTTCAAATTAACGTAGTCGATATTATCTGGTACCTCTAAATTATTATGCAAGAAATTCTTATTAGATATTACATGAGATATTTTTATATTAAATGACAAAGGACCATAGAAAAATCAATGGATGCCAACATCAAGTTGGACAAGAATGAAAAAGGTAAATTGGTTGTCAAAAACAAAATCGAGTTATGTTCATCAATTTTTCTTACTACTCATAGACCCAATATTCTTCAAGACATATGCCTATACGCTCGATTTTAAATTAATTCCAAAGAATCTCACATAAGTGCCGTTAAAAGATTTTTTTGTTATTTAAAAGGCACTATCACGTACGACTTATTCAATCTGAAAATGAACATTTTACTTTAAAAGTTTTTAGTGATTCGGATTATACCGGAAATATTGATGACTGCAAAAATACTTCCATTTCTTGTCAATTTTTAGGTGATTGTCTTGTTTCATGGTTTTCTAGAAAGCAAATTTGTGTATCTTTTAAATGGGAGAAGTCAAATATATTTCCGCGGTTTTATATTGTACACAATTACTTTAGACGAAACAAACCTTGGTGGATTGCAAAATGGTTTTTACTGAAATACCTATCTTGTTTGATGACACATCCGCGATAAATATTTCACAAAATCACGTACATCACAATCAAACAAAATATATTGAAGTTAGACATCATTTTTTAAGAGATTGTGTGTCAAAAGGGAAAACTGAGATGAGTTTTGTCCCGTCTCAAGATCAATTAGCGGACATATTTACAAAACCATTGTCCGCCGAGTCTTCTAACTCTATTCGAGCTCGTTTAGGTATAATGCATATTAAATAACGTTTATATTCATTGTTTGGGAATGTTTAAACATCTTTCAAAGGTTTTAGGGTGAAAATTCTAGTTTCTTCAAAACTATATTTTGGAACAGAACATGGACGGACACCATGCATGCACAGAGAGGCATGCATGCCGCACAACCGATCACCTTAATGTTTTAAAATGGGCAAAAACCTCATGTCATATTACTTATTTTCACAAACCATAAACTTCAAATTTTCTGTCCAATATTCGATTCCCCCTAAAATATTAACCAGAATTCTTGATAATTGTTTTTATCAATCACTATTTAACTTTATTTCAAGAATATGGTACCTCCTAGAATCGAATTTGGCTCTAACCTTAGAAGACGGAGTAAAAAGGCTAGAGAAGCATCTTGTCCTCCACCACAAGAGGACCGGTCGAAAATCAACTGGATGAAGCTAATTCTCAACTTATCAAGGATGAAATTCATAGATTAAAGGGAAGAATTTTGACTTCCTGCATCCCATGGGACACAAGTAACAAGCATCTTCTATTCCAAGCTCCTTCCCATGCGAATCTATTTTGATTTATTAATATATTTGCTGAAGAGTATTATAAGGATATTGATGTGAACCGCATCAACGACTGTGCATATGGCCCAACAATAATATATTGTTAACCTAAGATCTTCACTAGTTCGGTTAAAGTTGGTGGGAACCTCGACCCGTTGATTAGCAAAGCAAGAACCTTGGTATGCGTAGACGCCACAAACAAATGCGGAAGTTAGTTTGATAAGTCAGAATTCGCAACAAGATGAACAATCTTGAAGCTTTTCGAAAAACCCAAAGGGTTGGATAGAAAATCTCAATTCAATATTCAATATCAAAGTTGTTATGAAAAATAAACAAGTGTTTGCGTTATAGAGGCGACCAAAGCAAACCCTAAACAAGCTAGAAAGGAAAAGAAGTCCAAACCCAAAAAGGAAGCTCAATCGCCGTCAATATTCACGTGTGGGCGCAACTATGTGTCATGTATTTTCGAATATGTTCCTGGAGTCTTCATAAGAGTTGTATCCCTTTATCTTAGCTTTCCATAGCAACTTGAATCATCCCAATACCAATTTTGTAGAGAATGTTATGGCCCAAATACTAAACCCTACCAAAGTGCTAACCCGCACAGACGCAAGGGTTGTGCGTATAGGCACGGGCTGCCCATGCGTCAAGTCGAAACTCGACTTTGTCTTTGACTTTGACCCCTGCTCGTCCCAAACTTGAAATATAAACTTAAGACGTGGCCTTAAAGGTTTATTTGGCCTCCAAAACATCAAAACGACTCAAAACAATGAAAATAAACACCTAATCTATGATAAACAAATACAAGAACTCAAATACATAGTCTTCAAGAACTCGAGATAACTTACATTTGGTGTTGCCCGGATCCTTCGTAGATGGATTCTCATCATTCCCCTTCTCTTGAAAGGGATTCGTCCTTGAATCCAAATGTTAGACCCCAAAGGTTGAACGATCATGTCAATCCACCCAGATCAAATGTTAACGGCATGCACATTCATCCGTTTTTCCATAATCCTGTAACCAAGAAATAATAATACTTGGCAAAACAAAAATAAAAGTGTTAGAACATGAATACTTGTTCCTAGTATCTCTCTTCTCTTTTGCCATGAATATAAATTGTGGTAATGGTACAAAATAGCCATTTAGAAAATGTAAAGATGAAAAATAGCCATGTTTTGTAGACACATCATTTTTAGCCATTTTGGGGTATAAAATGACATTCATACCCTTCTAGCATGTTTGTTTGATATTTGGGTTATTTCTCTCTCTTTCACTTATCTCTATGTATCCTCTTACTCCTTTTTTTCAAACTTTTTTAAGAAATCGAACCTGTATTTTTCGTTTTTAAATATGTAATATGGGTGTTGAATTATAGATATCGAAAAGAGGATTAATTTGATATATTATACATGCAATATGGATTTAAAACAAAAAAGTTATGTGAATTCAAAGTTTTTTGGAAAAAAAATAACTGGGTGGTAATAAGTAAGAGAATGGATGCTGTAACTCGACATCGAGTTACTGTAACTCGATGTCTAGTCACTGTAACTCGATGTCGAGTCACTGCCGAGTTACAGTTTACAGTAACTCGATGTCAAGTCACAGTGACTCGATGTCGAGTCACAGGGATGTGTGTTTTTGTGCAGTTAAATTGACTCAAGGACAAATTGGGTTTTTCACACCCTAAAATGGCTAAAAAAGATGTGTTTGAAAAAGATGGCTAAAAACATCTTGGTTTGATGGGAATGGCTAAAAAAACCGACTGATATAAATTTTCCCTCGAATTTTACCTCAATGGCCATTACCCTTATGTTTTCGGCCCACTCAAAATTATTATTCACCTTTTTCTTGGCCACTTGGTCGGACTCTCAATTCTTTTCTCACTCAATCTCTCATTTTTCTCGGCTTTTATTTCATTCCTTTGCTCATTTGCCGAAAACTCTTTTTCTTTTCACTCACAAACTTCAATTTCTAATGAATCACCAGATTCACTTGTTGGATCGATACCCAACACATCATAAGAATCCAATGATAACAACTCCCCCATTTTTGGCTCAACAACTTCAAGAACATCCTCCAACTCCGACTTAACCTCACTTTCCGACTCCAATTCCCCATTATCACACAAAACCAATACCCTTTTATTAACCAACTGTGAAATATATGGATCATCGGAACTCAATCAACTGACCAAAGAGACCCAACTATTATAAATATACGAATCGATCATATATACAAGATATCGTCGAACACGGGTTTTCTCCCATTTTTCCATGATGGCAATCAATATTCGTTCCCCTCCCATGACTCTTTCCAATACCATTGGTTATTCTCAATGTTTCCATTCTTTCCACATTGACTAGCAATATTCCCAAAACCATGACACTTAAAGCATTTAGTATCCCTCGCTCGAGCAAAGAGAGAGTTCGAATTTCCTCGAGGTTTTAGACTCGGCCGCCTCCCCTTTGCTCCAATGGTTTTGAACGTTGTTCCTCTTTTTTGCTGGTGTTCGCTTTCCATGCATTCGAGTTGAAACTCGGGGCCCATCGGTTAAAACCCCTCCTCTTGAGCGGTTGCTCAACTTTCACCGCCATGTGCACCATCTCCTAAAGATCGACACAATGATGTAATTCAACGGCATCTGCTATAGGAGTATTCAATCCCGCGATAAATCTCACCATATTTACCTCCTGATCATCCTCTATATTACCCCTCGCCATCAGCATCTCCATCTCTTTGTGATAATCTTCAACATTATGAGACCGTTGTGTTAACCTCTGTAATCACTGAAAAACACTTCGATAGTAGTGGTTAGGCACAAAACGTTGTCGCATCAATTGCTTCATCTCATCCCTAGTAGATACGGCACCTTCTCCCATCCTTCTCCAAGTTATCGCCAATTGATCCCACCAAATAATAGCATAATTAGAGAATTATGTCGCTGCCAATTTTACCTTTTTCAACTCAGAAAAATTATGACAATCGAATATATTCTCCATCTTATGCTCCCATTCTAAGTACACATCCGGATCACTCTTCCCCTGAAAAGACTGAATATCTATCTTGATAGTACTCAGATTACTATCTTCACGTATTCTATCTCCTCTAACCGCTTGTCTTTCTCTACCCGGGCTATAATTTCGGTCTCCCTCAATATACTCATTAAATTCATCATCTAACTCAACCGGATCTACACGTCTTTGCCTTTGCACCCTAGTCTCCGGTTTTTGGGTATTACTATCTTCACCCGGCTCCCCATACATCTCTATCATCACTTTCTTCAAGAGGCTTGCAAGTGCCTCCATATGCAACTTATTACCTAAATCTAACGGTTGTGGGTTTTCTTTGGACATGATGTATAATAATTGCAATCAACACAAACAACAACTCAACAAGTCTCACGAATGAAACAACAATTCAAATCATCACAAATTTCTCGTTTTTGTTTTTTGAATTTCGATTTTTTTATGCACGCGGATTATGATTCTTTACCCCGCTGATTTTTTTGTGCAATTTTCGACCTTATTTTGCTTTTTTGAATTTCGAATTTTTTTTTTGTAACCCTTGATGAACTAGGGTTTATAAGAAATTCTGGAAAATAACAAGAACTGAAGAACAAGGATAGATTTAACCTTGCTAGATGGCTCTGATTACCAACTAATGTGAACTGCAACAACGACTGTGTATACGACCCAACAACAACATGTTGTTAACCCAAGATTTTCACTAGTTCGGTTAAAGATGGTGGAAATCTCAACCCATTGCTTAGCAAAGCAAGAACCTCGGTATGCGTAGATGCCACAAACAAATGCAGAAGTTTGTTTGATAAGTTGGAATTCGCAACAAGATGAACAATCTTGAAGCTTTTCGAAAAACCCAAAGGGTTGGAGAGAAAAAATCTCAATTCAATATTCAATATCAAAATTGTTATAAAAAATAAACAAGTGTTTGCCTTATATAGGCGACTCGAAGCAAACCTTAAACAAAGTAGAATGGAAAATAAATCCAAACCCAAAAAGAAAACTCAATCGCAGTCAATATTCACGTGTGGGCGCAAATACGCGTCCGGAATTTTTGAATCTGTTCCTGGAGTCTTCATAGGAGTTGTCTTCATTTCTCTTATCTTTCCATAGCAACTTGAATCAGCCCAATACCAATTTTCTAGAGAAAGTTATCGCCCAAATACAAAACCCTGCCCGTGCTCACCCGCACAGATGCACGGGCAGTGCATATAGGCACGGACTGCCCGTGCGTCAAGTCGAAACTCGACTTTGTCTTCGGCTTTGACCCATGCTCGTCCCAAACTCAAAGTATAAACTTAAGATGCAGCCTTAAAGGTTTATTTGGCCTCCAAAACATCAAAACAACGAAAATAAACACCTAATCTATGATAAACAAATACAAAAACTCAAGAAATCAATTACATAGTCTTCAAGAACTAGAGATAACTTGCATTTGGTGTTGCTCGGATCCTTCGTAGATGGATTCTCATCAGATATTAAATTCGGTAATAATGATATTGCTCATACTCGAACTTGTCGCTTTAATACGTTTCAAAATGATTATTTTGAAGATCAATTAGCTGACTGCTAGACTGAGTATGCTGCCTCTCGGCCATTTGAACAACTTCCAACCCTTTTTCCCAGTACAAGTCCCACGCCTTTTCAAGATTCATCCCCTTAAAATATCCTTTCGACCTGAGAGTTTCAAACTCCTTAAGTGACCTTGGCTCTGAGCCTGGTTGGGGTACAGATCCTTCAGTTGAGTTTGGGAACTTTATCATGGGCCAAGTGGACCTAGGAGCTTCGCTGCTGGCGGACCTTGGAATTTAGCTTTCAAATCTTATATCCCGCCATGCTGCTTTTTTTCAAGTTCTTCAATTGCAGCTCGAGATTTTTTGAGTGCCAGTTCAGCTTTTTCATCAGCTGACAACTGCTTCGGCAGCTGAGAGAGGAGAAAGCTTGTAGAAGAGTAAATTTGAGATTTCAGCACAATTTTTAAGGGGTTGGGTCATTTTTGAATATTCTTCCCCTTTACTTCCACTTTCCCCCTTACTTCTACTTCATTGCCCCTTTTTGGCATCATCAGTACCAGCTTTAGGAATAGGAGGAGTCTGCTGGAGTAGACAGTTTAGTTTATCGTGAGTGATGGAGTATGCTGCCCTTTGTTCGGATTGTAGAATCTGCACTTCTACCTTCATTTCAACCATCTCAGCACGAAGAATGCTTTACATATTCTGCAAATTCTGCTTCACTTGAAGTCTGAGCTACTCCAAGTCATTCATGTGTGTCCTCTCCATCTGTTGATGTTGTCCCTCTGTCTCTGCTGGAACTGGGCTTGTTCACCACACCAGACCACTAGTTTGGCAAAGAGTGCTCTGAAGTAGCGAACTTGCTCCCTTCTGAGGGACTTTGTCTTGTTGTCCATTCACGAATTATTAGCACTGGTCCTCTTATATCGCCTGATATCGTTGCATCATGGTTGTCAATCATCTGGTTGAGTGCAGCAAAGCTATGTTCCATGGCCTCCATCTCAGCACACATTGCTTTGAAGACTCTTCTGAAATCAGCTGCCTCAGGTGACTGATCCTCTGGTAGAACAGAATCAAAGTCAAAACCAAAGGGCACAACCCTTAGGTCGTCTGGAGCTTGGAATTCTTCTGGCCTGATATCTACTTTATAATGGGCACGTTCTTCAGCAGTGTCATATTCCAATGGGACTTCATCAATGTATGTGAATTCATCTTCATGCAGAATAATAGGTAATGAAGAGTGTAGGTCCCAATGGGTGTGGTGTAAGGTTTAGAAGGGGGGGTTGAATAAACCTTACAAAATTTTCGATTTAGTCCTTTAAAAAGTTCAATAGAGTTGACTAAATCAGTTGTGTCCTTGGGGGACAACTAAGTTGGCTATTCAGCTAAGTTACCCACTCAACAGACTCGATAGAGTTGTTGATAGTATAACTCGGCTGCTTAAGACAAATATACTTAACTTAGCTGATTAGGTTTTTATCAGCGGAAGACTTAACACTCTTTGATTGTTTTAAAGCTTGTTTTTAACACTTGATTTTGGAACTTAGTTATTTATCAGTTGGATAGTAAATATATACTAATAGCAGATATAAGTAAATATGCAGGAATATAAATTGCTAAAAGTAAATTGACACAAATATTTTATAGAGGTTCAAAGATGGGGTAATTCTTCTAGTTCTCTCTTCTCCAACTCCTGGAGGAATCCACTATGTAACAGATCAGTTTACAAAGTGGTTATCGCTCCAGACCTTGATCACACAAATGGCTTCTCTTGCGACTCACCTCTTTCACAGGCGCTTGCTTTATTACTTGACCACTTCTCAAGTTCTTGTATTGATCACGAAGCCCTCCAATAAACTTGATACTTGGTTCAACCTTGAACCTTTATACAATCCTTCAACTTGGAAAGTAGACCCCTTTTGTTTCTTCAAAAGTTTCCTCTTCAACTGGTTGAAGTTATCTCTCCTTCACAGCTTGTGTTTGATCGAGTTTCTTCAAGTTTACGGATTGAGGAATTTGCTTGAATTGCTTTGAGAATATTGCAGATTACTTGCTTGAATATTTTTTGTTCGATCATGGTTCAGGTAACCTTTTCTCAATAGCTTCCTCAGCCTTTTATAGAGCACATTTGAAATTTGCCCGTTGAAGAGATAGGCTAGTTTCAAATGTCACTTTGTGTCCCTTGGCTTGTCTTATCTTGGTCTGCAACCTTTGAGTTGTTGACCTTTCCTCGTATTAAATGGCATTTCAGGTTTGTAAGGTCTGACACAAGGTGCAGTGTTGCCCATTGGTTCCTTCCTTTTGCATAATTCTGGGCCAAACACTTTAAGACCTGACAGCTTGACATATTACTATATTGAGTAATATTCTTGACTTTATTCCAACGGATCTAAGTCAGTTGTCTTCACTTGACTGTTGCCTTTACCCCAGGTGACTTGAGTCTGCTCCAATCATGGGATTGACTCAATTATCACTTCAACTGATATACTTGGCTTCTTGAGTTGACTTGACTGACACTTCACACAGTTGTTCCTCAGCTGACTCTCCTTCAGTCGAGTCCTTGACTTCCTTCTAGGCCTACTCAGCTGACACACAGTAGAGTCTTCATTCCAGTCCGCAGTTGACTTCTTGTAATCTTTGACATAACTGACTTAACTCAGCTCCTCTAGTCCTATCTATTTCAATGCATAATTACAAGGAAAATGGGGTGCCAACTTCCTCGTTTAAGTTTTACATGGTATCATCAAAATCTAACAAATAAATTTCCTAACAATTTTCCCCTTTTTGATGATGCCAAAAGTTAAAACATTCAATCATAATTAAACACTAAACATACAAGCAAAGGCAACAATAAAGAATGTATGCTTTGAATAATCATTTTACTCGATCATAGATTCGTATCCTTTACAAAGTTGTTTACAAAAAGTATCAGAGCCTTATATTTAACAATTCAATGTACGTCTAAGCTAAGATACATAGAGGTGAAAATTACAGGGAAATTCACAGAGCTTTTTACAGAAGACTTACATTTATGTATTTACAAAGAAAAATACATGAAGGAGTTCGCAGCATACTTCAACGCCTTTGATGCTTCCTTCTTCTCTCTTCTTCATCAGCCCTCTTCCTGTCATCTTCTTGCCTTCTCCTCTTCTCCTCTTCTTCCTCTCTCTTTTTCTTCTCATAAGCTCGTTTGGTAGTATTGTCATCCCTTCACTGCCTCTCAAGTCATTCTCTTGTAGACCTTTCATTTTCTTCATCTTGCCTCTTCTTGGCTTCAGCTAGCTTGTGTGCAACTTCTAGATTTGCAAGGTGGTCGTGTCTAGCCCAGTATGTGATCCCTTTCTTCTGTGGTTGAGAACATCTTCCACTTCCACCATGTCATCCCCATCCCGACTCGCCTCCTCTTTCTCTTGTCGTATATCGTATTGGAGCCTTAGACTTTCCAATCGAGCGATCGGGCTGAAGTCTCGCTTATCACCGATTGACACACTTCCAATCCCTTCTCCCAATACACATCCCACGCTTGAGGCAGAGTCGTTCCTTGAAAGTTACCTTCTGCTTCTAGAGTTTGAAACTCCTCTATAGATCTGGGCTCAGATCCAGCGTCAGGCATAGTCATGTCCTTCGGGGGCTTGATTGCATTATAGTCCTTTTCGGCTAGAGGACCGCCATATTGCTTCATAATCTCTTCCACGCGAGCTGACTGCTTCTCAGCTACTTCCTCAAATGCAACTTCGATGGCCTTCCTTTTATCTTGCATGGCCACCTCATCTCTCTCAATCGTAGGTTCTTGGGTAGCTTGCTGAGAATAGAGGCCGTGACTTCACCTAGCTATGGGGTTTCAGCATACATCAATTTTAAAGGAATATTTTTTGAACTTCCTTCCCCCTCAGCTTTGTCACCTCCTTTCTTCACTTATTCTTTCTTTAATTCCTTCAGGGCCTCATCTTCCTCTTTTTTGGCATCATCACCAAAGGAAAGGGTTAGCCCAGGAATAGTCCACTCAGATGAAGTCCAATGGGTCGCTTGTCCACTTGCTTGGAGTCTCGGCATGAGTAGGCTTTGCGAAACTCGAATGTGTAGCCTTTGACTCAAGAGTCACTATTTCATCTCGCCCATCAGAAGACTGAACTTTTCATTCATGTTGTTCTCTAGCCGAGTGATCTCGCTTGTGAAAGTGTTGTAGCAAACTCCATATCCGACTTATAGAAAGTTTCCATCCTCACTATATATTCTTTCATCCTCTCTCGATACATTGAGGTTTCCGCACTCCATACAAGCATTTTGGCAAATAGGGCCTTCAAGTAATGACTGCCCGAATGCATGGTTGTCTCATTGTGCGACTTACTATCTTATACGAACGATGATTCCTCTCAAATCATTTGAGAGTAGCATCCCGATTGTCCAATCTCAAATCCAGAGATATACCGGTGGTGTTCCATCTTCTCAATCTCTTCACGATATTCTTAAAGGCTTCACTTTAACTCAAATGTCGATTTGACTCACCGTCGGCCACTAGACATTGAAATCAAAGTTCACCGGCACAATTGTATCCGTAGGAATGACAGACTCTTCCCCGCACGGTATATTTCTTTAGTTCTCAGCAGATTCATCCTCCATGTTGGGCGGTTTGGCGGTGAATGAGAATATATCTTCAAAAACATCATTGCGAATCTAATGGTATCCTGCAGGCTTCACCTTGGGGGTCTTGACATCAAGTTCCCGCAACGATTCACTCTTCGTGCCTCGGCTTTGGCGGCAACATTGGCGCGTAAATTGGTGCGGTTGTGAAAAGCTTTCGACGAGTCGTAGAAGTCGCATCGGCCGCAGTGGGATCTTGTGCAGTGACTGTTCGATTGGAGCAGTTGATTGTGTTTGCTCAACGGACTGAGCCTCAGCTGTCTTAACAGCGTCTTCGGTCTTAGTATGTTTTTCTAATTGAGTAACCTGGTCGTCAGTTGTATCATCAGCGTCATCAGAGGATGATGAGGCTTTTGGAGTTTCCTCATCATCAAAATTGAACCTCATTTGAGCCGTCTTGTCACTAACTTGGCTCTGAGACTTGAGAAAATCTTCAGCTTTGTCCATCATTGGATTTTCATGTTGTGTGGACTCAGCTTCATCTTCTGATCCCAAAAATGATGTCTCTAGGTTCTCTTGGGAGTCATGAAGGGCGCTGATCTCCTCCTCTGTAGCAGCTCTTTCAATTTGAGGAATGTTCTGTTGTTCATCTTGTCCCTTACCCAGGGAAGTCTCAACCTCCATTGGGCCTTCTATACCTCAGTAGTCTCAACCGCTATAGGGCCTTCTATAATCCCTTCGATAGTCTCAATTGTCTTAGGGTCTTCTATAATCCTTTCGACAGACGCAGCTGTCTTAGGGTCCTCGATCATAGCATTCTTCGGAGTCTCAACTCCTTGGATTTCACTTTCAGGACCCAGAGTCTTTAGGCCTAGGCTGCGGTGGAGTACCTCTGCCTCTTCCACCACTACCAAGCCTTTCCCTTCCCCTTCCAGATTCTGCTTCTCCTCTGGGAGTATAGTGCACGGGTGCCTTAGTAGTCTGCTGAATACTTGAGGTCTGTTGCTTCTCAGCTGATTGGCATTATTGTAAAACCTTCTCCCATTACAAGTCCCACGCCTAAGGTAGAGTCATGTTTCTGAAAAATCCTTCTGATGTTAGAGTTTGAAATTCCTCTAAGGATCATGGCTCATATCCTGCATCAGGTACATCTAACTCCCTAGGGGGTCTCACTGCTGGGGAATCCTTTAATAATTCGGCTGGGGGGCCATCAAACTTCACTTTTAGGCTTTCAATCATGTCATGCTGCCTTTTGCTTACCTTAGAAAAATCAACTTCAATGGCTTCTCAATATTTCTTGAAGGCCAATGCAGATTTTTCTTCAACTGAAAGATTTTGTGGCAGCTGACTCAATAGAGAGGCGGTGATTGAGCCAAGTTGAGGGGTTTGGGCAAGCAT
The DNA here is from genome assembly GCA_016081115.2 of Rehmannia glutinosa. NCBI lineage: Eukaryota > Viridiplantae > Streptophyta > Magnoliopsida > Lamiales > Orobanchaceae > Rehmannia > Rehmannia glutinosa. Next base: position 590,395 of record JABTTQ020000045.1, on the reverse strand, counting down.
AATCTTCAAGGGTGGCTTCTTCATCTCACTTCCTCCCCCCTTACTACTAGCTTACCTTTTGCTCTCATCTTCCACCTTTTTGGCATCATCACCAGGAGGGAGAATCGACTGAGAGGATACTCCCAGGATAAGATCCAGCTTTTTGTTAGTCATGTCCATCTTGTCATGACTTGCGGAGTGTTGTTCTCGAATTGATCGCAGCCCTTCGCCTCACCGCCATCGCCTTCATCTCTCTCTCAGAAAGCACCATTATCTCCGATCTCATGTTAGCTTTAGTTTTCAGAAGGTTTGTCTTATGTTGTGCCTTCAACAACTCCATATCCGTTTTATGCGACTGGTCCATCCTAAAGATGTGATCCCTCTGTCTCTGCTAAAACTTGGCGTTCTCGGCACTCTAAATCACCATTTTGGCAAATAGAAACTTGAAATACGTTACTTGCTCACAACTTAGTGTTTTTGTCTGTGTTATCCATTCTATGATCCACAAAATTGTGCCTCGGATATCTCCCATGATAGTAGCATCTTTGTTGTCCAACTGTTGGTTAAGTGTTGCGAATCCTCTTACCATGTTTTCAATTTTAGTACAAATGGCTTTGAAAGCTTTTCTAAAGTCGGTTGCATCAGCGGAATGCTCATCTGGCCACACAGCATCAAAGTCAAAACTAAACGGTACCATTGTATGATCATCTGGGGTTCCAATCTCTTCAGCAGGGACTTGGACACTGTTTCTAGCACTCTCAGCAGCTAACTCTGTTTCCAAGGGTACTTCCACCACGAATGGGAAGTATTCAGCAAAAATATCCTCAGGGAAAATGGAAATTTCTCCCTCTTCTGCATCAGGAGCTTTACCCTTTCCCTTCAAATGTTCTTCAGCTCTGTGTGCCATAGTTGTTTCAGCGTCATCGGCATCTTCTGCAGTTGTGTTAGCCTACTGAGCTAACTGACCCCCAACTGTCTTAACAGCTTCATTGGCATCAATTGATTCTTTCAGTTGAGTAGTCTGTTCCTCAGCTGATTTATCAGCGTCATGGGGAGGTGATGGAACCATAAGTGGTGGGCCATCAACCAAAGTAAATTTTGAGAAGTCAGCTTTGTCGTTTGCTTTCCTTCTCTGTGCCAAGGCCTCCTTAACAGCTGGGTCCTCTACAGATTTGTCTTAGGGACAACTCAGCTTCATCATCAGTGTCCAAGAATTCCACTGAGACGTTTTCCTGTGAGTCATGTAAAGCACTAATTTCTTCGTTCTCAGCAGATTCTTCTGGAGGGGCAGGAACTTCCTCTTCACCTTGTTATCCATGGAAGTCTCAACCTCCACTGGGCCTTTAGTACCCTCAGCAGTCTCAACCACTGATGGGCCTTCTACATTCCCTTTTGCAGTCTTAACCGCAGCAGGGTCTTCAGCAATCCCTTTAGCATCTCAGCTGCTTTAGGGTCTTCAGTGCCATCCTTTGGGGTATCAACTCCTAGTATTGCACTTTCAGAGCTAAGAGTCTCAACTCCCATGGCTTCCATTCCATCATTTGCCTTAGTTGCGTCAGCAGCTTCATCAGCCTGCAATGCAGCTGGGATTTTAGCTGAGACAGTCTGAGCCATCTGAGCATCGTCAACCCCGCTCTGTTATATGTTTATGATCTCACCTTTGCCTCCAATATCCTTTTGAGTGTTGTCTCTCATAACCTCTTCCGACCCGATCGTGGTGGTTTGAGCTTCCCCCTCACCGGCTCACCACCGTGAGTGTTGAGCAAATGGGGTCACTCAAAACTAAGACACGGCTTCTTGTCCATGTGAGTGATCACCCGTTAGGGCAGTATCTCAACAACTTCTTCAGGGGTTGGCTTGGCTAAAGTGCCCTCTTCTTCTCCGTCCCGAGCTTCATCGCGATTCTCCCGGTTTTTTGTTTCTATGAGTGCACTGCTGAGGTAGTAGCATCAATTACCCTCACCACTTCCATAATGTCCAGGCTAGGAGAGATTTGAATAGAATAAGGCTCTCATGGAGCCGTTTGCAATTCCTTCTCGTGCAGCTCTTTGGATTCTTTTAGTGCTTGCCTTAGCTCAGTTTTTTCCACTTCATCAGCAGGGTCCAATTCTTCCACATCACTATCACTGCTAGCAGCTGGCTCTAAGACATGTTTTGGGGCATTTGTGAAGGCACAAGAGTAAGGCTTTTAGCCTTGGCCTTCTCGATTGCTTTAAGTTTTTCATTTTCTTTCTTGTAAAATAGAATATTGGTGCAGTCGTGCATACACCGACATTCCCCAAAAACTCTAGGATGTATTCTTCCTCCTCAGTGAATTATGGGCTTTCGAATTGGTGCCTGGCCAAGCTCAACTTCCAGGCCCTCCAAATTTTAAGCCTCTTATGTATGTCCGGATATACAGGAGACAATATCATGAGATCATCATCATCCTCCTGCATGGGCTCAAGGAGAGCCCTCTCCTCTTCTGCTGTTCTAGCATCCGTCTGAAGGGAGTGTACATCTACTCCTCGCCTTGGTCAGCTGTCTCGACTTTTGTTTTTTCAGATGTCTCCCTAACAGTTGTCTCCTCTAATCTCTGTTGTGTTTTTGCAATAATCTCTTCCAACCTCTGTTGTTCGCTGACATCAGTCTCTATTTTCTTAGTGGTCTTCAAACCACTCTTTTTCTTCGAACTTTGTTGCTCTTCACCAGCAGCTTCCTTCTGAACAGCCGTGCTTGACTCAAGTACCTTGGCTAATGTGGATTATTTCACTAGTCTGCGTCTCTTAGTCTTAACCAGTGGAACTTCGGGTTCTACTACCTTAGGTTCTTCAGCTGTGAAAGTTGATTCTCCCATCTTCAGCTTCTTCGCTGCAGCTGGCTTTTGCAGCACACCTGAGCCTGTCCTCTTCATGACTGGAGAAGGTGCAGGGAATTCCTTCTCAGTCTCGGCTGTTGGGGTAGGTGCAGGGTCTTCCACGGCTGCAGGGGCAGGTGTTGACTTTGTTGCAGAGGCCTTCTTCTTCTGCCCAGGCTTAGGAGATGGAGCCTTAGCAGTCGCTTGTGTCATCCGGGACAGGGTCAGCTGATTCCCTTTCACTTGCATCAGCTTTTCTTGCATGCGCTTGTTTTTGGGCAGCTGATAGATTTGCCTTAAACATCTTCTTATTCACGTGGAAGGGTTACCCATTCCTGAGAGGAATGCCCTTCACCTCCATCAAGTGACCTATCACAAGGCTATATCCCAGCGAACTCTCGAACAGTCCAGCATCATTAATGCTCTTATTCATCACATTTTGGCATATTTTGGCAAAGATGAACTCAGCTCAGTTCACCTTCTTCTCCTCCATTATGGCAGCCATCACTTTCAGCTTAGTCCTTGACATCTGATTGAATTGCCAAACTTCATATCCACTCTTAGCTACCACATCCATATGCTTGTGGTAGTCCTCCTTTATCTAGGACTTCTTAGCAGTGTAGACTGGCTTCGCAGTTGACTCTAGCTTGGCAATCTCTTTCCATGTAGCAGCCAGGTTAATGTCCTTCTATGTAATCTCCTTCAACCAAGACGAAGGCAGATGATAGTTAGAAGTTATGTCCACAGTAGTTATCTATATCTCCTTGCTATGGACCGATGAGCGAATCTCACCGTCGTAAACTTCACTGTTCATGTAGAACATCGCCACTTCTTCCAGATAAATGTGCGAAAACTCCATCGAGAGAAACTCATTGAGACCAGATTTCTCAAATTTCTCAGCTATCTTCCTGGCAAGAGCTTTGTCAATCCCCTGTTTGACCTATCCATCGAAATCCACCATAGCTCCAGAGTGGATTTTCTCAGCCATCTTCACATAATCATATGTTGGTGACATTTCTGAGATCTGAACTTGAAACTTGAACGGATAAAGAACTAGGGTTTTGCTTGGTTGTAGAGAAAATGCGTTTTCTTGCTTGAGACGAATGAGAGTAGTGTGAGGAGAGAGAAATAAATATTCCTCTATATATGGGATGTGAGGGGACGGTTTTTGGAAATCAAAAAGTTGAGATTTGATCAATGGTTGAGATCGTGTCTTGAAACCGCATTAATTTTCCCGCATAAAATACAGCAGCATTTATATCCAATCATAGGTAAAATGGTTACGGGCTTTTTATTGACACCATAATTACTGCTGACGTCAAGCCTAAAACATTTCCGCTCGCAGAAAATGACTGTGATTTTCACTTAGCTCTTAAAATAACTCTGCTATCTTCATATGTAACTTGACTTTACTTCTCTCTTCATATAATAAGCACTCGGCTGTCCAGCTAACTCGATACAGTTGACTAGCCGTCTTAGCTATTTCACTTTGCTGAAAAATGACACAATGCTGATTTCAAATACTCTCTTCTTTAACTCTGATGATTGAGTCTATTGAGCCTCCTAACTCAGCTCAATCAATCCAAGTTCATTGTTAAGCTCTTCAAATCTTGATTCAAATAAAGGCTTAATAAATATATCAGCTAACTGCTTATCAGTTAATATGTATTCCAATGTGATGTCTTTCTTTTCAACATGATCTCTTATAAAACGATATCTGACATCAATGTTCTTGTTTCTGGAATGCAATACTGGGTTCTGTGTAATTGCAATAGCACTTGTTTTATCACACATAATTAGAATCTCTTTCTCTTTTATATCATAGTCTCTCAGTTGTTGCCTCATCCATAACACTTGGGCACAACAGTTGCCTGCAGCTATGTACTCTGCTTTAGCTGTGGATGTAGCTATTGAATTTTTTTTCTTGCTGAAGCTAGAAACCAATCTATTTCCAAGCATTTGACAGGTACCTGAGGTACTTTTCCTGTCCACTCTACATCTAGCATAGTCTGGGTCTGAGTTGCTAACTAGCTTGAATCGTTCATCCTTTGGATACCATAAGCCAACTTCTTGGCATCCTTTCAAATACCTTAGGATTCTCTTGGATGCAGTCATGTGTGACTTTCTTTTGGTGCAGATTGAAATCTTGCACATACACCTACAGCAAAGGTGATGTCTGGCCTACTTGCTGTGAGATAGAGCAAAGATCCAATGAGTGCTCTATATCTGGTTTGATCAAAAGCTTTGCCATATGCATCCATATCCATCTTGACTGATGTATTCATGGAATCTTCACAGATAACTTCTCTTCCATACCAAATTTCTTCATTAAATCTCTGGTATATTTGGTTTGACTTGTGAAGGTTTCATCCATCATTTGCTTGACTTGAAGGCCTAGGAAGAAATTCATCTCTCCCATCATACTCATTTCAAATTTCTCTTGCATGAGATTTGAAAATTTGTCACACAGCTCTTTGTTTGTGGATCAAAAGATAATGTCATCCACATAAATTTGAACAAGCAACATACTCTCCCCATCTTGAATCCTGGAGAGTATCCTATCAACCCGGCCTTTAGTAAATCCATTGTCAATAACAAATTGAGACAATGTATTATATCAAGCTCTTGGTGCTTGTTTCAATCCATATAATGCCTTCTTGAGCTTGTAGACTTTATCTCCAATAGTTTTCTGCTCAAAACCTGGAGGTTGATCCACATAGAATTCTTCTTCTAAAAGTCCATTCAAAAATGCATATTCACATCCATTTGGTAAACAGTGAAGTTTTTGTGTGCAGCATAAGCAAGAGACATCCTAATTGCTTCCAATCTAGCAACAGGTGCAAAGGTTTCATCAAGATATATACCTTCCTCTTGTAGATACCCTTTGGCTACCAATCTTGTTTTGTTTCTTACTACAGATCCTTCTTCATTCATCTTGTTTCTGAATACCCACTTAGTACCAATAACGTATTGGTGGGTAGGCCTTTGAACTAATTCCCAAACTTTGTTTCTTTCAAACTGATTCAACTCTTCCTACATAGCTATAATCCATTTTGTGTCATCCAATGCTTGTGACACATCCTTAGGTTCAATCTGGGGGATGAAACAAGTGAACATGGCTTCATGTTAAGTCCTAGATCTGGTTTTTACTCCATCTCTAACATCCTCAATGATAAGCTCTGGAGGATGGTCTCTCAGCCATCTCACATCTGGTTGGAGTAAGTCTGCTGGATTCAATCGTCTCACAGCTAAGTTGTCTTGAACAACTTCATCGTCATCATTCAGTTGCATACTTTCCATCCTCATCAGGGTTAAGTCCTCTTATATCTGCCCCAACATATGGATTCTTCTGAACAGTTGGCTGATTCATCTTGTCATCTAACTTGTCTATGGCTTCTCTATTGACATTGGGTTCATCAAAAACCACATGGATAGACTCTTCTGTGACCATAGTCCTCTTGTTCGGCACTCTAAAATCTTTACCCTCAGCTGAGTATCCCAAAAATATACATCATCAGCTTTAGCATCAAAAGCTTTCAAATTGTCCTTGCCATTGTTGTGAATGAAGCACTTACATCCAAAGATATAAAATTATCCAACATTTGGCTTCCTCCCTATCCAAATTTCATAAGGGGTTTTGGACAGCTGCCTATTGATCATACACCTATTCTAAGTGTAGCAAGCAGTATTTATGGCTTCAGCCCAAAATCTCTTAGGCAATCTAGCTTCAGCTAACATGGTCCTCGCAGCTTCCTTAAGAGTTATGTTCCTTCTTTCAGCCACTTCATTCTGCTGTGGAGTTCTTGCAGCTGATAACTCATGAGCAATTCCTATGCAATACTAAGTTATAATCCAATTGACGAACTCAGTTTCTCTATTAGACCTTATCTTTATAATGGTTTGACTTTCTCAATTTGAGCTCTTCTCATCAGCTGAGGGAGCTTCTGCAAGGTTTCCTTCTTTTTACACATAAAGATTGTCCATGTGCATCTTGAATAATCATCCACCACCACTAAGGTGTATTTCTTTCCACTAATGCGAGCTGGTTCAAAAGGACCAAACAAATCCATATGTAATAAGTGCAATATTCTGGTTGAAGAAGGACTTGGCTTGTCCTTGAATGATGATTTGATTTGCTTTTCCATCTGGCATGAATCACATACACTTTCTTTCTTGTGCACTGAGTCAGGGAATCCTTCCACAAGATGACTCCTTGCAAGCTTGTTGATTGTCTTGAAATTCAGGTGACTCGCTTTCTTGTGCCACGTACCAACTTGATTCGGTTGTACTCTTTGCTAATAGACATGTGTTTGGTGTAACAAATTGACTAATCTACTACATATATGTTTTTATGCCTTGATCCTTGTAGCAAAATTTCATTTGATTCAGCATCCTTGATTTGGCCAACACCCATGTTGAATCCCATATTATAGCCCTTGTCATAGAGTTGGCTAATACTCAACAGATTGAAATTGAAACCTTCAACATATGCTATATCTGTGATCTCTAGTCCATTCTTCCTGATGGATCCAGTGCCTTTGATCACCCCTGGAGCTTCATTTCCTCCAAATATGACTTTAGCACCTTTGATTTCCTTAAATTTTGAAAGATTTTTCTTGTTGCCAATCATGTGTCTGGAACGGCCACTATCCATATACCACGTTCCTTGGCACTGAGTTGTTCCTTGAACCTGCAATCAAGGAAATTAGTTTTTAGGTACCCATACTTGCCTGGGTCCTGAGGGGTTGGCACTATAAGGTGTTCCAACCAAACTATAGCCAAATGATCTGTCTCTAAGAGGTTGCCACCTGTCGGTTCCTTAATCATAATGCACATTAGCAAAACGCTTAGGGGTTTTAGGCTCATACAACTGTCTCTTTTGTCTGTATGCATGTGTGTTAGCTTGTGCATTTGATTTCTTGGGATAGTAGTGGAACTTTTGTTCATATTGGGCTTTGTGCTTGGGTGCATATGTGTGCTGATTATAGCTCTTTTGCATTGGGAATGACCTATGTTGAGTCTGAGGTCTTTGCCATTTAGGCTTGTATTCTGTTGGTCTTGGTTAATATCTCATATGATTATTCCAATCATTCTGGATGGGGTAGTTTCTACCATTCCCATCATATGATTTTCTTTGCTGAAATTTATGGGCTTTTGGTAGCTCTGTTTAGATTTTACAGAGTATTTCCTGTTTGGAGTTTGTTGTTTGATTATTCTGAATTTCGTTTCATCTGTCCTCTTAGCTAACTCAGCTAGCTTCTTGCCTTTTCCTTTATATCCAAGGCCAGCATGGTTGTGATTGTGTTTTTGAGTGGGTGTAGGTGCAACATATGGTTCTTTGGATTTTTGGACTGCCTCATTGCTCGAGGATCCTTTTTCCATAACCACTCACTGGACTTGAGCATGCACAAATGAATTAAATCCAATGCTTGTCTTGTCTCCACTTTCTTTTTGAATCATTATAAGTTCATCCAATGATTTAGATGCCTTAGTAAATGATGCGATCACATTTTTAAGATCATTTTCCTTGTTTTCTGTTGAAGATAAGTCTTCTTGGATCTTAGCTATTTCAGCCTTCAGCTTTGTATTCTCATCAGCTATGTGACTTAGAGTACTCAGCTTCTTAGTCAGCTGTGAGTTTTGGCATTTGAGCTGGTTGTTTTCTCATTTAGAAGTGTGTGTGATGTTTTTATGTGCTCAAAGTCTTTCATCATTTTTCCAATAGAATCATAAAGATTTGTGGGTGATGAAGTGTTTGTGTCACTATCACTATCACTTAAACCTGAATGAGATGAGTTAGAGTGTACCTCATCTTCTTGATCTTTGGAGTCTTGTTCTTTGGCCATGAGGCATATCAAAGCCTCTTCCTCTATGTCACTGGAGTAATCAGCTTCACTACTATCTAACTTTGCTGGTTCTTTGCACTCGGTTGTGTCAGCGGTCTCCGCAGCCAACATAGCTTTCTTCTTTCTTGCCTTCTTTATTTGAAGACTTTTCTTTCTTATTCATTTTTGTACTTGTTGACTGGTGGATAAGGACAGTCAATAGCAAAGTGTCCTGGTTATCTGCAATTCCAACACAGGTTTTCAGCTCTCTGTAAGTCTGCTCTTTCAGCTCTCTGATACTCAGCTCTTTGATGATCAGCTCTTTTAGGTGATATGTCCTCCCTTGCTTTGGAAGGTGTTGAGTGTCTCCTGGATGATTCACCATTGTTTCTCTTGTAGTTCTTGTTGAAGAACTTGTTGAATCTTTTCACCATTAGGGCAATTTCCTATTGGTCTATGGCTTCCTTGGATTCAGCTCTCTTTAAATCACCAGCTATGAGTGACGCTGTCTTCGGTATAGTTATCTCTTCTTGTTCTTTCCTTCTTTCCTTCTCAACTCAAACTCATATGCTTTAAGATCATAGAACAACTCATGGATGGATGTTCTGGTAAGGTCCATGGAGTGTCTCAAAGACATAACCTTCATTTCCCACTCAGTTGTGAGAGCTTAGTATTTTCATACACATTTTCTTTTGTGTATATTCTTTCCTTAACGCTGAGAGCTCATAGGTAATCTCTGTGAATCTAGCATTCAGCTGATCCAGACTTTCACAAGCAATCATTTTAAAAAAATTATATTTTTGGACAACAACAGTTAATTTATTTTCTTTAATTTGATCAGACTTCACAAATTAAGGTTAATTTTTCCCAAATCTCTTTGGCCGTTCTGCAAGATGTAACTTTATTAAACATGGCCTTATCTAGAGTTTTATAAAGTATATCCTTGGCAACATTGTCCAGTTTATATCTCTTTCGATCTTCATTTACCACTCGTAACGTGGCTTCTCCACCAAGCGCAGTCTAGGCTCGCTAATGCTTCATCTTCTCCTTCTACAGAGCAGCCCTTTCTTACAATCAGATTGACTTTTAGGATTTGCGGTGGCCCATCCTCAATCATAAACCACATCTCATGAAAGATGAGCTTGCATACATATTCTTCTCGTCATCAAATTCTTCAACAAAGGAACATTGGAATGCGAGTTAGATTTACTTCCATGATAATAACCTTGCTTTTGAAATAAAAGCTTTAAAACTTCAAGTGTTGATCCTTTGAAAAGAATGAGATCCTGTTCAAGAACTGTGGGAAGACTCAATGAACCAACCGCTCTGATGCCACTTGTAGGTCCCAAAGGGGTGATAAGTAAAGTTTAGAAGGGGGTTGAATAAACTTTACCAACTTTTCGATTTTAGTCCTTTTCAATAATTTTAGAGTTGACTCAAGTTAGCTAAGTCCTTGAGGACACCTAGATTGCTTACATAGCATGTTTGATACATGTTTTTATCTTAATTTTGATGATTTTTTTTTACACCAAAACAATGTCTTTAATTGTTGTCCAAATACTCCTAAATGATTTATAATGGTTTTAATATTTTCCGGAGTATTTCTTCAAGTTTTATTTCAGATAAAAATTGGACAACACTTTTTAATGATTTTATGTTTATAAGTTTTTACTTCAAAACAAGGTTCCTAAATGTTGTCTAAATACTCCCGATTGGTTTAAAATGTTTTTACTAAATTTTCGGAGTATTTCTTGAGTTTTATTTTCGACAAAAATTGGACAACATTTCTGTCTCGAGGTCAACCAGTCGCCGTATAGGGCAACCCGTTCCTGAAGATGATTTTTGGAACAGAAAAATGAGACGGACTTGAAAAAGACCAGGTCGACCGGTCGACCCGGGTGTCGACCGGTGACGTCGACCGGTCGACCCGGGTGTCGACCGGTGACGTCGACCGGTCAACCCCCTGTCGACCGGTACCTGGGAGCAACGAGTTGAAACAGAACTTCAATTCTTTGATAAAATAGGAAGGGGGACCGGTTGGGGTGGACGTCGATCGGTCGAGGTCCACATCGACCGGTCGCCCTGTGTTTTTTTGTTGTGTATTTTTCAAACGTCTATTTCTCGTATGATCGTCGCTCTATCTTTTGACAAAAAAAATTCTAACCGTTGACAAAGACAAACTTTCCTTAAAATGGGGGATTGATTTCTAACAGCTATATTCTTGATTTTAGTTGTATTTTTCTGTAGATTTTCAATCCCCAAGAGGAGCCTATGTTTGATCAATCATCTCCTATAAATAGTGGAAGTTTTGGAGCAACCAATACAACAATTGAGATACAACACAACAAGATACACTTCAAGCAAATATTTGTTCTTCATAGTTATTATTCTTGTTGTAATTTGCCTAGCTTATCACTTTCACATCTTGAGGTCTAGGCTTTCATTTCTTGATTACACTTGCACTCAAATTGTATTATTCATTATTGAGTTGTAATCTTGATTTTTGGTCATCATTCAACACAAGATATCCTTGTGAGTGTTCTTGTGGTAAGAACACACTTGGGTGATCTAGGTGTTAGGTGTAAGAAGATTGTGGTAATCTTCTTATTGAGGTGTTGAAGAATTTGGTATTCTTCAAGGTAGAAGATTGTGGTAATCTTCACAAGGTGCCGTTGGAGATTGTGGTAATCTTCAAGAGAGATTGTGGTAATCTTCACAAGGTGCCGTTGGAGATTGTGGTAATCTTCAAGAGAGATTGTGGTAATCTCAAAGGTGGTGTTGAAGAAGAGTGTGGTGCTCTTCAAGGTGTTGTTGTAAGTTGGTGTTGTATTAATTTTGGTAGTTAATAAAATCTTTTTTCTTTGAAATCCATCCCGGATATACTGGGGTGGTAGAGGATTAGGCCCTAGGTGGGTTGAACCTCTATAAATCGACGTGTGTTATTTACATTCCGCACCTTTATTATTGTCTTTGATCATTCGGTTCGAAAAAGAGGGTAAAATTGAAAAGATGGAGATAATCTATTCACCCCCCCTCTAGATTATCGTAGCCGCTTGGACTTACAAGTGGTATCAGAGCCAAACTCTTTGGCAAGGTCGTTTCACATCTCGAGTGAAGAGGAACGATCGTCGGCTACAAATGAAGCTCATCTTACCGGCACCTCCACCACCAAGCCACCTCTATTTGATTCCAAAAAATTTATATTTTGGAAAGAAAGAATGGAATGTTATTTACAAGGTTGCGGGTTCGATATTTGGAACATCGTCGTAAATGGAGAATCCATTCCGATGATAGACACACCACACATCTCCAAAGGCCTCAAAGAGCTAAATGATGAAGAGAAGAAAATCATCTCCTTAAATGGTAAAGCTCTCAATATTTTATATTGTTCACTTACTTATTTGGAATATGAACATATTGTAGGAATTCGACCGGCTCATGGAGTATGGCAAAAATTAGAAGCCATTCATGAAGTATATGCAAATGATAGGAGCAACTCAAAGGCATCTACTTCTCAAAGGGATACAAGTTCAAATCTAAAGAACAAGCCTTTTACAACTTCCAACTATGAAGTAGTCGAACAATGTTTTATGGGCATCGAAGAAGAAAACGAGGTATGTCTTAAACCCTCTACTTCCTATGATATTGTCATTCAAAATGATTGTAGTGATTTACAAAATGATTTTGATGATCTTCAAAATGAATTCCAAAATTTACTAGTTAAATACAAAAATTTGAAAAAGGAATTCAATATTTTGAAAATTGATAAGGATAATTTATTTTCCTCTTATGATTCACTTTCATGTGATCACACCACCACACTTGACAAGGTTAGAAACCTTGAGAAAGAAAATAGTACTCTTGTTGAGGATATTAATTGCATGAAAAATGATTTATCAAAATCCAACTTGAGCACCGATAAAATGACCGATATTATTGATGTTCATAGTTGTGATAAATTGAAACAAGGACTTGATCATAAGCCTAGTGTTATTAATTATGTGAAAAGAAATCAAGTCCCTATGCATGTTGGTCATTATGCTCCCAAAATTACTACGTGTTTTTATTGTGGTAAAACGGGTCACACGGTTAATACTTGTCGGGCTAGAAATAGCTCTAATTATTATTGGAGACCTAAAAGTCTCAAAGCTAATTCCAAAGGACCCAAACACTTGAGGGTACCACAAAATAATGTCATATTAGGTACCCGACGGAATAATAATCGAGGAAAATACATACCGCTAAGAAGAAGACATCAAATGACCATTTCATTTGATCAAAGGAGAAGACAACATCAAAATAAATTTCCAAGAGAAAGATACTATCAACAATGGGAAGGCCACAATGCTTGGAAATGGAGCAATTGGAGAAACCACCATCAACATGAAGATTTTCAAACGGGAAGATATCATCAACAATGGGAACGACACAACCTATGGAAATGGCGAAATTGGTAAACCGTATCTCCCTATTTAAATATGCATTTTATTCTTTGCATGTTTTTATTTGTGTCTTTATTGCAATATGAGTTTTCATATTTTTAAAATTTAGGTCTTCAATATATTTGTGGGTTTCAAAATATTTTTGAAAAGAAGACCTTGCATGATGTTTCTAAAACTCTTGTGCATTTAATTAGACTTATGTGGTTTATTATCTCCTATGTAGTTATATAGCACAAGCATGCTTAAGATATCTCTTATTGTTTAGCCTACACATGTATTATTGTGTTTGTGCTAAATTTGGTTGAAGAATTGTGTAGAATTTACATATGGTTATCTACTCCTAATATATCAAGAGATGTTTTAACTATCGAGGTACGCTCATCATTGGTATTTATCTTATAGACTCAATATATTTTTGTCATATGCCTATGTGCTTATACAAGTGCCAATAAGAGGATGTTTTGATTTTTGAAAAGGCATTATTTGACATAGCTTGTTTTATCCAAGATTTGTAAAGGATTATATTTTGTTTTGATAAAAAAATTGATCTACTAAGTTATGCATTTTATTGCACATATAAATGCCACTATTCTTGGATACTTATGTCAAACCTCTTGTTCATATGATTCTTGTAAATGAGGTCTCAACTATGTGCTCTCTTATTGTCTAATTTCAAAAGAGACCTTATGTAGCTTTCTTAAGCTTATTTGAACTTGAATGATTTATTAGACTCTTGATGATGAATAGTATGTGGTGCTTAAAATAGTGTATCTATTATTCGATATTACTATGCTCGTGTGCAAAATATCTTGTTAAGATTTTGTAGAAACTTGTGATATTTCGCAACAAGTTTGATGAACAAGAAAAGGTTAGTAGCTCAATGATATTGTGAAGAAGAAGGTAATGATTTTGATGTAATAATTGCACTCATAGCACATTTAGAAGTTATTTGCACTTTACTTGCCCATTCTTGTTTTGAGAAAATTTCAAGCTTTACCAAATGGATGTTAAATCCAATTTTCTAAATGGTTTTATTCAAATAGAAGTCTATCGGAGTTTAAAGTTTTTAGGCCAAATTATTTTTATAAAAAGGCCTTGTACGGTTGATACAAGTACCCCGTATATGGTTTGATAGACTTAGCTATTTTTGCAAAATAATTTTACAAAAGGTAAAGTTGATACTACACTTCTTGTTTTGAAAAAAGGCAAGGTTGTTTACTTGTGCAAATTTATGTTGATAATATTTTTGTTGCTACTAATGAAGATTTGTGCAAGATATTTTTCCAAGTCAATGCAAGGTGAACCTAAGATGATCATGATGAGGGAAGCTCAAATTTGATCATTGGAATTCAAGTTCAACAATGCCAAGAAGGTGATTATATTCTACACTCAAAAGAAGAAGTGAGGCATTGAAGAAGAAAGAACCATTTCAACCTATATGGCCACAAATGTGAAAATTGACAAAGGTTGAGGTAGGCATGATTGACAAATGAATTCGAGGTATGTTTATTCATTTATTACTCCTTAGACTCGACATTCTATATGCCTTACGTCTATATGCTCGACTTCAAAAAACAATCCCAACGAATCTCATTAAAGTGCCGTTAAATGAGATTTTCAAAGGCACTTCTTCTTATGACTTGTTCATCCAAAGTTTTAAAACGTTATTATTTTTTTGGGATAACAAGTCCGGTGATAATGATTTTTTTAAAGGGATTGCATGTTTAACACAAACTTGAGATGTGTTTAATTCCGTCTCAAGGATAACTCGCGGACTTTTTAAATCTCTCACCGCCGAGTATTTTACCTCATTTCGAGCTTGATTATGACATAATGTATATTGAATGAGGTCTACGTTTGCATTTTGCACGTTTTTAAAACTTATGGGCGAAAAATCGGATTTTTGGATCAAATTTCGGATTTTTCAAAACAGGACTGAACAGTGGGCTACCTGGGGAGAGGTCGACCGGTCGCCCACCAGCTCGACTTGGTCGCTATACTGGACCGTCCGCCCATAGCTATTTTTGTGTTAAAAATGCATCCTGTTCTAACTCTCACCATTTTGGCCCTTTTGACTCATATTTCGACCCCTTGGACATTTGCACACACATTTCACTCCAAATGAGTTTTGTTGCATAAATTTCATATTTTGGGGATTATCTAGCTCGATTATCATCATCATTGCTCGTCTTTACCGATTGAATGGTAAGAATTCTACTCCCTTATCTCAATTGGGTTGAACCCTTGAGAACTTGGCCTATATGTATATTTCTTGATGCAATTCTTATATATTTGTGTTGAGCATGATAATTGTTGATGGATGATATTTGTAAAATTGCTTTTGGTGATGAAAAACTTGGCTTGATTACATTTACAAGGGCTATATATATATCCTTTTCAATCTTTGACGCCCGCCAAGTGTTCGATAAAATGTTTCAATGAAACATTCATCACCAACATGATTCTCTTATTTTCAAATGTCTTAGATTCTTATTGAGATCATGTTTTTGGCTAACAAATGAGCTTATAGTTTTCTTATGATACATCTCTCCCATTTGTTTTGGATTCTAAGCCTAATTCTTTCAATGGTTGATAAATCGTATTGTTGGCGCACTTTGACAAACTTGTATAATGTTTTTATCATCCTAACATTCTTTTTGATGATTCCAAAGGGGGAGAAACAGGAAATTGGCTCATTAGCTCAAAAAAGCTAATAAAAGCTTGATATAAAAGCTATAAGCTATGGCATCTTAAAAACCATAAGTTGTGAATTATATTTAGTCCAATTGTTGCTTGATGGACTTATATACTTGTCTAATGATGTTTTGTTGACAGGGGGAGCTTATAAACTCTTGAACAATATGTAAAAGCTAAGCTTTTAGCTTATGGTTAATTGCTTTTACATAATTCTTGATGTGCTTGTTGATAGGGGGAGCTTGTGCTTATTATTGAATATATTTACTCCCTTACTTGGTTGCTTATGTATTTTGGAAATTTTGGTTGCTTCCAAACGGTTAGATGTTTTCACCGGAAAATCGTTTTTAAAATTGTCCTCCTAATATTTCTAAAAATTATTTTGGTTTGTAATCATCAAAAAGACGGAGATTGTTTGATACATGTTTTTATCTTAATTTTGATGATTTTATTTTTACACCAAAACAATGTCTTTAATTGTTGTCCAAATACTCCTAAATGATTTAAAATGGTATTAATATTTTCCGGAGTATTTCTTCAAGTTTTATTTCAGATAAAAATTGGACAACGCTTTTTAATGATTTTATGTTTATAAGTTTTTACTTCAAAACAAGGTTCCTAAATGTTGTCTAAATACTCCCGATTGGTTTAAAATGTTTTTACTAAATTTTCGGAGTATTTCTTGAGTTTTATTTTCGACAAAAATTGGACAACATTTCTGTCTTGAGGTCAACCGGTCGCCGTATAGGGCAACCCGTACCTGAAGATGATTTTTGGAACAGAAAAATGAGACGGACTTGAAAAAGACCAGGTCGACCGGCCGACCAGGTGTCGGCCGGTGGCGTCGACCCGCGACCCCACTGTCGGCCGATGCACTGGAGCAACGAGTTGAAAGCAGAACTTCAATTCTTTGATAAAATATGAAGGGGGACGGTTGGGGTGGGCGCCGACGTCGAGGTCCACGCCGGCCGTCCGCCTGTTATTTTGCTGTGTATTTTTCAAACGTCTATTTCGTGCGGCGACCGTCGCCCTATCTTTTGACAAAGAAAATTCGACCGTTTGACGAGACAAACTTTCCTTAAAATGTGGGATTGATTTCTAACAGCTATATTCTTGATTTTAATTGTATTTTTCTGTAGATTTTCAATCCCCAAGAGGAGCCTATGCTTGATCAATCATCTCCTGATTCTCTTTACATACTCATCATTCTGTGATTCTACATTGTCTGTACGTATCTTTGCTATTTAATTGTTGAATGCATGTTTTAAGTTTTGGCATCATCAAAAAGGGGGAAATTGTTGGGAAATTAATTTTTAGATTTTGATGAATGCCATGTAAAACTTAGAATAGAAAGTTGGCACCCCATTTTCCTTGTAATTTGCATTGTAATAGATAGGGCTGGTAGAGCTGAGTTAAGTCAGCTATGCCTAAACATGCAACAAGTCAACTGGAGACTAGAAGGAAGACTCCTATGTGAGGCAACTGAGTGTGGCAAGGAAGTGAACACAAGAACTCGACTGAAGGAGCAACTGAGTGAAGTATCAGTCAAGTCAACTCAAAATAGCCAAGTCTCAAGTTGAAGTGACAGATGAGTCACCAATGATTGGAAGCTGACTCGAAGTCATCTGGGGAAATCAAGGAAATGCAGTCAAGTCGAGACAACTGAAAGAGATCCGTTGCACAGAAGTCAAGAAAATTACTTAAACAAGTAATACTCCCATACTGCCTTTCTTAAAGTGCTCAGTCCCAGAAGCGTGGAAAAGGAATAAACCAATGGGAAGCACTGCACTTGTGTCAGAACTCTGAAAAGCTGAAGATTCATTCAATACGAGGAAATGTCAACTTCAAGGACTGCAACAAGACAAGCCAACGACCACAAGTGTCTTTTGAAAATTAGCATATCTCTTCAACGGGCAGATTTTCAAAAGAACACTATAAAAGGCTGAGGAATCAATTTGAGAAAAATAGAGAGGTTACCTTGTTACCTGAAACTTTCAAGCTATTATTCGAGCTGTAACCTACTGAAATATTCTCAAGCCATTCAAGCTCAATCCTCAAGCCTACATTATGAAGGAAATCAATCTAACACTCACCTGTGAAGGAAAGACGACTTCAATCAGTTGAAGAGGAAACATTTAAAGAATCAAGGGGTCTACATTCCACGGAGGATTGTAGAAAGGTTCAAGGTCGAACCAGTCTCAAGTTTTTGGAGGGCTTCGTGATCAAATCCAAGAAGATTGAGCAAGTGGGCTGTAGTAGCAAAGCGCGTTGCCCCTGTGAAGAAGTTCTAGTCGCATTTGAGAAGCCACCTGTGTGACCAAGGCATCTCCAGATCGAGTCCCAAAGGATCAAGTCACCGTGTGTGATCAAGACTTGCATCTAGACCGATAACCACTTTGTACATTGATCAATACTTAGTGGATTCCTCCAGAGTTGGAGAAGAGAGGAGTAGAAGAATTACCCCATCTTGAACCTCTATAAAATTTATTGTGTCATTTAAATTTCAAACTTCAGTGCGCATATTATCTCATATCTGCTGATAAATTTGCTATCCAATTGATAATCAACAAAGTGCTAAAACCAAGTATTAAAACAAACTTAAACCAAATTCAAGGGTGTTAAGTCTTCCAATAAAACATATCACAATCGAGTTAAGTTTTAGTCAAAGCAAAACTGAGTTATTCTATCAACACTCGATCCAAGTCATTGAGTGGCTAACTCTGCTGATTAACTAACTTAGCTGTCCACCAAGGACTTAGCTGTGAAATACTAATTTTGAACTTATTAAAAGGACTAAATTGAAAATTTGGTAAGGTTTATTCAACCCCCCCTTCTAAACCTTACACTCACACCCCTTGGGACCTACAAAGAAGAATCGATCCAACAAAGGAAGTCTTTGCTCAAATGGAACCTCAAAAATGGACTCTACAACTTTCATCTCATCACCAACCATAGCGCACTGCACTCGCCTTTTCAGGATTCTACCAATTCCAGTTTTCTATAAAGTGTTAATGTTTCCTAGCTTAAATATAAATTAGACTTAGATGTTTGGCATGCTAGGCTTGGACATCCAGCCTATAGCATTGTCAAGAAAGCTCTAACACGGTGTAATATCCTTTTCATCACAATGAGAAAAATCAGCTTTTTGTTTCATGTTTTCAATCTAAAATCCAAAAACTTCCCTTTTCGTAATCACATGAACATAATTATAAAACTCGGACCTCATACATACTTGTTAGTCCAAGTGATTACGAAAATCTAGAGGGGAATGAATAGATTTTTCCAGTTTTTTAAATTTTTCTTCTATTATTTTGAATATATGAAGACCTTCAAGAATACAAGAGATAGGAGATGAATGAACACAATGATATATAGTGGTTCCACTCACTTCGAGCTTAATCCACTATCACTCGGTATGCCCGAGTGGATTTCAAAAAGAAAATATTATTAATCGATACCAAACAATTACAACTTCAACGAGAAGAGCACAAAACTCTTAGAGCACTGAACTCTTCAACACTTCGAAGAGCACCAAACTCCACAACACTAAAAGCACCAATCTTTTCAACCAACTTTAATCAACCAAACGTGTTCTCACCAAAAGAACACTTAACAAGTAAGTCTTGTTTTGGATGATGTTACAAATACAATCAAGATAACACTTTAAATGAAATATTATAACTAAAAAATGCAAGTGTAATCAAGAAGGAAAGTCTATCAAGCAAAATGTGAAAATATAGTACTTAGGCTATTACAACAAGAATGTTGAAAATGAAGTATAATAATTTTGCTTAAATTTTCTTGTTGTGTTGTAGAATTGTGTTGTATTGTTGTTTTGATCCTTCAATCTTCTTCATCTATTTATAGAAGAGCTCCATGATTTGAATTCCAACACTCTTCTAATTTGAATTTTGTCTGCAAAAAGAAAATCACAAGATCCACAAAGTAATGGCCAAAAATAACAAAATGATAAAAGTGAAAATCTTATCTGCTGCAAAGTTTAAAATATCTGATCTTGACTAGGGCGACTTGTAGGGCACCTGGTCGTCATGTTGTAAAATTTGAATTTGAAAGAAAGTTAATGCGACCAGATATAGGTTGTCCTTCGGGAGATCGATCGCCCTATAGGGAACCGGTCGCCCTATAAGGAGACTTGTGCCTGATGGAAAATATTCAGAGGGATGCTCACAGGTACCGGTCTCTCTCAAGGGCGACCGGACGCCCTAGTTCAAGGCTATTTTGACACTAAAATATTCAAGCAAGTTTTTTCAGGCACCGGTTGCCCTTGATGGTGACCAGTCGCTGCCATTTTAACAAAAATTGATTTTCAATAAACTTTGTAAAATGAAATCCGACTTTGACAACGCTTGAGTTAATCATTTTGATTGAAATAAAATGACTAATATGAAATCATCAAAATCAAAATAACTTTATTCATACAAACTCCCCATTTTGATGATTTCAACTCAAAACAATTTTGATAGGGTTTTTGGACAGCGACTTGAATATTTTTCGCAAAAGTTTGAAAAAACTCTCCCTATCAATATAAACTCTCCTTGTCAAAATAAACAACTGTTTGCAGCGACATAGACCATCTTTTTATCAAAATTTAATTTTTGCTCATTTAAGAGTACTAAACAATGCATAATCATATTGAGCTATCAATAAGCTCAAAATCACTTATGAAAACCATTTCAATAAGTATAATCATCATATCTATACTAAGACAAATATGAATATGCTTGAAAAAAATACCATAAGCCCAAATAAGCTCAATAAGCTGTTTTTCAAAATCACTTTTATCAAGAAGCAATGCTTGAGCACAATAAGCTCTTTTTTTTTTTAAATCACTTTTATCAAGAAGCAATGCTTGAGCACAATGATCTCTTTTTTGAAATCACTTTTATCAAGAAGTAATGCTTGAGCGTAATAAGCTCTTTTTCAAAATTACTTTTATCAAGAAGCAATAAGTATTAAGTTTCAACAACATACCAATACGTTATAAAAAGCTTATTAAATTTAGCATGCCAAAGAAATAAACCAAGGCTATAAATAAGCACTTTTATCATCTAAGTGCTTTTATCAAGAGTACCAAATAATCATTTGTGCTTATTTTACAACCACTTTCCAAAATCACATAGCTAGCAGATTTTCTAGCTTTTTTCAAAATCACATACCTAGCTTTTCTATCTTTTCTCTCCATTTAAAATCATCAAAAAGTCATTAATCATCATAATAATCAAAGTAAATAAATGCATCAATATTATAAAAAGCCATAACATAAATAAGAAGTTTTGACAACAAAAAGTGCAATATTAAATATTACATAAAGATAGAGAAAAGGGAAGGGGTCGAAATTCAATCCTCACTGGAGGAAAAGAAGCACGGCATAGGGAGAAATTCTTTGATGAACTTAAGTTTTCTCATTTCATCTTTGTGTTCTCCCTCTTAACTTATCCAAGTTCTCTTATTAGGGACACAATATTCCTATGAGTATTTCTTTCGAGATTGTATATATGTTCAAAGCTCGAGTTTTCTTCCACATCTTCCGGTATGGCTGGGGTAGTATAAGAAGGCAAAACCCCCAGAAATATTTTTACCTCCTCCCACTACAAGAATTTCAGCTTATAGTGATCAAAATTTAGTGACGGTAAGGAAAAACCATCATTAAAAGTATGATAGATGAGGTTTTAGTGAGGGTAAAAAAAACTCGTAGTTAAAAGAATTGATTATTAGTGAGGAGTGCATAATTTCCTATTTATTGATAACTAATTCCATTACTATTTGTGTTAAAAGAAAATCCCCTCACTAGTGCTTACAAATTTTAGGCGCCTAAATTTCCCACCATCTATAGTTATTGTTTTTATTTTTAAAAAATTGTCATTATTTATATAAAAAAATATTATTATTTTAAAAAACTAAATAAAATAACTCTTAGCATTCCATTTGGCCTGATTATTAGAAATCAAAACTAGTACGCGACCCATGACGGCCTGGGATGTAATGAAATTTGTTGTTGAATGTAAAGTACTTGTATATACAAAGATTAAATAAAATAAGAACGTATAATTAAAAAATACAAACTCGAGAAAAATAAATCAAGTTAATAAATACATTCAATAATTACACATTCCTCTCAAAACAAAAATAATTACACATTTTGGAACACTTCCTTATACACAACATTATTCGTCTATTTGTTTTTTGAATTATCGTCTCCACAAACTAATATTTTCAGCCCCTTAGGATTCATAACTCGAGATACAGCAACGTATAATTGACCATGACTGAAAACCGGATTTTTCAAATAGAGACCCACATTGGATAGAGATTGTCTTTGCACTGTTAAATGGTCATTGCGTCATTTAAATAATTAGAGGAAATTGTCTACGCTGAAACTTGAATGGTATCCTAAGGTCCGAAGGGGTTAGTGTCATTCGAGGAATCAACACCTTATGACCAACATTGGCACCAGTTAAGATTTTAGACTCAAGTACATGCTTGCCAAGTCTCGTAATCACTAATCTTGTACCGTTGCACAATCCAATCGAATAGTCGATGTTCCTCAATAGCATAACAGGAGTCCCAACCTTCAGATGCAATTCATGATTCGGCACACTGGAGCATTTTATAGCATTTAGGAATTCCGGCGTGTGCAGATCATGCAAGAAATCAACATTAGAATCTGACTTACACGTGCTATCAGAACTCAAAAAACATCTGACCTTCGGAAGAGTTCAAAGACGTCATATATTGATTAATTGACTCGACAACATCAAGTGTAGGTGCCAAAATAGCTCTTTGCTTCAAATATGTCGGATCATAAATGGCATCTCTAAACATTGGATATGTATCTTCAACAATAGTTCCAATCGGATCATCAGTTGCCTCGAGCAAAATATCTTCAGGAATATCAATAGTGGAGTAACCATCACTTTCTTCTCCGATTATTCCATCTCCAATGCTTGCTATCCATTCAGAAAACTTAACCAACTCAGAATAATCATCAGTTTGTCCAAGACTTTGAAGACGCATATTCTTGGTCAGTCTGAGGACTGTAATATAATCCCACAAGTAGGAAGAATTTATTGTGGCATTAACAATGTCCTGTCGTGTTCCCTTGGGTATAACAAGTAAGATTTGTCTGAAATCCCCACCGAAAATGACAGTATTACCTCCAAAAGGGATATGGAGATTTTGTGGGTTCTCGAGCTGCATAATATCTCGTATAGATTGGTCCACCGACTCAAAAGAGTACTTATTCATCATTGGTGCTTCGTCCCAAATTATGAGTTTACAAAGAATGACCAATTCTGTGAGCGGGGTTCCTTGTTTGATATTGCACGTTGATTGTTCATTTGGATTTAACGGAATAACAAATCGAGAATGCGCGGTCCTTCTACCGGGTAAGAGAAGGGCTGCTATGCCGCTCGATGCCACGTTTAGAACAATTTGTCCCTCAGATCTCAACCTAGAAGATAAAGCCCTCCACAGAAATGTTTTTCCAGTACCTCCGTATCCATATACAAAGAACATACGACCTTCATTGCATTGAACAACACATATTATTTTGGAATACACTTGATGTTGTTCGTCCGTCATCTTCGAAAGAAGGCTTTGGTGCTCCGCAAGCAACAAATTCCGATCATAGCTTAACTCATCATATATCAATCTATTCTGATTAATTTCAAAACCATCAAAATCTGGGAATGGCATTGTATCAAATTCACGTAGGCTCCTGCCGCGACTTCTCATTAGTTTCTTAATTTCCACCAATGCCAGATTCTTGATTTCATTCTCACTCAATATCAGCTCTATACAAAAAAATAAAATGGAAAAATTTTAATATAACAAATATGGATCCAGATAGCGAGTATCTACAAATACACATAAATAAAAGTTTAATTAAATATCTTGGAAAATCATTGTAATACCTTGATGCTGCATAAGAGCTCATCGTCTATAAAGAATATCATCCGAAAGATGTTCCCAGCATTTATCCCACACCATGTGTGGCATGCTTAAAGAATCTCCCGACAATAATGAGACAAACATAATTCGTAGAGACTCTGCAGACGCCTAGTGGCTCGCTTCAGTGATGCCATCAACGTACTCTCTATCATCTTCCAACAAACCCAGAGCATAGCAAGCATCGCAATATGAAGAGTGCTGAATCCCTTTAACCTTCTTATAATCATCATGACACGTGGCACCACGTACTACATTGATGAGGCACCTCAAATAGTACATATCACCAGCACCGGAGGCACACAAAATACTCGTCCTATAGATTTTCCAGCTTTTCTTGGCACCCACTTCCTAATTGGCTGTTTCCATGTAAACTTTGTCGGAGCTTCGGCATAAGTCAACTATCTTGCTTCAGGATATATCTTATTGGCTTCCATCCATGCCAAGAACATGTTGTCCTTAAAAGATTTTTATTTAGGACGTCATCTATTCGTTCCGAATCATGAAAAGTAATGCTCTGCTCGTTTTCAAGATGAAAACTAAGGCATTCAACGGAAGGGTATTTATACTGGAGTTCATATCCCAACAATCTCCATGCTGCCTTGCATGACGAAACATATTTGCAATCGTAGTACATGTTGACTTCATCAACAGGTTTCTCAGATTCGTCATCATTTATACTCTGATAGAATGAAGGTGTCACACGATCGTGCCCCTTATTCACATATTTAAACAAATACTTAATCGATCTTGATTGATTGCACCACTCCACATTAATGTGAGCACCGTGACTTGAGTAGAAATCGGCGATTATGAGGAACAACATATCTCATGGTCAAGAGGTACACCGCTTCTTCTCAACTATTCTCCCATTATCCCGACGCTTATAACGTGGATAACCTTCTTCATCAATAGTAGTAGCATCAACAAATTTTTTCGGAAAATGCTTTGTACAACGACCTTCGACATGCGCAGTGAGTTTTTCTTACATCACCACATGGGCCATGAATCATAAAGTCTCTCACTGCCGCATAATAGCATGGATCGACGCCTCGCCTGGTATTTCTTGGTGATATAATTCTATCTATTCAACAAGCGGTTGGAAACTTGTCTTCCTTTGCCAGAAATAGTAATATATGAGCATGAGGCAATTCACGTTTTTGAAATTCTATCGTGTATACAACTGCAATGAATAAAATCAGGAAATCGAAAAATTATATAATGATTAATAACATTTAAACTGTAATGATCATAATAATAATAATAATATATATATATATAATATAAAAATAATAACTCATAACCTGCTACTACTTTCCCAAGTATTTCATTTTACCGAAGATCTTTGATTAAAGCATCTAGCTTAACTTTGAAGATTCTACAAACAATATCGGGTCGATCCTCGGGATTCAGATTCTTATTCTCAAGGAAATGAACAATCTCTAGCCACTTTGGGTTGGAAGTAAATATTATAAATAAATCCGGATATCCAGCCCAACGACAAATAGCCATTGCATCCTGATAGATTTGTATCATGAATCATGCACCGCCATGTAATAATATAATACGTTTTCCTTGAGTACTTGGATTGATGTCTCCATTCAACACAACGCATCCGACATGCCTTTATATATATCGAAGGGCAACTTTTTTTGATGCAAGCGAATATATTTTAATCGTGACGATTCTACCATTGTATAAGCGTCAACTACAAATTGTTGAAATAATTTACGCGATGATAGAATTGTCGAAGATTCTATTAATCTGTCGTGTAATCTATATGCAAAGAATTCACGAACGCTTATTATTTTTCTCCCCCCTGGACTTGATTTCTTCAATTCAGAGAACGGGATGTCTTCTCCGCACTCCATCTTCACCGTAAGGTAATAGCAAAGGATATTGCAAAGCCGGATAAGAGGCATTCAACTCATTTATCGTTTCGGATATCCCGCTGCTTTCAACCACAATATCCCTTTCACCTGAGCATGATCAAAACCACCAACGACCAAAGCAAAGAACTTTAACTTGAAGGTAAATTGTACCTCCTTGCATCAAAAGATTTCTGGCACCTATTAGACGCAATCGAACATCAGAATTTGAAGATTGTTGTATTTTGTCTTTGGCCATTCGAAATGTTTTCACCAAAACATTATTTTCATCCAACATTTTTTTAGATCAGCCACAATATCTTCATGCAAATTATTAGTTTCACTTCTTTGTCTACAAAATATATTAAAATATTTTTAGTGAATAGAGTAAAAAATAACAAAATATTATCCAATTTAAAATTAAAAATAAACCTAACCTCACACAATTTAGCCTATTTGAGATTTCATTATCTGTATCATATATGTACATCTGTGCAAATTTGGGCGTGGAACCATCCGAGGGCAATAAACTACCAATAAGATGATAATTTTGTCCATGCAAGCGAAAAATTGGAGGACCTTGACCCTTATTTATATCGCATCAATTTTTGCCTCCCATTGATGTGAAATGAACATATTATTATACGATCTTATATTTTCTTGAAAATGCCTCGCTCTTATCACTAACTCCAAATAATAAATCATGAAGCACCAGAGGTGGTTGTTTGATAGAAGGAAGCTGAATGATTCCATGAACACAACACAATGAATACTGAGGAGTTTTTGATTTTACATGGGATCGTAACCTTTCTTCATACCAAAATAACGCACCACAAAATTGGCAAATGTATGTTGCATCACCGACATCCCAATAATCTGTAAATTAACTAATAACTTATTAATAATGTAAAAAATATTTAAATTATTTAATTACATTGAAATTAATATATCAAATAGTTTTAATTACCAATTGCAGTGAAGGACACACTCTCAAACAAATTTGTTTGATTTACATCAGTCGTTATAGTTTCATTGATTATAGTATTTGGATCACTCATATCATTCTGAACATAATCATCAAACGTAAGATCGATGACCACTGATGTATTATAGCTCCTCTTGATAGATGATACAAATGTATCGCCAAATGAGGTGCTAGCATTCTTGAGATTTTTTCGATGCTGAGTTTTTAAGCTGGGAACAACGACTGCAAAAAATTCAATTACAGGTATTTAATAAAATAAAATATGAACTAATTAGTATTTTAAAGACTAAATGGATAAATAAAATATTGTATATACCATTTTTGATGTCGCTAAGAGGTGAGCTCGATAATTGATAAATAGTATTGCTTGACGAAGCTCGAAATTCAAATCCATTCGCCGGATTAGAAGTGGTGCCTACTGGACCTGTACAGTTTTCTAAAGAAAAACATTATTTAATATGTATATAAAATATTGAATTTACAAAAAAACTTAAAAGTATAATACAAAACATTAACAAAACCTTGATTTTTAACCAAACATGTACATTCATTTTATATTATTAATAAATTTCAAAATATATAAAAAAATATATAAGAAATTTCATGATATATAAATAAAGAAATTTATTTTAAAGTTTAATTTGGTTAAAAAATGACAAATTAAGAATTTTAATTATAAATAAATAGAATATTTTAATGAATTTATCTACAATTTAAAATACAGATTAAAAAAATATATTAAGTACATATTAAATATTAATTATAATTTTTTTTCTACACATTAAAATACACAATTTAAAACATACATTTCTCAAACATATTACATGGCCCACTAAACAATTCTACATCCTACAAAATAAAAAGATAAAAAGAGACCCAATATAAAAAGGCCCAACTTAATATAAGCCCAAGTACCAAAATCCTATCCTTTTCTTTACTAAAGCCCAACAACACATTTCAGATATTTAAAAATCAAACTAACACGATCAAGACACGTGTTAAGATCGACGGACGATATGAAATCTTATCCACCTAATCTGGAACCTTCCATTTTGACCGTGTTTCACCCGGCTGGTTACACTTTGGGCTCGGTTCTTTCATTTCCTCCCCACCTCTTCCATTTTCTAGGGTTTTCTCCAAAACCAATTCCTCTCTCCCTCAGTTTTTTTCAACTCGATTCAGTAGGGTTCTTCGACCCTCTTCTCCTATGTCTCATCCCTCTTCTTCTCTTGTACTGTGTTCGAAATACGAACACAAGATCCGTAAATATCGTATTTTTGCGAAAAAAAAATTTTGATGAAAAATTTTTGAGGGTACAAAAAATACGATTATCGTTCGAAAAAAGGGGGTTTTCAAGTTCAAACATCCATTTTTTCGAAGATTTAACTACTGATGATCGAATATTTTCGGGTGCAAAGACATAAAATTTCGATCTAGTTCAAAAATCAGAGGTTTTCGAGTTTAAGCATCCATTTTTTCGAATGTTTCAGTAGGTTCGATTGGTAATTTAGGGTATATAATTTTTAAAAAATTTTATTACCGTGTTTTTTTTTCGTTTCTATTTACGGATTTTTGGGGATGAGGACAAAAAAAAATTTGATCATATTCAAAAAAATGGGGTTTTCGAGAATAAACCTGCATTTTTTTTTGAATTTTTAGAAATTTTGATCGGAAATTTTAAATATTTTTTATTTTAATCGGTATTAGTTAAATATTTCTGTTTTTTGAAAGTTAAAAAAACCCAGATCTACGGGATTTCAGTATGGATATATATGTTTATGTGTAGATCTGAGAATAAAAACTCAGATCTACTCACGATGTTTTCTTTTTGATGTTTTGGAAGCAGAACTTCTCACAGTTTTGAAAAATTAGTTGTTATTCATATTTTAATTTTTTATTATTTAAATTATTTCTAACGATTTTATTTTTCATTTTTGTAACTATTATTCACTTTTTGTTTTCATATTTATAAGCAACTTGTGGTTAAGTTTCAGTTTATTATATTTATATAAATATTTTTTATTATATTTAAAAAAAATATTAAATACAGAAATAAAAAAATATATATGTAAAGGTATTTTATCTGTTGCATGTAATGGTATTCTCGCTATTTATAAAAAAATTCATTTATTAAATATTTTCCGATTAAGTTGTACCGGAAGAATGTACCGGAAAGAGGCGAACAACGAATGAGTTTAAAGCGGCGAACAACCCAAAGGTCAGAAGTATTTTTTTTTAATTACTAAAAATTGTTTTTAATTTATTTTATTTGTTTTTGTAGGGATAAAATGATATTACTACTACAGATTATTTTTCAAAATTAAAAGGTAATCGTTTTTAAAGTTTATGTTTTTGTAATGCATTGATTTCGATATTTTTCACTGTTTTTCTGTTCATTAATATGATTTCATATAAAAATATTTAAATATTCATCTAAATGTGTTTTTGTTTATAAAAACTGATTATGGTTAAATTTTTAAAAAATAATTTACTATTCTGTATAGCATTCTATATACATATTTCTGTAATTTGTGGGGATATATTTTTGTGCCATTAACATTTTTTATCAAAAAAGTTATGTTCATTTAAATGCCCTGATATGCACAAAGTAAAAAATAGTTTTTATGTTTGAAGTTAGTCTAATAAATATTCAAACAAAATTTAATTCATCGTAACACAGAGACTAAGTTAGACTAAGTAGAAGGGTTCTATCAAAGATTATCCAATCTACTTGTACAGAGACTAATAATGTTTTTCCTAGGTTCTTCAAAAGGGTGTTGAAAGCAATTTAACACAGATTATCCAAAGCACTAAAACAGATAAGTACTTTAAATTTATGTAACTATTCTTTATATTACAATTACATGAAGTGTTATGTGTTGTATTATAAAACTAATCAATATATTTGTTGTGTTTCAGGTTGTGCATACCAATCCGAATAACAGAACAAACAACAGAAGAAAAAAAACACCACGGATAAGTAAAATACCACTCTACTTATACACATACTTAACTATTTATGAATAACTATAAAAACACAGACTAAAATTTTATAAAGAATCAATAAAAAATACCATATATTTTAAAGAAAAATACATTTTTCATTGATGATAGTTCTCTTCCGTTTTTCGCCCAAAACTACGATCCTCGTTAGCTTTCTCATGATTTTTGATAAGTTGTATATCTTTGTTTTTACTACTGACCTTGACCTTGTGTATGTTGCTTATGTAATATGCTTCGTTTTGTAAATCAATGCCTGCGTTTTACTTGATTGGTGTCTTTGAAAACGATCGGATATTCAATAAATCGCCTGGCTCAATTATAATTGTGGGAATATTTATACTGAAAAAACGATTCATTTTGAAAAGGAAATATTTAAAAGATTGAGTAAATTAACTTCAGATTTATATTCCCATATATATATCTATAACTATACACTGTCGATTTCCTTGAAAACTCGATAATGATACTTTGTTTCAATGAAATATAAATGTTACGAGATATTGATGTAATCACAATTTATAAAATGTACCACATATATTATCGGATAATATATGACGTAAATTTAATTGCAATTTTGGAAAAATCGTATATGGAAGTGAATAAATCAAAATTTTGATAAGTTTTAGTGTCTGATTATATGCAATTTTCGACTGATAATGATATTGATAAGTAATTGTGCCTGATTAACACACTGCATTGTGTATTTATATTTTTGTTAATGATTTTAATGCGATCTGAATTGATATCGTTGCGTAATTGATATTGTTGGCAGTAAAGGTGTGATTAGATTTTTTATATTATTCCCCAGTCTGTTGATTTTTATTGTATTATCTCTTACATAAAAATGATTTTTTTTAATTATAAGTTACCCAAAAAAGTTCCTGAGAAAAAAACCACTTGACCCTACACCTTGAGTGTAGTTAAATCCTGTTGGTTCTTAGGTTCCTAAATATTTTTAAATTGTCACTCTATTATTTGTGATAGTTATTTAGTTTTATGTTGTAGAATAACATCTTTTTGTTTTTGGAATATAAGAGATATATCCAATACAAATAACTGATTAATTTAAAAATAACACTTATACTGTAATCATAAAGTTTTTTAATAATATTTATGTTTTAATCAAATTAATATTAATTTATTTGAAAACAATATAATAGAAACAAAATTTAAATTATAACCTAAATAACCTTTACAATAAGATAAGTATTTGATAAAGTCATAAACTTTGAATTAGCCTTGTTTGTAAGCTAAAAATCCTGAGAATTCATTATGAAGCCCATTATATTAATCAAATCAAATTCATATTAAAAATTAAATCTTCGATTTAATAATTATTAATAAAACATTATCCATAATATCAAAATATCATATAAAAAAATGAGCATGTGATAAGATTATTTAATACATTACAGAATAATGCAGAAAATCAAAATCCAACAATAAATAAAAGTAATATTTTATAATAACTCAGAAGGCCCGTAAAGCTTGGGCTAAAAATCCATTAAAATCCTCTAAAACACCAGAGGATGATCAAAAACTAACTGCAAAACTAAAAATATCCATATTAATTAATAAAAACAAACTGTCGACTTCCTATATAAAACTAAATCTTCTTTTCATCTTCAACCTTAATCTTGATCTCTTTCTTCTGATTCTTGACATTGTTTGATGATGAAAAGTCATCCAACAATTTTCGTTTAATCGACCAACCTCCAACTGCACCTTCAGACTTCTTTAACAATTTATCGGGCGTGCTAACTTCATCTTCAGAAGAAGCGTCATCCTTGACGTGTTCACTATTCTCTCTAATAAGCTTTGAAAGATAATCGATTCCTAAGAAAAAATTTAAATTTAAAATATTATTCAAAGTAGATATTTAAATGAATCAAATTGCACCATATTGAATATTCGAAAAAAAATGTCCTTTGATTAAATTATTCAAAAAGTCATATTTAGTATTTTTTTCGAAAACAGTTTTTTAAAATAATATTAAACTGCAGGACATAATATTTAAAGTCATTAAATAATGATATTATTCGAAAAGCAAACATATTTAAATGATTTTAAAAACATAAAATTTAAATACTTGACTTTCAATAGCAAAAGTAGAATATTACTTGAGCAATTCAGGATCGGCTGTCAATCTCATGACCGAGAAAGCCCCAGTAAAATACCTAACCTGACCAGCCTTCACTTGAACCTTAAAAAGAACCTTCTTATCGACCAAAGCTGGTAGCTCATCTGGAATGCCTTGCAAATCCTCTCTCTGAAAATAATTCAAAAGAACAATACTACTAATAAATTTTAGAATTCATATTACCAAATTTTAAATATAACTCAATAAAATATAAAAATAAAAAACAAACCTCAGCCAACTCATTTTTTAACGTAGGACATGGTTTTCCAATCAAAGCTTCGCACTCCCTATCCCAACACAACAGAGGTGTGTTCGCACTATAGATACCACTAATCTCCAATAAAGGAAAAGATTGTGGCACTAATCCAAAAACTCCCAACCTATTTTGAAAATAATCAAATCAGTAATTAAATCAAATATATCACGAAAATTAAAAAAATATGATGATAAAACCAAAAAAATTTAAAATAATTACCTCTTCGTTAGCATAGAGTTGATCAATCAACCGAAACGGTGATTCCCCTGAAGCTAAACCCTCCGGAATATACCTTGCAACCGGATAAGACACATAACTTATGGAGCGAGTCGGATTACTACTCCTGGTATCTCTGATTAATTTTAAACATACTTTAGTAAACAGTATCAAAATATTTTAAATAATTCGAAATAATATATTCTTAACTAACCTCTTTTTAAAATCAGAAATCTCCTCAATATCATCACTCATAATCATTTGAGTGACATGATACGTGTTTGACACTTTAACTTCCTATGAAATAAAAGCACAGAAAGAATTCGAAAAGTCACTGAGAATTTCGAAAAAATAAAGAACAAAATTTATCTTTTTTATTAATTAAATATTATATCTTACCTCGATATACCTTTGCGCGACACATTTGAAAAATTACAACTAATGGTTCCAAACTTTGCTGGTCGAGATATGGTAGAAAACCATCAACATACTCCTCCCACAAGGTGCAACATATCCTATTATTCCTATTCAAAATAACAAATTTATTGATTTTATCCATATATCAAAACAAATAAATATATATTTTAAAACTGAATATGTAAGCTAAATATAATAGACTATTTTATATGCAGTATAAGTTGAATGCACTAAAAAGAAAATTAAAATGATTACACATTGGTAAATTATAAAATTTAATAAATTATGACATTAGTTAAACGCACACATTAAATTTGTGTTTTAAAACAGTTTAATACCATATAATTTTAAAAATCTGAATATTAAAGAATTCTTACTCCACGTCTTCAAGAGTAATATCAAGGAAACGCGTTAGTTTGCCACCGAATTCATTTGTTTGAATAGATTGCATCGCGATTACTTTTCCTATTACATCTGTGTATAAAAAAAAACTGAAATACTATTTTAACTGTTAATTAAAATTTCGAGTACAAATATACAAAAGATACCAAAAAGCATGGTCCCATCTATTCCATCAGCAATCGACAGTTCTCTAAAGCTTCTGAAATTGTACATAAACCTGGGAAGTGAGTTATCATCAAGCTGATAATTATAGGTCTTGCCATGAAATATAATTTTATATTTGGTGAATGTTGTTTTGTATTTATCAGTGTAGTGAGTAACACCTTGCGAAAAAAAAAAACAGCATAAGGCTTATTACTTTGTAACGGCCCTCCTTCCAGATCG
This sequence comes from Rehmannia glutinosa, assembly GCA_016081115.2. NCBI lineage: Eukaryota > Viridiplantae > Streptophyta > Magnoliopsida > Lamiales > Orobanchaceae > Rehmannia > Rehmannia glutinosa. The sequence continues at coordinate 556,980 of JABTTQ020000045.1, read as the reverse complement.
ACGACTGTCCCCACAAACCAACACGAGTCTTTCCAGCGCGCTTTGTCCTCATTCACGCGCACCCTAAGAGCAGCTTCCCAGTGGGTCACCCATCATGAAATTACTCTGGACTAAGCACGCTTAACTTCGGAGTTTTTACATGACGAGCACCAGAAAAGAAGATGCATCTTGTTGGTATGAGTAGTACCTATCAAATCATTTAAGCGCTCCTCAACTGTATAGTCCCATACCTACACAGTCTCAGAATCTCCTCTCTTCGGGTGTGGGATCGGTTCATTCATGTCCCCCTTCGCTAGAAGCTCCGCCAGAGCCGCTCCTTGTCCGTGCCTTCTTGCACCGGCGATCACTCCCCGCCCTCTTTGGCCCCGAGCGTCACATGCCCACCAGCTTCCGCTTGGTTCGTCCCCGAACCACACCTTACTAGGAGAGGTCCCACTCTGATACCATCTGTAACGGCCCTCCTTCCAGATCGACGACTGTCCCCACAAACCAACACGAGTCTTTCCAACGCGCTTTGTCCTCACTCACGCGCACCCTGAGAGCAGCTTCCCAGGGGGTCACCCATCATGAAATTACTCTGGGCTAAGCACGCTTAACTTCAGAGTTTTTACATGACGAGCACCAGAAAACAAGATGCATCTTGTTGGTATGAGTAGTACCTATCAATTGTTTTAAGCTCTCCTCAACTGTATAGTCCCATACCTACACAGTCTCAGAATCTCCTCTTCTTCGGGTGTGGGATCGGTTCATTCATGTCCCCCTCCGCCTAGAAACCTGCCAGGAGCCGCTCCTTGTCCGTGCCTTCTTGCACCGGCGATCACTCCCTGCCCTCTTCGGCCCCGAGCGTCACATGATATAGGGTTTACGTTGTCAAGTTTTCCTTTATTATATTACTTAGTAATGTAATAGTAGGGGTGGGCGTCACATACTTCAGCGTCATGGAACACACATTCCAAGCTTTGAACTTGGTTCCTATCGTTATACATTGGCTTCTCGTAGAGACGGACCAGATCTCACTTTCAGAGCCCATTGGCTTTTCGACATGTTGATATCCTTGATCAAAGAGAAAAGTGGTGCCATCTTTTGCTGTTGTTTGGGAAATTTCGAAAAGTTTCAGCACAGATCAGAGAGATATATGATATTTATAAGGGGACGTGAACTGTAATTATAGTAGTATATCTGTCTGTTTTTTTTTGTGATATTCTCGTCTTTTTTTAATGTAACAATCACCATAGAATTAACATATAATTCCGATTTTTTTCTTTTTAGGTTAGTAATAAATTTATTGTGATACGTATAGATTTCCATAAAAAAAAAGATTGCTCAGAATTTTTTGGATGTTAAATTTGATTGATATCAAATAACAAAAATTATATTACCACATTTAACTTTGCTAGAAATTTGTTACAATTCGTAATGATATTACTGATGACGTGAATTCCAATTTGTTTCCATGAATAAATTGCAAACGAATGTTTCTGAAAATCCGAATAATATTTAGTTTTTTTAATGATTATTCATAACAATAATAATATCTGCTGATTAATGAGTTGAATAGTATAAGATTTTGATTTGTTTCCATTAATTAGTCCCAATTAGCCTAAAATAATTTGATTTCAGCCGAAAATAATTCGATTTTACATCAACAAAATTGCCAAAACCGGCAAGTTTCCTACCAAAAAGATTGGCCAAAATCGGAACAATTTTTTACTAATTGAGGAAGGTCCGTTTAGGCGGGAAAAAGTTTTTTTGACTATTTATAAGTGACTTGGTTATTATATATATATATATATATATAGATTTGGTTAAGTGATCAAACTGAATTAATGACCAAAATAAAAATCGAAATTTGGTATTCCACTTCTAACTTTTTGTTTTCTTTTATTTATTTTTTTGCTTTTTCGATGTTAGGTCTGGTATCCACAATTTAGTCAAATAGGCTAATGTTAATGTCAGTGTTGTAATATAGAATGGTACTAAATTCCAAATTAATATATTATTTACCTATTTATTTAGGTAATAATATATACTTTTAATAAACAAGAAAAGAAATCCACAGTCCCTTCTTCTCTCTCTCTCAACTTTCGTCTCGAGAAGGAAGCGCTGGTTCTTAACCTTGACGATTTAAACAAAGAATCAAATGTGGAAAATTCTCCTCCGGCCCGTTGCATGGCAGGGGACTCAGTGCTCACATAAGAATATAAATCCTTTCTATCTTCTTGAAGTTATGAAGAAATCCTGGAAGCCAAAAAAAGGATTTTCGGCTCGAGAATGGGGTAAAAATCTTTATCACTTTAGATTTGATGATCCACAAGATAGAGAATGGGTTCTTAAAAATCAACCCTGGCACTTTGAGGGTTTCCTTTTTGCAATCAAAATCATAGCCGGCATCGAACAACCATCCATAATACAAATTAATAAAGCATCGTTCTGGATCCGATCCTATGACCTACCGATTGCCTGCATGAATGAAAAAGCCTTGAAACTTATTGCGAAACAAATCGGGCAATATGAGACATGGGAACCCCCAGAAAATGGATTTTACGGCAAATCCGCACGGTTCAAAGTGGCCATTGACATTACAGAACCCCTCCCGCGTGGTCTAACAGTTAAGATAAAAGGTGAGAGTTTTTGGATCCCCCTAAAATATGAAGCCCTCCCCGTGTATTATTTTGGATGTGGGATAATCGGACACCATTTCCGATCCTGTGACGAATATGATAGTAACGACGCCTCGGACCCATCTGATGCTAAATACGGACCTTGGATGAAAGCTTCCCCGTACAAGAGAAACCGCAATATCTCATCCTATACCCCGAAACCCGACTCACAGATTGTTCGAAAACTCGATATATCTTCCAGCCATAAACAACCACCAAGCCCGGACCCCACCCATTCCCACGATGCCAACCAAACTCATGACCCTGCTAGCCCTCCCCATGATGCCCATGCACATATTGAAAACCTCACCATTATTTCCAATATAAAACCCTATCCATCACTCAAAAGACCCAAAAGCTAACCGCCCAAAATACCCCAAGCCCACCCGTATCCCCAACAAAACTACCAGCTGACCAAAATATCACAACCAAGGGCCATAATTTCACACACCTTATAATAGCCACCTCCCAGCCAACCTCCGATAACAGCACCAACACCACACCTAAGACCCCCTCTAGCCCAAAATCACAACCAGTTACTAAAACCCCTTCCACGTGGCATCAAAACAAATCCCGGAAACCGAATCAATCCCCCACTCCAGCCAGCACAAATCTCCCGAACCAAAACAAGAGAAAACTCCCCAAAACCCTTTTCTCGGACCCAACAAGCTTGACCCAAACCCCAAAGAAAAAATACAAAAGCTCGAGTATGTTGACCAACCCATGCATTTCAATTTCAACGGTGGAGACTGCCAAGGAGCAGTCCCGCCGAGCCCAATGAGTTGCTATAGTTGTAACTGTCAGGGGCTTGGGAACCCTCGAACAGTTCAAGTGATCCAAAGATACCCCCATTCGATCATTAGACAACCGAATACATGTAACATTATCAAAACCAATAGTAGGAACACGAAGTAATTCACAAATATGCTCAATCCTCCAACAAAAATGTCTACATTTAACAAACAAATGTAAAACCAAGATTTATGTCCGTGATTGAATTCAATCCACATATTCACATAAAATAACTTAATAACCTCATCACCATAATGAACACTCAGTGTTGGTAAATTTATTGTATATATTTTGGTGATGCTATGTAAAACTTAGATTAGGAAGTTAGCACCCCATTTTCTATTGTAAATCCAACTATGTAATAGATAGGATCTATGAACTGAGTTGAAGCAGCCAAGTTGAAGATTGCATAAGTTAACTGAAGGACAAAGTGAAGATTCAATCATTGCAAAATGATTGTCGGGCGAAATTTCAATCAAGTACCAAAAAGCTGTCTCAGTCAGCAGACGGACAACTAAATCACTCCCAGATGTTTGGAGTAGACGCACAAAGGGGTTCGACAACAACAAGGACTCAAGAAAGCTGAAGATGTTCGTTGCTAAGTAAAGTCAAAACATTACTAAAAGTAGAAAGAAGATAGACACAACAATAAAGTCATTTTTTGAAAGAGTGCAAAAGGTGGGAACCAATGGGATGTTCCTCAAGACACCGCAGTGTTTTCTGCTAACTCGCGCAGCATTACACCAACGTTGGGTCAACATCATTTGCTGCACAATAAGACACGCCAATGACCATGAAGTGGAGTTTGAAAATATATCTATCTCTTCAACGATACATTTCTGAACTGCCACCATAAAAGGCTAAGGAGGTTATGGGAGAGGATACTTTTGCACAACTTGCAATATTGAGACACAAAAGATTATCTGAGAAAAGAGCATTCAAGCAAAAATACTCTCAATCAAAACACTCAATCCCAAAATTTGAAAACTATCTAACCAACACTTTCAGTGAAGTGACGAAAAGCTTCCAGCCGTTGAAGAGGGACTTGTTTAAAGACAAAGGGGTCTGCACACCCACGTATTGAAGGAAGTGAAGTGAGGTTCAAGTTAAAACCAGGATTTGGATTCATTGGAGGACTTCGTGATCAAATCTAAGAATTTAAATGAGCTGAAGTAGCAATACAACTGTCTTGTGAAGAGCTGAGTCCCATGAGTGAAGGCAGCTATGTGATCAAAGCTTGCTCGGACTGTTTATCCTTTTTGTAACTCATTGTTGCATTAGTGGATTACTTACAGGGGTTGGAGAAGAGTGGAGTAGAGGAATTACCCCATCCTCGAAGCACTATAAAATTGCTTGGTGTCTATTTACTTTTAGCATTTTATTCTTGCATATTTTATATATGCTGATTGATAAATTTGCTAAGTCAACTGATAATACAAGTGTTGTAAAACATATTTCAACTTAAGGGTGTAAGACTTCAACTGTAAAACCAAGTTAGCTGTATTTTTAAAACAACTCACTTCACTCAGCTGAGTTACTCTATCAACAACTCAGTCAAGTCTGTTGAGTGGTTAACTCTACTGTTGAGGTTGAACTAAGCTATCCCTTAAGGACTTAGCTGACTTGTGTTAAAACTCTAATTTAAGATCAAAAATCGAAAATTGGTTAAGTCTATTCAACCCCCCTTCTAGACTTAACACAAACACCCCTTGGGACTTACAAGTGGTATCAGAGCGGTGGGTTCAAAGAACCTTCCGCACTACTCACTGAACTAGATCTCATTATTTTTCAAAGATACAACACTTGCTGCTTTTAAAACTTTCTTTTAAAAGTTATTATCATGGAAGCAAATCTATCTCGCATTCCTATGTTCACTGTAGAGGAGTTTTATGATTAGAAAATTTGCATACAGGCACATCTCCCAGCGCCGCACGATGAAATATGGTTTGTCAATGAATATGGACCCATACAAATCATAAAATCAATACAACTGTGAGAGTTGCTGCCCCCACTGCTGAAGGAGAGGCTGCTGCAGCACCTGCTGCACCAAGGCCTGCTATGGTTGAAAAGCTAAGATGCGAATGGACCAACAAGGACAGGAAAAGATATAACTTGGACAATGTTTCCAAGGACATCCTTAACAAAATTCTTGATAAAGCAATGTTTAACAAAGTGAAATCATGCAGGACTGCTCGTTAGATATGGGAGAAGTTAAATTTAATTTGCGAAGGATCAGAGCAAATTAAAGAAAATAAGTTAATTGTTGTTGTGCAAAAAATTGAGCTTTCAGCTCTGGGAACGGAATACACACATAAGGAGATGTGTATGAAAATCTTTAGGTCGCTCCCAACTGAGTGGGAAGTGAAAGTGATGGCCTTCCATGGACTTGACAAGAACCTCCAACCATGAGCTATTCTCAAACTTAAAGGCATATAAATTTGAGCTCAGAAGGAAAGAGCAAAAAGAGATAGTTGTACCCAAGACAACTGCTCTAATGGCTTGAGAATCCAAGAAAGCTAAATCCAAGAACATCATTGACCAGGAGGGGATTGCCCTAATGGTTAAAAGATTCAACAAGTTCATTAACAAAACTATAAAAGAAACAAGGGTGAAACCTCCAGAAGACCCTCAACTCCTTCCAAGACCAAGGAAGATAGACCACCAGAAAGAGCTAACCACCAGAGAGCGAATATTAGAGAGCGATTACCGAAAGGCGAGAACCCGTTTCAGAATCGCAGACAACCAGGACACTTTGTTGTCGACTCTTCCTATCCACCCGTCAACAAGTACAGAAATGAGGAAGAAAGAAAGGTCTTCAGAGACAACCAAGTGTCCTGGTTTTGATATGAAGAGTCGACAACAAAGTGTCCTGGTGAAACTGACACAACCAAGTGCAATGAGACAACTGAGTCAGACAATAGTGAGGTAGACTATTCCTCAAACACAGAAGAAGAGGCTTTGATATGCCTCATGGCCAAAGAACAAGAAGATGAGGTACATTCTAACTCATCTAACTCAAATTATGATGATAGTGATAGTGACACGCACACTTCATCACCCACAGATCTTTATAATTCATTAGGCAAAATGATGAAAGACTTTGAGCACATAAAATCCTCATACACACTCTTAAACTCACAGCTAACTGAAGAGCTGAGTACTCTTAGTCACATAGCTGCTGAAAAGGAAAAAAGGGAAAAAGAGCTGAAAAATGTGATTGCATCACTCAGTAAGTCATCCAAAACATAGGATGAATTAATGATGATTCAAAAGGAAATAGGAGATAAGGCAGGCTTATGATTCAATTCCTTTATCAATGCTCAAACTCCAAGAGTGATTTTGGAGAAAGGATCCTCAAGTAATGGGGGAATCCAAAAGCCAAAATCATCATATGTTTCACCCACTCACAATCACAAGCACACACATGCTGACCTAAGTTATAAAGGCAAAGACAAAAATCCAGCTGAGTATGCTGAAAGGACAGCTGAAACAAAATTCAGAAAAGTCCATCAGCAAACTCCAAACAGGAAGTATTCAGTGAAGGCAAAACAAAAAAACCAAAAGCCGCAGAGGTTTTAGCAGAGAAAACCATATGAAGGGAATTTTAGAAATTATCCTAGTCCGGCTGATTGGAATAATCAAGTGAGATATCAGCCAAGTCCTAAGGAATACAAGACTAAGTGGCAAAGACCCCAGACTCAAAATAGGTCATTCCCTAGGCAAAAGAACCAATATCAATACATATATGCACCCAAGCACAATGCTCATTATGCACAAAAGTTTCCATATTATCCACAGAGAGCAAATGCACCAACACACTCACAGGCATATAGACAAAAGAGATAGTTGTATGTGCCTAAAGCTCCTAAGAAATTTGCCAAGATTCATTATGATTATGGAACTGATAGGTGGCAACCTCTTAGAGTCAGATCATTTGGCTATAGGTTGGTTGGATCACCTTATAATGTTAACCTCGCAGGACCCAGACAGACTTGGGTACCTAAAAGTTGATTTCCTTGATTGTAGATTCCGGGAATAATTGAGTGCCAAGGAACCTGGTACATGGATAGTGGCTGTTCTAGACACATGACTGGAAATAAGAAGAATCAATCAGACTTCAAGGAGTTAAGATGAGCAAAAGTTATTTTTGGAGAAAATGAAGCTCCAGGGGAGATAAGAGGCATTGGATCCATAAATAAAAAATGGACTGGAAATCACAGATGTAGCTTATGTTGAAGGGATGAATTACAATCACGAGTATCGCCCAACTCGTGATAAATGCTACAATGTAGAATTCAACATGGGTGTATTTCAAATCAAAGATGTTAAATCAATTGAAGTTGTGCTATCAGGATCAAGACAGAAGAACATGTATGTAGTGGATTGGTCTACTGCAACACCAAGTACATGACTACTAGCAAAGAACACAGCCGAATCAAGTTGACTGTGGCACAAAAATCTGAGTCACCTGAATTTCTAGACAAACAACAAGCTTGCAAGGAGTCATCTTTTGGAAGGATTGCGTCACTCAGTGTACAAGAAGGAGAGCATCTGTGGTGCATGCTAGAAGGGAAAACAAATCAAATTTTCATTCAAGGATGTGCCAAGTCCTTCTTCAACAACGATCTTGCATTTATTGCATATGGATTTATTTGGTCCTATTGAACCAGCTAGTATCGGTGGAAAGAAATAGACCTTAATGGTAGTGGATGATTATTTAAGATACACATAGACCATCTTTATGTGTAAAAAGAAGGAAACTCTTATGAGGAGAGTTCAAAATGAGAATAGCCAAACCATTATCAAGATAAGGTCTGATAGAGGAACTGAGTTTGTCAATGGGATTATAACTCAGTATTGCATAGAGAATGGTATTGCTCATGAGTTATCAGCTACAATGACTCCTATTGGGAAAATTTATGTATAGATTTTGATGATACCATATAAAACCTAGATTAGGAAGTTGGCACCCCAATTCAAATGTAATTCGACTTGTAATAGATAGGGTTTTATGAGATGAGTTGAAGACAACCAAGTTGAAGATTACAAGACTCGACTAAAGATTGAAGTGAAGACCCAGCTGTTTGGTAGCTGAGTGAAGTGAAGTGAAGAATCAGGCAAGTGATAGAAAAGCTATCTCAGTCAGCTGACTCACAACAAAGTCATTCCAAAATGATTGGAATCGAATGTCAAAGGGGTATGCAGTAAACATGACTCGAGAAAGCTGAAAGAGATCTGTTGTCAAGCTATGTTAAGGATTTGCTTGAAATAGGCATGTGCCAGGTTGCCAGCAATAAAATTGTTTTGCTGAAATAGTGCAAAAAGTAAGGAACCAATGGGATGCACCTGAAATTCTGCAGAGTTTAATGAAAGGCTACATAACATTAAATTCAAGATACGGTCTCCACTAATGCTGCAAGACAAGACAAGCCAACAACCTACGAAGTGCTGTTTGAAAAATGTGTCTATCTCTTCAACAGACATTTTTTCAAACGTGCACTATAAAAGGCTGAGGATTCATTTGAGAGAAGTTTAAAAAAAATAAACTTCACAGACTATCAAATATACAAACATTCAAGCAATAACCTGCAAAATATCTCTCAAGCTTACAAAGAATATCCTCAAGCCTAAACTCGAAGAAAATCGATCCAACACACCCAACGAAGAGGAAAACTTGTTATCAAGAACAAGGGGTCTACTCTCCGAGGTTGAAGGAGTTGTAGTAAGGTTCCATCGAACTAGTGCTTTGAACCTATTGGAGGGATATATGATCAAGTCCAAAGGTTTGAAGGAAGGCGATGTAGCGGGACAACCGTCTTGTGAAGAAGGCGAGTCCTAGAGCAACAGTCATGTGATCAAAGTTGACTCGGGATCATTAACTACTTTGTAACCAAGTCAAGTTACTTAGTGGATTCCTCTAGGGGTTGGAGAAGAGTGGATTAGAGGAATTACCCCATCCTCGAAGCACTATAAATTGTTTGTGTCTATTTACTTTCAGTGCACTTTATTTCTTGCATTATATTTATATCTGCTGATAAGTTAAATTGCTTAAGTCTACTGCTAATAACTCTGCTAAAACAAGTGATGAAAAACGTACTCAAAATTCTAAGGGTGAAAGTCTTCCGCTGGTAAAACCAAATCAACTGCTTTTAAAAGTGTTAGCTGAAAACAACTAAGTTATACTATCAACAGCTCAGTCGAGTCTATTGAGTGAGTAAATTTGCTATGTAAGCCCAAGCGGCTACGATAATCTAGAAGGGGGGGGTTGAATAGATTATCTCCATCTTTTCGATTTTACCCTCTTTTTCGAACCAAATGCTCAAAGACAATAATAAAGGTGCGGAATGTAAATAACACACGTCGATTTATAGAGGTTCAACCCACCTAGGGCCTAATCCTCTACCACCCCAGTATATCCGGGATGGATTTCAAAGAAAAAAGATTTTATTAATTACCAAAATTAATACAACACCAACTTACAACAACACCTTTAATAGCACCACACTCTTCTTCAACACCACCTTTGAGATTACCACAATCTCTCTTGAAGATTACCACAATCTCCAACGGCACCTTGTGAAGATTACCACAATTTTCTACCTTGAAGAATACCAAATTCTTCAACACCTCAACAAGAAGATTACCACAATCTTCTTACACCTAACACCTAGATCACCCAAGTGTGTTCTTACCACAAGAACACTCACAAAGATATCTTGTGTTGAATGATGACCAAAAATCAAGATTACAACTCAATAATGAATAATACAATTTGAGTGCAAGTGTAATCAAGAAATGAAAGCCTAGACCTCAAGATGTGAAAGTGATAAGCTAGGCAAATTACAACAAGAATAATAACTATGAAGAACAAATATTTGCTTGAAGTGTATCTTGTTGTGTTGTATCTCAATTGTTGTATTGGTTGCTCCAAAACTTTCATAACATTCTTGTTCTTTACATAGCTGTTTACAAAGCTTAATCAGAGCTTAAAGTAATCATGCTATTCTATATCTATGCAAGTATAGAATTTAACAATTTTATTCAATGTACAGAAGACTTACATACAAATGCATTTACATAGTAAAATACATGAAGGGGTGGACAGCAACACTTCATCTCCTTCGCTGCCTCCTTCTTTCTTCTTCGGCTCTGTCATCTTCTGACCTTTTTCTTTTCTTCTCTTCTCCAGCTGCTTTCTTTTTCTCATAAGCATTTCTGGCAGCTTCATCTCTTCTTTTTCTTTCTTGTCTCTCTTTCCACAGCCGAGTTTGTCTTCTATTTTCTTCTTCGATTCTCTTTACATACTCAGCATTGTTCTTGGCTACTTGCAGGTTGGCTACTTCGTCAAACCCAGCCCAATAGATCCCTCATTTCTTACCTGGATCTATATATTCAATGTTTTTGGGCAGAGGTCTAGGTCTGAAACCTCTTCCTCCTCCACTGCTTCTTCCTCTGCCTCTGGGCGTGTATTGTACTGGGGCCTTCTTTTTCCCAGCTGAGTGACCAGCAGAGTGACTGCCAGTAGTCTGCTGCCTGTCAGCTTCTTCACATAGCTTGAGGCCTTTTTCCCAATACAAATCCCAGGCTTGGGCCATGGACATATTTACGAAGTAACCCTCGGATGCGAGCGTCTTGAATTCATCAACAGATCTTGGCTTGGTTCTGACGTCTGAAATGGCATCAGTGTCTCTTCCTGCCGGAATGCCTCCATATTGTTTTAGTATATCCATTACTCGGGCATCCATCTTTCCTTCTACCTCCTTCATCCCCGCTTCTACTATTTTTCACTTTTCGACCATGGGTGCTGAGTGTTGGAGCGCGAGAGTCATCGGGAGTTTGCTGATGATATCAGCTGTGACAAGTCCTTGTTGGGGGGTTTTAGCAATCATCAGGGTCATATCTTTCGAACCTTTCCCCTCAACACATTTTCCCTTCTTCTCTCTTCTCAATTCTTCAACTGTCTTCTCCTTCACAGCTGCGTCCTTCTTTTCAGCTTCAGAACCTTTCAACGCCTTTAGGTATTCCTCTTCCCCTTTTTTGGCATCATCAAAGGAGAGAGGAACCCCTGGAAACAAGCCAGCAATCATGAAATCTAAGCGGCTGATAGCTGAGTTATGCTTTGAATCTGCTGCGGAGTATGCTGCACGGAATTCGGAGTGGGTGGCATTGGATTCAACTGCCACCAGCTTCATTTCAGCCATGAGGAGGCTGAATTTCTTCTCCATGTTCTCCTCTACGCACAGAAGCTCTTTCTTATGAAATTCACGCAGCAGTTGCATCTCTGTGTTGTGAGATTCATGCATTCGATCGATGTTTTCTTGCATTCTTCTCTTCATATCAGCATTCTCAGCCCGCCAGACTAGCAATTTATTGAACAATATTTTGAAGTATCGAACTTGTTCTACGCGCATTGTCTGCTGTTATTGCCACCATTCCCAGATCCTGACAATTATTCCTCGCAGATCGGCAGTAAGATTAGCGTCTCGGTTATCCAGTCTCATATCCAGTGAGGCCTGGTGCCTTTCCATCTTCTCTATCTTTGCAAATATGGCCTTGAAAACTTTTCGAACCTCAGCTGTCACTTTTGTCTCACCAAGGTCAAGCAAATCAAAGTCAAAGTCTGCTGGGACAATGGTATCTGTTGGAATAACAGGATCAGGTTTGTGGAAACGTTCTTGATCTCTAGCTGATTCTTCAAGAAGGTCAGGTAGCTCCAGAGAAAAGGGGAACGATTCTTCAAACGGATCATCATGGGCAACGGAAATCTGCTCAATGGTAACTTGTGCTCGTGATGTGCCCGGTGGAGTCGATTCGATTGTAGCAGGGGAGCCCGCGCGATTGACTCTATTTCACCGTGGTCTGTTGTGGAGTTGACCCACTGGCCGAGCCTCGTATCTCTCAACAGCTTCGTCGGTCTCACCGGTTTGTCCATATGAGTTGACCGTCCCGACCGTATCGATGGCGTCATCGAACGATGATGAGATTTGCATGGGTGGCTCATCATCAAAAGTAAAAGTTTGACGAGTAGCCTTAAGATCGGACTTACTCGTGCTTGGGAGAACATCCTCACCGAAGTCTTTTGGATCGGCAATGGGGATGACTCGGCAAATCTTCACCTTGAGGATCCCGAGCTTACATCGATTGTCTTGGGAATCGTGAAGAGTACTTATATCCTTCTCGATGGATCAATAATAGTAGGAGGGATGTTACTGTGCTTCTCTTTACCCCGGGAAGTCTCAACCTCCCGTTGGCCTTCACTACCTCCCCGCAATCTCAACCGCGGTGAGGCCTTGGACAATCCCTTCGACGGACTCAACCGCCTTAGGGTCTTGGAGGTGGCATCCACCGGAGTCTCAACTCCATGGATTGCACTTTCATCGCCCAAAGTGTTAACTCCTAGCTGTTGGGGAAATTTATTTTTAGATTTTGATGAATGCTATGTAAAACTTAGAATAGGAAGTTGGCACCCCATTTTCGTTGTAAACTGTATTGTAATAAATAGGGCTGGTCAAGCCGAGTTAAGTCGGTATGCCTAAACATGCAAGAAGACAACCGGAGACTAGAAGGAAGACTCCGTTGCAAGACAATGAGTATGGCAAAGAAGAGAAGACGGGAACTCGATCAAGGAGCAAACAGATGAGATCGCGGTGAGTAGAGTATCGATCAAGTCAACTCAAGATAGCCAAGTCTCAAGTTGAAGTGACAAAGAGTCATCCAATGATTGGAAGGCGACTCTAAGTCACCTGGGAAAGCAAGGAAATGCGGTCAAGTCGAGATAATCGGAAGAGATCCGTTGCCGAAATCAAGGGAATTACTTAAACAAGTAATACCTCCATACTACCTTTCTCGAAGTGCTCATCCCGAGCGTGCAAAAGGAATAAACCAATGGGAAGCACTGCACCATGTCGAACTCGAAAAGTCAAGAACAATTCATACGAGGAAGTGGCAATTCCAAGGACTGCAACAAGACAAGCCAACGACCACAAGTGACTTTCAAAAATAAGCATATCTCTTCAACGGGCGATTTTTGAAAGATCACTATAAAAGGCGAGGAATGACTACGAGAGAAGGTTACCCAACCATGTACATTCAAGCAAACATTTGAATGTAACCTAAGACATTCTCAAATCATTCAAAATTAATCCTCAAGCCTACATTACAAAGAAAATCAATCCAACACTCACCTGTGAAGGAAAGATAACTTCAATCAGTTGAAGAGGAAATTGTTGATCAAGGGGTCTACATTCCACGGAGGATTGTAGAAAGGTTCAAGGTCGAACCAGTCTCAAGTTTTGGAGGGCTTCATGATCAAATCCAAAGAGCTTGAGCAAGTGGGCTGTAGTAGCAAAGCCTGCCTGTGAAGAAGCCGAGTCGCACGAGAAGCCACCGCGTGACCAAGGCATCTCCGGATCGAGTCCCAAAGGATCAAGTCGGTTGTGTGATCAAGACTTGTATCCGGACTGTTACCACTCGTATCTTGATCAATACCTAGTGGATTCATCCGGGAGTTGGAGAAGAGAGGAGTAGAAAAATTACCCCATCTTCGAACCTCTATAAAAACTTATCGTGTCATTTACATTTCAAAGACTTTAATTTCTCGCATCTTATTTATTTAACTCACTGTGATAAATTTGCTATCCACTTGATAATCTCTAAGTACTAAACCAAATTTAAGGGTGTAAAGTCTTCCGAAAACAAATCACACGATCGAGTTAAGTCTTTAGTCAAAACAAACAGTTATTCTATCAACAAATCGGTCGAGTCTTTTGAGTAACTAACTCTGGCGATTAACTAACTTAGTTGTCCATCAAGGACTCAACAGAAGTATTAACTCGAATTTTTAAAAGGACTAAAATCGAAAAATTGGTAAGGATTATTCAACCCCCTTCTAAACCTTACACTCACACCCTTTGGGACCTACAAGTGGTATCGGGCGGTTGGTTCATTGAGCCTTCCGCACCGTTCTTGAACTAGATCTCCAAATTTTTCAAAGTCTGTTTTAGTACTTAAGTTTTCAAAACTCTTTTTATCATCAAAAGTTATTATCATGGAAGCAAATTTGACACGCATCCCTATGTTCACAATTGAAGAATTTGATGATTGGAAAATTCGCATGCGAGGCTCATCTATCAAAGCATTACATGATGAGATGTGGATAGTGATAGAGGATGGGCCACTGCAAATTTTAAAAGTTAACACTTTGTAAGGAGAGCTGCGGTGAAGGTGAAGAGGATGTTGTTCCCGGACCGGTCATGGTTGAAAAACCAAGAGTCAATTGACAAATGATGACAAAAAGATATAACCTGGACAATATGGCCAAGGACATTCTTTACAAAACCTTGACAAAGCCATGTTCAACAAAGTCAAATCATGCAAAACGGCTAAAGAAATGCAGGACAAGCTAACATTGATTTGTGAAGGCTCGGAGCAAATCAAGGAAAATAAATTATCATGTGGCCGTAAATTTGAAAATTTCAAAATGATCGCAGGAGAGACCCTGGATCAATCGGATGCTTGGTTCACGAAATTACCAACGAGCTATCGCACTTGGAAAAGAATATACACGAGAAGAAAATGTGTATGAAGATTCTAAGAAGTCTCCCAACCGAGTGGGATATGAAAGTCATGGCCATGAGACACTCCATGGACCTATCCAAGACATCCAACCATGAGCTATTCTCGGATCTCAAAGCCTACGAATTTGAGGTGAGAAGAAAAGACCGGAAGAGACAAATTGTACCCAAAACAACTCTCTCTAATTGTTAAGGATGGCAAGAGAGAGCCGAGGTCAAAGAAGTCATTGACCAAGAGGAAATAGCCCGATGGTTAAAAGGTTTAACAAGTTCTTCAATAAGAACTACAAGAGAGGCAAGGGCGAATCCTCCGAAAGACACTCGGCTCCTCCAAGTCAAGGGAAGATAGGCCAACCAAGAGAACAGAGCATCAAAAAGTCAATATCAAAGGGCTGAAAATCCAAGAATGGAAAGAGAGCTGATCAAAAGGTTGAAAATCTATCTTTGAACCGTAGGCAACCAGTCACTATGCCATTGATTTCCCATATCCTGTAGTCAACAAATACGGGAATGAAGAAGAAAGAAAGGTCTTGAGAGAAAGAAGACAAGAAAAGAAAAAGACAATGTTGGCTGCGAATGGCGAGACAAAACAAGTCAAGAGACACAAACGGTGATTCATTGAGTAGTGAAGCTGACTACTCAAGTGACTACAAGAAAAAGCCTTGATATGTTTGATGGTCAAGGAACAAGACCAACCCGACCAAGAAGATGAGGTACACTCTAACTCATCACACTCGGTTCTAGTGATAGTGACGTGACACACACACTTCATCACCCACGATCTTTATGATTCATTAGACAAAATGATGAAAGATTTTGAATTCATTAAATCCTCACACACACTACTAAATGAGGAAAACACTGCTCAAAAGCGAAACTCACAAATGACTTAGGAGTTGAGTACTCTAAGTCAAATAGCTGATGAGAATGAAAGTTTAAAGACTGAAAATGCTAAGCTAATAGCAGAAATAGTTGCTATAGAAAAGAGGGAAAATGACCTCAAAAATGTGATTGCCTCATTCACTAAGGCATCTAAATCATTGGATGACCTTATTATGAGTCAAAGAGAATGTGAAGACAAGACAGGCTTAGGATTTAATTCCTCTGTGCTATGTCAAGCTCCAAAAGTGATTTTGGAAAAAGGATCTTCTAGCAATGAAGTATCTCAAAAATCCAAAACTCCAAATGGTGCACACACGCTTATCCCAAAGCAAAATTACAAACAAACTGGTCTTGGTTATAAAGGAAAAGGAAAACAGCCAGTTGAGTGAGTGTCTTTGAGAGGACAAAGAGAAGAAATCCAAATGAGTTCCTCAAAGAAACTCCAAACAGAAAATACTCTGTAAAGAAGAAACAGAGCTACCAAAAACCCCGAAGTTCTATAAAAGAAACACATATGAAGGGAATGGTAGAAAATACCCAAGCCAAGTTGATTGGAATAATGTGAACTATCAGCAAAGACCTGTGGAATATAAGCCAAAATGGCAAAGGCCTAGAACTCAACAAAGGCCATTCCAAAGGTATAAGAGCTTTCATCGACACACATATGCACCTAGGCACTACACTCGGAGATATCACAACTACCCAAAGAAGACAATTGCTAAAACACATATACAGGCATACGACAAAAAAGACAGTTGTATGAACCTAGAATCCCCAAGCAATTTGCCAAAATTAATTATGATTATGGCATCGATAGATGGCAACCCCTTAGAGTCAAACCATTTGGCTATAGGTTGGTTGGATCATCTTACAATACTAACCCCTCGGGACCTGCAAGTATGGGTACCTAAAACTTAATTTCCTTGTTTGCGAGTTCAAGGAACAGTGAGTGCCAAGGAACCTGGTACATGGGCGGATGTTTGTTCCCGGACATATGACAGGAAACAAGAAAAATCTGTCAAAGTTCAAGGAAGTCAAAGGAGCAAAAGTCATATTTGGAGGAAATGAAGCTCCAGGAGAAATAAGAGGCATTGGATCCATCAAGAAAAATGGATTAGAAATCACAGATGTTGCATATGTTGAAGGACTCAATTTCAATCTGCCGAGTATTAGCCAACTCTGTGACAAAGGCTATAATGTTGGATTCAACATGGGAATATGCCAAATCAAGGACACTGGATCCAATGAGGTTGTGTTGCAAGGATGCAAACAAAAGAACATGTATGTAGTAGATTGGTCAACTGCAACACCAAGCACTTGCCTATTAGCAAAGAGCACAGCTGAATCAAGTTGGCTGTGGCACAAGAAGCTGAGTCACCTGAATTTCAAAATGATTAACAAGCTTGCCAGAAGCAATCTTGTGGAAGGACTTCCAGACTCGATACAAGAAGGAGAGTATATGTGATGCATGTCAGAAGGGAAAACAAATCAAATCATCATTCAAAGAAAAGAAATGTCCATCTTCAACAAGAATATTGCATCTGCTACATATGGATCTATTTGGTCCAGTTGAACCAGCTAGCATAAGTGGGAAGAAATACACCTTGGTGGTAGTAGATGACTACTCAAGATATACATGGACAATATTCATGTGTAAGAAGAAAAAGAAACTCTACGAAAACTACCACAAATGATGAAGAGGATTCAAAATGAGAAGAGCCAAACCATTATCAAAATAAGATCGACGAGAACCGAGTTTGTCAATGGTATAATAACTCAATATTGTATAGAAAATGGTATTGGTCATGAATTGTCTGCGGAAGGACTCCACAAAGAGAATGGAGTTGCGAAAGAAGGAATAGAACTCTCAAAGAAGCAAAGGACCATGTTAGGTGAAGCGGGGCTACCTAAAAGATTTTGGGGTGAAGCAATAAACACAAAGATGCTACACTCAAAATAGATGCATGATAAAATGTGACAGACAATGACAAAGACTCCTATGAGATTTGGACAGGGAGAAAACCAAATGTTGCATATTTTAGAATTTTTGGATGTAAATGCTTCATCCATAACAATGGCAAAGATAATTTGAAGGCTTTTGATGCTAAAGTTGATGAAGGTATCTTCTTGGGATACTCAAATTTGAAAGCAAAGCCTACAGAGTACTCAACAAGAGGACTATGGTTACGAGAGGAATCCATTCATGTGGTGTTTGATGAGCCAAATGTAAATGGAGAAGACATTGAAGAGTCATCGATAAGTGAATCAACCAACCATGCGAGAAGAGTCCTATCTTTGGTCAAGTCAAGCCGGAATTATAAACCCGGATGAAGATGAGATAGATGAGTCTCAAAAAGCAATGGAAAATCTGCGGCTAAGTGATGACGAGAGAGCTGATCAAAGCAACATAGCCGCAAGACGATCAATCCAAATAACTTACTCCAACCTTGATGTAAGATGGGTGAGAGACCATCCACGAGAACTAGTCATTGGAGATATAAGAGAAGGTGTCAAAACAAGATCCGAACTCAACAAGAAGCTATGTTCACATGCTTTATCTCACAAATAGAGCCTAAAGATGTGTCACAAGCATTGGATGACACACATTGGATTCAAGCTATGCAAGAAGAGTCAATCGGTTTGAAAGAAATAAAGTATGGGAATTAGTTCAAAGACCCACCCATCAAAATGTTATTGGCACTAAATGGGTGTTCAAACAAGATGAATGAGGAAGGTTCTGTGGTGAGAAACAAAGTAAGATTAGTAGCCAAAGGATATTGCCAAGAAGAAGGGATAGATTTTGATGAAACATTTGCCCCTGTAGCAAGATTGGAAGCTATAAGGATGTTTCTTGCCTATGCAGCTCACAATAATTTTATTGTATATCAGATGGATGTAAAGAGTGCATTCCTTAATGGTTTATTGGAAGAAGAAGTGTATGTTGAACAACCTCCAGGATTTGAGCAGAAGACTCTTGGAGATAAGGTATACAAACTCAAGAAAGCTCTATATGGATTGAAACAGGCACCCGAGCATGGTATGATACTTTGTCACAATTCTTGGTAGGAACGGATTCACAAAAGGAAAAGTGGATAGAACACTCTTGAGAATTCAAAATGCGAAGAGTATATTGCTAGTTCAAATATATGTGGATGACATTATTTTTGGATCCACAAACAAAGAGTGTGATAAATTTTCAAACCTCATGCAAAGCAAATTCGAAATGAGCATGATGGGAGAGGCGACATTCTTCCTTGGACTCCAAGTGAAACAAAAAGGACGGAACCTTCATAAGTCGGACAAAATACACCAGAGATTTAATGAAGAAATTTGGTATGGAAGAGAAGTCTTACGAAAATACCAATGAATACATCGATCAAAATGGATATGGATCACGGAAGCACGTAGATCAAACAAGATACTGAGCACTTATTGGATCATTGCTTTATCTCACGGCAAGCGGGCGGACATCACCTTTGTTGTAGGTGTATGTGCAAGATTTCAATCTGCTCCAAAAGAAAGCCACATGATCGCTAGCCAAGAGAATCTTGAGATATTTGAAAAGAAGCGAAGTTGGCTTATGGTATCCAAAGGAATGTGGATTCAAGCTAATTGGCTATTCGGACTCTAACTATCTTTGGATGTAGAGTTGACAGAAAGAGCACCTCGGGCACATGTCAAATGCTTGGAAACAGGATAATTTCCTGGTTTAGCAAAAAGCAAAATTCAATAGCCACCTCTACAACAAAGGCAGAATACATAGCAGGGGCGGTTGTTGTGCCCAAGTCCTATGGATGAGACAAAGAAATGAGAGACTATGAAATTGAAGAAAAGGAAATTCCAATCATGTGTGATAACACAAGTGCAATTGCAATCACTCAAAATCTGTGTTGCACTCAAGAACAAAGCATATCGATGTCGATATCACTTCATAAGAGATCATGTTGAAAAGAAGGACATCACCTTGGAATATATTTCAATCGATAAACAAATTGGCTAACATATTCACAAAACCATTATGTGAGTCAAGATTTGAAGAACTCAAGCATGAGTTAGGGTTAATTGGTGAGTGACACTCGGAAGACTCAAAGAAAAGAAATGAAACACGAAAAGGGAAAAAGAGTGAACTCTCAAATCGCTAAGTGAATCACCATATCGGAAAGACAACAGCATCGAGTTAGGTGACAAATGAGTCACTAGGAGAACTGTGAGAAGAAGAGTTAAATCAACTCGAGGGATAAGCTGAGTCATTTATGAGCAAAGGGACAAAAATGCAGTCGTTTTTACTAAGCGGGAATGTTTTTAAGAATGACGTCGATAATTATGACGTGTACAGGCAAAAGTTGCACACCAAGCTTATGATTGGATATAAATGCTGCCGCATTAAATACGAGACATTAAATGCTAATCGGCGTACAAAATCTAAGTCGTTGATTTCGATCACATTTCAAAAACCACCCGCACGTCCTTTCAGGAACCATACTTAAACCATTTTCGTCCGTTTCTCTCACACATTACCAAAAACTGTTCACTTTTCTCTCTCAAAAGCAAAGGCAAAAACTCTCTCAAAAACCCTATCAATCTTCAAATCATCTTCTAAGTTTCATTCGGCAAAATACTGAAAAATGGCTTCTACTCACGATTTTGTCAAGCTAGGAAAACAAATCCACACCGGGTCTACTGTGGATTTCGAGGTATGGTCAAACAGGGTCCGATGATGCCCTCATAAAAATATCGCTAAAAAACTCAAACGATCGGCTAAAACCATTTCGGCGATGGACTTTCCGATGACCTATGTGGAAGAGGTCGCGATTCTACGTGAATGCTTGAGATTCACGATGAGGGGATCAAATCCTCTGTTCACGGGAAGGAGTTCATCATCACGCCAAGGATTTGGCGAACACCGCCATTACCGGCGGAAGGAGCACGAGAAATCAATGAAGTGATGTTGACTTGGCTTTGCTTGGAAGGAAGTAGCCAAGACCGACTATCTTTGAAAAGATAGTCTACACAAATAACAAGAGAGGCTGAAGGGAGGACTACCACAAATTGTTGGACATTGTTGCCAAGTGCATAGACATCAAATTTGGCGGCTTTGACCAAGCTGTCAAAGCGAAATTGATCGTAATGGTGCGATCATTGAAGAAAAGAAAGTGAACTCGGGCTGAGTTTGTCTACGAGACTGCGCTGAATGTAGGAACAAATCCTTCAAGGAGAATGGAGCATTTGGAGGATCCCCGGGATACGATCCGGTGATTGGCCGGCTGATGGAGGTAAAAGGAGTCCCTCTTTGACATAGAAAGGTGTTCCATATAAACAAGAGGATGTTCATATCAAACCTCTCTGGTGCACAGAAGAGAGCCTACGCTAAGAGAGCGATCACGAGTGAGGGGGAATCGCTAACCCCGATGATACAACCGTCTCCTCTCCACCAAAGAAGAAGGCTGCCCCTGCAGTGCTAAGAGAACCGATGCCCCACTGAAAGAAAGAAAAACAAATATGCTCCCCGCCCCTACAAAGTCACCGCCCCGCAGCCGTGTCTCCCCCCTGCGGCCCTGCAGAGAGAAGGAATCCCAAATACCTTCTCCGTTCATTAAGAAGAGGAGAACGATAAGCCAAGACGGCCAGCTCCTCGAGAAAAAACAACGAAGACGGTCGAACCAGAAATCCCTCTGGTTCAAACAAGAAGAAGGAAAAAGAATTTTCAAGCGTTAGAGCTTGAAGAAGCCGAGTCTGTCTGTTCTCACCGAAAAAGATACCGAGACGGCTGAGAAGTAGAGTCTCCAGGCGTGATTAATGAAATGGCCAAGTCTGGCCGAGGCCGATCAGCAGAGGCAACTCGATGACCCAGAGATTGTAAGCGAAATTGAGAACAAGGCACACTGAGACAACCAAATCACCTGTTGTGACAGGGTTGTTTCTCCACTTGTAACAGAGGCTGCTTGAAGGTGTCGAGCAAAGAAAAGTCTGCTACCTTCAATACCTGGAAACGAGGGCCATCAAGAGGATGATGAAGATGATGTAATCATGCACTCTCCATTGTATCCAGGACATCCAAAATTGTCTCACGAGTGGAGAAAATGGAAGTTGAACCTATCCAGTGCGTTTCAATATCCGAGTTCATTCTTTGAGGAAGAAGAACTCTTGATTTCTTGAGGTGGACACAAAGTCTTTGCAAGCCCTTGACGAGATAATTGCATAAATATACTGGAAATTCGAAAAGAAAATGAACGGACTAAAGCGGTGAGACGCAGAGGCACGTGAGAAGGCCAAAGATCTCCTTATCACCGGCACCACGAGCATACACATCCTCACTTTGACGTCCTATCGAGAAAGTGATGAGGATCCGGACCTGCTTCTTTGCCGCTAGAAAGAGTTGCAAATGCAGCAAGCAATGGAAGAATCGAGAATCCTTCATGAGCAAAGAATGATGGAGGGACCAGGAGAGTCCTCCAAAACACACCGAGATAGACCCAATGGGAGTGGTGCGATATTGCCACCGTTGTTGCTTTGCCACCACTTCCCCACTCACTCGGAAGAAGAATTAAGGAACTGGCGATGAAACGGGATAGTGGGGACCCCAAATCGAGCCAACCCCTAATGAAGGTGTCTTACCACCGCCCCAACTACTGAATACTCAATGGGAACAGCCGAGAGTCCGGAGATGAGTGACCCCAATCAAAGTCACTCACCGGTGTGCCGATGAGGGGAAACTCCCTCCACCGCAACAAGGTCGGAGGATCTTTGCGGTGACTCCACAATGAATCTAGGAGGCGAAGTGGAGAAGGAACAAACACAAAGTACACAAAGAAGTTTTCATCGACGAGGCTCGAGACGATTGAGGCTGTCTCGGTGAGTGCCAACTACTCGAAGGCTAATGACGGCTGGCGATGCGATCGAGGCACGAGGAAGAACATGCCCCGGGAGTTAACACTGGGCGATTTAAAGTGCAATCCATGGATTTGAGACTCCAATGGATGCCACCGCGAAGACCCCTAAGACAGTGACACACTGTCGAAAGGGATGTCCAGCCTCACCTGCGCTTGAGACTGCAGGAGGTAATGAAGGCCAACAGAAGGTTGAGACTTCCGGGGTAAAAAAGGCTTCGAAGTCAAGAGAACATCCCTCCCCGCTATCATTGATCCATCGAATATGAGATAAGTGCGCTTCACGATTCCCAGATAATCTGATGTAACCTTTCGGGATCGGAAGGAGACGATGAAGCCGAGTCATCCCCGTGATCGATCCAAAAGACTCAAATGAGGATGTTCCAACCACGAGTAAGTCGACCTCAAGTCTACTCACAAACTTACAACTTTGATGATGAGCCACCCATGGAAATCTCATCATCGTCCGATGACACTACCGATAAGGCCGAGGACCACCAACTCACGTGGAAAAACCAAATGAGACCAACGAAGTTGTTGAGATAGCGAGGCTCGCCAAGACGCTGGGTCAACTTCACAACAGGACCCGGTGAAAATGCAGTCCACTGCGTAGGTTCCCCAAGCTCATAAAGAGTTCGACTCAAAAGGAACTTCACGAGCACCACTAATCATTAAACAAATTCCAGTTGCTCATGATGATCCCTTTGTAGAATCATTTCCCTTCTCTCTGAGGTACCCGACCTCCCGAAGAGTCGAGAGAGATCTCGCGTGCTTCCACAGACACTGATCCTGTCATTCCATCGAGATACCATCGTTCGGTGACTATGATTTTGATGTTTGCAGGCCGTCACCGCAACAGAGGAACAAATGAAGTTCGGGAGGTGTTCAAAGTATTATTTGCTGAAATTGAACGGATGGAGAGGCATCGGGCCTCGATGGACATGAGATTGGATAACGAGATGCCAACTGCATGGCGACTTGAGAGGTATAATAGTCGAATCGGGGAGTGGTGGCAACAAAGAAAAACAATGCGCGTGGAACAAGCTAGATATTTCGAACATTGTTCAACAAGGCTGTTGGTATGGCGAAAAGAATGCGATGCAAAGACAAAATTGAGAGAACACATTGAGCACATGCATGAATCTCACACCGCCGAGATAAAGTCATTTGTGTGAGCAAAATAAGAATGAGCTCCTGTGTATGGAAGAAAACATGGATCGAAAATTCAGCCTTCTCATGGCCGAGATGAAGTTAATTACAAATTAATCCAATGCTACTCGCTCCGAGTTTCGCGCGCATACTCTGCAGCAGACTCAAGCGAACTTGGCTATCGCCAGACTCGACTTCTTGCTCGCTAGTTTGTTTCGGGGTTCCTCTCTCCTTTGATGATGCCAAAAAGGGGAAGAGGAATACCTAAAAGCGAAGAGATCCTCAAGTTGAGAAGGAGGGAGCAATGAAGGGAAAGACAAATGAGGAAGTTTCAAGAGAAAAGAAAGGGAAGTCTGTTGAGGGGAAGGATCGAGAGATGTGACCTTGATGATTGCACAAACCCCCAACAAGGTCTTGTCACAAATGATATTATCAAAGAAACTCCCGATGACTCGCCACTCCAACACTTTGTTGTACCTATGGCCGACAAGAGAAAGACATTGAAGCGTGGATGGAGGAAGTGGAAGGAAGGATGAATGCCCGAGTTATGGATATTCGAAACAACACGGAGGCATTGCAGTAGACGAGACACATATGCCATCTCGGATGCCGGAACCGAGCCGAGATCGCTGATGAATTTAAAACGCTCGCATCCAAGGATACTTCGCAAACATATACATGGCTCAAGCACGGGACTTGTATCTTGGGAAAAGGGTCTCACACTATGTGAAGAAGGCGACAGCGGCAGACTACCGGCGATCCTCACTCCACTGGTCACTCTGCTAGTCACTCACCGGGAAGAAGAAGACCCCAAGACAATACACGCCTGAAGGAAGAGGTAGAGGAAGAAGCGTGGTGGAGGAAGAGGTTTCGAGACCTGAGGCCTGCCCAAAATATTGAGTATATAGATCCGGGCAAGAAAGGAGGGATCTACTGGGGTGGTTTTTGACGAAGTAGCCAATCTGCAAGTGGCTAAGAACAATGTTGAGTATGTGAAAAGAATTGAAGAAGAAAATAAAAGACAAACTCAGCTATGGGAGGAGAGACAAAAGAGAATAAGAAGAGATGAAGCTGCCCGGAAGGCGTATGAAAAGAAGAAGAAAGCAGCTGAAGATGAGAAAAAGAAAAGAAGACCAGAAGATGACAGAGCTGAAGAAGAAGAAAGAAGGAGGAAGCGAAGGAGATGAAGTGTTGTTGTCCACCCCTTCATGTATTTTACTATGTAAAAACATTTTATGTAAGTCTTCTGTAATAAATCTGTAAATTCTCTATTTTTGCGTAGACATAGATGTTTGCTCTGATACACTTTGTAAACAGTTGTGTAAAGGACAAGAATGTTATGATCAATAAAAGAATTGATTCTACGCATACATTCTCTGTGAATGCACTATCTGTATGTATCTTTGCTATTTACATTTTGAATGTTTTTAAGTTTTGGCATCATCAAAAAGGGGGAAATTGTTGGGAAATTTATTGTTTAGATTTTGATGAATGCCATGTAAAACTTAGAATAGGAAGTTGGCACCCCATTTTCGTTGTAAACTGCATTGTAATAAATAGGGCTGGTCAAGCTGAGTTAAGTCGGCCTATGCCTAAACATGCAAGAAGACAACGGAGACTAGAAGGAAGACTCCGCTACAAGACAAACTGAGTATGGCAAAGAAGAGAAGACGGAACTCGATCAAGGAGCAACAGTAGAGTATCAGTCAAGTCAACTCAAAATAGCCAAGTCTCAAGTTGAAGTGATGAAAGAGTCATCCAATGATTGGAAGCCGACTCTAAGTCACCTGGGAAAGCAAGGAAATGCGATCAAGTCGAGATAATCGGAAGAGATCTGTTGCCGTAAATCAAGGGAATTACTTAAACAAGTAATACCTCCATACTACCTTTCTCGAAGTGATCGGTCCGACAAGCGTGCAAAAGGAATAAACTAATGGGAAGCACTGCACCATGTCAAAACTCAAAATCAAGAACAATTCATACGAGGAAGTGGCAATTCCAAGGATCGCAACAAGACAAGCCAACGACCACAAGTGACTTTCAAAAATAAGCCTATCTCTTCATAGGGCGGATTTTGAGAGATCACTATAAAAGGCCGAGGAATGACTCACGAGAGAAGGTTACCCGAACCACGTACATTCAAGCAAACATTTGAATCAGAACCTAAGACATTCTCAAATCATTCAAGATTAATCCTCAAGCCTACATTACGAAGAAAATCAATCCAACACTCACCGTGAAGGAAAGATAACTTCAATCGTTGAAGAGGAAATTGTTGAAGAATCAAGGGGTCTACATTCCACGGAGGATTGTAGGAAGGTTCAAGGTCGAACCGGTCTCAAGTTTTTGGAGGGCTTCGTGATCAAATCCAAAGAGCTTGAGCAAGTGGGTCAGTAGCAAAGCGCACGCCTGTGAAGAAGAAGCGAGTCGTACGAGAAGCCACCGCGTGACCAAGGCATCTCCGCATCGAGTCCCAAAGGATCAAGTCACCGTTGTGTGATCAAGACTTGTATCCGGACTGTTACCACTGATATATCTTGATCAATACCTAGTGGATTCCTCCGGGGAGTTGGAGAAGAGAGGAGTAGAAGAATTACCCCATCTTCGAACCTCTATAAAAACTTATCGTGTCATTTACATTTCAAAGACTTTAATTTCTACATCTTATTTATTTAACTTTGATAAATTTGCTATCCACTTGATAATCTCTAAGTACTAAACCAAATTTAAGGGTGTAAAGTCTTCCAAATGAAAACAAATCACAATCGAGTTAAGTCTTTAGTCAAAACAGTGAGTTATTCTATCAATGCGGCTCGAGTCAGTGCATTGAGTAACTAATCTCTTTGATTAACTAACTTAGCCGTCCATCAAGGACTCGGTTGTGAAGTATTAACTCGAATTTTTAAAAAGGACTAAAATCGAAAAGTTGGTAAGGTTTATTCAACCCCCTTCTAAACCTTACACTCACACCCCTTGGGACCTACAAGGGCAGATCCATCTTGTGCCTCAACTGCATCAGCAGCATCATTGGCCTTCAAAGCAGTTGGCACTTCAGCTGAGACAGTCTCAACTGTCTGAGCCTCTTCAGTGACAACTTGCTGTGTATCCATTTGTTTTTCCTTCTCCACTTCACCTCCAAGATTCGTTGTGGAGTCACCGCAGATCCTCCGTCCTTCTTTCTCATGGAGAGAGTTTTCCCCTCGGCCGGCACACCACCACCGAGTGACTAGAATGGGGTCACTCGTCTCGGACTCCCTACTGTTCCCTTTGAGTGTTCGATCGTTGGGCGGTGGTAAGACACCTTCATTAGGGGTTGGCTCAACTGGGGCCCCCAGATTCCCAGTTTCATCGCCAGTTCCCTTAACACCTTCTTCTGAGTGAGCTGGGGAAGTGGTGGCAGCAACAACGGTTGCAATTCGCTGCACCACTCCCACAGGATCAATCTCTAGCTGTGATTTGGAAGATTCCCCTGGTCCTTCCTGTTGGGAAATTAATGTTAAGATTTTGA
Source organism: Rehmannia glutinosa (assembly GCA_016081115.2). NCBI lineage: Eukaryota > Viridiplantae > Streptophyta > Magnoliopsida > Lamiales > Orobanchaceae > Rehmannia > Rehmannia glutinosa. Next base: position 529,529 of record JABTTQ020000045.1, on the reverse strand, counting down.
TGAATGCCATGTAAAACTTAGAATAGAAAGTTGGCACCCCATTTTTCTGTTGTAAATTGCATTGTAATAGATAGGGTTGGTCGAGCTGAGTCAAGTCAGCTATGCCTGAACATGCAAGAAGACAACTGGAGACTAAAAGGAAGACTCCGTTGTAAGGCAGCTGAGTGTGGCAAAGAAGAGAAGACAAGAACTTGACTGAAGGTGCAGCTGAGATGCAACTGAGTAAAGTATCAGTCAAGTCGACTCAAGATAGCCATGTCTCAAGTTGAAGTGACAAGAGTCATCCAATAATTGGAAGGCGACTCGAAGTCACCAGGAAGTTAAGAAAATACGATCAAGTCGAGATAATCGAAAGAGATCCGTTGCCGAAGTCAAGAGAATTACTTAAACAAGTAATACCTCCATATCGCCTTTCTTGAAGTGCTCGATCCCGAGGAAGCGTGCAAAAGGAATAAACCAATGGGAAGATCGCACTGTGTCGAACTCGAAAAAGTCAAGAATCATTCATACGAGGAAACATAAATTCCAAGGACTGCAACAAGACAAGCCAAAGACCACAAGTGTCTTTTAAAAATAGGCCTATCTCTTCAACGGGCAGATTTTTAAAAGATCACTATAAAAGGCCGAGAATCACTGAGAGAGAGGGTTACCTGAACCACGAACATTCAAGCTAACATTCGAACTATAACCAAAAACACTCTCAAGTCATTCAAGATCAATCCTCAAGCCTACATTACGAAGGAAATCAATCCAACACTCACAAAGGAAAGACAACTTCTATCAGTTGAAGAGGAAAATATTTGAAGAATTAATGGGTCTACATTGCACGGAGGATTGTAGGAAGGTTCAAGGTCGAACCAGTCTCTGGTTTTTGGAGGGCTTCGTGATCAAATCCAAGAAGCTTGAGCAAGTGGGTTGTAGTAGCAAGCAAATTTGCCTGTGAAGAAGAAGCCGAGTCGTGCGAGAAGTCACCGTGTGTGACCAAGGCATCTCGGTCGAGTCGCACAGATCAAGTCGGTTGTGTGATCAAGACTTGTATCGGGGCTCGTTAACCACTTTGTATCTTGATCAATACTTAGTGGATTCCTCCAGAGTTGGAGAAGAGAGGAGTAGAAGAATTACCCCATCTTCGAACCTCTATAAAAACTTATTGTGTCATTTACATTTCAGCACTTTAACTTTTGAATATTACTTTTATATCTGCTGATTAATTTGCTATCCAATTGATAATCAACCAAGTGCTAAAACTTAGTATTAAAACAAACTTAACCAAATTCAAGGGTGTTAAGTCTTCCAATGAAAACATATCACAATCGAGTTAAGTCTTTAGTCAAAACAAATGAGTTATTCTATCAAAAGCTCGGTCAGTCTGCGTTGAGTGACTAACTCTGATTAACTAACTTAGTTGTCCATCAATGACTCAGCTGTGAAGTATTTACTCTGAACATTTTAAAAGGACTAAATCGAAAAGTTGGTAAGGTTTATTCAACCCCCCCTTCTAAACCTTACACTCACACCCCTTGGGACCTACAAGTGGTATCAGAGCGGTTGGTTCATTGAGCCTTCCACACTTTAGTTCTTGAACTAGATCTCCAAATTTTTCAAAGCTTGTTTTAGTACATAGTTTTTCAAAACTTTTATTCAGCAAAGTTATTATCATGGAAGCAAATTTGACACGCATCCCTATGTTCTCAATTGAAGAATTTGATGATTGGAAAATTCGTATGCATGCTCATCTATCAGCATTACACGATGAGATGTGGATAGTGATAGAAGATGGGCCACTCCAAATCTTAAAAGTGAATACAACAAGAAGAATTGTTGCGGTTGAAGGAGAAGAGATCTTGCTCCCGGACCAGCGATGGTTGAAAAACCAAGAGTGAATGGACAAATGATGACAGAAAAGATATAACTTGGACAATGTGGCCAAGGACATTCTTTACAAAACTTTGGACAAAGCCATGTTCAACAAAGTCAAATCATGCAAAATGGCAAAAGAAATGCAGGACAAGCTAACCTTGATTTGCGAAGGCTCGAGCAAATCAAAGAAAATAAACTATCGTGGTTGTACAAAAATTTGAAAACTTTAAGATGCTTGCAGAGAAACCTTGGATCAGCTGGATGCTCGGTTCACAGAAATTACCAATGAATTGTCTGCACTTGGAAAAGAATATACACAGAAGGAAATGTGTATGAAAATTCTAAGAAGTCTCCCAACTGAGTGGGATATGAAAGTCATGGCCATGAGACACTCCATGGACCTATTCTCAGATCTCAAATCTTATGAATTTGAGCTGAGAAGAAAAGATTAAGAGGAAACAGCTGTGCCCAAAACAGTTGCTCTAATTGTTAAGGATGGCAAAAGAGCTGAGGTCAAAGAAGTCATTGACCAAGAGGAGATCGCACTGATGGTTAAAAGGTTCAACAAGTTCTTCAATAAGAATTACAAAAGAAGCAAAGGTGAATCCTCCAGAAGACACTCAGCTCCCTCCAAGTCAAGGGAAGAAAGACCACCCAAGAGAGCAGAGCATCAAAAAGTTGAATATCAAAGAACTGACAATCCAAGGATGGAAAGAACTGATCAAAAAGTTGAAAATCTATGCTGGAACTGTAGGCAACCCGGTCACTACCATTGAATGCCCATATCCTGTAGTCAACAAATACAGGAATGAAGAGGAAAGAAGACAGGAAAAGAGAAAGGCAATGTTGGCTGCGAGAGGCTACGTCTGATCAAGTCAAAAGACACAAAGCAGACTCGGAGAGTAGTGAAGTGACTACTCAAGTGACTCTGAAGAAGAAGCCTTGATCTGTCTAATGGCTAAAGTACAAAACCAACCTGACCAAGAAGATGAGGTACACTCTAACTCATCACACTCAGATACTAGTGATAGTGATTGTGACACACACATTTCATCACCCACTGATCTTTATGATTCATTAGGCAAAATGATGAAAGATTTTGAACATATTAAATCCTCACACACACTACTAAATGAGGAAAATAGCTTACTTAAGAGCCAAAACTCACAGCTGACTAAGGAGCTGAGTACTCTAAGTCAAATAGCTGATGAGAATAAAAATCTAAAGGCTGAAAATGCTAAGTTAATAGCAGAGATAGCTGCTATAGAAAAGAGGGAGAATGACCTTAAAAATGTGATTGCCTCATTCACTAAGGCATCTAAATCATTGGATGATCTTATTATGAGTCAAAGAGAATGTGGAGACAAGACAGGCTTAGGATTTAATTCCTCTGTGCTATGTCAAGCTCCAAAAGTGATTTTGGAAAAAGGATCTTCAAGTAATGAAGTATCTCAAAAATCCAAAACTCCAAATGGTTCACACACATTTATTCCAAAGCACAATCACAAGCAAACTGGCCTTGGTTATAAAGGAAAAGGAAAACAGCGGCCGATTGAGTATCTTTGAGAGGACAGCTGAGAAGAAATCCAGCCGAGTTCCTCAGCAAACTCCAAACAGGAAATACTCTGTAAAGAAGAAACAGAGCTACCAAAAGCCCTAGAAATTCTATAAAAGAAACACATATGATGGGAATGGTAGAAAATACCCAAGCCAAGCTGATTGGAATAATGTGAACTATCAGCAAAGACCTATGGAATATAAGCCTAAGTGGCAAAGGCCTAGAACTCAACAAAGGCCATTCCAAAGGCATAAGAGCTATAATCAGCACACATATGCACCTAGGCACTACACTCAGAGATATCACAACTACCCAAAGAAGGCAATTGCTAAAACACATACACAGGCATACAGAAAAAAGAGACATTTGTATGAACCTAGAACCCCCAAGCAATTTGCCAAAATTAATTATGATTATGGCACTGATAGATGGCAACCCCTTAGAGTCAAATCAATTGGCAATAGGTTGGTTGGATCATCTTACAATACTAACCCCTCAGGACCCAGGCAAGTATGGGTACCTAAAACCTAATTTCCTTGATTGCAGGTTCAAGGAGCAGCTGAGTGCCAAGGAACCTGGCACATTGATAGTGGCTGTTCCAGACACATGATAGGAATAAGAAAAATCTATCAAAATTCAAGGATGTTAGAGGTGCAAAAGTCATATTTGGAGGAAATGAAGCTTCAGGAGAAATAAGAGGCATTGGATCCATCAAGAAAAATGGATTAGAAATTACAGATGTTGCATATGTTGAAGGCCTCAATTTCAACTTGCTAAGCATAAGTCAACTCTGTGACAAAGGGTTGGATTCAATATGGGTGTATGTCAAATCAAGGATGCTGAAACTAATGAAATAGTGTTGCAAGGATGCAGACAAAAGAACATGTATGTGGTAGATTGGTCAACCGCAACACCAAGCACTTGTCTGCTAGCAAAAGCACACAATTGAATCAAGTTGGGCCGTGGCACAAGAAGCCGAGTCACCGAATTTCAAAACTATTAACAAACTTGCAAGAAGTAATCTTGTGGAAGGACTTCCAGGACTCGAAGATACAAGAAGGAGAGTATATATGATGCATGCCGATGGGAAAGCAGATCAAATCATCACTCAAAGAAAAGACATGTCCATCTTCAACAAGAATATTGCACTGCTACATATGGATCTATTTGATCCATTGAACAACTAAGGCATAAGTGGGAAGAAATACACCTTGGTGGTAGTAGATGACTACTCAAGATATACATGGACAATATTCATGTGTAAGAAGAAAGAAACTCTGCGAAAACTACCATAGGCGATGAAGAGAATACAAAATGGGAAGAGTCAAACCATTATCAAAATAAGATCTGACAGAGGAACTGAGTTTGTCAATGGTATAATAACTCAGTACTCTATTGAAAATGGTATTGGTCAAGAATTATCTGCAGCAAGGACTCCACAAAGTGAATGGAGTTGCGAGAAATAAGGAATAGAACTCTCAAAGAAGCGGCAAGGACCATGTTAGGTGAAGCAGATCGCTAAAAGATTTTGGGTCAAGCATAAACACAAAGATGCTATACTCAAAATAGATGCATGATAAACAGACAACTGACAAAGACTCTCTATGAGATTTGGACAGGGAGAAAGCCAAATGTTGCATACTTTAATATATTTGGATGCAAATGCTTTATCCATAACAATGGCAAAGATAATTTAAAAGCTTTTGATGCTAAAGCTGATCAAGGTATCTTCTTAGGATACTCAATTGAAAGCAAAGCCTATAGAGTGCTCAACAAGAGGACAATGGTTACAGAAGAATCCATCCATCTGGTGTTTGATGAACCCAACGAAAATGGAGAAGACATTGAAGAGTCACCGATAAGTCAATCAACCAACCATGCGAAGAGTCCCTATGTTGAAGTGCGGAAGCGGAATTATAAATCCAGGATGAAGATGAGATAGCCGAGTCTCAAAGACACCGGAAAATCTGCTAAAATGATGAGAGAGCTGATCAAAATGACACACCAAAGAAGACGGCATCCATCCAGCTAACTTACTCCAACTTTGATGTAAGATGGTGAGAGACCATCCACGAGAACTAATCATTGGAGATGTAAGAGAAGGTGTGAAAACTAGATCGAGAACTCAACAAGAAGCAATGTTTACTTGCTTCATCTCACAAATAGAGCCAAAAGATGTGTCACAAGCATTGGATGACACACATTGGATTCAAGCCATGCAAGAAGAGCTAAATCAGTTTGAGAGGAATAAAGTGTGGGAATTGGTTCAAAGACCTACGCATCAAAATGTTATTGGCACTAAATGGGTGTTCAGAAACAAGATGAATGAGGAAGGTTCTGTGGTGAGAAACAAAGCAAGATTGGTAGCCAAAGGGTATTGCCAAGAAGAAGGAATAGATTTTGATGAAACTTCTGCTCCTGTGGCAAGATTGGAAGCAATAAAAATGTTTCTTGCCTATGCAGCTCACAAGAACTTTATTGTATATCAAATGGATGTAAAGAGTGCATTCCTTAATGGCTTATTAGAAGAAGAAGTATATGTTGAACAACCTCCAGGATTTGAGCAGAAGACTCTTGGAGATAAGGTATACAAACTCAAGAAAGCTTTATATGGATTGAAACAGGCACCCAGAGCATGGTATGATACATTATCACAATTCCTGACTAAGACGGATTCACAAAAGGCAAAGTGGATAGAACACTCTTCAGAATTCAAGATGGGAAGAGTATACTGCTTGTTCAAATATATGTGGATGACATCATCTTTGGATCCACAAACAAAGAGTCTGTGTGATAAATTCTCAAATCTCATGCAAAGCAAATTCGAAATGAGCATGATGGGAGAGGCGACATTCTTCCTTGGACTCCAAGTGAAACAATGAAGGATGGAACCTTCATAAGTCGGACAAAATACACCGAGATTTAATGAAGAAATTTGGTATGGAAGATAAGTCTTCTTGTGAAAATACCAATGAATACATCGATCAAAAATGGATATGGATGCGGATGGCAAGCCTATAGATCAAACAAGATATAGAGCACTTATTGGATCATTGCTCTATCTCACAAAAGCGGGCGGACATCACCTTTGTTGTAGGTGTATGTGCAAGATTTCAATCTACTCCAAAAGAAAGCCACATGATTTATGCGGCAAGAGAATCTTGAGATATTTAAAAGGAAGCCAAGAAGTTGGCTTATGGTATCCTAAGGAAGGTGGATTCAAGCTAATTGGAGATTCAGACTCTGACTATGCTGGATGTAGAGTTGACAGGAAAAGTACCTCAGGCACATGTCAAATGCTTGGAAACAGGCTAATTTCCTGGTTTAGCAAGAAGCAAAATTCAATAGCCACCTCCACACTGACGAGAATACATAGGCGATGGCGGTACCAGTGCCCAAGTCTTATGGATGAGACAAAGAGTGAGAGACTATGAGATTGAAGAAAATAAAATTCCAATTATGTGTGATAACACAAGTGCAATTGCAATCACTCAAAATCCTGTGTTGCATTCCAGAACAAAGCACATTGATGTCAGATATCACTTCATAAGAGATCATGTTGAAAAGAAGGACATTACCTTGGAATATATCTCAACTGATAAGCAATTAGCTGACATATTCACAAAACCATTATGTGAATCAAGATTTGAAGAACTCAAACATGAATTGGGGTTAATTGAGTTGAGTTGATACTCAGAAAACTCAAAGAAAAGAGATGAAACACGAAAAGATGAAAAAGAGTTGAACCCTTAAATCACCGAGTGAATCACCAGATCGAGAATCACCGCATCGAGTTAGGCAACGAGTATTTATGTGCAAAGAGAGAAGAGTTAAATCAGCTAAGGAATAAGCTGAGTCATTTATGAGCAAAGTGACAAAAACGCAGTCATTTTTACGAAGCGGGAATGTTTTTAAGAATGACGTCAGCATAATTATGACGCCAGCATCTGAAAAAGCGCACACAAAGCCTATGATTGGATATAAATGCTGCCGCATTAAATACGAGAGATTAAAGGTTAATCGGCGTGCAAAATCTAAGCCGTTGATTTTAATCAAGATTTCAAAAACCACCCGCACGTCCTTTCATGACCCATACTTAAACCATTTCATCCGATTCTCTCTCACTTTATCAAAACTGTTCATCTCTCTCAAAGGCAAAAGAAAGAAATTTTCTCTCAAAACCCTACAAATCCTCAAGTTCATTTTCTAAGTTTCGTTCGATAAAACATCTAGAAATGGCACCTACTCATGATTTCGTCAAGCTAGGAAAGCAAATCCACACTGGGTCTATTGTGGATTTCGACGGCATGCTTAAACAGGGATCTGACAACACTCTCGTGAAGAAGATTGCTGAGAAGCTGGAAAAATCTGGATTAAAACCATTTTTGACGATGGAGTTTCCAATGACCTACGTGGAAGAGATCGCATATTTCTACGTGAACGCTGAGGTTCACGATGAGGGCATCAAGTCCTCTGTTCACGGAAAAGAGTTCACCATCACTGCTAAGCATCGGCGAACATAACATTTGTTGTTGCCGCGGAAGGAGTGCCGAGATTTATGAAGCCGCGTTGACACAGCTCTTTGCTTGGAAGGAAGTAGCCAAGTTCGACGTCTTTGCGAAAGTGGTCTATACATCTAATAAGAAGTCGCCGAAAGAGGACTACCACAAATTGCTGGACATCGTTGCCAAATGCATAGACATCAAATTTAGAAGCTTTGACCAGCTTTCCAAAGCTAAGTTGATCGTAATGGCTATGATCATTGAAGAAAAGAAGGTGAACTGGGCTGAGTTTGTATCACGGCCGGACTCGCCAAAATATTGGGAATAAATCCTTCAAGGAGGATGGTACGTTTGGAGGTTCCCTGGGATACGGCCTGGTGATTGGCCGAATGATGGAAGTAAAAGGAGTCCCTCTTCGACATGGAAAGGCATTCCATGTAAACAAGAGGATGTTTCGATCAAACCTCTTCGGTGCACAGAAGAGAGCTTACGCTAAGAGGGCTGATACGAGTGAGGGGAATCACCACCACTGAAGATCTGTTGTCTCCTCTCCTCCAAAGAAGAAGGCTGCTCATGCAGCTGCCAAGAAGACTGATGCCCCTGTAGCAAAGAAAAAGAAATTTGTACCTGCCCCTGCAGCCGAGTCACCTGCCCCCACAGCCGTGTCTCCTGCCCCTGCAGCCGCAGTGGAGAAGGAACCGTTAATCCCTTCTCCAGTGATCAAGAAGAAGAGGACTGCCACAACAAGGAAGGCAGTGCCTCTAAGACAGCTGCGAAGGCATTTACCTTCAACGAACCTGAGGAAGTGGAACCAGATGTCCCTCTGGTGAAAACAAAAAGAAGAAGAAGAATTTCCAAGCTCTCTGAGCTTGAGAAGACAGCTGAGTCTGTTGAGGTTATTGATGAAATGGAGTTTGAGAAGAGAGGAGTAGAAGAATTACCCCATCTTTTGTTTTCTTTTTCTTTGCTGCAGGGGCAGAAGTCTTCTTTGCAGCTGCAGGGGCAGCCTTCTTCTGGGGAGAGGAGGAGACAGTTGTTTCTTCAGGGCCAGCTGATTCTCCCTCACTCGTATCAGCCCTCTTGGCGTACGCTCTCTTCTGTGCTCCGAAAAGGTTCGATCGGAACATTTTCTTGTTTACATGGAATGTCTTTCCATGTCGAAGAGGGACTCCCTTCACTTCCGTCATCTGGCCAATCACCAGGCCATATCCCAAAGATCCTCCAAACGAACCATCCTCCTTGAAGGATTTATTCCCAATATTCTGGCAGAGTCTGCTGTATACAAACTCAGACCAGTTTACTTTCTTCTCTTCCATGATCGCAGCCATCACAATCAACTTGGTTTTGGACAGCTGATTAAAGCTTCCAAATTTGATATCTATGCATTTGGCAACAATGTCTAACAGCTTGTGGTAATCCTCCTTTAGCAGCTTCTTATCAGCTGTGTAGACAACCTTTGCAGAAGATCGGGCTTGAAACTTCATTCCAAGCGGCGGCCAGTTAACATCGGCTTCATAAATCTCCGTCGGCACTTCTTCGCGGCAACAAATGCGTGTTTTGCCGATCCTTGGCAGATGATGGTGAAATATTTCCCGTGAACGAGAGGACTTGATGCCCTCATCGTGAACTTCAATTCACATAGAACTCGCGCGACCTCCTCCACGTAGGTCATCTGAAACTCCATCGACAAAAAGGGTTTCAGTCCTAATTTCTCCAACTTTTCTGCTATTTTCTTCACAAGGGCTTTGTCTGACCCCTATTTGATCATGCCTTCGCAATCCACAGTAGATCCCGTGTGGATTTGCTTTCCCAACTTGACGAAGTCGTAAGTAGATGCCATTTCTTGAAGATTTACCGAATGAAACTTTGAAAATAAGCCTTGAAGATTTGTAGGGTTTTGAGAGTAAAAATGCTTTCTTTGCTTTTGAGAGATGAACATTTTGGTAAAGTGAGAGAAAAATCGGACGAAATGGTATATGTATGGGTTATGAAAGCACGTGCGGGTGGTTTTTGAAATTTGATCAAGATCAACGGCTCAGATTTTGCACGCCGATTAACATTTAATTTCTCGCATTTAATGCAGCAGTATTTATATCCAATCATAAGCTTGGTATGCAGCTTTTGACTCAGCACGCATAATTATGCTGACGTCAATCTTAAAAAAAACATTCCCGCTTAGTAAAAACGACTGCGTTTTTGTCACTTTGCACATAAATGTTTCAGCTTACTCCTTAGCTGATTCAATTCTTCTTTCTTTTCACATAGGTACTCAGCTGTCAGCTAACTCGATGCAAATTGATTCTCCGATATCACGATTCACTTAGGCGATTCAGAGTTCACTCTTTTTATCTTTTCATGTTCCATCTCTTTTCTTTGAGTCTTCTGAGTGTCAACCCAGCTCAATTAACCCTAATTCATGTTTGAGTTCTTCAAATCTTGATTCACATAATGGTTTTGTGAATATATCAGCTAACTACTTATCAGTTGAGATATATTCCAAGGTGATGTCCCTCCTTTCTACATGATCTCTTATGAAGTGATATCTGACATCAATGTGCTTTGTTCTTGAATGCAAAGACAGATTCTCGAGTGATGGCAATAGCACTTGTGTTATCACACATAATTGGAATTTCCTTTTCTTCAACTTCATAGTCTCTCAGCTTTGTCTCATCCATAAGACTTGAGCACAATAGCTACCCGCAGCTATGTATTCTGCTTCAGCTGTGGAGGTGGCTATAGAAATTTGCTTCTTGCTAAACCAGGAAATCAATCTATTTCCAAGCATTTGACATGTACCTGATGTACTTTTTCTGTCAACTCTACATCCAACATAGTCAGAGTCTGAGTAACCAATTAGCTTGAATCCACCTTCCTTCGAATACCATAAGCCAACTTCTTGGCTTCCTTTCAAATATCTCAATATTCTCTTGGCTGCAGTCATGTGGCTTTCTTTTGGAGCAGATTGAAATCTTGCACATACACCTACAAAGAAAGGTGATGTCCGCCTTGCTTGTTTGTGAGATAGAGCAATGATCCAATAAGTGCTCTGTATCTTGTTTGCTCCACAGGCTTGCCATGTGCATCCATATCCATTTTGACTGATGTATTCATTGGTATTTTCATAGAAGACTTCTCTTCCATGCCAAATTTCTTCATTAAATCTCTGGTGTACTTTGTCTAACTTATGAAGGTTCCATCCTTTAGCTGTTTTACATGAAGTCCTAGGAAAAATGTCAGCTCTCCCATCATGCTCATTTCAAATTTGCTTTGCATAAGATTTGAGAATTTATCACACAGTTCTTTGTTTATGGATCCAAAGATGATGTCATCCACATATATTTGAACAAGCAGTATACTTTTCCCATCATGAATTCTGAAGAGTGTTCTATCCACTTTGCCTTTTGTGAAATCGTTCTCAGTCAGGAATTGTGATAATGTATCATACCATGCTCTTGGTGCCTGTTTCAATCCATATAGAGCTTTCTTGAGTTTGTATACTTTATCTCCAAGAGTCTTCTGCTCAAATCCTGGAGGTTGTTCAACATACACTTCTTCTTCCAATAACCCATTAAGGAATGCACTCTTTACATCCATTTGATATACAATGAAGTTCTTGTGAGCAACATAGGCAAGAAACATCCTTATGGCTTCCAATCTTGCCACAGGAGCAAAAGTTTCATCAAAATCTATTCCTTCTTTTTGGCAATACCCTTTGGCTACCAATCTTGCTTTGTTTCTTACCACGTAACCTTCCTCATTCATCTTGTTTTACGAACACCCATTTAGTGCAAATAACATTTTGATGGGTAGGTCTTTGAACCAATTCCCACACTTTGTTCCTTTCAAACTCGATTCAACCTTTTCTTGCATGGCTTGAATCCAATGTGTGTCATCCAATGCTTGTGACACATCTTTTGGCTCTATTTGTGAAATAAAACAAGTGAACATTGCTTCTTGTTGAGTTCTGAATCTGGTTTTCACACCTTCTCTTACATCTCCAATGATTAGTTCTGGTGGATGGTCTCTCGGCCATCTCACATCGTCGAGTAAGTTAGCTGGATTCGATCGTCTTGCCTTGGTACCGTATTTTGATCAGCTCTCTCATCATCACTTAGCTGCATATTTTCCAAATTGTCTTTGAGACTCGGCTATCTCATCTTCATCCGGGTTTTTAATTCGACTTGCTTCAACATAGGGACTCTTCGCATGGTTATCGGTGATTCAAATTTATCAAATGACTCTTCAATGTCTTCTCCATTTACATTGGGTTCATCAAACACCACATGAATAGACTCTTCGTAACCATTGTCCTCTTGTTGAGCACTCTGAGGCTTTGCTTTGTTGAGTATCCTAAGAAGATACCTTCATCGACTTTAGCATCAAAAGCCTTTAAATTATCTTTGCCATTGTTATGAATGAAGCATTTGCATCCGATATTTTAAAATATGCAACATTTGGCTTTCTCCCCCGTCCAAATCTCATAGGAGTCTTTGTCACCGTCTGTTATCATGCATCTATTTTGAGTATAGCATGTTTGTGTTTATTGCTTTCCCAAAATCTTGTAGGCGAACCCTTCGACTAACATGTTCCTTGCTTCTTCTTTGAGAGTTTTGTTCCTTCTTTCGCAATTCTATTCTCATTGTGGAGTCCTTTGTCGCAGATAATTCATGAGCAATACCATTTTCAATACAATACTGAGTTATTATACTATTGACAAACTCAGTTCCTCTGTCAGATCTTATTTTGATAATGGTTTGACTCTTCTCATTTTGGATTCTCTTCATCAGCTTGTGGTAGTTTTTGCAGGGTTTTTTTCTTCTTACACATGAAAATTGTCGATGTGTATCTTGAGTAGTCATCTACTACCACCAAGGTGTATTTCTTTCCACTTATGCTAGCTGGTTCAACTGGACCAAATAGATCCATATGTAACATGTGCAATATTCTTGTTGAAGATGGACATGTCTTTTCTTTGAATGATGATTTGATTTGCTTTCCCATCTGGCATGCAACACATACACTCTCCTTCTTGTATACTGAGTTTGGAAGTCCTTCTACAAGATTACTTCTTGCAAGTTTGTTAATAGTTTTGAAATTCAGGTGACTCAGCTTCTTGTGCCACAGCAAACTTTATTCGGTTGTGCTCTTTGCTAGTAGACAAGTGCTTGGTGTTGCAGTTGACCAATCCACCACATACATGTTCTTTTGTCTGCATCCTTGTAGCACTACTTCATTAGATTCAGTGTTCTTGATTTGGCACACTCCCATATTGAATCCAACATTATAGCCCTTGTCACAGAGTTGACTTATGCTTAGTAAGTTGAAATTGAGGCCTTCAACATATGCAACATCGATAATTTCTAATCCATTTTTCTTGATGGATCCAAAGGCCTCTTATTTCTCCCCGAGCTTCATTCCCTCCAAATATAACTTTCGCACTCTAACTTCCTTGAATTTTGATAGATTTTTCTTGTTTCTGTCATGTGTCCGGGAATGCCACTATCCATGTACCAGGTTCCTTGGCACTCACCGCTCCTTGAACCCGCAATCAAGGAAATTAGGTTTTAGGTACCCATACTTGTCTGGGGTCCTGAGGGGTTAGTATTGTAAGATGATCCAACCAACCTATAGCCAAATGATTTGACTCTAAGAGGTTGCCATCTATCAGTGCCATAATCATAATTAACTTTAGCAAATTGCTTGGAGGTTTTAGGTTCATACAGCTGTCTCTTTTGTCTGTATGCCTGTGTATGTGTTTTAGCAATTGCTTTGTTTGGGTAGCTGTGATATCTCTGAGGATAGTGCCTGGGTGCATATGTGTGCTGAGGATTGCTCTTTTGCCTTTGGAATGGCCTTTGCTGAGTTCTAGGCCTTTGCCATTTAGGCTTATATTCCATAGGTCTTTGCTGATAGTTCACATTATTCCAATCAGCTTGGCTCGGATAATTTCTACCATTCCCATCATATGTGTTCCTTTTATAGAATTTTTGGGGCTTTTGGTAGCTCTGTTTCTTCTTTACAGAGTACTTTCTATTTGGAATTTGCTGAGGAACTCGGCTGGATTTCTTCTCGCCTGTCCACTCAAAGATACTCGGTTGGTCATTTTCCTTTTCCTTTATAACCAAGGCGCTTTTCTTGTGGTTGTGCTTTGGAATGAATGTGTGTGCACCATTTGGAGTTTTGGATTTTGAGATGCTTCATTACTTGAAGATCCTTTTTCCAAAATCACTTTTGGGGCTTGACTTGGCATAGAGGAATTAAATCCTAAGCCTCTCTTATCTCCGCATTCTCTTTGGCTCATAATAAGATCATCCAAAGATTTAAATGCCTTAGTGAATGAGGCAATCACATTTTTGAGGTCATTTTTCCTCTTTTACAGAGCGACTATCTCTGCTATTAACTTAGCATTTTCACTTTTAGACTTTTATTCTCATCGGCTATGTGACTTAGAGTACTCACTCTTTAGTCAGCTGTGAGTTTTGGCTTTTGAGTAGGCTGTTTTCCTCATTTAGTAGTGTGTGAGGATTTAATGTGTTCAAAGTCTTTCATCATTTTACCTAATGAATCATAAAGATCAGTGTGTGATGAAGTGTGTGTGTCACAATCACTGTCACTAGAATGAAAGTGTGATGAGTTAGAGTGTACCTCATCTTCTTGGTCGAGGTTGGTCTTGTTCTTTTGGCCATTAGGCAGATCAAGGCTTCTTCTTCAGAGACGCTTGAGTAGTCAGCTTCACTACTCTCCGAGTCTGCTGTGTCTTTTGAATTGGCTGTCTCAGCAGTCTCTGCAGCTAACATTGCCTTTTTCTTTTCTTATCTTCTTTCCCTGAAGACTTTTCTTTCCTCTTCATTCCTATATTTGTTCACTACAGGATATGGGCAATCAATGGCATAGTGACCGGGTTGCTGCGGTTCCCCAAAGATAGACTCTCAACTTTTTGATCAGCTCTTTCCATTCTTGGATTGTCAATTCTTTGGTATTCGATCTTTTGATGCTCTGCTCTCTTGGGTGGCCTATCTTCCCTTGACTTGGAGGGAGCTGAGTGTCTTCTGGAAGATTCACCTTTGCCTCTTTTGTAGTTCTTGTTGAAGAATTTGTTGAACCTTTTAACCATCAGGGCAATCTCTTCTTGGTCAATGACTTTTTTGACCTCAGCTCTCTTCCCATCTTGACTATTAGAGCAAAATGTTTTGGGCACACATTGCCTCTTCTTGATCTTTTCTTCTAAGCTCAAATTCATAGGCTTTGAGATCTGAGAATAACTCATGGTTGGATGTTTTTGATAGATCCATGGAATGTCTCAGGGCCATGACTTTTATTTTCCACTCAGCTGGGAGACTTCTTAGAATTTTCATACACATCTCTTTTTGTGTATATTCTATCCCAAGTGCTGACAGTTCATTGGTAATTTCAGTGAATCTAGCATCCAACTGATCCAAGGTTTCTCCTGTAAGCATCTTAAAGTTTTCAAATTTTTGTACAGCAACAGATAACTTATTTTCCTTGATTTGCTCAGAGCCTTCACAAATAAAAGTTAGCTTGTCCCAGATTTATTTTGTAGTCTTGCATGATTTGACTTTGTTGAACATGGCTTTGTCCAGAGTTTTGTAAAGAATGTCCTTGGCCACGTTGTCCAAGTTTTATCTTTTTTTGTCATCATTTGTCCATTCATCTCTTGGTTTTTCAACCATAGCTGGTCTGGGAGCAACATCCTCTTCTCCTTTAGCTGCAGCAGCCCTCCTTGCAGATGTGTTCACTTTTAAAATTTGCAGTGGCCCATCTTCTATTACTATCCACATTTCATCGTGTGATCTTTGATAGATGAGCACTCGCATACGAATTTTCCAATCATCAAATTCCTCAATTGTGAACATAGGGATGCGTGTCAAATTTGCTTCCATGATAATAACTTTGCTGAATAAAAGAGTTTTGAAAGATCAAGTGCTAAAGCAAGCTTTGAAAGATTGGAGATCTAGTTCAAGAACTGATCTGCGGAAGGCTCAATGAACCAACTGCTCTGATACCACTTGTAGGTCCCAAGGGGTGTGAGTGTAAGGTTTAGAAGGGGGGTTGAATAAACCTTACCAACTTTTCAATTTAGTCCTTTTAACAAGTTCAGAGTTAGTATTTCACAGCTAAGTCCTTGGTGGACAGCTAAGTTAGTAAATCAGCAGAATTAGCCACTCAACAGACTTGACTGAGCTGTTGATAGAATAACTCAGCTGCTTTGACTAAAACTTAACTCGACTGTGATATGTTTTCAGCGGAAGACTTAACACCCTTGAATTTGGTTTAAGTTTGTTTTAATAATTGGTTTTAGCACTTTGTTGATTATCAATTGGATAGCAAATTTATCGGCAGATATGAGATAATGTGCAGAATTGATGTGCTGAAATTTAAATGACACAATAAATTTTATAGAGGTTCGAAAATGGGGTAATTCTTCTACTCCTCTCTTCTCCAACTTCTGGAGGAATCCACTAAGTATTGATCAATGTACAAAGTGGTTATCAGTCCAGATGCAAGTCTTGATCACACAGCTGACTTGATCCTTTGGGACTCGATCCGGAGATGCCTTGGTCACACAAAACGCTTCTCATACGACTCGGCTTCTTCACAGGGCAGCTGTCTTGCTACTACAGCCCACTTGCTCAAGCTTCTTGGATTTGATCACGAAGCCCTCCAAAAACTTGAGACTGGTTCGACCTTTAACCTTTCTACAATCCTCCATGGAATGTAGACCCCTTGATTCTTTAAATGTTTCCTCTTCAACTGATTAAAGTCGTCTTTCCTTTATAGGTGAGTGTTAGATTGATTTCCTTCGTAATGTAGGCTTGAGGATTGAGCTTGAATGACTTGAGAATATTTCAGTAGGTTACAGCTCGAATAATAGCTTGAAAGTTTCAGGTAACAAGGTAACCTCTCTATTTTTCTCAAATTGATTCCTCAGCCTTTTATATTGTTCTTTTGAAAATCTGCCCGTTGAAGAGATAGGCTAATTTTCAAAAGACACTTGTGGTCCTTGGCTTGTCTTGTTGTAGTCCTTGAAGTTGACATTTCCTCGTATTGAATGAATCTTCAGCTTTTTAGAGTTCTGACACAAGTGCAGTGCTTCCCATTGGTTTATTCTTTTGCACACTTCTGGGACTGAGCACTTTAAGAAAGGCAGTATTGGAGTATTACTTGTTTAAGTAATTTTCTTGACTTCTCACGGTAACAACGGATCTCTTTCGATTGTCTCGACTTGACATTTCCTTGATTTCCCCAAATGACTTCGAGTTGGCTTCCAATCATTGGATGACTCATCTGTCACTTCAACTTGAGACTTGGCTATTTTGAGTTAACTTGACTGATACTTCACTCAGCTGCATCTCATCTGCTCCTTCAGTCGAGTTCCTGTGTTCTCTTCCTTGCCACACTCAACTGCCTCACAGCGGAGTCTTCCTTCTAGTCTCCAGTTGACTTCTTGCATGTTCAGGCATAGCTGACTTAACTCAGCTCTACCAGCCCTATCTATTACAATGCAAATTACAAGGAAAATGGGGTGCCAACTTTCTATTCTAAGTTTTACATGGCATTCATCAAAATCTAAAAATTAATTTCCCAACATTCACAAGACATGTATTAGGATGAAATTCAATAAACACATTGTTATCCTTAGAAAATTGTGAAACACTAAGAAGATTTTTGGTTATGTTTGGCACATGAAGAAGATTATTAAGAAGAAAATAATGTGATTGTTGGTCTTTTGGAACTCACTAAAGCCTTACCAAAACGAGAAATAGATATACCTGCACCACTAGCAGTTTGAATCTTCTCTATTCCTTGATAATCTACAACCATGTTAAGATTAGCCAAATCATATGTCAAGTGGTTGGTAGCACTAGAGTTTGGGTACCAACATAAGTCCTAAGCACTTTCCTCATTAATGCTTCCAAAGCTATTGGTAGAATGATTGTTGTTGGTGTTGCTTGAGTTTTGGTGTTGATTGTTACTGTTCTCAGAGGAAGAGGAGAAGTCTTGATCAAACCTATAATAACACTTGTGTGTTGTGTGATTGTTGTATACATATATCTGACACCTTGGTTTGTTGTTCCCAAACCATCATCTTCCTCTAAAACTCCCAGCTCTACCTGCATTTCCTTTTCCTATATAGAACATGTCTTGCCGCTGTTACTATAGTTCCATGCACATCTTCTTCCTCCTGAGTTCTGAAATGGTGTTGTGAGATTCACAGAGAACTCTGATCCCTCTGTGTTTCCTTCAATCGGTTCTAGCTTGTTCTCAAGCTCAACAACACAAAATAAGTGTTGCATGTTTTTGTGTGTATTTTGTGTGATGATTTATACATATTTTTGGCGTGTTTTATTTGCATTTGCATGTTTTAGTATTATGTTGTGTTATTTTATTGATTTTCTAGGTTAAAAAAAGTCATTTCACGCAACTGCGACAATCGTCGTATATTGGATGTAATGTTCGCATCTGAAGTCCAATGGACATAATTCATATACCATTGGAAAGACAAAACAACGTTCTAAAATGTCTATTATGATACAAAATGCAAATGAAGACGTTTGGATGGGTTAAAATCATGTGCAAGTCGAAATATTATGTTGAAATCTTGGAAAGGACACGTCTTGGTAGTTTGGTCATAACTCTCTCTAGAAAATTGATATTGAGGTGATTCAAGTGGCTATGGAAAGCTATGAGATAGAGATACACTTTACAAGAGAGATCAAGACCGAATTCCAAAGTTTTGAGGGTGCGTTGGCGTGCACCACGGACAGCGCCTGAACAACAACAAGCGCGCGTGCAGGCATGCGGACGGTGCGTGGGCGCGCGTGGCGCGCGTGGGCGCGTGGTGTGATGCACGGTTGCACTCGATGACTTCCTGAACATGAAATTCGTGATTTTCTTCCGATATTTGGCTCTTCCACCTTGTATAGAACTCTAGACTTATAAATATGACTTGGGGAGCCCATATTTTTGAACACATTTACTTCTTAGCACTTTTAAACCATAGTTTGGTTATTTTCTCTTCCATTCAACATTGGGATTGCTTAGGTTCTTCCCCTTGAAGTTATTTTTGTTGCTTAATCAAAGAGTAATAGTTCTTCATCTCTTTTGTCTGATTTTAATTATTGGGTGATTATTATTGTTGCATGATAATGTTTATGATTGTTTTCTTTCCTTCAATTGAGATTATGACCCCACCCCCAAGCATGAACTAATTTCCTTGTTCTAGATTGGGATGATTTGATTCAAAACAAAAAAGTATGAGTATTGACTAATTGATTTGATTTCCTGAATGAATTGCTATATTTGATAATTGATTGTTTTGAGGGAATAATTGAAATCGAGAGAAGATATTATTCCTGGACTAAATTTATTAAGGGTGTTAGATATGAATCATAGATGTATTATCTAACATGGATTAATGAAAATAGTAAATTATGTTGGGATAGCCTTAATCTATGAATGCGTGAGTTATCAGATCTAGACCTTATTTTTACTTGTTTGTTATATTTGTTAACCGCGTGATCAATTAGTTGATATTCTGCTTGCAAGTTTGATGAGATGATTCCGAAATCCTAGACTTTCATCCATATATTTTTCTTCAAGTTTAATCGTGTTTAGTTTGATTTTATCTTTTTTACTTGTTTTTCTTTAGTTTATTAAAATCACAAATTTGGTTCGAGTTTTTAGGATTTATTTTCCTGTCAATTGTGTTGTATAATAATTATTTGTCAGCTAAATCTTCCTTGAGAGACGACTTGTGGTTGACTTGCTACCCTACAATTGATCTCGTTCTCTTGCGAGGATTGTTTGACTTTTATAGGTGGTTAGTGATCGAAATAAATTTTGGCGCCGTTGCCGGGGAAAGCTTTAGGTTTAATAATTTTTGTGTTTATTTTTCATGTTTCTAGATTAGGATTCTTTTTATTTGTTTCTAGTTTAGGTTTATTCGTCAGGTGCATTTGATCTATTTTTCTATAGTTGTTTATAAAAGCACCAGGTATGGAGACCAATCAAGACCAACCACCACGACCCACATTAGAAGAGAGCTTGATTTCTTTTATTCAAGTTAGTCATCAAACACAAGAGTGGAATAACAGACGGTTCGAATCTTTGGAGGCCTCTCTTAAGCGAATTGAGACTCAAGTCGGCCAATTGGCTACACAAGTTGGTGAAATAGCTCGACATCTCGTCAAAAAGGACACGTTGCCTAGTCAACCAGCACAAGCTCAAGCCGTCACTGTTCTTGAAATTGATATTGCTAAAATTGAAAAGAAGGATGATGCAAGTACGAATGAGGAGACAAGTAAGGGATCGTCCTTACACAAAACTGACAATCCTTACAAATCTCCTGATTTATCCCCAAGTCCACTCCCAATGCAACAATATCCAAGTAGTTTCATCATTAATATTGCTTTTTGGATTGGTAAGAATGTCATAGGTATACTTGATCTTGGAGTTGGGATTAACCTTAGGTCTTACTCTATATTTAAACAGATAAATTTAGGGAAATTGAGGTCCACCATATTATGTTTGCAACTTGTTGATGGGTCACTTAGGTATCCTAAAGATATTGTTGAAGATATTTTGGTCCAACTAGGTGGTCTTGAAATTCTCATTGATTTTGTTGTCTTGAATATGGGGAAGAATAAAGGTAATATTAAGGATCATACCATTTTGTTGGGTAGACCGTTCATGGAAACCACCAACACCTTGATCGATGTCAAAAATAGAAATTAAGTATGTTTGTCTTGGGAGAAACTGTAACATTTTCAATTTTTGATATAGCTTGTAGCCTTGCCTATGATTTGCCTAATAATTTTATTGTTCACTCTGTCGATTCTGCCGTGAATTATATCTTATGGCAGGAACATAATGAAATTCAGCTAGATAAAAATTCCAAGGTAGTAAAAAAGGTCTTGCTCGATGACCAGCCATGATTTTCTTAGTTGATATCGTCAAGCTAATAACGTTAAAAGGGCGCTTCTTGGGAGGTAACCCAAGCATTTTTCTCTTTGTGTGAGTTTGCATGTGGTGTTTTTGTGCATGTTAGTTTAATTTTTTTATTTTTTATTTAGTTTATATGTGGTATTTTGTTCTCCCTTCACATGGCTTTTGCATGATTGATGGTTCACGTGATTGCTTTAACCGTTTGCCGATTATAGCACTTTCCAGGGACGTCTCTCTTTCCTTCTATTTTAATTTTTTTTACGCATTGAGGTCATTGCATGATTTAAGTGTGGGGGAGGGATTATCATTATATATGTGTTATGGTTGCATGTGGTTAGTTATCTAACCTTATAATTGTTACAAGCCTTATAATTGTGTTGGTGAACTAATTTAGAAATATGTGCCAAAATTTAATTTTTGATTATGAAATTACACCAACTTGATACGTAGGATTTGGCTAAAATTGTGGATTGGTCTTTTTTGATAGACAAGTTCGGCGAGGGTTAAATGATAGCCTAGGTTGTGGGGCTTGAATTGTGAGGTTTCGTTGATGTGAATTAAGTTGAAACCCTGTTTTGATTATTGTTTACACAAGATTGCTAGCTTTACAGGAAAAAAAATCACAAAAAAAGAGAGAAAGCAAAAAAAATAAGAGCTATTGAAATTATACTCCTCTATTTGTCGCTGCTTAGTAACTAGGAGCATTCATGAGCCTCATGTTTGTCTTTTACGTAAAACGGCGGCACAAACATGAGTATGGAAAATCACCCTAGAAGTCTTTAGAGAAAATCCAAAGTTTACACCGAGTGGAAGACATCTCGAAAGTTCTCTCGAAAAAAACAAGAAAAAAAAAAAGAAAATATAGAAGGGAAAAAAAGAATAATAAATTTGTGGGGCTAGCGATTGAGTGGTTTATTGTGTGTAACGGGGTTACAACTTATAAAATAGATCTGAAACTTAGCGAGGATGGTCGAACTCCTTTGTTAGTTTTTAACCTTAGCCGGGTGTATCTATTGTGGAGGTTGGGGATCAATCTATGTTGGATCCGAGGTGGATAGAACATGGTGTTATGGATTATTGATTTAAATTAAACTTGATATTTCTTGTTGAGTCTAAAGGCACAATTATTTGCTTGAGGACAAGCAAAAGGCTAAGTGTGGGGGAATTGTTTTACATATTTTTGTGTGTATTTATGTGATGATGTATACATAATTTTGGCATGTTTTATTTGCATTTGCATGTTTTAGTGTTATGTTGTGTTATTTTATTGATTTTCTAGGTTTTGGTGAAAAAAACAAGTTTTGGAGTAAGACACGTTAAAAGTCATTTCACGCAACTGCGATAGTTGTCGTATTTTGAACGTAATGTTCGCATACGGAGTCCAATGTACATGATTCATATACCATTGGAAACATAAGACAAAGTTGTACAATGTCTATTTCTTATACTAAATTCAAATGAAGACGTTTGGATAGGTTATAATCATGTGCAAGTAGAAATAATATGTTGAAATCTTGGAAATAACACATCTTGGTATTTTGGCCATAACTCTCTCTAAACAATTGATATTGAGGTGATTCAAGTGGATATGAAAAGCTATGAGATAGAGCTACAATTCATAAGAAGACATCAAGACCAAATTCCAAAAATTTGAGGGCGCGCGATCGCGCATGCGGACAGCGCCTGAACAGAAGCAGGCATGCGCGCGGGCGCGCGGACGGTGCATGGGGGGCGCGCGATGTGATGCGCGGTTGCACGCGGTGACTTCTTGAACACAAAATTTGTGATCTGCTTCCGATTTTTGGCTCTTCCACCTTGTATAGGACTCTAGACTTATAAATAAGACTTGGGAAGCCTATATATTCGAACACCTTTACTTCTTAGCACTTTTAAACCCTTGTTATTGTTATTTTCTCATTCAACATTGGATTGCTTAGGTTCTTCTCATTGAAGTTATTTTTGCTGCTTAATCAAAGAGTAATATTTCTTCATTTCTTTTGTCTGATTTCAATTGTTGGGTGATTATTATTGTTGCATGATAATGTTTATGATTGTTTTCTTTCCTTCAATTGAGATTATGACCCCACCCCCAAGCATGAACTAATTTCCTTGTTCTAGGATTAGGATGATTTGATTCAAACAAACAAGCATGAGTATTGACTAATTGATTTGTTTTCCTGAATGAATTGCTTTATTTGATAATTGATTGTCTGATCAACTTTTGATTGTTTTGAGGGAATAATTGAGATCGAGAGAAGATATTATTACTAGACTAAATTTATTCAGGGGGTTAGATATGAATCAGAGATGTATTATCTAATTTGGCTTAATGAAAATAGCAAATTATGTTGGGGTAGCCCTAATCTGTGAATGCGTGAGTTATCAGATCTAGACCTTGTTTTTACTTGTTTGTTATATTTGTTAACCGCGTGATCAATTAGTTGATATTCTGCTTGCAAGTTTGATGAGATGATTCTGAAATCCTAGACTTTTATCCATATCTTTTTCCCCAAGTTTAATCGTGTTTAGTTTGATTTTATCTTTTTACTTGTTTTTCTTTAGTTTATTAAAATCACAAATTTGGTTAGAGTGTTTAGGATTTATTTTTCTGTCAATTTTGTTGCATAATAATTATTTGTCAGCTAAGTCTTCCTTGAGAGACGACTTATGGTTAACTTGGTACCCTACAAGTGATCTCGTTCTCTTGCGAGAATTGTTAAACTTTTATAGGTGTTTAGCGGTCGAACAATAAACCTCCATCAATGTGCATTTTCAATCCTAGTGGTAAGAGACACAACCACGTAGTTATACTATGGTCCTGACCACCAAGAGATGCAAAACCCGATCACTTTCATCAATTCTTTGTTCAACTAACCCAAGCATATCACAAATGGATTTCATTTTGTTAAAATAATCTTTAATGGGTTGTTTCCCTTTCTTGAGCATTTGTAGTTGCAGTTTCATTTGTATAATTTTAGCTCTAATATGACTTGCAAAACTTGATTTCAAACAGTCCCAGATCTCTTTGGATGTGCTCAAACCAACAGTGGAGATGAGGATATTTTCAGTGAGTGAAGACCATAACCAAGATACAATAAGTTGATCTTGTTTTATCCATTTCAAATATTCAGGATTTATAACTTGTGGTGACTCTGGATCTCCTGCTATGAAATTTTCTGGTGCAACTTTTACTCCATTGATAAATCCCTCTAATCCATATCCTCTAACTATTGCAAATATTTGTTGTTCCTAGAGTAAATAGTTGATATCATTCAACTTGATTGTAACGAGTTGACTTTGAAGCTGTATAGTTTTTTTCTCCAGCTGCATTCCCTCATTGATTAAGTGTCATTATAAAAACCAAAAGTAGAAAAAACAAAAAAGAGGAACGAAAGACATGGATCAGAAGCAGGTTACCCCGCTCTAATACCATATTGAGAAATGATATAGTGCATTAATAAACTAAAAGCTAAAAGAGAAAAGCTGAGAATTTAAGCTTTAGAGTGCAGAGGAATGATTTCATTGATGATTAATTAATAATAGGTACAAGGTTTGGTACAATATATATAACAACTGGAAGAATATTCTAGGCTATGGCACGTATTGATTTATGATTAGTAACACAAAATGTTATGCCGATTCTCTGATATTTGGCTATTTGCTAACATGGATCCTTATCTATATTCTGCAATATTCCAATGTGTGTTGTTGCATGACAGTTTTTGTGCTCCTTCATCACAGTCTGTATTTTATTCTTTATCATGCTTGATATTTGCTACTCCATTATAAACGAATATATATATAATATTATATATTTAAATTTGGGGCGTAGTACGGCTGAAGGTCCCTGCAAAGGTTTCACCAGTCACCATTTTCTAATTAGGTCCCTGCAAAGGTTTCACCAGTCACCATTTTCTAATTACCAATTCCTCTATGAGTCGCTATTTGCACCCTCATTTCTTATAAATACAACCCCTCCCAATACTTACAAAACTACCATAACTTCAAATGACTATGATACCCTTACTACTATAAAGAAAATTCTAAATGCACCCCATTTTTTTTTCAAGCTTGCATTTTCTTCCTAGGGTTAAATAGGTGGTTTTTCTTTAAAAAAAAAAATTCACTATCATGCTATCATGATAATAGCATTCATTATATGCGAAAATGTGCCTTTTTGATAAATGGGAGGTTTTATGGGTTCGGTTTGAATTGGTATTGCAAATTTTGAGTTTTTAGTTTCAAATTCGTGCATTTTTTTCTCTATATTCGAATATGCACGATGACTATTTTTTTTCCCAGTAAATGATGGCATAATCGTGTTACCCATATTTTTCTAAAAAATAATGGCACGGTCATGCCACCTTTTTCCCATAAAAGGTGGGACTATGGCCCTTTTTTATGGAAAAATATGGCACGATCATGCTATCCTTTTTTTTAAAAAAAAAATGGGCATCGTGCCATCTTTTCTTTAGAAAAAAAATGGCACGGTCGTATCATCGTTTTCTAGAAAATAATGGCTACCGTGCCTATTCGAACATAGCAAATATATGCACGAATTTGAACAAAATTTGCAACACCATTTTGAATCCAAACCATAAAACTTTCACTCTATCAAAAATGACATACTTTTGCACCTAATGTTACTATAATAATGGCATGATAGAGAGAAAATTAAAAGAAAAAAATAACTCCTGAGCCCTAGGTTGCACCGCCGGCGTGTCCACGGAACTTTTTTGGTGGTGGGTGTATGTTATTTTTCTTGAACACTTGGTGGGTGTATGTTAAAGGATATAAAATTGAGTATTTTTGCTAGAAGAGTAAAATGAAAAATATAAAGGGATGACCAAAAAAATGGGCAGTAAATACCACCCCTTGCTCATTGAACAAAAAAATAATTTCAAGAATCAGTGTTAAATATAACCCTGGAACAGAGCAAAAACCCCTCCAAGAAACAATGCACAATCTACTGGCTCAAAGACTCCAACTCCACTCTCTCTTCTCCTCCTCAGCGCCATTAACAAGAAGGTACTTCTCTTCAATCCCTCACCTGCAATCTCAGCCCTCGCCGTCCTCTCAACACGACTCCGTAGAGGCAATTTTTCGCATAATCACCACCTCACCAGACGCGCAATCTTTAAAGCGCTCTCTCAGAACATCCCAAATCCCCTTTTCAAATGACCTAATTGATATAGTCCTCAAAAGGGTCCGCTTTTCCCATTCCAACCCGCTTTCAGCTTTGGAGTTTTACAAAATTACTTCAAATACAAATGGGTTTTTTCACTCCCCTTTTTCTTTGGACACCATGTTGTACGTCCTTGGTAGAAACCGTAAATTTGAAGAAATTTGGGAGCTTTTGTTGGAAACCAAGAAAAAGGATCAATCTTTGATAACCCCAAGAACCGTACAAGTTGTTCTGGCTAGAATAGCTAAAGTTTGTTCTGTTAAGCAGACGGTTGAGTCGTTTAAACGGTTCAAAAGACTCGTTTCGGAGTTTGATGTTAGTTGTTATAATGCATTATTTAGGACTTTGTGTCAGGAGAAGAGTATGGCAGATGCTAGGAATGTGTATCATGCATTGAAGCATGATTTTAAGCCAAATTTGCAGACTTTTAATATCTTGTTATCCGGTTGGAAATCATCAGAAGAGGCTGAGGCGTTTTTCGGTGAG
Organism: Rehmannia glutinosa; assembly: GCA_016081115.2. Lineage (NCBI taxonomy): Eukaryota > Viridiplantae > Streptophyta > Magnoliopsida > Lamiales > Orobanchaceae > Rehmannia > Rehmannia glutinosa. The sequence continues at coordinate 502,972 of JABTTQ020000045.1, read as the reverse complement.
ATGAGGGATATGGGAATTGAGCCAGATATCGTGTCGTATAATTGCTTGGTGGATGTATATTGCAAGGGAAGGGAGATGGAGAAGGCATATAAGGTAATAAATAAAATGAGAGATGAAGGGATTGATTTGGATGTGATTACATATACATCTTTGATCGGAGGGTTGGGATTGACCGGTCAACCGGATAAGGCGAGGGAGATTTTGAAGGAGATGAGGGAGTACGGGTGTTATCCTGACGTTGCGGCTTATAATGCAGCAATTAGGAACTTCTGCATAGCAAAGAGATTAGGCGATGCGTATAACTTGATGGGCGAGATGGTGGATAAGGGGTTGAGCCCTAATGCCACAACTTATAACGTAATATTTCGGTCGTTATATTGGGCGAATAATTTGAGTAGCTCGTGGAGCTTGTATTTGAGGATGAAGGAGACAGGGTGTTTGCCAAACACACAATCATGTATGTTTTTGATTCGGTTGATGAGGAGGCATGAGATGGTGGATATGGCGCTCGAGTTGTGGAATGATATGATTGAGAAGGGATTTGGGTCTTATATTTTGGTTTCGGATGTTTTATTTGATTTGCTTTGTGTTTTGGGAAAGTTGGAAGAGGCCGAGAGGTGTTTTTTGCAGATGGTGGAGAAAGGGCAGAAGCCTAGCTATGTGTCATTTCGAAGGATAAAGGTGCTTATGGAGTTGGCCAACAAGCATGAAGCTATTTCGAATTTGTCGGAGAAGATGGCTTCTTTTGGTTCGGCAATCCAGATGAGGAAAAGTTATGTGGATGAACTAGATAAACCTATTTCTGATTTTATTTCGTGCTAAAGTTGAAAAGAAGATTTTATGATATGAGTACAAGCCATTTTTTTAAATTCTTAAAATCCTTGTCTAGAAAGGATGAGCATCCCTTTCACACCCGATGGTTGCATGCATTTGGTAAGCAGTTTTCTTCCAGAATGGTTTATTCAAGATGTTGACAAGCAAATAGTTGAGGAGTGTCGAATGAAATCTATGAAATATGATATAGTATTGCCTCTGTGAAAATAGTTTCTTATTTTGAATTGCTTTGAGAGTGGCAGAAGATTAGCTGTTGTGGGCTCAAGAAAGAGTAATCTGGCATGTGATTTTTGGAATACAGCAAGTACAACATCTGAGGCCTCTCTCTCTTGAGTATGTGTAATGTTTTCACTGTGCACAACTAGATTTTTTGCTCCATTTGAGTATGTTATAAATTGTTCTTTTTTTTTTTTTTTTTTGTAAATTAACCGAGGGATGATTGGCTAATTGCAATGGATTTTAGATGAATGTGAGGCAGTCATACATGGATTGGCTCTATTTGAGGAGTAATTCAATTCTTGGAACTAAGAAACTGTCTTGAGCTCAATGCCTTCATAAGTGCATTATATCTGAGTTATTTTATGTTTGCCTCCTTAATTTTGATTGATAGATTTTGTTCTCCCTTTTTTTTCCCAGCCATTAGACTATAACGGATATGTATATTTTGAAAAGTCCGAATTTGCAGTGAGATTGATATTGATGGTTTATTTGCCCAGGAGATTAACAGGTATATATATTTACTCACGGTGAAATTTGAGGCAGAAATTGATCTTGGGTTTACTGAATTTGCTTCCAGGAGGTAGGGTGATAATTGCCAGGCTCTACTAGGAATTCTGAAAATATTGCAAAGTTCACTTTATAAAAACGATTTATTTTATATATTGTATCATAATGCACGGCCCAAATCATTTACATGTTTCTTTATTTATTTATTTATTAATATTATTAATTTCTTTTTGTTGAAGTTTTGGCCTCAATCCTGCACTTTAGGTTTGCTGGATCTGGATTCTGCTTGGGCAACTGTCACTTATCTGAGTTTAGTAAGGTATGTTTAGCTTATGCCTTTCTTCTACAAAGAAGAGTTGGTTTTAAGTTAACATATAAGCAATTGACTTGGCGTGATGTTGATAGCCTCATATGCATGCTATTTATAATGTTTTGATTACAAGAACCAGGTTTACACATTGATTGAGACTAGTTAATTGTCTTGCAAATAGTTGGCATTACCAAGAATTTTATACTCAATATGCAATGTGGTTTTCTTCGAAGCTTGCAGGATCCTTATATTGTTTATTAGAAACAGAACCTTTGCAAAAACCAAAGAAGCCATAACGGAAACAATCAAAACCCGATTTTCCAATATTTTTTACCTCCATGATCCAAATGTGTATCTCAGATATATAACAAAATTCAATCAAAAACTCAAAATCTGGGCCAAAAAAAAAAAAAGAAAAACAAATATATCTGAAAAAAAAAATCTTTAACATATGCAATATAAAGAAAAGTACTGATATTTCAAATGCTAAAGACAACTTATACCCCTATCAAAACACAAATCTCCGAAACGAAACTAAATTAACAAAGTATAATTTTACTAAAAAAGAGAGAAAATAGCCTAATTTCTCCATAACAATCATACTTTGTGGAATCGATTTATCTACACTCCGATGCCTTCTGTAGTGAGTCCAAACCCAAATGGGAAAAGTGGATCATAGTGTTCATCACCGACATTCATAGGAAGTTGATCCACCGTCTTGAACCACGTTCTTGACAACTTTCCGGTGAAACCATAATCACCAAATAACACATCGGCCACTCCTTGGCCTTCGGTTCCGGGCAGCCATGCCGCCATGAGGGCATCCACTGATGAAAGATAGGGCTCAACCACCAGCGGCCGCCCGGAAATTAGAACCACGACGCACTTAACACTCCCACACACATTCTTCATTGTGCTCAAACCCGGTTCAGGAATAGTAAGGTTCGTATTGTCACCGGCTGTTTCAGTATACGGAGGCTCCCCCACAACCACAATTGCGTAGGAAAAGTTCTCTGCCTTCACGAATTCACTATCAGGTATTTCACTGTAGACAATTTCTGTGTTGGGATCGACCGCATTCAAGATTCCATCTAGTATTGTGGTTCCTGAGCATATAGATTATGTATTAGTCGTTTGTAAAGAGGGCCAAGTTGAATGGAAAATTGAAAGATCAAATTGAACTGAGTCGTGTTGGTATATATGTATTTAGGGATAATTACCAAAACTATCAAGTAGCTTTATCCTATAATCACAAAAAAGAAAAAAATCAATTTATCTTTTAAAATTACAAAAATCACCTTGAGGTACAAATAGTCCCTTGAGGTGTGTATTTGTTGTACAAATTACCCCACTCAGCAAATGCAATTTGTAAAATAGAAACATATGTCAATGGGGTATTCGTAATTTGAATTTGAAAGGTAATTGGGGTTTTTGTAATTCAGGTAAACATTTAAGTATTTGTAATTATTCCATGTATTTATTCTTACCAACGGTGAGGTTTTTGCTATCGAGTCCTTGCCAAGTAATTGTCCAACCCCCACATTGTAATCCCATGTTGTTGGCATGGCTTCCAGCAACTAAAATTTTGGAAGTCTTTTTAGGGAGCGGAAGAACAGGGTTGTCGGCATTTTCTCCGTTCTTTAAGAGCACAAGTGATTTTCTGACTGCCTCTCTTGCCAAATCTCTATGAGCCTGTACCATTTTTAGAATGTGTACAAGGAAAAAAAGTTAATGCTTTTAAGAAGTTAACATAATTTAATCCCGAATGTATTAGTTAACTTACCTGACTCCCCAGTTCATCGACAAAACTGTAATCAGCAATAGGGTTCTCAAAGAGGCCCATGCTGAATTTCACCCTCAAAATCCTTTTGACTGCATCATCAATCCTGCTCATTGGGATTAAGTTGTTCTTGACATGGGATAGCATAATGGTGCTGAATTCTGTGTGATCGTAAGGGACCATAACCTGGATTTCCAACAAATTACTTCATGTCAAGATCTCTCTCTTAAATCTTTTCTAAAAGGGATAATTACAAAAACTACCCCCGAGGTTTGAGCTAGTAACTAAAAAAACCCAAATGTTTTTGAAAATTACAAAAATCCCCTTGAGGATTGATTTTGTATTATACTTTACCCCTTCATAAGCAAAAACATTCAAATACACAAATATTACAGTTAGCTCCATTATATTCAAAGACAGAATCAAACCTCATATATTTTTTTGTAATTGTAATTACCCCAAAACCTAAGCAATAATTTTTGATCCATTTCTAAAATGATTTCATTAAGGTAATTAAACTAATCTGCAAATATTCAACATATGTGAGTGATTTTCTTGGATTTAGACGCTAACCATGTCGATACCAGCATTGATTGCTTTTAGAAGCGAGTCAGAATAGTTAGCATGCTCTGGATAGGTAATTTTGTCTACTCCTTGCCAATCCGAGATGACAAATCCCTGAAATTTTAGAGCATAAGAAGCTTAAGTCTCATAATATTAATGATTAATTAATCAAGAATATATGTACATACCTTAAATCTGAGGGTGCCCTTGAGGAAATTAGTGACAAGATTTCTATTTGCATGCATTTTAAGTCCATTCAAACTTGAAAAAGAAACCATGATAGTTGAAACACCCTTGATGATAGAATGATAGTAACCAGGCATATGAATGCTGAGCAATTCATGCCAATCTATCACTGTATTGTTTTCATTGATTCCATTTGTTGTGCCACCATCACCAACAAAGTGCTTTGCACAAGCCACAACCTTGTCCCTTGTTTTCACAAACAACATAAAACAAATGACAAATGGAACAAATAAAATTTGGAACGAATCCTAATATCTATTTATGTTTACTCAACAATGATATGTAGGGTTGGGAAACAAATTAAATTACTTGATATTCGATACTCGACTTGAAATGGATCGGTAAAAGCTTATTTGAGTTCAGTTCGTTAACGTGACAAATCAAGCTTGAACGCAATTTTTTGTTCGATAAGATGTAAAGCTCAGCTTGAGCTCGGTTTGATCATTAAAAAAATAAATACTATGTATAAAAATATTAAGTTAAGCGAGTTCAATTCGTATTCAGCTCGACTAAAGCTCGTTGAAGCTCGGTTAGATTGATAATCAAACCTAACTCAAACAATTTTTTGAAATTTGATATAAAAAAAAATTGAAACAAGTTTAAACAATAATATGCTTGACTCCACAGGATTCTTATACACCCCTAATTATATGTAGTGCTGGGAAGTTAACAGAAATGGAAGTAATAAACATACTTTCCTCCTAGGTAAGGGACACCCTTTCTTGAATTGGGAGGGAGTTCTCCTTGTAGACCTTCAATAATTTCTGTCATTTGTTCAACAATCTTGTGGTCCTCACTGTAACTCTCGTAACACCTTCCCCATCTTGGATCTCTGCAAACCTAAATTTGTGAAAACACGATTTTCGAATTAATTTAAAGCAAGACTAGAAAAACATAGGAAATTTATACAATTTTTAAGGTGCCAAAAATGTATACCGCAATGCATGGAGCAAAGACATAGGGAATTCCAGTAGCTCTGGCTTCAAGGGCTGTAGCAGCACCAATCCTCTTCACAAGCTCTGGATCTCTGTAAACATGGGATAATGTCCATTGTTGAAGTAAAGATATACTAATTTATAAATATTTATGAATTAAACAATTTGGTTTTTCCATGCCTATGTTGTTCTATGAAAAAAGGTTTATTAATTTGCTGCTATTTTAATTTTTCTACTTTTGTTTTCATATAAAAAAGGCATATATATTATATTACTAACCTGGTAGCCCCGAGGGCAACATTATGAGGAAAAATAGTAGCCTTGTAAACATTATTATGGCCATGCACAGCATCAACCCCATAAATCATAGGAATCCCAAGCCTGCTAGACAATGACCCATTCTGAAACCCATTTACCATCTCCACCCACTCCTCCGCTGTGGCCTCCTCTCGGGGCACGCTCCCGCCGCCGCTGAGAAGGCTGCCGATCGAGAAATCTCTCATGATATCCGGCGTGGCCGCCACCCTGTCCAGCTGGGCCATCTGCGCGATTTTCTCCTCCAGTGTCATCTGATCCATCAGATTTTTTATCCGGATGTTCATCGGCTGGCTCGGGTCCTTGTACAGCAGGTCGATATTCGGGTTCGGATCTCCGGGCATGGCTCCGACCCATGGTGCGAGAAGGAGGGGCAGGAGAAGTAAGAAGGTGGCGAATGTTGACTTCATCATCATTGGTACGAGATGTATAATTTGCAATTGCTGAGAAAAGTTGAGTGTATTTGTGAGGATAGAATTGGATAAATTGGTGTGAAGAATGTGCTTATAAATAATGGTATTAGTGTTGTTGTAGTAGTAGTAGTAGTAAAGAGTCCGGCGTGGGAAGGTGACTTTTGAGAGAAGAATTTGGATAGAATTAGTGGATATTTTGTGGAGGTTTTCTAGGCTGATGTTTAGCAACGGTTTTGTTTTTAATATTATTATTAATTATTAATTTATTATTCCCAGAATTTCAAGATATAGCATAAGTTTGAAAGTGGTTTTTGCTTTGGTAATTGGACGTCTTAATTTAACCCAATTTGTTTTTAGAGTTATTAATTGTTATTTTGAACAAATGTGTGGAGATTTTATTAGATAAGGCAGTTGGGAGGTTCTATTTAAATTAAATAATTATATAACTTTCATAATAATATTTTTTTAATATTTTTTAGCATCATAATCTTAAAACTAGGGATGTCAACGGGGTGGGTCTGGGACGAGTTTAGCTAAATCCGGTACTCGTCCCACCAAAAAAATATTGGACCCCCGCCCGGCCCCGCCCCGCCCCGTCTTGGACCTGGGACCCGACGGGTTAAACCCGCCAGACCCGCTATAATTTTTTTTCCCTGATTACAGTTGCTTAAGAGGCATGTCTACTGCTACTATGCATAAATTCTTCCCGTACAGATTATCATGACAAAAATTAAATAGGATTCAGTGATAAATGATGTCCAAAGATACTAAACCTCCAAACAGAAAACTAATAAGCAAGATTCAACAATTTAGAGCAATCAAATAATCAAGCAAAAGGGTGAAGAAAATTTAGAGAGGGTGGCCTTAAGTGACAGAATGAGATTTCTCTTGTAATTGTAATTGAGAAAGTAAAAGTTAAAATCCTAGTACTTGACTGTAGTGAATAGAGGACTAAATATATTTTTATAAACATAATTTTTTTATATAAATGCATATATATAACTATATATATTTATATATACGGCGCGGATCCAGGGTGAGTCTTATTGGACCCGTTACCCGCCTCGGACCCAGCGGGTTTTAAGCTCGAGTCCACAACCCGGCCTGCGACCCGATTGATCGGGTTTTGACCCGCCCCATTGCTATCCCTACTTAAAATTACAGTAATAACAACAATATCTAATAAGAAACAACTCCAAGACCTACGCAATTTTAAACTTGTACAAATCAAAAATATATATTTTTAAAATTTATACAGATCTAATTGATCCGTAAAAAATAGGGGTGACAATTTTGGCCCGGACCATGGGTACCCGCCCTGTCCCGCCCCAGGTCGGGTCTGGGTATCCCGCCTAGATTTTTTAATATATTTAATATATATTTTACCTATATAATATATATTATAATATAATTTTTATCTATTAATATTATATCTAGCATTTATGACTTGATAATAATAATTTTTGTAAAGAATATTTTATAAATATATTATAAATATATGCTCCATCCGTCTCAAATATATAGTCTAGTTTTGACTTTTCACACAAATTAAGAAAAGTATTAAAAACTACAAATATGCTACATATTTACTTGAATAGTGTAAATTATAAAATGCATATTAAATAAGATTGTAATAGTAAAGTACTATTAAATATAAAAAGAAAAATGGACTATATATTTGGGACGAAGTGAGTATATTTTTTTATTTTTTCAATTTTTTTGCATTTAATTTTATTTAATTTGGGACAGAACAGGTCGCCCCACCCTGTTCCGTGCCAAGGATAGGACCGGTCTGAATCTTTAGATGCCCGATCCGACCCATTGATATCCCTAGTAAAATAAAAAAACTGCAATGAGAACTGCTTATGTCACTACGCGTTAGTTGGGTAATGTCGTGAATCTTCTAATCAAAAGCCCACCAAGTCGATAAACTTATTTCACGGAACAAACTTATTTTTCAATATTACTTAAGTTCTTTAATTTTCACTTTTTCTTAATAAACAAAAGAAAAATGAAAATCAATTCTTTTGGATCGAGGAAGTAAGGCCTTGTTTGTTTATGTTTCCAAGGCCCCATTTCCAATTTCCAACTATTCATAGAAATGGAATCATGTTTGTTTCTAAAATTTCCAATGGAAATCATCATTTCCACTTTCTACTTTTCACATAAAACATCATCTCAAACCTACAATTTCAATTCTCAACCCTATACAACCCTACATCACTTATCAATCACTATACTTATTTTTTAATCAAATTATATATGTGGGACCCTCCATTACCAACTTTATCTACTTAAAATACTACTATATATATCTAATGGGACCCACTAGCCTACAATCTTACAAATATAATATTATATATTCCATTAAAATATTCAACCACTATCAACTTTTCAAATTATTATATTCATAAAATACTATTTCAAAACTATTTAACCAAACATAATCTCATTTCCAAACCTACATAAAACTCATTCTCATTCACTTATCCAAACATAATTCCAATTTTCACACGAAAACCAATAAATTAAAAATTCATTTTCCAACACTAGAAACTAGAAATAGTCCATGGAAACATAACCATACAAGGCCTAAATTTTTCAATAAAATTTAAGCTTACTTAGGATGCTAACTGATGCTTTACCTAATTAAGGCTCAACAAAATTAATTAAAGAAATTAACTTATTTAGCCCAAATTTATGGGTATTTTTGGTCAAAATTTTGATTTTTCTCAACCAATTTTTTGGGTATTTTTTATTTTCTTTTTTGAGTGAAAATAGACCAATTTCTACAATTGACAAGATTTCATTTAAAAAAATAGGGCATAATTTCATTCTGAAATTCCTTCGCTTCAATTACAAACTGAAAAGGCCTAATCCTTTAGGCCTTGGATGAAGATTACATGTCCAGCAGCAACTCAAAAATCCAGTTTCAAGTTCAACATTAAGCCTAATTGTAATAAATACTCGTAATGTCCAAAATTTTGAATATAAATATAATAGCAGAACTTCATCTATAATAAAGTTCTAAGCCAATAGTTTTCTGCAGCTGCTGGTACCTCTTTTTCCTACTTGATGATATTAATATTTCAGTTTTGTTGCCTGGCTTTTGTAGTAAGACCAAATCCAAATGCAAAAAGTGGATCATAATGAGGATCTCCAACATTCATGGGTAGCTGATCCACTGATTTGAACCAAGTTCGAGCGAGTTTTCCTGTAAAACCATAGTCGCCAAACAAAGCATCGGCTACGCCCGGCCCGCCTTCGCTTCCCGGAAGCCAAGCCGCCACAAGTGCGTCTATTTGTGCAAGATAAGGCTCGATCACAACGGGCCGTCCAGATACAACGACCACGACACATTTGACGGCCCCACAAACATTTTTGATAGTGCTCGGACCGGGATCGATAATGCTTAGGTTCTTGCTGTCGCCGAACATTTCGGCATATGGGACCTCACCGACGACAACGATAGCGTAAGAGAATCCGTTGGTCTTGACGAAATTCACGTCGGGATTCTCCATGTAGACGACTTGCGTAGAAGGGTCGACCGTCTTTTTGACAGCACCTAAGATTGTAGTTCCTGCAAAAACATCACGTGCAATGTAAAACTCTGAGTTAAATGACATATATATTTAGGGTAAACTACATAAACTACCCATGAGATTTTAGCCTAATTACAAAAGAATCCAGTCATCTTTCAACCGTTGAAGTTTGTATTTGCTTAACAAAGTATCTGCCGACTGCCCTCAATTGTAAAACTAAAATGATAAGCTCTCTACAAGGTTTAATCAAAATTCATAGGGTCTTGCGAACATACCAACGGTAAGGTCATTGCCTTGAACACCTTGCCATTCGATCGTCCATCCTCCACATTGGTATCCCAAATTATCGGCATGAGTTCCAGCAACTAGTATCTTCGGCGCTTTCTTTGCAAGGGGGAGCAACGGCTGATTAGCGTTCTTGCCGTTCTTCAAAAGGACAAGTGATTTCCTTGCAGCTTCCCTTGCCAAATCTCTATGTTCCTGTAAACAGGAATATAGTTTGTTTGAGCTTCGACCAAAAATGACGATTCAAAATCTACCGATCATAAAAACAGGAAAGAAAGATAAACCTGGTTGCCGAGTTTGTCTGCTAGGCTGAGATCAGCAATAGGATCCTCAAATAGACCCATAACGAATTTGACCCTCAAAATTCTACGTACAGCATCGTCGATCCTGCTCATGGGAATAACATTATTTTTCACTTGGAAAGTCAGATCATCAATGAACTCTGTGAAGTTCTCAGGAAGCATAATCTGCAAAAGTGAAACCAACTACGTTAGAAAAGATTCATAATAGGTAAAGTACTACTCTTTGTAATTAACTCTTTCTCATATTGTTATCAATAATATTCCTCTAGCAGAAAACCAAACTTCCAAGTTGCACTTTGGAGATGATTGTGATCGCAAATCGTATATATTAACTAACCATATCGATTCCTGCAAGAATTCCTGCTTGAACGGAATAAGAGTAGTTCACATGGGGTGGACTTGTAATCCTGTCAATGCCCTGCCAATCTGATATGACAAATCCCTACAAAACGTACGTTCAAAATCAGTAAATCGCAATAGCTATAAATTCTCAGTCTTGACAGATCCAGTTTAAAAAGTCGAAAAAATATGTGAATATTTACCCTGAACTTCAGTTTGTTCTTTAGGAAGCCAGTGACGAGTTCTTGGTTAGCATGCATCTTCTTGCCGTTCCAGCTTGAGTAAGATACCATAACCGTTGCAACACCCTTTCTAATTGAATCAAAATACGCAGGCATGTGGATGTTGAGCAAACCGTTATAGTCGATCACAGTATTGTTTTCATCAATCCCGTTTACTGTGCCACCATCTCCCACAAAATGCTTTGCACAGCCAGCGACTTTTGTCCTTGATAAAGCGAAGATGTTTATTAGTTAATTGGATAGTAATGATGCCATTTAGATTATGAGCTCAGCAAAAATTTATTCAATGTTTCTTGATACTATTTCAAAATTACAGACACAATGTTAAGTGCAGTGAAATGCTAAAGAGTATTTATTTAAATCAAACCTTGATATTTAAGCAGATAGAAAACAGGGCAAATTAGTGGCTAGCATGAAATTTGCCCGGACCTTTTTAAGTCAACTAGATAACAAGTAAAAAAGTGTAATCAAATGTTCCACAAAATAACTAAGGAAGTGATTGCATAAACTTCTGGTTTTAGAAGAAGTGATTTATTATAGCATAAGTAAAAGTAACTGAAAATCAGAAGTCGGTAGCGTTTGCAAATATAATCAGAAGTTGAGAGTGTTTGGTAAAAAAGTTGTAAAAATGTTTAATTGTTTGTAAAAGTCAAACCAGAAGCAGAAAGTTAAAGCACACATCTCCCTCTTTTTAGATTCTGATAAAATGAAGTAGAATCAGAAGTACAAGTTGGCATTTGCAAACAATAACAAGTGATTTCTTTTAGCTAGAAGCAGAGAAACACATTTTTTTTAGTGATTGCAAACACTCCCTAAGTATTTATTGCAACATAAGGCTATTACTTTCACCTCTCAATGCAACTTGATGCTAGTATTAACAAACTTTTTGGCATGTAACAACATCTGACATAATAATTCAGTTGAGCGATAAAAATAAATAAAACTCATCCCAATTGACATCAGGACAGTCAAGTGATGCAAATGAAACCTATTTCAAGATTTTCAGGAAATGTTTAAGTAAAAAAATAACTGCATATTTTCAAAGTTCACCATGTGGAGCAATAAAACAAAAACGGAAAACGAATAAACAATCCATACTTTCCAGCGACAAAGGAACACCCTTGCGGGAGTTAGCTGGGAGATCACCCTGTAAACCAGGTATAATCTCAGTCATGGTTTGAACAATCTTATGGTCTTCACTATAACTTTCGTAACAACGACCCCATCTCGGATCCCTACATACCTGTAAGAAAACAGGATAATCAGACGTAAGTAAGAACGAATAGTTGAACTTGAACACGAATAGGACGTCTTAGCAAGTTTGGCAGAATTTTGCTTACAGCAATACAGGGTGCAAAAGCATATGGAATTCCAGTGGCCCTAACTTCCAATGCAGTGGCAGCTCCAATCCTCTTTAATAGATCTGGATCTCTGTTTACAATTTATTACAATTAATTAAATTAAAAAAAGTCCAAAATTACCATAGCGGATCAAAATAATAAGCATGACAATGACTCATCTTCTTATAGTATCCTCGTACTTCCATTTTTATAGTTTAAATATAACATGGAATAAATATTGTAGGAACAAAGATTGAATTTTAGCAAATAAATCTCGTTTATTGTTTAATTTTTCCTCTTACTTGGGCTGCTATAATAAACAGTAATTTTCTTTTGTGTTAAGACCATGGATATCTTATTAAAAAGAACACATATAGGGAGTGTTTGCAAACTCTAAAAACAATGATTCTCAGCAAAAAAACAACTATTTTTCCATCTAAAAGCTGAGAATCAAGAGTTTGCAAAACACTCCCATAATCAAAGAGATCATAATCATCCCCAATTTGATAACCAGTTTTACGGATTGGAAAGAAACCCAATATTTCAAATTCCCCAAATTTTAATGATATCATATTTATAATATTCTGACAACAAAATTTCTATCACAGAATAATTTACTAAGTTAGAGCTGGAGTGTAAAGATAACTTTTTTGGAAGTAAAGATAGTTCTAAGTTCACAGTTTCAACACAGGACAAAAAAATAAAATATCTGATAAGATCCAGCTGAACTGAAGTCAACAATGGCGGACATAATTTTCCAAGTAAAAATCAAACTCAACGCGTAGTTTTCCTTCCTAAAGTGATAAAACAAACACAAACACACACAGAAAAAAGCACCTTCAATGAAATTTATTCCAAGAAAAAGTTATCTGCCCTGACCAACCAAACAGAAACAATTTCACACGCTAAACTTTAGGGAAAAAACACACACAAACACACACACACACACACACACATTTTCACATATTCTGGTGAAGATTCAGAGTAATATACTTGCCTGGTGACCCCAAGTCCAACATTGTGAGGAAAGATAGTAGCCTTGTACACATTGTTATGACCATGGACAGCATCAATCCCATAAATCATAGGAATTCCTAGGCGAGTCGAAATAGCACCCTTTTGAAGATCATTCACCATATTCACCCACTCCTCAGCTGTAGCTTTTGGACCTGGTACACTTCCTCCTCCACTTAAAACACTCCCTGCCAATAATCAATTCTTTTTTTCAAAAAAAATAATTAAATAACAAATTAAAATCCCATAAACCCATTTCACCCTGACAATAGAGAAAATAAAGTGGCCAAAATCAAAGCTTTCTTCTTAATAATCAAACAAAAAAATAAAAATCCCACAACCCCATTTTACTTGATAATATAAAAAATGAAGAGATCTCCATGAAACCAAATAAAAAAAAGTGTATTCACTAAAAAAATAGTATATTACCAATGAAATATTTCTTCATGACATCAGGGGAGGCTAGCTTCCTCTCAATCTGAGTCATCTGTCCGATCTTTTCTTCAAGAGTCATCCTCTTCATCAAGTCTTTGATTCTAACATTTAATGGCTGTTTGGGGTCTTTGTATTTCAAGTTCTCTGCTTCTGTAAAAGCAGCACACAAGCATAGCACCACCAAAAAACATATGGGCATCGAAAATATCCGTATTGTATTCACCCCCATTGCTGTTTTTCTTTGGAACCTCTGTACACATTATCAAAGCAAAGAAAATCAGTACACATATAAACAAACAAATGAACAAACATCTCATCTTCATTTGTGTGCTAAATGCTAACAGATTTTTTAAGAAAAAAAAAAGTTGTTGAAATTAAAATGTTTAACAAGTAATACATACCAATATCTAGACCAAACAGAGCTCGCAAGGTGGAGGAGATGGAGTGCTTCAGTTTGTTAAAGTGGGTGTGTATGTAAAGATATATATAATGTTGGAAACAGAGAGTGTGGATTGGGGGTTGGGCTAGCCGCTAGTGGGTGGGAGTGGGGTTGGGGTTTTAAAAATAATAAAGGGTAAATTGCAGTTTCAGTCATGGAATTATAGGATGTGGTAAATTTGGTTTTTTTTTAAATTTTATTTGGTTTGAGGTAATTTTAATTTGCCCCCAAATTATAGGAGTGTTTTTTTCTTATTCACTTAACTTTGAGTTGTTTTATTTTATCTCTTAATATCATTGATTGTTGCACTTAAATTTATAATTTCCAAATTTACCTCTTATTTTATGGTTATTTTATTTTTGATATCGAAAATAGTATCATAGCATAGGTTTCTTAATTAAATTTACCATTAGTTAATATTATTTGTATATTGACTAACGGTGATGAGATTTTGGAGGAAAATTGATCCAAATAATTGTTCGACATGTAATAGTTACAGACACAGTAGCGGGTATATTGACTCATGTAAATTGCACCAAAATTTTGGAATTTTCATACCTCCACACAAAAATTTAGAGTTTTCAATGATATAGTTGCTTTCGATTGTAGAAAACTTCATATATGATCAAGATTTCTAATTTATGTATGGGGATTCGAAAATCTACTACTTGTATGGTTGTATTTCCAACACCAATTTTCCAATTTCCAACTATTCTGTAAAATGAGTTTATGTTTGTTTGAAAAATTTTCAGTAGAAATGAAGTCATTTTCAGTTTTCACTTTTTTATGGAAATTATTCTTTTGAAAACACAATCAAATAAATTTTCATTCCAATTACGCAAAACCTGGTAAAAATACACTACAATCACGCAAACCTATGTCAAAAATACATTTGAAAAACTATAACCAAACATATTCTCATTTTCAAACGAAATTGACAACAAACCAAACATATTTTCAATTCTCATACGAAACCAATAAAGTTTGAAAATTCACTTTCCAACACTAAACCTGGAATTGGGCAAAATACATCCATACGAGCTCTACAATTTTCTAAATTCACATGCACTTTAATTGAGATTTCTGAGCAATTTTGAAATTTGCGGCGAATTGAAAACTAAGTCCGTGAGTTTTCAAAATATATCGGGTGCTTTTGCCAAAGGAAATTTAAAAATAACTAATTTTGCAACACTACTATAATTACAGGACTAGAAAGATTAAAATTTAATTCGTAAAAACATAATGAACCAAAATCGAAAACATTTTTTTATTTGATAAGAAAAAAATTGGACTCGATTAATACAAAATTAATAAGATACATGTAAACATATTAAGTTACTTTTAATTTGTGTACACATTAAATTCCACTCAAAAATTTGAATATTTATCATTTAGAAATGACACACACTTATATGAAATAGTCATCAAGGTTGATCCTAATTCAAATGGAATTTTTCAACAATAATATATGGGTCCACTAAATTGAATATGATGTTTGTCGATTTCGTAAATATCGTACTGCATGGGAAGGTGGCGGTGGTGACACTGTCTGTCACTTTTTTTAGCATCTCTAGACTAGACACACAGCTTTTCCTTTTCTTTTCTGACAAATGGGTACGCGGAGAAGAGTACTGATTCCGGGTCGGGACCCACCTGTTTGTAACGGATCTTTTCTTCAATTTAAAACGAATTAATCTTTGTTTATTTTATTCCTGGCAATTAATTACCATTAATCTTGTTTTTAATTTGAAATATTTATTTACATGAAATGTCCCACTTTTTTTCCTGTTTCCAAATTCAAATTAATGACCGTTGCTTAAAAAACGTTCTCATTTTTTTAGTTGCATAAAATCTCTGTTAACGTGTTAAGGAGAAACGAGGGATTAATTATTTGTTCAAGAGTAAACGTCACGCGGAAGAGAGGTTGAATAATATTATTGTAAGATGGCGATTCAAAAAAAATTATTAAAAGATGGGCTAATAATTATCGGAATTCTGCTGTCTGTCTAATTTAATTTTTTTTTAGGGAAAATCTGTAGCCATAATAAAAGTAGTCAAAGTTAATGATTGAGATGCTTAGGCTGTACTTGGTTGTGAATAACTTTGTGAAATTTGGCTGGCAAATTTTTTTTACGGATGTAAGGGTGATTGTTTGTGAAAATATTTCAGAAAACCAACTTGAATATATTATTCATGTTTTCTTATTTGACAATTTTGACCCGTCTTAAAAAGCAATGTCAGCAAAATTTTATTTTTCATCAATTTCTTTATTTGTTACAGTACACAAACGTGTCAGAACCTCTCGTTTCACTTCTCATTTCATTCTCTTCCGGTGGAATGACGCAATAGCCGATTCCGGCGAGAAACCCAAATAAAACTTCTTCCAGATTACATTCTCTTCTCCACAAGGCCGTAAGGTGTTAAACGAGATCTGATACGGCCATGTTTGAAGGTGATTAAGTTGGCTAGTTTTTACAACCACTAATGGCGAAAACAACAACAAATGAGAAGACGACGCATGACAACATGGACGGAGGTGGACTGCGAAAGCTGGACTAGGAAGAAGATGATGAATGAGGATGAGTGGTGGGGATGGTGGAGGTGGTGAGGGTAGTGGGGCTGGTGAATTATATGTGATACATTTTAATTTGATTTTTGGAATTTCATTTTTCTTCAAAAGATTTGAACGCCAAAATCTTGTAGCAATATTTTCTCACTTTTGTTTAATTTAAAGATTTATTTACTTTTTGAAAAAAAAAATTTACTTGAATTTTCTATATTAGATGTTTTTGTATCCCATATTTCTCTATATTAATATATTGATATACACTTACTATAGTGGTAATTTATTAATTAAAATAAATATTGAGAAATGCCTATTATATATTGATAAATTACACCATAATGTGTTATGCTAAATAACCATCATATCTAAACATTTTTTATAAATTTTTCTATAAAAACTTCTCACATCCAATCACCATCTTAAAACAGTTTCCCATCACATCAATTATAATCATTACTTTTCACTCCACAAACAATCACACTCTATAATTCTCTTTTCATTTTTTAAATTTTTTTTCACTACTATTCTCTCATAAAATGAAAGTGGATGGAATGAAAGCACAACCAATCACAGCCTTAGTTATCCATTTAGGTTTACATAATTACATTTCAATATTTTAATTTCCAATAATGATTAAAATTAATTTTCCTATGTCTAAGCCAATTCAGATACTTCATGGTGTCATTTATTATATTTTAATTTTTCTTATATGCATATACATGCGTGCTAAGTGTATAAATATCTCTTTAAATTTACACTTGGTGTTGATCATAATCATATATGCTTGGCGTGACTAGAGTTGTCAAACATGTCGCATGGATGTTGGTCCATTCAACCAAGGAAAAAAAATCAGGTTGGACCAAACCAAACATAAATCAGATAGTTATTTCTAGAGCTTATCCCAATCCAGCCCATGAAAAACAATTCAAATGATTGGACCGATCAGCCCAGTGTTTTGGCTCAAATGGACCTAGCCAAATAGATTCAGTTCACTTATCGCTTCTAAAAAATCACAGCCCAACATTTCACCTGACCGGCCCATCAAGCCGAACTGATTTTGATAGCTCTAGGCTTGACCATGACATCAAATTTAAGATACAAATTTACAAACAAAATTGGAAATCAGATAATGTTCAAGTAGTTGAAACTCTCAATCCTAGACCAGAGATGTGTGATTTGATTCTCATTACTCATCCTCTCCCAGTATTTGTACTAAAAAATCTAGACCAGAGATGTGTGATTTGATTCTCATTACTCATCCTCTCTCAGTATTTGTACTAAAAAAATAGTTCAAACCAAATTAAAACAAATAACACAAAGTGTTCTATAACAAGAGATAGCCACGAATTTTCCTTTATATTTTTTAGTATATATCATGGGAGGAGAAGGATGATGAAAATCAAACCCAGACTAAAGAGTTTTAACCACTCGATCACCATTCAATTTCGGAAATACGCACGAATTAGAGTACGAGATCCCTGAAAGAGTTTAAGATAATTCTTTTTTATCCTATAAGAAATTCTACACTAGTCAAATATAGCAAAGTTATTGGCAGTGACACTTAACATGAAAAAAATCAAACTATGAACACAAATGGCATCATCACGCACCAAAGAATAAATGTGGTTAATTGAACTCACTGGGATGCTTTCATCACCCTAGGACTAGTGGTAAGACCGTAACCAAACGGAAACAGAGGATCGTAATGTGAATCGCCAACGTTCATCGGAAGCTGATCGACGGTCCTGAACCAGGTACGCGCAAGCTTGCCCGTAAAACCATACTCACCAAACAGAACATCAGCAATGCCTTGGCCTTCTGTCCCGGGTAGCCAAGCAGCCACCAACGCATCGATCTTTTCAACGTACGGCTCAATAAAAACGGGCCGTCCAGAAATGACCACCACCACACATTTCACATATGCGCAGACATTGGCGATCGTGCTGTAACCGGGCTCCGCTATAGTCAAAAAGTTGCTATCACCGGACGTTTCTGCGTAAGGTAGCTCTCCGACAGCAACTATGGCGTACGAGAAATTGTTGGCCTTGAGAAATTCTGTATCGGGGTTCTCATTGTAGACAACTTCAGTAGCAGGATCAACCGAATTTTTAATGGCTGTCAAAATCGTAGTTCCTGTGAAGCAATTTTTTAGCACCATTCATCAGTTGTAATGGTGTGATGATAACAAGAACAAAATGACAGATATGTTTGATATAGAATTGGAAAGGCAATTATGAACTTTCTGGTTTTGGTCAAGCATTGCCATAATTTCACATGAATTTAAGGATCCACCAAATAATTTTGTCCTACAATTTTTCTGTATGCTCAATTTGAGCTAAACTGTACATCAATATTTTAATAATCGGACTGGTGAGCAAACCGATCTTACTACAAGCTTTGCGGTTCAATCGCCGGTCGAACTAGTTGATCAAAATTAGTTGTATTTTTAATAAAATAATAATGTAATACTTTAATTATTGTGTAATACATGTTAAATTTCAAGTTTTTAATAAAAGTCAAAATATAACAATAATAAAATAACTAAAGGTTGGCAGATTTTGACCGGTTCAAACGGTTTTTGACTGGTTTTAACTAGTTCAATCACAATACGGCTTTGAGGGCTAGCCGGATCAGGCTGGCCACAGGTTCTCAATTAACCGGTTAGACCGATTGGTCCGTATTTTGGAACAATGCCATATGCCCATAAACATAACCGGTTAAATCTTACCAGCTGTGATGTTGCCGCTTAGTCCTTCCCATTCTATGGTCCATCCACCGCACTGATTCCCTATATCATCGGCATGACTTCCAGCCACAAGTATCTTCTCAGACGTTGTTGGAAGAGGAAGCAACGGCTCGTTTCCATCTTTACCGTTCTTTAGCAGCACGAGCGATTTCCTAACAGCTTCCCTAGCCAATTCTCTGTGCTCCTGTTGCAAAAATAATTTATCAGCAAAAGAAGGCTCATTTTTAAGCAGTTAATGAGTAAAAAGTAACAGTGGACCTGGCTTCCCAGATGATTAGCCAAACTGAGATCAGTCATTGGATTCTCAAAAAGGCCCATAATAAATTTGACCCTCAAAATCCTCCTCACTGCATCATTGATTCTGCTCATTGGGATCACATTTTTCTTAACTAATAAAGTCAAATCATCAATAAACTCCACAAACTCATCTGGAACCATAACCTATGATCAAAACAGATTAAATTCATGTCAACATGTAGATCTTTATGTGGAGTGAATTTCATTAAGATGAAGTTTTAAGAAAAGGATAATTACAAAAACTACCCCTCAAGCTTGGGTTAATTACCAAAAAATCCACATGTTTTTGAAAATTATAAAAAAGCCCATGATATTTGATTATGTATTACACTTTACCCCCTTCATAAGCAAAAATATTTCAAACAACTCCTTTACATTTGTGAAAATATTGCAACTACCCGATTATATCTAATACAAAATCAAACCTCAAGGATTTTTTTGTAGTTTCCAATCATCTCTGGGTTTTTTTTTTTTAATTAACCCAAACCTAAGGGGTAGTTTTTGTAATTATCCCAAAAAAATTAAGATGAAGTTTACAGCATTTTCACTTACCATATCGATTCCAGCGTGAATACCGGCTTGAACAGAATACGTATAGTTTGCACGAGGTGGGGTGGTTATTCGATCAATGCCCCACATATCAGATATGACAAAGCCCTGAAGTTCAAATAAAAATAATTATGGCATTTTTACAGGCAAGATTCAAGAAATTTGAGGAACGTATTATGCAGAATATCTTTACTTTGAATTTGAGTGTTTTCTTTAGGTATCCAGTTATGAGATCATAATTAGCGTGCATTTTTTCTCCGTTCCAGCTCGAGTAGGATACCATCACCGTTGCAACACCCTTTTTGATCGAGTCGAGATAAGCAGGCATATGAATGTTTAGCAATCCATTCCAGTCTATAACTGTGTTATTCTCATTGATACCATTGGTTGTGCCTCCATCTCCTACAAAGTGCTTTGCACAACCCGCAACTTTTGTCCTTTGACAGCCAAAAAAGAATGAAAAGAAAACGAATATCAATCAAAAAGTTGGAAATTCTAGAGTGAAAGATTCTGTACATGATAAGATCTTTATAAGAATCAAAATATTCTTTAAAAAAAAGGAATAGGCTTGCAGCTGACTAAGCCCGTCGACAAAAGACATGATAGAATATTCTTGTGTACCTTGGACCCACAAATGGGAGATTTTTTGGATAATTCAATGGAACATCTCCTTGTAGACCAGGAATGATCTCTGTCATTGATTGAACAATTTCATGATCTTCGCTATAACTTTCGTAACAACGGCCCCATCTAGGATCCCTGCAGACCTGCAAAGATAGGACTAATGAATTGGTCGAAACTATGGGATAAATTATAAGTCAAGTACATGATAGAATTAACGTCATTTACCGCTATACAAGGAGCAAAAGCGTAAGAAATCCCAGTTGCTCTAACTTCAAGAGCTGTTGCAGCACCTATCCTCTTAACAAGCTCTGGATCCCTATTGAAATTTCATAAAAGTTAATTATTTACAAACATGTAATGCAATGGCTTAAATTATCAACTATCAGATATAAACTTCTTGAATCCATTAATATGATAATTATTGATCTTAAAAAGTGGACTTGCCGAGTAACTCCAAGACCGACATTGTGAGGGAAAATCGTGGCATTGTAAACGTTATTTTGTCCATGAACGGCGTCAATACCGTAAATCATAGGTATTCCAAGACGGGTCGAAAGAGCACCCTTTTGAAACTCATTCACCATATTGATCCAAGCTTCGGCTGAAGCCTTTGGGGCTGGAACACTTCCTCCACCACTCACAACGCTTCCTGTCGATGAGTTTTTTAACGAAACAATTTTCCATTTCAGCTTAACATGGAAACCAATATGAATCTACTTCAACATTGCGAAATGAACTAAACCAGACAAAGTTATTTTTGACCAAGAAATGAAATCCAATCTTAAAATTCTTGGCTGAATAAAAAGATTAATATCTGCACTGATTCAAGAAAATCTTATTCTGCGCCTCATCAAAAATGATCTAACGCTTCATTTGAATTAATGGATTTGAAACTAAGAATTTCAAATCCATAATAATGAATTCGCTTGTTTGATTAATCTCATAATACTATGGATTTCAAATCATTGAGCTCTTATTTTGTAAACTATTTTTTTGAGCCTATGTGGTGAAATTCAAATCTATCTGGAGTCATTTGAAATATTTTTCTCAAATCATTTCATCAAATCCAAATATTTCCCTCCAAATGCAACCTAAGGTTTTTCAGACAATTTACTCATCCATAAAATTCATCAAAATGATTCATTTGCCACTACAATTTGTTCATCTGTCACCAAGAACTGGAGTATAAGTTAACCAATCCTGAACATTCTTGGCTGAAAAAAATACTACACAAAAAAAAAAAAAAAAAAAAAAAATCTGCATTGATTCAAGAAAATCTTGAGAGGAAATTCAAAATTGCGCAAACAGGGTCTGGATTGCAAGAATTTTTCACTTCATCAAAACTTACCTAAGGTTTTTTTTTTCCAAACAATCAGTGACAACAAGCAATATACTCATCCATAAAATTCAACAAAATTATATATAAAAAATTATTTGGCACTCATACCAATAAAGTACTTCTTCATGATATCTGCAGATGCAACTTTGCGCTCAATCTGTGTCATTTGTCCAATCTTTTCTTCAAGAGTCATCCTCTTCATCAAGTCTTTGATTCTAACTTTTAATGGCTGTTTTGGGTCTTTGTATTTCATGTACTCTGCTTCAACGGCCGCCGTGCAAAGCCACAGCACCACCAGCCCCGCCGTTATATGGGCCACAAGCCTCCCCATGCTGATCATCAATAATCTTGTACCTGAAACCCGAAACCCATCAACTAAAAATCTTCATCTATATTTTTTTCCCCTATTGGTACCCAAGATTTATGAGAATTTACAAAATCTGCATATCATGTAGTACTCAATACATTGAAAAATGAAAATGTTCCAAGAAAATAAATCCCCCATTAATGTTGATGTATTATGCTACTAATTACTATTTTCTTGAATCAAAGTAACCCATGCAAACCTAGCCATTAACATCAACTAGAAGAATACTTTGACTCAGATATTATTTTCTTTATATAAAAAAAGAACATAGGAAACCTTGCTTACCTGCAAATATCTTAGACCTTCAAGACTGAAAAGGGTAATCAAGAATGTGAGTGGTTTCCTCACAAAAAAAAAATGGGAATGTGAGTGGTTTCTCTTTTCTTGTGATGGAAATTTATAGTTTCAAAATTTTTGTTTTGGCAGAGTGATTTAGCGCCTTAAAAAATGGCGTATATGCTGCTTTTAATAATGGGTTATTGTTATTCAATTTCATACGTTTTTTCCCCCTATTCTATACTATTATTTTCACGATTAGTACCAGTATATTATCCGATCATCAAATTGGTACAAGTCAGGGGGGAAATAAATGAAAAAACTGACATGTAAATTTTATCCATTTTCTTATCCAATTATTTCATTCAAGTTGCCGTGTTTACTTAATATCTTAAATGCCATAATGACTTTGTATTGCTTTAAAGAATGGGCAAAAGATTTCATATGATTTTCTCTATATATTATTCACATCTAGATCGGCATTTGATTTTCAATCTTCCATTAATGAAATATACAACTGCTTTTATACCATCCATCTTGAAGGATGTAACTGAAATAAATAATTGGGGTCTTATATAAAATAAAAGATACTTCATAAAAAATATAAGTAAACGGGGCTCTTTTATGGAATAAAAAATGCGCCACGTCGATGGCATTTTGAATTAAAAAATTATAATACTTCATTTTATTGGTATAGGTGATTGGGTAATAGATATCGCTTTATAGGAGGAGGTTGTGCACCCTTGATTACATATTTACATATACTACTATCAATATGTTAATTTATAAATCATTTTTTAAAACTTAATTATAAAATCTGATATGTACCTATCTAAAATTACTCTTCTATCCTCGCCTATTGGAGGGAATGACCTGAGGGGGCTAGGATCCACGGTTTACTTGGTGTCGGGGCACAACCCAAACCGAGGTCATGGATCGGGTCGCCTACCCGACCCGACCTAATAGAATGGGTTCGAGCTGGCCTATACACTATTTAAGAGCGAGGTTGCGACCTGAGCCGAGGTGGTCGTCCGGGTACACCTCGTACGGCACCGTACGAACCCGTACAGCCAGGAGATTCAGCGCCTATAAATACGCCACTGTTCCATTGCTACAGGTATCACATTTATTGCTATTCACCTCGCTTTACATTTACTAGCGACCTAACACCTGTACTGACTTAAGCATCGGAGGGTCTTAGCTGGGAATCCTCCCGGCTAGCCTAACGTTTATCTGTCTTACAGGACCCGAACCGAAAGTACCTAGACTCGAGACGAACCGACCCGACCCAAAGTACATCTGATTTGCTCACACCCAAATCAGTTGGCGCCGTCTGTGGGAAAAATACTTAGGTCAAAAGTGAATATGGACGAGACCCCAGTGAAAGCAAAAGGAATACCACCTTGTGGACTAAACATGGAGGAGACACCAATAAGATTTGAAGGAAACAACACCTCGAGGAGATCCCCTTCGTTGTTAATTCAAGAGCAACATCAAAAGGAAGCGGAGGATCCCATGATCAACATGCGAACCAAATGACTTTGAGAAAATGTTGGAAAGAATGTTAAACGATAGGAAAGGAAAGGCAGAGCTCCCATGGTTTCTCCCAGGAGGTACCTAAGACAAGAAACCAACAAAAATGTTTGCGCAGATAAAGAGCAAGGAGAGATGAGAGGAGGTGGCTAGTCACCAAGCGCCCACGAGCGAGGCGGCGGCGAGGCGAGGCTAGCGCGAGCTCCAGGGTGGCGGATATAAATGAACTCAACGAGCAAATTGAGCAAGCTACTCGGAAGTGGACCATTTGAAGAGAAGAGGGCGATCAACTACGCATTGCAAAAACGAGGTCCCCATTCTCCCCGTAAATTTTGGCGAAAGTCGTTACTACGAGTTTCAAGCTCCCGATCTTCCTAAATACGATGGGAATAAGGATCCTCAGAACACTTAACTTTTGATCACGTAATGCGGCTTTATGGATGATCGGATGCCATGAATGCCAGGATATTTATCACCACACTAAAGGGAAAAGCGCAGAATGGTTCACGCGGCTACCCATGGGAACCGTAGTATCTCCTATGAGCAATTGGCAAGAAAGTTTTTATATCGGTTCGCTAGTCGAGAGCTCGAAGGTCAGCGACCCACCTCTTCACCATCAGACAAGCGGAAGGCGAGCCACTTCGAGACTTCATTAATCGGTTTAATGACGAGGTGCTCGAGGTGCAAGATATGAGGATCGATATGATGACAAATATATTGGTGCATGGTTTGAAAAATGGAGCACTAGCTTCAGCCTTAGCTCGTAACCCCCAGCGGATAAGGAGGAATTGATGGGGATGACCCAACAATATATTCAGGAAGAGGAGATGAATGAATTGAAGGATCATGAATGGTTAGAAGCGGGTCAGGAGGTGCGCGTAAGAAAGGATCCGAAAGAGAGACCTCGTTTTAAGTCTAAAAAAGACCATAAGCGAGGTCGAGATCAGGATCGATCGCGACTGGCACGATTTACCAGATACACGCCGCTAAATGTTCCCCGAGTACATGCCTTAATGTCCATCGAGGGAAAAAATATGATAAAGTGGCCAAGAAAGATGAAGGCCATAAATGAGATGAAAGAAAATATTGCCATTTTCATAAAGATCATGGCCATGATATAGAAGAATGCTTCCAATTAAAAGACGAAATAGAGCGACTCATCCAGCAGGGGTACTTAAAAAATTTTGTAAGAGTAAGGGAAACTGAGGATGAGGAGCGAGGTCAGGGAAGAGTGGCGAGGCCAGGTTCGCCCCCGAGGCATAAGTTGCGAGGAAGATCTGAAGCTCGTTTCCCTATAAAGGAAAGAGTAAATTAGCATCGCGAGCAATCTGAAGCGAGGCGAGACCGGCAAGATGAAAATTTGCCGAGGAGGGGGGTGATACATGTGATCGTTGGAGGCCCAAGTGGAGGTGACTCGCAAAGTGCGAGGCGGAAGAATATGCGAATCTTGGCTCATACTCCCAAGAGGGTTCTGAATATTTTGAATATCCAGGAAGCAAACCCAATTTACCTTTGATAATCGTGACCTTGTGGGAGTAGAAACAGGTCAAAATGATCCAATGGTGATAACAATGGATATTGCGAACTTCGCAGTACAAAAGACCTTGATAGATAATGGGAGCTCGGCGGATGTGATCTTTATGCAGGTCTTAAGGAAGATGGAATTAGACGTAGCAACGCTGCAACCGGTGGATACACCATTAACTGGGTTCGGGGGAAGCAAAGTGATCCCGCTAGGTACTATCGACCTCCCGACCTCGCTAGGAACGGCCCCATGCCGAAAAACAGTTATGATTAAATATTTAGTGGTCGACGCTCCGTTTGCATACAACGTCATTTTGGGTAGGCCAGGTTTAAATCAGTTCCACATATCATTTGAAGATGAAATTCCCAACCGCAAATGGGATTGGTGAAGTATATGGAGATCAGAAAAGTGCAAGGGAGTGCTATAACTTGTCACTGAAGAAAAAGAAAGGAGAGCGGGAGATGAGAACTATTAGGCAAATTGAGAGAGAGGAGGAGGCAGGAATGAGCAAGAAGGAGAAGGAGAAGCATAAAAAGGCTCGAGTGATGGAGTATAGAATCGAGCCTACTGAACAGTACAAGGTAGTCGAATTGGATCCAAGCGACCTGAGCAAGTCGACCAGAATTGGCTCCCAGATGGATCCTAACTATCCAATTTTTGAAGGAGAATGCGGATATTTTCGCATGGAAGGCTATGGATTTCAAAGGTATTAGCCCAGAGGTCGTAGTGCATCGCTTAAATGTCGACCCCGAGGTGAAACCTATTAAGCAGAAGAAGCGAAGTTTTGGAGGAGAAAGGAACATGATCATCGAAAGCGAGGTGAATAAGTTGCTCGAGGCGGGGCACGTCGTCGAGATCCAGTTCACCGAATGGCTATCTAATGTGGTGATTGTTCCCAAAACAACTGAGAAGTGGAGGATGTGTACAGACTTTACTGATTTAAATAAAGCATGTCCAAAAGATCCGTACCCCTTACCTCGTATTGACCTCCTAGTGGACTCTACGGCAGGGTGTGCTCTATTAAGTATGATGGACGCGTATCAAGGTTATCATCAAATTTTCATGGCGGAAGAGGATCAGGACAAGACCTCATTTGTTACTGAAAAATGGGGTGTATTGCTACGTGGTGATGTCGTTCGGCCTAAAGAATGCGGGAGCAACTTATCAACGTCTAGTCAACCTCATGTTCAAAAGCGAGATTGGGCAAACCATGGAGGTTTATGTAGATGATATGCTGGTCAAGAGCGAGAATCAGGGGGACCATCTGGAACATTTGAAGCGAGCTTTCAACATCATGCGAAATTATGGAATGAAGTTGAATCCAACAAAGTGCACTTTACGGTGCGAGGTGGAAAATTTCTCGGGTTCATGGTTAATGATAGGGGGATTGAAACAAACCCGGAGAAAATTAAAGCTATACTGGAGATGGCCTCCCCAAGGACCGTGTGAGAGGTGTAGCGACTCACGGGAAGCTAGCCTCACTAAACAGGTTCATTTCGAGGTCAGCCGATCGTAACCTACCTTTCTTTGCTACTTTAAAAAATATGAAAAAATTTCAATGGATAGAAGAATGTGAAAAGACCTTTGATAAATTAAAATCATATTTAAGCTCGCCACCATTATTGTCAAAGCTTGAAAAAGGGAAACCACTTTTCTTGTACTTGGTTGTTTCTAAGCGAGCTGTAAGCTCGGTTTTAGTCAAGGAGGAGGGTGGCCTGCATAAGCCGGTTTATTATGTGAGTAAGATGTTGCAAGGAGCGAAAGAGAGATATTTAGAAACTGAAAAGTTGACATTAGCCTTGGTGGTAGCAGCAAGGAAGCTACGGCCTTCTTTTCAATCGCACCAAATCATCGTCTTAACAAATCAACCTTTGAGGCAAATTTTAGGAAGACCGGAGTTGTCAGGTCGCTCAGTTAAATGGGCAGTGGAATTGGAAGAATTTGATATCAAGTATCAATGTAAATCGGCAATTAAAGCCCAAGTTCTAGCTGACTTCGTTAGCGAGGCAATCGTAGAAGAGTCGGCGACCCAGAGCGAGGTCGCGTGGCTCTTACATGTGGATGGTTCATCAGTGGCAATTGGAGGTGGGGCTGGAGTTTTGTTACAAGGACCTGACTCTTTTGAAGTTGAAATAGCTCTAAAGTTGGATTTCGAGGTTACAAATAATGAGGCAGAGTATGAAGCCCTAATTGCTGGGATGAAGTTAGCACACAAATGCAATGTAAGAAGGCTCGTGGCATATACCGACTCTCAGTTAGTGGCGATGCAGATGGAGGGCTCTTTCGAAGCCAAAGATAAGTCTATGTCCAACTACTTGAGTAGGGCTAAGAAGTTAGTAGAAAATTTTGAAGATTTTCAGCTGAAACAGATTCCTAGAGAAGAAAATGAGAGGGCTGATGCATTAGCACGTTTCGCTAGTGCCGTCTCAGGGTCGAGTTCGAGGAAGGTGATAGTGTTAGTAGTGAAGCACTCTGAAATGAACTCAGAAAACGAGCCTCTTGACCAATTCTCAAAGGAGACCTTAATTCTTCATATAGGGATTCGAGTAAATTGGATCGAGGGAATTAAAGAATTTCTTAAAACAGGAACCTTGCCAACAGATCCAAGCGAGGCGAGGAGGATACAGACTAGGGCACCTAGGTTCCAAATGATAGGAGATGAAGTGTATAAGAGGTCCTTCGGAGGACTCCTTTTGAAATGTTTGTTGCCTAAAAATGCGCAGTATGTGATGAGAGAGATTCATGAGGGAACTGTGGAAACCATTCAGGAGGTCGCTCGCTAGCTCAAAAAATCATAAGGCAGGGATTCTTTTGGCCTACTGTGATGAAGGATGCGGTTGAGTTCGCTAAGAAGTGCGACAAGTGTCAGTTCCATGCTAACTCAACTCATCAGCCAGCAGTACCCTTAGAAACAATTCCTATTCCATGCCTGTTCGACCAGTGGGGGATTGACATTCTGGGTCCTTTCCCCATGGCAAAAGCGCAGAAGAAATTCGTGATAGTAGCAGTTGAATATTTTACGAAGTGGGTCGAGGCCGAAGCACTAGCTAAAATAGGTGAGCAAGAGGTCATGGACTTTGTATGGAAAAATATTTGTAGCCGGTTTGGGTTTCCTAGGATCTTAATTTCAGATAATGGAACGCAGTTCCAAGGAAGAAAAATACGAGCATGGTGCAAGGAAGTGAAAATCCAGAACTTCATGGCGGAGGTAATCCGCAAGCTAATGGACAAACCGAGGTGGCCAACAGATAATACCCTGCAAAGACTTAAAAGCGAGGCTAGGTGCGGTGAAGACATATTGGGTGGAGGAACTCCCGGGGGGTCCTTTGGGCTTATAGGACTACCCCAAGAACTTCTACGGGAGAAACCCCATTCGGTTTGATGTACGGATCGGAGCGGAATCCCAGGAAAATTAGGAAGCATCTCACAGGTAGCTCACTACAACCCAAAGACAGAACGAAGAGGCTCGAAGGTTAGAGCTGTAGACACGATCGAGGAAAAGAGAGATAGGGCCTTGGTTCAAATTCAGCAACTAAGGGCAAATTGCGGCAAAGATATGATAAAAGGGTGAATGAGAGAAATTTTCAAGTAGGAGACCTAGTTACAAAAAAGTTGAAGTATCTAAGCATGTGGGAAAACGGAGGCTAATTGGGAAGGTCCTTTCAAGGTGATTAAGATCCTCAAGAGAGAACATATCGTTTGGAAAGCATGGATGGAAAAGAGCTTCCTAGGCCATGGAACATCCACAATTTACGCAAGTTTTATACTTAGGTGAACTACTTGTAATTATTGGCTTGTTTTGATTGAATATATATGAAATTATTGGGAGGGGAAATACCCCCCTTATTTTGAGAGATAATTATCAGCTTCAATTAAAATGACCCACGAGGTCAGCTCCAAGTAAAAGCGACCCATGTGGTCAGCTCCAAGTAAAAGCGACCCACGAGGTCAGCTCCAAGTAAAAGCGACCCATGAGGTCAGCTTCAAGTAAAAGCGACCCACGAGGTCAGCTTCAATTAAAAGCGACCCACGAGGTCAGCTCCAAGTAAAAGCGACCCATGAGGTCAGCTTCAAGTAAAAGCGACCCACGAGGTCAGCTCCAAGTAAAAGCGACCCATGAGGTCAGCTTTAAGTAAAAGCAACCCACGAGGTCAGCACCAAGTAAAAGCGACCCACGAGGTCAGCTTCAATTAAAAGCGACCCACGAGGTCATCTCCAAATAAAAGCGATCTGAAAAAGATCACGGCAATTAAAAAGTGGTTCGCGAGGTCAGTACCAAGCAAGAGCCATAAAAAGCGATCTGAAAAAGATCACGATAATTAAAACGTGGTTCGCGAGGTCAGTACCAAGCAAGAGCCATAAAAAGCGATCTGAAAAAGATCGCGGCAATTAAAAAATGACCCACGAGGTTAGCTCCAAGCAAGAGCCATAAAGTGATCTGAAAAAGATTGCGGCCTAAATAAAGCGACCTAATGCGTTTTGAATTCGAAAGATAGAGTGAAAATATTGACAAGCAAATATTGTTGTAATAACTAAAAATTATAAAGGTTAAACAACAGTGATAAAGCAAAGTCGGAGACTTAAGCTCATTCATGTCAAATATCTTCATACAACATCGTAATGTCAAACAAAATGGGTCTGACTTGGACAAAAATATCGTCATATAACATCATAATGCCAAAAAACGAGGTCAGAGACTTGAGCTCATTTACAAAACGATTGTTTAAACAATTTTGACAAAAACTTGGTATTCACGATGTGCTTCACATGGAGCATTAAGCTCATTTACAAAAGAAGGAAGTAAAAACTAAGGTTATTCTTCCTCATCATCATCATTAGCTTCAGTAGTAGCAGGGGGTGGAGGTTGTTCTGTAGCAGCAATGTGCGAATGCATAAGATTGGTCCACTCATCCGTTTCCTCAGCCTCTTCCACATCGTTCACGACATCAAGTCCTTCCTCCTCCCTAGCTCCGCCCTCATCAGCTTTCTCCAAATCATCTGTACGGAAGCAGTCAAGCTTATCTTGATCAAAGTCCTCCTTGAAAGCATTCTCTTGTAGGGCTTGGTCCCGGCATCGCTCGAAACCTTGAAAGAGGTAGACAGCAGCACGACGTGCCACTAAGGTTTCGTAGGAATGGGAAGTTAGAAAGGACTTCACGCCCTCTTCGCGAGCCTTTTGGAGAGCGGAGGTATACTCTAGCGAGTTCGTATATTCCTGATAGCCCTCCTTTTGACCCGTATCGTAGGTCTCTTTAAGCTCGGATTCGTGATTTTCTTTCTGCTCCTTGAGTTCGTTGCGAGCTGCATTAACCTCTTGTTCCAATCCTTGGACTCGGTTCACGAACGCAGTATTATCATGAGAAAATTTATCCTTGGCAGCCTCGGCCTCGAGGAGAGCCTTCGAAAGCCTTTCCACTTTGTTTTGCTGCGCGTCGAGAGATCGTTTCCAATTAGCAGCACAAAGGGAGAGGTGGTGCAGGAGAGCGTTATTCTGCGAATAAATAATAAGCGAGGTTTGAAAGAAAATCAAAAAATATGTATTAAGTGAGGTGATGGACTTGTACCGAAAAATTATTGTGGGCTATATATTCCTCCAACCGAGTGAACTCAAAAGGTATTAAAGCGAACTGGTTAGGACCGAGGAGAGTATGTTTGTAGAGCTCGAATGAGTCCTTTCCAGCATGAGTGTCGAGGACAGAGCTCCGCCCATTAATTAGCAGCGAGGCATTGAAAGTGGAGGATATTTGAGGAGGAGTCCTCTGCCTCTCTATTTCTCGCATCTCAGCAAGCTGCCTCTCGCACATCTCGAGCCATTTGACTTGAGCCTCCATTTCAGGATTGCTGCAAGTCTCCTCGTCAGCTTCAGTTTCAGGCTGCTTTCCAGACGCTTCTAAGGACGAGCCGAGGCGAAGTTTCTTACTAGAGGGCTCCTCGCGATCTTTACTCCCGGAGTCCCAACTACGAGATTTGTGGGGCTTGGGAGATTTTTGGGGATTGGGAGCTTTTTCTTTATGGGATTTACCTCGCGAGGCAGAAGCCTTTTCAACATTTTGGCCCCCGGATGAAGTAGGACGTTGAGGAGTTAAGCGAGCTGGGGTAGTGCGAGCAGCTCGAAAAGTATCAGTATCATCAGGCACCTCGGTCGGACCCACGAGGTGAGGCACTGAGGAGGTCAGAGGAACAATGCCTAACCCTGAGGCAGCATGGGCATCGGAGGGCTTCGGAGCAGGTGAAGGTCGTTTCTTGCTGGAAAGTAAGGCCGCATTTTGTTCTTTTAGTTGCTTGGCTACTAATGAGTTCTTGACAGACATCTCTGAAAGGAGAAAAATTGGTTAGAATAATGCAAGTAAACCATACGAGCGAGCAATTTAAGTAAAAGAGTTGAAGATTACCCAAACTTAAAGAAGCTGGCTTCGGGGCGGGGCTAAGGTCCGCGAGGGAAAGAACCTCTTCGGTTAAAAGCTTCTCCGATAGAAACTAGCTCGTGCATAGCACATCCTGGATGAATGTATCCTCCCAAGTGACCGAAGCTAGGTCACGAAGGTGAGGACGGGTAACTTTCCACTCGAAAGGAACCTCCCAAGGGGTCTCTACGGGGGCTCTAACGTAGATAAATTTTTCTTTCCAAGGCCACACGGAAGTAGGGAGGTGATGGAGAAGCTTACGGTTAGGCCGAGGGGAGAGGTAGAAAAATCCTTTCTCACTTGTGGTCGAAGAGGAGTTAATAGAATAAAGGGCCCAAAAATGTGGAAACGAGGCTGATACCTCAAAATATTTCATTAATATCGCAAAACTTAAAATATGGCGATAAGCGTTCGGAACTAGCTGGGCGGGACACACATAAGCCCGCCTCGAGGCTAGGCAAATGGAACGACATGCAACGGGGAGGTGGTTTATCTATATGGTCATTCCTACCTGGGATAATTATTTGAAAATTACTAGGAATAAAAAATCGATTTCTAATCTCGGCTATTTGGTTCCTATTTACAATAGAGCGAAGCAAGGCCCAAGGAGCTGTAAATTCTAAATCAGGGTCTATGGGGGCATCCTCCTCGGATTCATCGGTAGGGTCCAAGTCAAGGACAGGATTCCCTAGGGGAGGCACGGACCTAATTAGGCTAGCATCTAAAATACAAGCCCCAGTTAGAGGGTTGATGTCAGAACTATACTCCGAGATGGAGCCTGAACTCGAACTCGAACCGCTCGAGCTCGAGTCATGAGAACCTAACGTACGGGTGGAAGGCATAGCAAGAAGAAGAAAGAAAAATAAATGAAATAAGAAAAAATTATTATTAAGCGAAGTGAAACTAAGGGCTACCTCGAGGTGGGATTTGACTACGTGAAGAAACCTCGGACGTGGGCTGGGAGCTCGCTGCGAACTGGAAATATTTTTCACCGCGATGAATGAAGAGTAAAAATGACAACTCCAAGACTTCCGTATATATATATATATAGAAGAATGGGCGGGAAGATCAAACGGTTGGGATGAAAGAAACTTTCTAGGATCCACGGTTTACTTGGGGTCGGGGCACGACCCGAACCGAGGTCATGGATCGGGTCGCCTACCCGACCCGGCCTAATAGAATGGGTTCGAGCTGGCCTATACACTATTTAAGAGCGAGGTCGCGACCTGAGCCGAGGTGGTCGTCCGGGTCGCCCAAGCGACCCGACCTGAATACGATAGATGGGTCTAGCCAGGTGGACCAATACGAGGCCGACACGTGGAGCGAGGTTGTACGGATTCGTACACCTCGTACGGCACCGTACGAACCCGTATGGCCAAGAGATTCAGCGCCTATAAATACGCCACTGTTCCATTGCTACAAGTATCACATTTATTGCTATTCACCTCGCTTTACATTTACTAGCGACCTAACACCTGTACTGACTTAAGCATCGGAGGGTCTTAGCTGGGAACCCTCCCGGCTAGCCTAACATTTATTTGTCTTACAGGACCCGAACCGAAAGTACCTAGACTCGAGACGAACCGACCCGACCCAAAGTACATCTGATTTGCTCACACCCAAATCAAAATCATTATGTGTGCATAAAGCTATCAAATGTGTTGAGCGAAAGAGAAAAAACGGGTCGGACATCGGTTCAACAATTTCGGAGCGTGGTCCGACCTGCATTGAAAACACTTGTTAAATGCAATTGGGCAACCTAGATTTTCAGGCTAAATTGCAAAATATGCCCTATAATTATTAAATGGTGGCAAAACAGGACAATAACTTTTTCAATTTGTAATTTAGGACAATAATT
Organism: Rehmannia glutinosa; assembly: GCA_016081115.2. Taxonomy (NCBI): domain Eukaryota; kingdom Viridiplantae; phylum Streptophyta; class Magnoliopsida; order Lamiales; family Orobanchaceae; genus Rehmannia; species Rehmannia glutinosa. The sequence goes on along the minus strand of JABTTQ020000045.1, from coordinate 468,827 downwards.
TTTAAAAAATAGCAGATTTGAGGACTAAAATGGCTGCCGATTTTAAATTTCTCCCGGAATCGATTATTAATTTGGGGATTTCATTTTTTTCGGTCCTAATTGCTAACTGGACATATGACCTAGCAAATTCACGATGACTTTGATTGAAAAAAAAAAAGAAACAAAGATTCAATTTTCTGGGTTTTCTCAAACTTATTTGGGGCTCGATTTTGCTGAGGGATGGGTAGTTTTATTTATGCTTCCTTTTTTTCCATCAAAGTCATCGTGAGTTTGTTAGGTCATATGTTCAGTTAGCAATTAGGACCGAAAAAATGAAATCCCCAAATTGAGAATCGATTCTGGAGATTTTTTGAAATCAACGGCCAATTTAATTCTCAATCTGCCATTTTTTTAAAAAAAATAGTGTCCTGAATTGCAAGTTGAATAAGTTATTGTCCTATTTTGCCACCACCCAATAGTTACAGGGCATATTTTGCAATTTAACCAGATTTTCATGTCAAATATCAAATATGTTTGGTCCCTTTCGAGTTTATAAAATTGCAGTCCAACTCACGTTTTCATTGGGTCAGTTTAGTTTTTAACAGCTCCATGTACATATCTAATTATTATATGAAAAACCCTAATATAAAATAAAAGATACTTCATAAAAAATTTAAAGTAGGTCTCTCATAGGACCGTCTTACGGATCCTTATATGTAAGGCGGATCCCATGACCCAGATCCGGATGATTTAATGAATTATTTTTAAAGAAAAAACCCCGCTGCTATTACAGATCTGTATCTGTCACACGCTACTCTTTTTCTCTTTCTCTCTCTCCTTTTTTTCTCTCTTCTCCATTATCATCTCGCAACGCTTCTATTTCTCCATTCTCATTCTTTTCTTCTTTCCTTTCATCCCTCACCCTCGAAGACGTACAAGTCTTCCACAAGTCTACAAATCATGTATGTCTGCAACTCTCGTAGTGTACAAATCTCCATTGTTGCCTTCATATAAACCATAATCATTCATTTTACTACAAAAAAATCTAAACCAATGTCCTTGGATTTTGGATTCTATATATATACGAATTTGTAGAAAAATATTACTTACAAATATATTCAACAATAAAAATGGTTAGAAGAGGATTTCTGCAATGAAAAAATATAGATAATAGCTATTCATTGATGAAAGATGTAATGTACTCAATTCAGTTTCATAAATAATATTTTTCAATGTGAAAAGTGATACTTTTCAACAAATAAATGATACTTTTGAGATTAAATATAATACATTTGTGAGGACATTGATACTTGAACATTTCAAAATCTATGAAATAAAAAGTGATACTTTTACTGTGAAAAGTGATACATTAAAGACAATTTATGATGATTTTAAGACAATTTTCGATACTTTTAAGCATCAGAAATACAGTGACATAAAACTGATACTTTTAAGGCGATTTCTGATACTTTTATGGCAATTTATGATACTTTCAAACATTAAGGATCTAACATGCAGAGTGATATAATATATGTTCAATGTTGAAATACAGTGACAAAAAACTAATACTTTTAAGACAATTTCTGATACTTTTTTTTTTAGTTACGCACACACACTTCACTAGGGATAGAACCCCTGACCTCCTACACATAGGTGGGAGTGATACCACTAGGCCAAATGGCTGGTGGTAGACAATTTCGGATACTTTTAATGCAATTTCTAATACTTTCAAGCATCAAAGACTTAACATCCAGAGTGATATATGTTCAATGTTGAAATATAATGACATAAAACTGATACTTTTAAGGCAATTATTGATACATTTGAGGTAATTTCTGATACTTTCAAGCATCAATATAATGTTCACTGATTTGTACACAATCTTTATTACAAATTGATACTTTATTACAAACTGATACAATACTTCGGAAGTGACGAAACGAGGAGAAACAAAAAAAAAAGAATGACAAACCCACAAAGTAAGAAGAAGCGAGAGGAAACGAGAAGAAATTTTGTTGGTGACAGAGAAGAATCGAGAAGAAGAACAGTAGAAGAAGAAGAAGAGCAACATCAGAAGAAGAAAAAGAAGAAGAGCAACATCAGAAGAAGAAGAAGAAGAAGAAGAAGAAGAAGAAGAAGAAGAAGAAGCGGCGCAGTAATAGCAACAGAAGAAAACAAAAAAATGGGTAAAGGAAAAAAAGAAGAATAAAACCCTAGTTTAAAACTGAAAAAGAAAAAAGAAAACTAAAAAAACTGAAATGGGTGGGTATGAAAAACGGGCCGGGTATGTAGAATTCATCTTACGGATTTAAACCCGTAAAATAGTTTTATACAAGTTTTTGCCAAAGATATAAGCAAAAGGGGCTCTTTAATGGAATAAAAAATGCGCCATGTCGATGGCATTTTGAATTAAAAAATTATAATACTTCATTTATTGGTATAAGTGAATTGGCTAATAGATATCGCTTTATAGGGGTAGGTTGTGCACCGTTGATTACATATAATACTATCAGTATGTTAATTTATAAATCATTTTTTAAAACTTAATTATAAAATCATTATGTGTTGAGCGTAAGAGAAAAGGCCAATTGACGTAAATGCTCACTTTTTGGAGATAATATCAGTCTTTTATGCTTTTCCGTATTATTTTATCCAAATTTATGTTTCCGCCCTTTTTTTTTATCTAAATTTACGCTCCGGCCAAAATTTCCATGACTTTTTCACGCTTTGTTTAAAGATTGTTTCTAACATGTTTCAAACATGTTTCTTTCAATAAAACTTCAGTGAAAGAATAAATTTTGTCCTCGTTAAATAATCTATTTTATACTCGAAGTCTTATAGAAAATCAAGAAATATACACATAAAACAACACATATTAAAACCAAACAAATTAAAAATATTATAGAAACAACATGAATAAAAAAACACAATTCAGTTTTTGATCCAATGCATGAAAACATAAAAAACATGGAAACAACTAGGAAGCAATATAGGAACAAACCAGAAACAATATAGAAAACATCATACGAGCAAAAGAGTTAAAAATAGGTCAAAATTGTATTTAAACATCGAAAATTACATAGAAACAATAAAGAAACATCAGAACAATATTAAAAGCAATATGCAAAACAAGTAACAACGTAAAAAATATTAAAAACACCACGTGAATAAAAAGAGCTTAAAAATAGGTAAATTTTGTATTTACACGTTGAACACTACATGGAAATAACAAAAAATATTATTAAAACAACATTAAAAATATTATAGAACAACACAGAAACAATAAAAACAATGTAACAAAACAATACATGAACAAAAAAAAACATAAAAAGTAGGTAAAAATTGTTTTGAAATATCGAAACAACAAAGAAACAAATTTAAACAACATCGAAACAACATATATAACATATAAAACAACACATGAAAAAAAAGGAAAAAAACGTAAAATAATCAAAAAATATGCAGAAACGTAAAAAAAAGAAAAAATTAGGTATAAAAGGAAAAAAATAGGTACAATAGTTATAGGAGCGTATTCTATGGTATGTTTACCAAAAAGATGGTATTTGTAATTTCCCCAAGAGAAAAATGGGTCGGGCCAAAATTCTATTAGTTCAAAAATTTCGGAGCCTGGTCCGGCCTGCTTTAAAAATACATGTCAAATACATTGGCCAACCTGGATTTTCAGGTCAAATAGGCTTGGTTTCTTTCGATTTTATGAAATTGCAGTCCAGCTTGCATTTTCATTGGGTTAATTTGGTTTTAACAGCTCCATGTACATATCTAATAATTAAATATTGCTGGTAGATAATTATAATTATTAAATAAAATCACAGAGTAAACATAAATAAATATAGGGGAAAAAAGGTGATTATCACCCTTGTATCACCTGTCTCCTTCCTTTTTCATGTTTTTCTTTTAGTCTTTCTCCAACGGACACTTTTGGGATACCCAGCAATTGTATTTGATAGATTCTCAAAAATCTAGGTTTGCAAAGTTAATTTTATTGAAAAATATCTATACACAATACTTTTACTTATTTCCATGATGGGAACGGGAGAAAGTGGGGGATGGCTAGCTATTTGTACTTTTATTATTTTTCTCTCACCAATTACTTTCTCTCATTTTTTAACAAAACAATCAAATCATCCATCATTATTACACATTCTCCCACAAATTTTACTATTCACTCATTTACATATTTATAATTATCAATCATTATTTTATTATTTATATATCAAATTAATTTCATATTACGTTTTCAACCCATATCTAATCGCAATATTAAAATCCATTCTTTTTTCTTTCAATTTTTTTTATCATTATTCTCTAGCAAAACAAACAATATTTAAAATAAAAGAATATATAGTCGCGCGCACTAAATGTTAAACCTAAAAATTTGTGATCCATTGACCCACATAAATTGCTAAGAATTAAAAATAAATATTTAGGCTGTGATTGATTGTTAAAAAAAATTGCAAATTTTTTTTCCCTCAAAACATATTTTTAGGCCAATATAGGATTGCTTGTGAAAAAATTCAAAAAAAATACTATTAATCCATTATCACTTTTCCAATTGTCAGTCATATCAAATTATTATTTTATTAAAAAACACTACTATCAACTATTGTCATTACACAATCAATCACAAATATACTATTCACTATCTCTTATTTTTCAAATGATCAATCACATTCAATCACTATTTTACTAAAAAAAATCATCACAATAATTGCCATCATCACATTTTTGTTTTACATCCAATCACACTCCCAAAATATTAAACAACTTTTCAAAAATAAAATCTCGCCACTATTCGATTAATAAATAAAAATAAACGTAATGAAAGTTTATCTAGTCATTTTTCTTTGATGCAATCTATTAAATATAGTTAGATGCTACCTAATTGGATAGTACCCAACTCCATTGGATAACTTATTTGGGTCCAATTTTTATTTTCTTTTTTTGATATAACACACAAGCACATGTCATAACTATCATGTAAGTTTCAGTCTGCCAAGCTTTCGATTTTACTGAACGGCTCCCCGGTTGGCTATTTTGGGTGTTCGCAAGGGGTCCGTCAAGGGGATCCGTTGTCCCCGCTTCTGTTCTGCATTGCGGAAGAGGTTTTAAGTAACCTCATAAGTCAACACGTTCAATCTCGGGCTATCTCTAGTATTCGGGCTGGTCATGGTATCTCCTATCCTACGCATTTATTGTATGTTGATGATGTGATCATTTTTTGTCAAGCTTCCATTGATAATGCTGCGACTATCTCTCGTATTCTCTCGGATTATGAGCAACTTTCAGGTCAGTGTGCTAATCGTGACAAATCCACCATCTATTTTGGCAAATTTGTTCGCCAGAAGAGGTCTATTCTTCGTGCGATACGGATGAAGGAGGGGAGTCTGCCTTTTACTTATTTGGGTGTCCCGCTTTTTAAGGGGGTGCCAAGACGGATTCATTTGGAGCCAATTATTGATCGTATCATTAGCAAATTCAGTAACTGGAAGGGTCATTCTTTGTCTATGGCTGGTCGGGTTTGCTTGGTAAATTCGATTATCTTCGATTCATTGCTCATTCTATGATGGTTTACAAATGGCGATCACGCTCATCCGTCGATTGGACCGGCCGCTCATAATTTTATTTGGACTGGGGACATCACGAAAAAAGGCCTTGTTACGGTCTCTTGGAGTCGTATGTGTGCGCCTACGGAGGAGGGTGGTTTGGGTTTGCGTTCTATTTCATCTATGAATAAGTCCTTTATGATGCGTTTTGCTTGGGATATTTTGGCTACGGATTCTCTGGCAGCTAGATTCCTTCGTAGCCGGTTCTTGGATGGCGATCTTGAGACTAAGGTCACTCCGGTTAGTTCCTCTTTGTGGACAAGCGCCTTTTATTTCTTCTCTCAAGACAGACTCTAGATGGATTATCGGGGATGGCTCCACTATTTCTTTCTGGTGGGATAATTGGCTTGGGTATAGTATTGCAGATAAATTGGGTATCCCTCGTCGATTTCGCAGGATTTTGGCTCAAAAGGTTTCCGACTATCTGTTTGATGGCACTTGGCATCTCACTTCATTGTTCATTTTGAATTGTGAAGATATTGTCATGGATATGTTGGACATGCCTGTTATTGGTGGGAAAGATTCTCGGATTTGGTCTAAATCGGTTCATGGCGCTGTTTCATCTCGTATAACCTACTGGCATATTCATACAAATTTTCCCATTGTTCGTTGGGGTAAGTGGATTTGGCACACGAGTATCCCATCTCGTCGTTCCTTGCTTGTTTGGCGCCTTATTCATAATAAGCTTCCCTTGTGGGGTCATTTGCAGAGCAGAGGGACTATTGGGCTGCCAGCTTTGTCACTTTTGTTTCCATCATTCGGAGGATTGGGATCATTGTTTTTGGATTGCCCGATGGTGCGACCCAACCGGGGATTTCTTTTCGGTCTCTTCAATGTTCATTTGGATTTCTCTTCCGGCATTTGGGTGTTATCATTCGAGCTTGGAGGCTAAGGAAGCTCTCGATCCGATTTTGTGGAAACTTACTTTGATTACTCTCATTTGGGTCATCGGACTTGTCGCAATAAAGCGATCTTTGAGGATTACAAGATTTCGATTATGGTTGTTCGGCTCAAGTTTTTCGTTCATTAGAGAATCTCGTCATACTCCTATCGGCTATATGAATAATGATTCGTTGGACCTTTCTATTTTGAGCAAACTAGCCATCCCTGGCTATTATAGACGTAATAATTACCCTATTCTTGTGCGTTGGAGTCTCCCTCCGTTTGGTTGGATTAAAGTTAATACTGATGGGAGTGCAATGGGGTCGCCAGAGACTCGCTTGTGGTGGTGTCTTTCGAATTGCCATGGCTTTGTGGTTGGGTTTTCACCGTCCGGCTTGGTCAGGGTTTCGCTTTTCTGGCAGAATTACAAGGGGCTATCACTGCTTGCGAAATCGCGTTGGATAAAGGATGGGATTTTATTTGGTTAGAGTCTGACTCGTCTTATGTGGTTTCGATATTTTCTACCTATTCTATGCAAGTTCCTTGGGTCATCAAAGGCAGGCTTATTCTCTTATTCCGCCGTCTTCGTCTCGTTCATTTCCGGGCGTCTCATGTTTATCGGGAGGCTAATCGAGCGGCTGACACCCTTTCTAAGCAGGCGTATGCGGTTGGTAATACTTGGTGGGATGCGGCGCCGATTTTTTTTAGGGGGGTTTTTGCTTGCGGTATCGCACTCTACTTTATCACCTCAGACATTAGTGGGGAGGGTACCTTTGTTGCTGTTTCGCGTCGCTTTGGGCTATTCATCAGATAATGTTTGCGATTTGTTTTGCCTTTATTTCTGGGGTACTCTTTTTCCTACCAAGGGTTTTTCCCACAAGGGTAGGTTTTAATGAGGCCCCATTTTGGCCTCCAGGCCGGCATGTGACTTGATTTCATCTTCTTCATCTTTTTTTGTCTGATTTCCTCTTGTTTTCCGTTATTGCTAGTTGTTTGGCTTTGTAAACAACATTTTACTCTTTTATTTTTATATATTCCGAATTTATTCAAAAAAAAAATAACTATCATGTAAGCATACCAATGGAGTTTGGTCCTAACCCATAACTTATTGGGCAGCATCCAACTTCCGGTAAATAATATAGAAATACCAATACAGTTGGCTGAAATGAAGAAATTGAATGACATAAATGAGTAGTCAATGTAACTATTGGATATGTAACTCCATATAACTATTGGTCGATCTTAAGCTGTTTACAGCCAATTAGAGGTATCAGAAATTGTGTCAACTGAGTCACTGGCAGTGGCACAAAAACAACGACGAATTTAATATTTTTTTAAAACAAAAAATATGAGTTGTCAATATATGGCCGAGAGTAGCCGATTAAGGGTACGAGTGGAATGATTTTATTTTGAAAATTTTCATTTTGCTAGAGAATAATGGTAAAAAATATTTTAAAAATAAAAAGATGACTTTTGAGAGTATGATTGAATGTGAGATAAAAAAATAATGATGAAAGTTAATTTGATTTAAAAATAGTAAATAATGATTGGATATAATTGATAGTTAGAAATGTGTGAGTGAGTGAATAATGAAATTCAACGTGTGATAATGATTAGTTTTTTTGTGAAAAACTATGTAGATGTGATTGATAAGAGAAAAAAAAAGAAAAAGTAAAAGTGAGAGAATAATATATTTTCTAATCGTGGCCTAACATTTTGCGAAAAAAGGCAATGGACAAAGGGGTTTTTTTCCATTTTTTTACAATTAATTTTATTTATATTGGGTTAAACGGGAACGAGTCTGAGTCTTTAGATATCCGTCTCGTCTCGCCTCATTATAATCTCTATTTTGGAGGCATCATCAGAAGCGTTTCTAAAACACCGTTTCCACACTTGCGTTTTTGCACAAAATATATTACCACTCTGCCACATTAACAACTTAAATTTTTAGTTACAAACTATTAAATTCTTCACAAAAGCACTCCAAAAAAAAAAAAAAAATTCACAAAAAGCAGAGACTAGGAAAATCTTTGAAAACAGAGGCTGATGAAGCCTGGGGAAATGTGAGAAATTTATATCTGCATGTGCCCTCTGCAGTTGTCTGCTTACATTAGACAAGTTGCCAATTTGCCTAATATTGGTACTTGGTAAAGGTTAGTTACCATTATTACAAGGGATAATTATAAAAAAGTCGAGGTATGGGATGATTATAAAAAATACATAAAAGTTTTAAATCTATATCTATATCTATACTATTTTAAAAGTGTAAATATTTCTTGCAATTTTTGATTGGAAAAAAATATTCTTTAGATATAGTAAAATTTTAGGATAACTAAATAAGTTGATAGTTATGTTTAACTTCTATTTATGCAATTATAAGACAATATGACCTTTTATATTCTACATTTCAAAAGTATTTATTCTTTCAGCTATACCTCTTAAAATATTTTGAATTTTCAAATAATATTAGCTTCATATTAAACTAGATTTCTTGAGCTTTCTAACCATATGTCATAAGCATATATAAGGACTTCACATGAGAAAATTTTAACAATATAAAGTTCAATACTATGTAAAAATTAATTATTTATGTTTTTCTATAGTTTTGATGTACACATGCTATGAAGGTCCAAATGAATCAACCAATATTTTAAATTTTAACTATATGTGTTAATATGACTTTTACTTAATTTTCTATATATAACATTATAAGTTTTAGTTTCTAATTTATTATTTTTAATATATTTTTTAGACATAACACTAAGAATACTTTAAATTTCTTATAAAATCAATTTCAAATTTAAATTAGGTTTCAAAATCTTCAACTATATGTTCTAAACGTTTGCACAAATGTTATAGAAGAGAATTTTAATTGTTTAACTTTTAATATGATGCAAAATTTATATTTTTATATTCTTTTAAATTTTCTCAATAATTAAACATATATGTCTATTATAATTTATAAGAAAAAGATCAAATTACAATATACATGATAAGAAAAAATAAAATTTTAGGTGGTTTTGATGGTAAATAAAAAGTAGAAAAAATACATAATTCCTTTATGGTCGAAAAACTCATATGAGATTTAAAAATTAATTTATTGATAGTTGTTAAAGAATAATTTTAAAAACAAGAGAGGTTCATATTTTATTTTTATTGAAATTCAATGTATATTTTATTTTAGTTAGCTATATCAGTAAAATAAAAAGTACAAAATAAAATGAATAAGATTAACATGAAAAAAAAGCGAAAAAAAAACAAAACAAGTTTGTCGCGACAAAAATGTTATCTTTTAAATTTAACTATATGTGTTATTATGAATTTTACTTAGTTTTCTATACATAACATTATAAGTTTTAGTTAATTTATTATTTTTTATATATTTTTTAATTATAACACTAAAAATGCTTTAAATTTCATATAAAATCAATTTCAAATATAAACTAGGTTTCAAAATCTTAAACTATATGTTCAAAATAATTGTACAAATCGTTATAGAAGAAATTTTTAACTATTTAGTTTTTAGTATGATGCATAATTATATATTTCTTATATTCTTTTAAGTTTTCTCAATAATTAAATATGTCTATTATAATGTATAAGAAAAAGATCAAATTACAATATACACGATAAGAAAAAATAAAAAAAAATATATTTTAGGTGGTTTTGATGCTAAATAAAACGTAGAGAAAATACATAATTCATTTATGGTCGAAAAATTCTTCCTCAATTAATAATATGTAATTTAAAAATTAATTTATTGATGGTTGTTAAAGAATAATAATAGAAACAGAGAGTTTCATATTTTATTTTTATTGCAATTTCATGTATATTTCATTTTAATTAGCCATGTCAGTAAAATAAAAAGTGCAAAATAAAAGGAATACGATTAACATGAAAAAAAGAAGCGAACAAGAACCAAAACAAGTTTGTCACTACAAAAACGTTACCTTTTAAATTTTAACTATATGTGTCCATATGACTTTTACTTAATTTTCTATATATAACATTATATGTTTTAGTTTCTAATTTATTATTTTTAATATATATTTTAATCATAATACTAAGAATACTTTAAATTTCTTATAAAATCAATTTCAAATATAAACTAGGTTTTAAAATCTTCAACTATATGTTCTAAACATATACACAAGTCGTTATAGAAGAAATTTTAACTATTTAACTTTTAGTATGATGCAAAATTGTATATTTCTTATATTCTTTTAATTTTTCTCAATAATTAAATATGTCTATTATAATTTATATGAAAAAAATATACACGAGAAGAAAAATAAAATAAAAAATATTTTCGGTGGTTTGATGCTAAATAAAAAGTAGAGTAAATAAATAATTCCTTTATGGTCGAAAAATTCTTCCTCAATTAGTAATATGAAATTTAATAATTAATTTATTGATGCTTGTTAAAGAATAATATTGAAACAAGAGAGCTTCATAATTTTCTTTTATTCCAATTTCATATGTATATTTTATTTTAATTAGCCATATTAATAAAATAAAAAGTACAATATAAAAGGAATAAGATTAACATAAAAAAAGTGAACAAGAACCAAAACAAGTTTGCCGCGATAAAAACATTACCTTTTAAATTTTAACTATATGTATTAATATGACTTTTACTTAATTTTCTATATATAACATTATAAGTTTTAGTTTCTAATTTATTATTTTTTAATATATTATGATTTCAATCTTTCTATTATTTTATTTCCTATAAATTTTAAGAACAAGTGCAAAAAAGTGTTAAAAGTTATATATATAAATTTATAAAAAAAAACAAAGAAGGCAAACTTAATAAAAAAAATCCATATGTATTAAATTGACATTTATGATAAAACTTGAATGTCGTTTCAAAGTTACACCCTTAAAAATTATAAGTTTAAAATATCAAATGATTCATATTTATAATAAAAACATATACCAAAATAATTAAATCTTAATAAAATGGTGTGAAAGAGTGAATCATGAGCTAAAATTGGATTATATTAGTCTAAAAGATCATATCTACTATGCAAAAGAATAAATAAATAAACTCATTTAAAATGTAACAATTTGACAACTGAAAAAGCAATTATATATAACAAATTATGTATTAGTTCAAATACTAACATGACATTCATAAAAACTAAGCAAATTGAATAATTACAACAAATAAGAGTGAAACTAAGAATAAAAAATATTGAAAAATAAATGGTTATACTTGACATTAATGAAGTGATATTGATCTAAATAATTTTGGCGGTTAATCACATATATGATAGTTTAAGATTAAACCAGATGAAACATATTATAAAGATTTGAAAGAATAAAAGTAAATAATTAAAAAAATATGTGGGTCATAGGCTCATAGCTGTGAATTATAAATAAAAAATTAAATGGCTTTCATATAATATGTATAATTTGATATTTTCGATAAAATCTCAGTTCATTTTAAAAGCACGCCTTTATGACTTATAAATATTCAAGCACAAAGATAATTATTATAAAATTGGGTGCAAATTATTCTAATTTTTACAAAATCAAATATTATGAAAAACTTGAAAATAAGAATCGGAAATGGAAAGTCATTGTATGTATATGAAATTGTAAACAAATAAATAAATAAACTAAACTTATTTAATAAGAAATAGTTTGATATTTATGTCAAAGATTAATATTTATTAAATTACATGTGAATTTAGGTATCAATATAATAATCAAATTATTCAAAATAATATTTATGTATCAAATTTATTGTGTTAAACTCTATATATTAATAAATTTGAGTGAAGTGACCATGTTTAGTGCCAAGTAATATGAATTATTTCGGGAATAAGGAGGCAAGAGAGAATAGTTAAAGGGGGGATTTTAACACTTGATATCTAAAATTTTGGAAACTATATTTCCTTATTTGATCAAAAATTCAATCAAAATTTTAAATAATAAAGATTAAAGTACTATATACCATTTTCTCAATAAAGGTAATAAAATGGATTGATAATTATATTCTACAACAAATAATATGATTTTGTAAATGAGATTAAATGAGAACAATTTTAAATTTACAGTCTCTTCAAATAAATATAGATTAGTTTCAGTATATTAAGAATAATTGCAATTTTCATAACTATACGACTTATAAAATTTACAACTATGTAAATATTCATATAACTACAATAGCCAAATTCAATTGCAAGTACAAACTCTAATAGTATAACACATCTTTCTAAAACTTTATGAAATTTAAAAAACTATATTAGTTTATAGTTTATTATGTATAACTTTTAAAAATATAAGTGAATGCAAAAAGAAATTCAAACATAAAAGTTAATTACTATTATATTTAATTATTGAAGATTGACACGTGAAAATTATTAACTTATTTTTTCTTTCATAAGACTGTATTTAGTTTTATTATTTATTAAATAATGATAGTTTGTGTGCAATTGAATAGAGTTTCAAAACTCAGACTTCGACTTATCACTTTTTCATAATTTTATTTAATACCCGACTCTCGATGAAAATAATGATTTTTTTTTTTATATTAGGTTAGTATTTATTATTTTTAAGACACTGGAAATAGGAGGACGACAAACTTTAAGTTTAAGTGTTAATGATAAAATATTGACTTTGTTACTAGAATTAAATTAATATATGATTTTTTTTACAAATATATTATATTACAATTGTTTTTACATTTCTTTAATCGAAGAACTGAGATAGAATAAAACAAGTAAGCACATGAAGTATAAGAATTCGACTAACTTTTATTTTATTTTAATTGAATAACAATAACAAATAAAATATTTATATTAAGATGGGTTTTGATATAATATTTAATTATTTTTTTTATTAATGCGATAACTTGCAAGTGATTTACTAATCATTAGCTTATAATTTATAAGCTAAATTATTTGTCTGATTATGTAAAATGCATCTAATGCTAAAAGAATTCGAAAATCATGTAAGATAAAAAAACTTTTCTAGCCATAACAATGAAATAAAGACCGATGAATGTGATTGTAAGCTAATATAAAACTTATTTCGTTGTTATACTAATTGTAAATTTTTATTATTATTTAACAATTCATATTGATCTGTAATTAAAGTAAAGCAAAATATATATGAAATACTGTGTAATATTTAAATTTAATTAATATTTATTTCACTTTTTAATATTTAATATTAGTCAATAAAATTATTAAATAATTTAGTGCATGTTTGAGAGTACTTATGAAAAAGTCCATTTAGGAATGGACTTCTCTAGAATGGACTTTTCAAAAAACCTCAAATTCTCACTTATCTAGAATGGACTCTTTGGAGGAGTAACTTATCCAAATGTCCATTCTAAATTAACCACCAAACATGAATTATTATTGAAAGTGACTTTTAAATCCAAAAGTCGATTTCAAAAGTGCTCCCAAACAATCACTTAATTATTTTAGTAAAGTTATGGGGATCACGTGCAATGCACGTGTTTTTTACTAGTTATATAAAATCGTCTTATATTTTCACTCAAACTTTTAATTGAATTGATGAAATTTGTTGATGTCATTAAATATTTTCAATTACATCTCTCAATTTCACAAATAACTCAAACTTTTCGTCAGGATCGTCCTTTGGCGGTCAAGGCGGCAACACCACACAGGGTCTCCCTTCGAAAAGGTCCTCGACTATCGGATTATTATTTTTTAATTTAAAGGTTTACAATATCTGATATGTAGAATAAAGCTTACTACGTGTAACATGAGTATTTTCTAGCCTAGTGGTTTGTTCTCCATCCTTGCACATTAAGGTTATATGAGATTTGTTCTCCATTCCAGTTAAATCTGTTTTTTTTTTTAAATACTTCCACAAATTTCAGCAGCGAAAAAAATAGTCCTTCAATGTATTGATAGTTTTTCCTTTAAATCTATTTTTTATGGAAATATATTTTTTATTATTTTATGTTTTGATCAAGTAAATTAATTTTCGTAATATATTGTTTTTTTCCTTTAAATCTATTTTTTGTTGAAATGAAAATATAATGTTTTATTATTTTATGTTTTGATCAAGTAAATTATTTTCGTAACAGTGATTAATTAGTTGTTTTAAATTTCTTATATGAATACAAATAGGCTCTTTTATTTTCCAGCACCGAACCCAATAAAACATAGGAACGACTCTACTTTTCATCTAATATTATCTAATTACACACTTCAACTTTTCTAAATATTGCAAATAGACAGACAAAAATTTCGGGCTATTTATAATTATAACACAAATTTATTGTCTGCAAATATTACGCACAAGAAAAAAGTAATACAAATTGAATTTTGTTAAATCAAATGAAATAAAAGTAGTATAATTCCTAGGATTCCCCATATTCTTCTCTCCAAGAACAACGTATTTGAGATTTTGAAGGTAGATTCACCTATTTGATCTCCTTCAAGCTTGAATTTGAGTATTAATAACATTAATTTGAAAACTTAATCACGAATCAAATGTTATAACTTGCGTCCAATCCGTGATGAATACCTTGAATCGCGCCTTGAACACCATGGATCCCTTGAATTTGGACTTCTTGGGTTAAGAAATTTTTGCCTCTTACTGATAGGAACTTTTGACATAATTACTTGATTGAAGAACGTGATTTGATTGGTCCATCATGATTTGATTCAATTTATTTCCATTCTCAGAAGATTTTATTTGAGTTATCAAAACGATATTATTATCTTCCATAATCGGCAAGATATTATCTTGATAGCCAAAATATTGAGATTTGATATTTGGCGACTTTTGATTAGCAAATAAACTATATATTAAAATTATTAATTAATTAATTATTTAATTTAGTAATTAAATTTGAATAAATTCCCAAAATATAAATAAAAAATTAAATTGGTATTGAATATGTTATTTTACACGTGTCCACTGGCGGAGACAGGGCTGGGCCAGTCTGGGCCCTGGCCCAGCCCATTCTTTTTAAAAAAAAAAGTTTAGTTAGGATTTTTTTTTTAAAAAAAAAAATTTAGTTATAATTTGTATTAATTTTTCTTGGATTTTTTATCCGGCCCACCCCATTTTCGTGTATCGGCCCACCCTGGTAAAGCGTCCTGGCTCCGCCCTTGCACGTGTCGTTATTAATTGGACATAAATTTAATTTGTCAACATATATCCCCTCGAGACTTGTTCACACGAGTCTCTTCCCTGCATTGATTGTTCCTTTCAGAAGCAACCTGGGGTAACCACGCTTTTGATTTATTTTCTAAACTCTCTTATGGGTTCTTATAGCACTTCTTAAAACTCAATGGGCCATCCATACTGAATATGTGGTGATCTTTTTCTTATGGAGAATACCCATCTTCAAAGTGTAAATTTTCATGTAAATCTCTTGCCACCCCTTTTCAATGTCTCAATTGTGAGCGTTAGGTCGGGACCGTCTACTCCTTTTGAACATTGATTTGGAGATTTTTATTTTGTTTTGGATAAACCTTTGTTGAGGTTTAGATAGGTCGATCGGATACTATTATCCTAGCCTACTAGCTCGGCTCCTTCCTAAAGTTTTATTGTGTTTATGGGCCTGTCCATCTAAACACCTTTTTCCCAAACTGGGGGTATACCCCTTTTAATATGTATTTTTTCACATTTTTTTTAATAAAATTTTCACATTTTCATCAAAAAAAAAAAGTCATGACTCACGGCAATTGTTTTTCAGCTCAACTACAATTTTTCTCGGGCCTTTCAAATTTGTACACCCATAATTGATCAATAACTAAAATGGATCATTATGATAAAACCAAGATATCATATCCTTCACGAATACTTATACAATTGGATCTACCTTTAATTTGGCCCAACGACAATCAGTTTGAAAATTAATAGCCCATTTGATAATGTATTCTGGTTTGCACATTGATCCGGCCAAATTTATGAGCCGGATCTACCAAACTATTATAAAGGCATATTCAAGAGATTGGAGCACTGATGGAGTAGGGCAGAGCTAGACGTAATCGATCGCATGGTTCGGGAGGATTTAAAATAACCATGATTGCTTATAGACAGGTCTATGGGTAGACCTGCCTCTATAGGTAGACCTACCTTTGCAGGTAGACCTACCTCTATGGTCCGACCTACCTCTATGGGTAGACCTACCACTATAGGTAGACCTACCTCTACGGTCCAAGCTACAGGTGCCGACCTGCAGAGCATTAAATGCGAAAGACGCTGACGAGACATAAAGAATAAAGGTGGAAAATCTGTAACGCATTAAATGCGAAAGACATTTTCTGACATGGCAACTAGTGATAGCTAGCTTAGACCGACCTCTAGCCCAGTTATAGGTAGGCTGACCTGCAGAGAAGTAACTATAGAGTATGGTAGACCTGCAGAGAAGTAAATGCAAAACAGGTAGACCTACGAAAAAGTAACTATGAGGCACTATAAAAGGAGGTAAACTATCTCATTTTTAAGGATGGTTTCATTATCTCTATTATTTCATTTACAACAAAATACACCTTTTTTTACTAATTTCATCGTCGGAGTGCTAATGCCAGAATCCTTCTGGTAGTCTTGTGCAGGAAGACAACGGATGATCGAGTTAGGAATATTGGGAAGTCTTAATTATTTGGGACCGATCAAGTGGCACCGTCTGTGGGAACATTTGAGTTTAAGATGTGAGAAAATAGATTATCTGATTAAGTTAAGTTTTCTTCTATGTGCTTTTTCCCTGATTTTTGGTGCAAGACTTGTGAAGCCTTGATTTTCTCTCTTTAGAATTCTCTCTAGAGGCCTCACTACCTGCTATGTCCCGATAATCAATCTTCATCAGATTTTGCTTACTGTTATTAACACTTCATTTAGTTTCGTTTAACATTGAAATTTTAAGAGTACTGAATACGATATATTTTCTTGTTCTATTGAAGTTTCTCAGTCGAAACCTTCATTTCACTGGTTCTCGAAAGGGCTCTCTCTCGCCGCTAGGGTTTTCGTCCTTAGCTGCGCCGCTGCCCCACAATTTATGCTTGATTTATGATTGAAAATTAATATGAAAATTTGTATACACGTCGCAATCATCTGTACGAATGATGAAATAGAAGATGAAACAAAATCTTAGAATAGAAGACCCCACCCCGACTTTTCGAGAAACTAAATTCTCGCAGCAAAACATGTGCTCTTTCCAACTTTCTCAGGGTGCGATTGGATATACTTTCATTTTGAAAATTTTCTTTTGCTAGACAATAGTGGTAAAAATAATTTTGGAAGAAAAAAGATAAATTTTGAGAGTGTGATTGGATGTGAGATGAAAAAGTAATGATGAAAGTTGATTTGACTTAAAAATAGTAAAATAATGATTGGTAGTTAGAAATGTGTGAGTGAGTAAATAGTGAAATTTGTGGAGAATGTATAATAATAATTAGTTTTTTGTGAAAAAATGTGTAGATGTGATTGGTAAGAGAAAAAATGAAAAAAGGTGAAAGTCAGAGAATAATATATTTTCTAAAAATTTTCATAAACAATAATGTGTTTGATTAAAAAAATTCTCCAGTGGAACGAAAATGGCAATCCTTCCATATCCAATCGCAGCCTCAATTTCTCTTGATTTTCTTTGCTTTATTTAAGGGAAGCTTTCAAATTGGGCCCACATGCCTAAAGAGAGCGAATACCTATTTGAGTGCTTAAGAAAATGAAAACTTTCGAGTTGCATCCTCCTAACCAGAAACAAATCTAAACTTATAATTAGTAATATCCTCTGGTGCCACAAATAGGCGTATGTCGATCTCGTCTATTTCGTATTCCATCCTCATATGGTGGAGTAACGTGTGTCGGATGCTCTGTGTGATCATCATCTGGAGTGGTGGAACTCGAGCCTACATCATCACAATATGAATTGAATAATGTTGGGTAAGGAATCAGCGATGTAGTAAACGTGCGACGATCAACAACATATCTCAAAGGCTTATAATCTACTGATGTATACTGTAACCCCATGTCCGAACCAAGTAACTTTGTAAATGAATGTGTATATGGTGGTATGTCCTCGTGGGGTGTAAATAGCGTCATCTCGTTGGTGTGCAACGACTGAGGAACATAATTTCTTGGTCTCAAAAACTATCCGCAAATTCATGCAAATCTTCTAAATTAGTTAATTATCCAAATGATCATCTATAGTTGTTTGAAATTGACCTGAGCTACCCCTGACTTCATAGTTGTCTCTTATTTCAATATTAGACATACCCTGTGTAACTGCACTAACCCCAACATTTGGCATCCCTTGTGATAATGAACCTAGATTGACCATTTTATCATTTCTCAACAAAGACGCATATTGAGAATAGTCAGGGTTTGTTTCGATCTTCGACATAAAATTATTTTCGATATGTTCGGTTTGGACATATAAATCGACAAATCGAGTCTCCACATCCAGATCAAAGAAAAACTATAAATGTTCATCACTATTTATAGATATTAAACGTGAGTGATTTCCATAACAATACTTAGCAAACACTCTCAACGACAATCGATTCCTATCACTATTCAACAATTGATGTAACTTTGTAATTAATTCAACCGAATTTGCCCTTGGAGACATTCTAGGAACTATAAAAGGATCACGATCATATGATACTATATAACTGTTCGCCTTATTTTTAGCTTCACCGCAAGTGTACGGTGCACTTTATAGAATAGGGTTAGCAAGGTCGAATCCACAGGGACTAATAAATTAATGTACTAATTACTGGATTATAATAACCTTATTTTTATTTAGACTATCGAAATTGAGAGGGATTGATTTTATAAACCAAAGCAGAAATTATCCTGCAATAACAAAGCAAAGAACTGGATTAAAAGATCAAGAAGAATAATGGATGAATGGATTCTTGGGTTATGGTTTCAGTTAATATCCCCTTTTATTATCAGATTAATCAAACCAAAGTTAAACGTATTCTTCTCTATAGACCAATCACAAAAGTAATTTACCCTCTCTCTTGAGATGTATGTAAAAGCGTTGATTGGAATATCTATGCTAGCATCTCTACTCAACATGAGATATCCAACTCCCAAAAGTTCAAAAGATTATAAGGTCTCACAAATATTCACAGACTTCTCAATCATGCAAGCTATTTATGTCAAGTACTCAAGATCTAGTATTGAAACTCATCGGTTAGAATTATGAATCAATACATCAAACAAGTTCAAATCAAAGGCCTTTTGATAAAACAAGAATTAAAGCAAAGTACTTGAATAGATGAAGAAAACATTAACTTCAATTATCAGTAATCATCAAATAAAAGTGTTCATTAACCTACTCCCAAACCCGAGAATCACAAAGTGTTTAGCCAGACATCGAAGATAAACAATTCATAGACAAATTATTCATATTCAAAATCTAACTAATTGAAATAACGATACTATGGAATGAGTGAACTCGGGGATGATGACGATCTCTCAATATATCTTCAATACTCGAAGGTGTAGTTGCGGTCTTGATCGATCTCCCGAAGTTTCCAGTGGAAAACTGCTCTTCTCTCTGGTTTCTAGGCAAAAATCAGCGTGTCCCTGTTTGTGGCCGCCCCAGGTCTATTTGTACTTCGTTGGGGGTCAAAACTTAGTTGAAAACGAATCAAACTCTATTTTTCCCACAGAGGAGCACGGGCCGTGCCATACGGCACGCCCAGCCTGTGCTGGTAGCCGCACGTCTTGTTCAATTCACAGAATGGAGCACGGGCCGTGCTCTTTGGCACGGGCTGCCCGTGCTATATGTCAAACATTGGGTGTTCAGGTCTGAGTTGAGCACGGGCGGTGCTAGGGAGCACGCCCTCCCCGTGCTCACCTGTAGCAGCTGGCACTTGGCCATTTTCTTCCATTTTTCGCCCGGTTTGTCCAACTTCTTCTCAATTCGACTCCAAACTTCGTACTTCACATCAAATATTGGCGATTGCAATGCTCCAAATTGTTGCCAAAATGCTACAATTATCTGTAAATTCCTACAAAACGAGCAAAGCGTAATCCTTTTCCACAAAACAGGAATATAACCCTATTTACTCATATAATGCATGTATATCAACACATTCTAGCCAAGATTAAGCCCAAACTACATGCAAAATACATGTCAATCAATAACCATCTTGTATTATTTGTCCTCCAAAATATACAATCAAACAAACATTAAAAACTTACACTAATATTAAAAAACTATTTAAAAAAATTTAAAAACTGTACACTAATATTCAACAACATTGTGCATAATAAAATTAAAAACTTATTTGGAACTATTTAAATAGGGCTAACTTTCACAACAATTTAATTACAATATCTACCTATATTTTCAAATAAACCATATTAATACTAAAAATTTTATTCTCTAACTATCTTATCTACTAATCTAACCAAACAACAAACCAACAAAACATAAAAAAATAAGAAACAAAATAAAAGAATGAAGAGTTACCTTCTTCTGCCCACCAACTGAGAGAGAGGAGATGAGAAAAGAGTTTTGGTGATTTTTTTGTGAGAGAGGTGTGGTGTGTGGTGTGAGTCTGATGTCATCTTATAAAAAAATTCGAAGAGAACTTAAGTTGTCTTTAGGTCGATTTTTGTAAAAAAAAAAATTATAATGAAAACAGCTTTAGTAAAGTTGTCTTTAGTTCTATTTAAAAAATAAATAAATAACAACGAAGACAACTTTTATAAAGTTTGTCTTTTGACCAACTTTCTTCAAAACAACATTTTGATCGTTGTCATCATCCAATGAAAACACCATTTTGATCGTTGTCATCATCCTATATAAATAACAATCCCAATCTTCACAGTATTTGGTGACAAAACTAAAGCCACTTTTGTGGACTTTGTGGGCTAGATTGATAGCCCATTTTTGTGGACTAATAGGTGGCACATGGGTGGCTGCCAAATTGAAGTAGTTGGCGAAATGATCATTCCGTCAAAGTAGGTTTGCTATAATTTGCCTATAAAATGGCATCCCTGGGCAATGCAAAATCATCCCACAAAAACAAATTGTGTGAGTTCAAACTCTCCATTTTGTAAAGCTTTTCTCAATTTAGAGTGCATTAGTTTCTCCTATTTCAAGAGAGAGTGTAATATAGTTTCTCCTTGTATTTACAGAGAAAATGTTGTAATCCCTATTTTATAGTGAATTGCTCCTACACTTGCCCGTGGTTTTTACCTCAAATTTATTTGAGGATTTTCCACGTAAAAATATTCCTGTCATTTTACCTTTATTTTTCTCGTATCACTATTGTCATGTCTTTGTTCCGTCCGTAATTACTATTCACGCACTATTCACGTGAATAGTGAAATTCGGTTCAAGTGAAAAAAAAACAATCGGGTGTGAACAAAATGACGACAAAGTTCGATGTAGAGAAGTTCAATGGGAATAATTTCTCATTGTGGAAAATGAAGATTAAGGCAATTTTGAGGAAAGACAATTGCTTGGCGGCAATTGGCGGCAAATGAAGATATCACTGACGATGCCAAGCGGAACGAGATGGAGGGCAATGCAATTGCTGATCTGCACTTAACACTAGCCGATGGAGTGTTATCCAATGTGGCGGAGAAGAAGACGGCAAAGGAGATATGGGATACGCTGACAAAATTGTACGAGGCCAAATCACTTCTCAATAAAATTTTCTTAAAAGGAAAATTGTATACTCTTCGTATGGTAGAAATCACTTCGGTGACTGACCATATCAACACCTTGAATACTCTAGTTTCGCAACTCACCTCAATGGGTTACAAAACAGAAGTTGTTGAACGTGAGGAACTTTTGCTCCAAAGTTTACCAGATTCATATGATCAACTCATCATCAACTTGACGAACAACGTCCTTTCGGACTATCTAGTCTTCGATGAAATTGCAACTTCTATACTAGAAGAAGAGAGCAGACGCAGAAACAAAGAAGACAGACAAGGAGGTTCGTATCAAGCGGAAGCTTTGGCGGTGGTGAGAGGAAGATCCACGGAATGTGGCTCCAGTGGGAGTCAAAATCATGGTAGATCAAAATCCATGAGTAAAAAGAACATCAAGTGCTACAACTGTGGCAAAAGGGGGCACTTCAAGAGGGATTGTTGGAGTAAGAAGAGTGGTGACCCTGAGTCATCAAATGCTCAAGGGAATGTTGCAAGTACCTCTGAAAATGGAGAAGTTTTATACGGTGAAGCAACAACCAACGCCGAAGCGAAAAACTATTTTCTCGATGTCCGGCTTTTAGACTCGGGAGCAACCTGGCACATGACCTCCCGTGAGAATGGTTTCACATATATGAACCAATCTATGGAGGATCTGTATTCATGGGGATGATCATGCCTTGGATATTCTTTGGTATTGGTACTATCAAAATAAAAATGTTTGATGGTACATTCGCACCATTCGGAGGTAGTACGGCATGTGAAGGGCCTACGGAAGAATCTTTTGTCCTTAGGACAATTGGATGATGTTGGATGTAAAACTCGTATTGAGGATGGGATCATGAAGATAGTCAAATGAGCGATTGTAGTAATAAAGGCGGAGAAACTCGCGCAAATTTGTATATGCTTAAAGGAGAGACGATGCAAGAGGAGAAGCTTCATTGCGGTTGCGGGTTCGATAGAAGAATCAACGATAATGTGGCACCACAAACTTGGCCACATGTCAGAACAAGGGCTGAAGATTCTCTCTGAGCAGAAACTACTACATGGTCTTACAAAGGTATCTTTACCATTTTGTGAGCATTGTGTTACAAGTAAGCAACACAAATTAAAGTTCGGCAGATCATTGTCTAAGAGTAAATGCATCTTAGAGTTGATTCACTCGATGTTTGGCAAGCACCGTTATCATCCCTAGGAGGGCGAGATACTTTGTATCGTTCATTGATGATTACTCCAGGAGATGTTGGGTGTATCCTATAAAAAGGAAGGCCGATGTATTTCCAGTCTTCAAAGTTTACAAAGCTCAGATAGAACTTGAATCTGGGAAGAAGATCAAGTGTTTAAGGACTGATAACGGAGGAGAATATACAAGTGATGAATTTGAGTCTTTCTGTCAACAAGAAGGCATCAAAAAACAGTTCACGGTGGCATACACACCTCAACAAAATGGAGTGGCAGAGCGAATGAACAGAACCTTGTTAGAAAGGACAAGAGCAATGTTGAGAACTCGCAAGTCTACCCAAGACATTTCAGGCGGGCGGTCAAAAAACCGCTTTGTTATGTGATCAATCGGTCACCATCGACTGTGATTGATCTGAAAACACCTATGGAGATGTGGACTGGTAAATCTGCTGATTATTCTCGTCTACATACATTTGGAAGTCCTGTGTATGTGATGTACAATGACCAAGAAAGAACAAAGTTGGACCCAAAGTCCAGAAAATGTATCTTCTTGGGGTATGTTGATGGAGTCAAGGGATATCGCCTGTGGGATCCCACTACCTACAAGGTCGTCATCAGCAGAGATGTGATATTTGCAGAAGATAAACTGCAAGACAAGGGAGATAGTAACACATTAAAAGAGAACCAAGAGACTACTACAGTTCAAGTGGAAAATAATCTACAGAATGAAGATCCGAAATCTTCTGAAGCAGTATCAGAGCACGAGGTACAAGAACAAGTCGAGTATGATGTCCAAGAATTACGTCGGTCAACTCGTGAGAGAAAGCTGCCAGCTTGGCAATCAGAGTATGTTATGGAGAGCAATGTTGCATACTGTCTTTTACCGGAGGATGGAAAACCATCAACTTTCCATGAAGCTACAGAAAGCTCAGATGCATCTCAGTGGATGACAGCAATGCATGAAGAAATTGAAGCTCTCCACAAGAATCAAACTTGGAAACTTGTACCGTTACCACATGGTAGAAAAGCCATTGGTAATAAATGGGTCTACAAGATCAAGCGGAATAGCAACGATCAAGTGGAGTGGTATCGTGCAAGATTGGTGGTAAAGGGATATGCTCAGAAAGAAGGCATTGATTTCAATGAGATATTTTCCCCGGTGGTTCGACTCACGACAGTCAGAGTAGTCCTGGCTATGTGTGCTACTTTTGACTTACATCTGGAGCAGTTAGATGTAAAAACTGCATTTCTTCATAGAGAGCTTGAAGAAGAAATTTATATGCTTCAACCAGAAGGTTTTGCTGAAATAGGCAAAGAGAACTTGGTTTGTAGGTTGAACAAATCTTTGTACGGTCTCAAACAGGCACCGAGGTGTTGGTACAAGAGATTTGATTCCTTCATAATGAGTCTTGAATACAACAGACTTAGTTCAGACCATTGTGCGTACTACAAAAGGTTTAATGATAATGATTTTATTATTTTGTTGTTGTATGTGGATGATATGTTGGTGGCAAGCCCCCAATAAAGATCGGATCTAAGAAATGAAGGTACAGTTGGCTAGGGAGTTTGATATACTTGGGACCAGCAAACAAGATTCTAGGGATGCAAATTCACCGAGACAGAACTAATAGGAAGATCTGGCTTTCTCAGAAGAACTACTTCAGGAAAATTTTGCGTCGCTTCAACATGCAAGATTGTAAGCCAGTTTCTACCCCTCTTCCTATTAATTTCAAGTTATCCTCCAGCATGTGTCCTAGCAATGAAACAAAGAGGAGGGAAATGTCTCGAGTACCGTATACATCAGCAGTGGGGAGTTTTATGTTCGCTATGATATGTACAAGACCAGACATTGCGCAAGTAGTGGGAGCAGTCAGTCGATACATGGCGAATCTGGCACAGCATTGGGATACAATGAAGAGGATTCTAAGATACATCAAAGGAACCTCGATACTACATTATGTTATGGAGGATCGGAATTTCTTGTCAGAGGTTATGTTGATTCGGATTTTATAGGTGATCTTGATAAAAGAAAATCCACTACTGGCTATGTGTTTACACTTGCAGGAGGAGCTGTAAGTTGGGTTTCAAAATTGCAGATTGTTGTAGCTCTGTCTACAACTGAAGCAGAATACATGACATCTACACAAGCTTGCAAAGAAGCAGTTTAGATTCAAAGGTTATTGGAGGAGCTCGGGTACAAACAAGAAAATATTGTTCTGTTTTGTGATAGTCAGAGTGCTTTGCATATTGCAAAGAATCCAGCCTTACATTCAAGGACAAAGCACATAGGAGTACAATATCACTTTGTTCGAGAAGTAGTGGAAAATGGAAGTGTGGATATGCAAAAGATCCATACCGATGAGAACCTAGCAGATTGTATGACTAAACCAATCAACACTGGTAAGTTTGAATGGTGCAGATCCTCGTGTGGCCTAGCAGAGACGTAAGCAGCATGAGTGGCAAGTGTAGAGAATAATGAAAGGATTACAAAAGTGACTTTAAGTGGGAGAATAACAAAACTAAAGCAACTTTTGTGGACTTTGTGGGCTAGATTGATAGCCCATTTTTGTGGACTAATAGGTGGCACATGGGTGGCTGCCAAATTGAAGTAGTTGGGGAAATGATCATTCCGTCAAAGAAGGTTTTCTATAATTTGCCTATAAAATGGCAGCCTTGGGCAATGCAAAATCATCCCCCAAAAACAAATTGTGTGAGTTCAACTCCATTTTGTAAAACTTTTCTCAATTTAGAGTGCATTAGTTTCTCCTATTTCAAGAGAGAGTGTAATATAGTTTCTCCTTGTATTTAGAGAGAAAGTGTTGTAATCCCTATTTTATAGTGAATTGCTCCTACACTTGCCCGTGGTTTTTACCTCAAATTTATTTGAGGGTTTTTCACGTAAAAATATTCGTGTCATTTTACCTTTATTTTTCTCTCATCACTATTGTCATGGCTTTGTTCCGGTCCGTAATTACCTAACATTTGGTTAGCAATATTGGAAATTTATAATAGTTTGATAAATTTGCCACATATTTTTCCATAAACTTCACTATTCACCTACCCACATATTTCTAACCACCAAATATATCCAGTCATTATTTTGCTATTTTTATATCATGTCAATATTAATATATTTTCATCTTATTTCCAATTACAATCTCCAAAAGTCATCATTCTTCTTTCAATATTCTTTTATTACAATTCTCTAGTGGAAATAAAAATTTCAAAATGAAAGGAGATTCAAGCACGCCCTTAGTGCCCTCACTTATCTTCACTGCACGGGTCCACGCCCACGCTGATTCATTAAGTCCAACCAGTTTTTCTTTAGAATTGAATACAATTGCAACAGATTAATTCCTCGTTCCTTTTACTATAAATTCTGCAGATGAATATTTTTCTTTCCAATTGAAGAAGATCATTGAATTTCTTCCATATTGGACTACCAAAAGTTGAATAATGAATAACGTGAGTAGAAATCCTTATCAGCCGCAAGATATTAATTTCCATAATTCAATCAAGAAATCTTTTCTTCATGTTTCCTTTCTTGCTGCCTAAGCACTTGAAGAATGGGAATTGCCTATTTGAAACACCACATCACTCCTACAAAAGCAGGACCTTCGATGATTCATCAACGCATTACTCACTAAGAGACTAGCAGTATGCCACACCTATCTCTTCAAACTTCTTCTTTTCCTCTCTCTCTATATATAAATATATGTGTGTGTGTATGGTTGTGTGTGTATATATATATTGTTGTCTTTTAATTTCTTCCTCTCTTTTTTAAGCATTCGTACAAAAAGAGTGGGTATGCATGCTCAATGCCTGAAGAATTGCATGAAGGAGACTGTTCTATTATATTATTCTTCTTTCTGTTCTTTTTTATTTATTTATTTTTTTTAGTAAACACTCATCTCTTTCTTTTGTTGATTCAGCTATTGTCTTCTCACGAGTTAGGTTGTTTCGTGCACTCAACTAATGCCACTTCACTTAGGATTTAATTTTTTGTACCCTTCATCTCTTCTGCCTTTTATTACATTCATTATTTTCTATTGTGATTTTCTCTTGAAACTAAC
Source organism: Rehmannia glutinosa (assembly GCA_016081115.2). Lineage (NCBI taxonomy): Eukaryota > Viridiplantae > Streptophyta > Magnoliopsida > Lamiales > Orobanchaceae > Rehmannia > Rehmannia glutinosa. Next base: position 441,466 of record JABTTQ020000045.1, on the reverse strand, counting down.
TAATACATGGCTTGTCTACGCATGTAGCACTAAAAACATCCATTTGGCTTTATACTCTAATTTATTATGCGACTGTGAATCTCAATTGTGCTTGAATTTCTATTACTTTAGTCTAACTTACTCTTTTGCTCATGCTTTGATAACTGTCATGATGTTATGCTTAAAAGACAATATTTCATCTGACATCTAACATTTGGTGATCTATGGTGAGAAAAATCAATCCACAGATAAAGACACAATTTTGGCGGTTCATGATGCCTTCGTCAGTCAATACCCAAAGCAATGGACAAACTTGGAAATCCAGTATACTTGAAGGAATGGTCTTGTGAAATTCTATTAGACAAGAAATCCAAGAGGTGGGCTTTGTAAGCATCTCATCATTGACAATCGAGAGAGTCGACTTTCTTGTTGATTTTGGGTATGACATCAAAGTCGAAGTCATGTAGATAGATGTCAATAATGTGTGGATTTTGTAAGAAACTCGTCGTTAATGACAAACTCGCCAAACAGTAAAAAAAGCCATTAAGGATGTGGATTTCGCAAGCAAGCATCATTAAACATCAAACAAAGTAGGGAGACGCCATGCAGATCTCGTAACCAACTCATCGCCAATGACAGAATCGCCAAACGGGGATATGCCATCAAAGATATTACTTCACAAGCAAGCCTCATTCATGATCAAGCAAAGTCAGAAGACACTGTGTAGTTTCTTGTAACATATGATGACGAGAAAACCGAACACGGTCTATGGTTATTAATAACAAAGTCGATGATGTATGTTCTTCATCCTGTTCTTATTCAATTGATGAAATACAGTTATGACGCTATGCAAAATGAGTTTGAAAATATGATTATTAAATATAAAAAGTTTAAAAAGGGTTTTAAGAGTATGAAACTTGAAAAGGATAATTTTTTTGCTTCTTATATATCTTTAGATCATGATCACACTATTAATGTTGCTAAGGTTATATGTCTTGAATCCAAAAAAGAAATGTTTGCTAATGAAGTTGAGAACTTGAAATGATGTGCAACATTTAATTTGAGCGCCGATTAAGTCATTAAAATTATTGGTGCATAACGTAGTGAACATTTGAAATTAGGACTTAGTTATAAACCCGTTCAAATTGATATTAACAAAAAGAATCAAGTTCCCACTTTTATTCCTGATAGTAGATCTAAAACTATTACATGTTTTTATTATGGTAAAAAAGATCATTTGAGTAGTACTTGTCGGGTTAAAAATAATATAATTATTGGAAACCCAAAGATCTTAATGCTAACACCAATTGACCCTAACACTTAAGGGTACCTCAAAATAATGTTATTTTAGATACTTGGCACAATAATTGTCAAAGAGGGCTTCAAATGGATCATGGTCAACGGATGCTTACATGATATGACTGGGAAAAAATACCTATTTTCCAACATCAAACACATGAGAGGGGAATGGTTACGTTTGAAAATGGGAAAAGCAAAATCCTTGGCAGTGGAGACATTGGTAATTCTCTTTTCTCTCTTAATGATGTGCTTTTTGTAGATGAGCTTAAATTCAATTTTATAAGTGTAAGCCAACTTTGTGATTTAAATTATAATGTTCTTTTGAACAAAGAAAATTGTCTTATTCTTAAAGATGACAAAATTATTTGTGAAGCAAGTAGAAAAGACAATCTTTACAAAATTTGCACAATGATTTGATTAGTCAAAATATTTCTCGTCTTGTTGCTAGCAATGATTTAAATAGTTTGTGGCATGATAATTTGGATATGTTAGATACAAAAATTTATAAAACATTTGCAAAAATCAAACGTCAAAGGACTCCCCAAATTGAATTTTGAAAATATTAGTTTAAGCAACATTTGTCAAAAGAATAAGTTAGTTAAAAGTAGTTTCAAGCCCAAAGATGAAATTTCATGATATACTTGGGTTATTTTCATTTACGTGTGGAAGGACAAGCATAAGTGGAAAACATTTGAACGACAAGTATAAGTGGAAAACATTATGCATTTGTCATTGTCGATGATTTTTCGCGGTATACTTGGGTTTTTGTCATTGCTAATAAATGTGATGTCGCTTATGAGTTTGTTAAATTGTGTAGACTTATAGAAAATAAAATAGAAGATACTATCAAATCCATTAAAAGTGAACGTGGATGTGAATTTGATGGATAATTTAGAGTTCTATGAGGAAACCAAAGAACATACTCACAATTTCTCGGCTCCAAGAACTCCCCAACAAAATAGAGTAGCCGAAAGAAAGAACCGAACTCTTCAAAAAATATGCCAATCTATGCTCAATGAATTTTCTCTTCCAAGATATTTTTGGGCCAAAGCCATAAACACCACATGCTATGATGTAAATCGAGTCTACGTATGGCCAAAGTTGAATAAAACAATATATGAGCTATGAAAAAGAAGGACACCAAATATTAGTCACTTCAAAGTATTTGGTTGCAAATGTTTTATTCTGAATATAAATGGATCATTTGGACAAGCTTGACCCCAAGGCCGACGAAGGCATTTTTATGGGATACTCGACTAAATACAGAGCCTATCTAATATACAACAAGACAAGTCAAATAGTCGAAGAATCAATACATGTCAAATTCAATGAAGTATCCAATGTTCAAAATACTCCAAGAGAAGATAGTGATGATGAAGAAGACATCGAACCAAGTACTTCAATTTTTGATCAGAATGACCAACCCTCTTCTTCAACTATTGTTCCACAAGAAGAAATAGGCGATACAATGGACCTTATGGTGATATGAAAATTCAAAGACTACAATTCTCTAAGACATTTGGCATGAGACAAACACTTCTAAGGTTATTTACTATTAGATTAAGCATCATCCAAAAGATCATATTATTGGGGATCCACTTGGCAAAGTCATGACAAGACGGAAATATGTCAAAAAGGCTCTTATCTCTCAAAAAGAGTCTAAAAATGCAAAGAAGGACTTGAAGATGAAGATTGGTTCCTAGAAATGCAAGAAGGCTCAATCAATTTGAAAGAAATGGTGTTCGGGGGCTTGTGTTGTGTTCTCCATCACGCACAATTTTTGGAATCAAATGGGTATTTCGAAACAAATTAGATGATAAAGCCAACAACATTCGAAACAAAACAAGGTTATTAGCTAAAGGTTTTGTCAATAATGTATTGATTATGATGAAACTTTTGCACCCATAGCATTTTTAGAAGCTATTCATATTTTACTTGCTTATTCTTGTTACAAAAATTTTATACTCTATCAAATGGATGTTAAATCGACTTTCTTAAATAGTTTTATTCAAGAAGAAATTTATGTTGAACAACCTCCGAGATTCGAAATATAAAAAGGAACTTCTTAAATAAAACAATGTCAAGAGAGGATATATATTTCACAATCGAAATATAAAAAGGAACTTCTTAAAAAATTCGGAGTCGAAGAAGAAAGAACAGTAGCAACTCCAATGGCAACAAATATCAAACTTGACAAGGACGAAAGAGGTAAATCAATTGATGAAACTAAATATCGAGGTATGATTGATACTTTACTTTATTTAACTGCAAGTAAACTCGATATTCCACATGTTGTATGCATATGCACTCGATTTCAAAGCAATCCAAAGGAGTTTCATTTAAGTGTACTGTCGTAAAAGAATTTTTAAATATTTAAAAGGCACTCTTTCATATGAATTATATTTTATCTGAAAAATGAAAGTTTCTTTTTAAAAGGCTTTAGTGACTCGAATTATGCCAAAAATATTGATGATCGAAAAGGCACTTCTGGCTCATGTCAATTTCTTGATGATTGTCTTGATTCTTGGTTTTACAAAAAGCAAAATTGTGTAATTTTGTCAATGGCCGAAGTTGATCGTGAATATCTTTTCACTAAACTGCAAGTGTACAACGTAGGTAGCAGATAATGGCGAGCAAGGTCATAGTCCTCAGGGATTGAATATGAAACACTTAGGCTATAGTAAATACCGTATTCCAAATTTTATTGAAGCAGTCAAAAAATCACAAGTTTTATAATCTAATCTAATCCTAAATTAACAAGTAAAAATAAAATATTTAAATATGTAAAAACCCAAACTCCATAAGTTTTTAATAAATACGAAAGCAACCCTAGGTACATAATCTCAACATGCTTCTTCAATATTAAATTCAATTAATGTTTATCAAAACCAGTTTATGTATTTCTATGGGTTCAATTACTAAATTAGTTTATTCCCCCTCCCGAAGCAAATAAACAGTTGATTAATACCAATTGCTAGCATCCGTACTGAACAATTAATATCAACTCCCAAAAGATCTGTGAATTGAAGTACTCATCACAAACAATTATAAGCCTCCAGACTCTATACCCGTTTATGTCTGAATTCGATTTTCATTTGTTAGAACTCATCTCCCATTATGAACTAACAAATATGACATGCAAATATTGATCAGATATTCTACAAGAAATAAGCATTCAAATTCATATAATAGAACACATGAATCTATTAAGCAAACAATCAATATAGATTTAACATGAATCCACAATTTTGATTATGCCCTATGATCAAAATGATTAGCCCAGCATATTTGATAAAAATTTAATAGACAAACTTGGAACCAAATAGTTTGACATCGTTTAAGTACAACCACGAGATGTAAACTAAGAAAGAAAAACCTTCTTTTTAAGATGGATCCTCCTTCGAAGCCTTCGAACCCTTGTGCTTCCAAAGATGCGAAAGGCCTTGTGGTGTTCTTTGTAGAATTGCCCTCCTCTCTCAGAAGACTGTTGATTTGTGTAATCCTATTATATTTTGATGTATTATATGTTGTATCAAGTATGACAATCGTCCAAGGCCTTGGTCCCTTTATATAGGTGTTTTGAGAGACCACTTGCAGATTTTTCGACGGGAAAAGGAATCAAAACTCAGCCGATAGACAAATCGCACGTCCGACCGTGTGCAGATCACACGGTCCGGCCGTGTAGAGTATTTTGGTCTCTATTTTTACTCCGAACAAACCACACGGTCATGTGAATGTTACACAGCCTGGTCGTGCGATGTGTCTCTGAAATTCTTCCCTTGAACAAGTCGCACGAACGTGTAAAAACACACGCAGACAGCTCACTCGGTTTTGTGAGATGCACACGGTCTGGCCGTGTGACTTGTTTTTCTCCATTTTCTTCGCGTATTCGATCATCTTCTTCATATTCTTCAATCTTGCTCGGGCCTTCTAACCGATATTGTCTCGTTTAAGCTATGTTTCCTTTAAAAAGTTACAAGAATGTGCAATATCACGCCCTTCTAAGGAAACCAAGTAAAATATACTAAATATATGTGGAAATACATCAAATATATATCATTTTAAGCCCCTAAATGTACGTATATTTTACACATATAAAAATTCCCTCAAACTTAAATTATTGCTCGTCCTCGAGCAAACTAAGAAGTATAATCTCAAAGGGTACAAAGAACACACAAGAACACTATAAACATTTAATCTCATGCAACTCCGTATCTAAGTAAACCATGTAATTCATTATCAAGAAATCATCAATCACAAGTTTGTAATTATTTATAATATTTTGGGTACTTGATATCGCGATTCACAAGTAATAGTGTATCACTAAACTCTCAAAGTAAATAGGACGTATATATGCTCAACTCAATTCAATGAATATAGAACTACCATAGGCTTGCAAATCGTCTAACATCTCTACCACTTTAGTATGCATAATTTAAGAATAAAAAAGGACTTTACATTTGGTCGTAATGTAGACTCTTTGGTAAGGGTACGAAAAATTTGGATTAAGTGACTTGACTTGAGCAACTAGAACTTAAGTACACAAACTTTCAATTCACAAACCCAATTTCATCATAAAAATCATTCTTTCAAATTATTTTCTTTTTTCAACTCAACTCCACCATTTTTCTCCTTTTCCATTCTTAGGCCTTTTGCCTTCTTTTCTTTTGCCTTAAGCTTTCAATTTTCTCACATTTCTAGAATTTTTCTTTTCTTTCTTTTTCTTCTGCTCTTGCTTGATTTTTCTTTTTTTCTTTTTCAGAAATTTTCTTTCTTTTTCGAGCTTCATCATTATTTCATTTAAACTTCTCACCCCTCTTTCTTTTTCCATCAGTTTTTCTCAATATTTCACATCTCCCCCAAAATATTCATCTTCTATAATCTCAAGTTTTGGGATAAATGTTTTTTAGTTTAACGTTTCAAAACTCAAAATGTGGCTAACAATAAAAAGTTTAGGTTCAAAGTGGCTAACTAGGGAATCATGAGTTCATATATGAGCTTTTTAGGCTAAGCAGGCTAAAATAAAAATGGCCTTAAATCATCTTCGAAAATTGCTTACAAACATAGCTTCAACAAAGGTACCAAAGCAAGTTCTAGAGTTCTAACAATCATGAATGACACACTCCAAAAAACAATAAGACTGCACAATATATAAGCAGTTAAAGTCACAAAAGCTCCAGGCTTATTTTTCGTAACATGCTCAAATACCCAATTTTCTCGATCAATGCCAAACAAGCAAAAAACATATTCTCAACAATTCATCACATAATTTTCCGAAATACTTCATCTCATGAAATCAAATGTTCATAGGAAAATCATTCGGAAGCTTTTTGTACATTTTTTGAATTCTAATCCTAACTCACACAAAAGCAATAAACGTGCAAAAGTGATAAACGTGCTAAAAAAATCGAAATTTTTAAAATTTTTAGGCAAATTTGTATGGTTCTACATGCAATCCTAAATGCAATTCAAAAAATACAACAATACTTAATCATACATTCTTGACAACCCCCCAAATATAAATCATGCTTTGTATAGAACGTATGAGGAAATTATCAAAAGAAAGAGGAATGCGTGAAAAGTACTTACTTGGATCACTATGGTGGAGGAGGTGGACGATAGTGGCACTGACCAGTGTGCCATTGCTCCATTCGTTTCATTAGTTCCAATACTTTCACTTGAAAGTCTTCAAAATATTCATACGATTTTGCATCTTCAGTAGGAAACAATAGTTCATCCTCCATTGAATAGGTCTCGCTTGTGCCCACGAATGCACAATGCAGGTGGTCCGGAAGAGATTATGTTCTGGAAAATCAGGGAGTTTATCCATCAAATCTGTACATTAGGAAGCAGTTCTCGCGACCGGGGCGTGTGCGTCCACACACCGGTGTGCTCCACCGTGTGCGCCTGTCATGTCTCTTTTTATTTTTATTATTATTTTTTATAACCCAGAGTATGTCATGATGCCTCCTACACAACAACTCACAAAAACAAATAAAAATAAAAATTAAGTCAGTAAAAATAAAAAATCAATTAAACAAAGGCGATTAAAAATTTATGCTTCAATTAAGATTGAACTACTTATTACTACATAGACAAAATTGAAACCAAATAGTTTGACATTGTTTAAGTACAAACTTGAGATGTAAACTAAGAAAGAAAAACCTTCTTGTTAAGATGGATCCTCCTTCGAAGCTTTTGAACCCTTGTGCTTCTGTAGATGCGAAAGACCTTGTAGTGTTCTTCGTAGGATTGCCCTCCTTTATCAGAAGACTGTTGATTTGTATAATCCTAGTGTATTTTGATGTATTGTATGTTGTATCAAGTATGAAATTCGTTCAAGGCCATGGTCACTTTATATAGGTGCTTTGAAAGATCACTTATAGAGTTCTGATGGGAAAGTAATAAAAAATCAGCCGATAGATGAATCGCATGACCGTGTGCAGATCACACGGTCTGGCCGTGTAAAATGTTTTGGTCTCTAGTTTTGCTCCGAACAAACCACACTGTCGTGTGCATGTTTCATGGTCTGGTCGTGCGATGTCTCTCAAAAATTATTCCTTCGAACAAGTCGCACGAACGTGTAAAAACACACGGGGATAGCTCACACGGTCGTGTGAGATACACAAGGACTAGCCATGTGGCTTGGTTTTCTCCGTTTTCTTTGCATATTCGATCATCTCTTCACATTTTTCAATCTTGTTCGGGCCTTCTAACTGATATTTTTTCATTTAAGCTTCATTTCCCGTAAAACAATTACAAGAATACACAATATCATGTCCTTCTAAGGAAACCAAGTAAAATACACTAAATATGCGTGCAAATATATCAAATATATATCATTTTAAGCCCCTATATGTACATATATTTTACACGTATCAGAAGTATTTTGTGTTACTCAACTACTTTGGATAAAACGATCCTTGGCGGATTACAAAACCAATTTAAAAAATATTCCTATTTATTGCGACAATACCTTCGCTATAACTATTACACAAAATCCTATACATCAAAATCGAACAAAACATATTGAATTAGGGCATCATTTTTTAAGAGATTTGTGTTTGAAAGGGTAAAATTGAGATATGCTTTATTTTGTCTCAAGATCAATTAACGGATATTTTCCTAAAACCTTTACTAAGTAAGTCTTTTAACTCAATTCGAGCTCACATAATTCATATTGAATAGCGTCAATCAATTACAAAACTATTGGGTTCAGATTAATACTTTTCAAAAATAAAATCGAAGCAGAAAAATAGGGATCAGTAGTCATAGACAGTAGTCGGTCGCTTTGATTCAGACACTGGTCGTTGTGCATAGAGACCGGTCGCTATCGAGACAATAAACTCATTTAACCTCTTTGTCTCAGCTTCTTCATCATTCTCTCTATTTTCAAAAACTTGAACCCCAACCCTAAAAATCATCCCTTCTTCTAAAATCTTCAAGTCTTCACCAAATTTCACGATTCTTATTGCTGATCACATATACTCTTCGAGTACTTCTAATATATGGTACGTCCAAAGACTTTAATTGGCTCCTCGCCTCTGAGCAAGCGAAAGAGATTCATCGAGGGTTCTTCATCAAACTGCCAATTACAATGAGAAATGGCTCAAGGGCAACCGGGCAATCCAAATGCCTTACTTTTTTTTTCCGGTTGACTATACTTTCGCCCAATGTCAATGGGTCAAAAGTAAAAAAAAAATTCTCTCTACCTCCGATAGTGCGAATGTATTGAGATTTATGGGATAATTTCAATTTCGATACCCAATCTATGCCAAATTTTACTTTCAATACCCCTGTTTTCAATCTAATCAAGATTGATACCCAACGTTCATAAAATTAATCACTTTTGGTACCTTGCCGTTAACTCCCCGTTTACTCTAACAGTTTAACCTGTTATAGCAGGTTTCAAACTTCGAACAACCCGTTCAATTTCAGTACCTAATGTTTTATGAATAATCTCTTCCAATACCCAAACTTTACTTCTGCTATAATAATGGAAATAGTCCATTACGACCATATCAGGCCCAACATGCTTCCGTAAAATTAATAAATCCCTTAAAATTCATACCTCTTTTGACCGAAACACCACCGGGTTAAGTGGTTCGCAACGCCACCAGTCGAAAAATTACCGCCCCCAGATCGTTTTCCTCACTGTTCAACCTCACCCTCAGGGAAGATGATCTGCAAGTTATCTGACCCCTTCAGCATCTGCTCAGCACAGCCTTGGTTCATTTCCTACTCCAGGCGTAAAAGTAATTCTTCAAAGGGATAGATCAATAGTACACTATGAACACATGTTGAACAAAAGCCTTTATTTTATTAATAACTTATAGAAATATTTATTACATTAGTAATATCATTTGGGAGGAGAATACCGGTTTAGCCTCTCATATATGAGGCGTACACTTGTAAACACATGAAACTTAAAACTAAAACACTAAAACTATTACAAATTTATCACTCTGATTTTATTGTAAGAAAACTAAGGGAAATGTTCGATGTCCTCAGCTTCCTTCAAATCTTCCATTTTATAGAGGTAAGTCCGGACTTGAAAGACAGACTTCAAATCTTGTTGAAACTTATGATGTCACTGCTTACGTCATATCCTGCATTATTGCCTTGCCAACTGGTTTTCTTTTTTCCCGCGTGACTCAGCCCATGTTAGGTTTGTCGGGGAATCTTTTAAAAATTTGGTCTGCGTGGTCCCCGAGGATAACGCGTCTTGTGAGTTAGGCCCTTGTCCTTTCCAGCTGCATGATCTTGTCGGTCGGGTTTGGGTCGAAATCCTTTCCCAAACTCGGGTTCCTTCTGTTCGGGGCATGATTGACAGATCCGATCGATCCAACGACCAACATGCGCCATGTTACAGAATTTCCGGTAAGTTTCTTTGCTCGTTGGAATCTTGTTTTCCTAGAGAATTCTTCTTTTGGTCTCGAAGAGTTCCTCTGCAAATCCTATGGTTGATCCAGTCATCGAATTCAAAAGGAAAGATCCATTTGCTAAATTCTGGAAGAACTTGAATGGATATTTGACTTTGTCCATTTCAGTTAGACAAATCCAAAGATGCCATGCTCGTCTGGTGGAAGCTTCGTCTTCAGAAAATGCTCCTACTAACATTGGTACTTCTTCTGGTGAAGCTGCCTTAATAAATTTTAAAGCATTTCCATCCGGTCTTCTTAACTTGATGAAATGAAAAGCTTCATTAAAGCCTTTCTTCGCTGGTTCGGGAGCTGCACTTATAAAATACAGTTCCAAAATGTCTCATCTGGCCAAGTGTGGATTATTGGCCCAAGTCTCGTAAACTGCTTCCCCAATCCATTTTGGCAATTTCAAAATTTCAGGGAACCCTGGTGATACTATATAGATTGAAGCTAGAGCTCCAAAAGTATACCACTCTTGTACTTCATTTGGATGACTTCCAAGTCTCATCCAAACTCTGGGATACTTGCCTGAGATATCAACCATTGTTTTTTTTTGGGTTAATACCTCTTCTTGTAACTAGTTTCTCCCATTTTCGCTGATATACCTGCATAGGAGAAATCTTAATCTCGTCAGTTCGAACCTTAGAGTTACCCGTCTGTGGCCTAAGATTCAACTCTTCCTCTTTTACCACAGAGGTGCTGGGTTGACTTGAAGACTCGAGGTTGTGACACCGAGCTTCAACATTCGTTCTGATTTGTACACCCCCCGGGGATGCATCACCTGCCACACTTGTGATTATGGTACTTGAATCCATAACCTCCGGGTTAGAGCCCCATTCTCTATCTGCCCCTTTTTGCACCGTAGGAGGTGCGGCCTAGAAGAGAGGCCCTTGCAGCGCTAAGAACAATTGTCCTTGAGCGAACTAACATGCTCGCATTTGACTAGAAACGGATTTTTGGTCAGCCTATTGAAGTCGTCCAACAACTTCTTCATTGAGACATAACGTCCCAAAATCTCGTTCTAGACTATCTAGGTTTTCCCTGAGATGTCTTACTCGTTTAAGGACCTCGTCAGCAACGCGTCCTTCCATCTCGTGTCAAGAAATCTGCAAGAATATTTTCATGAGATTTTATAATGACAATATCATAATCATAATATTGACATGCAGCTTGCCATCTAAGTAATCGAGCCTTTTCTGGTTTTGATTCAATTTTGTTTTTCAGAAAAGCCTCGACACTTTTTTTAAAGTAAACTTTTTAGCCAGTAAAAATAGAGGCCATTTTTTAAAAGCCTTTCTGACTACAAAGAATTCTTTCTCATTGATATGCCATCTGTTTGCTTCACTGGGTGTGAATAAACCGCTGCAGTATCTGCATGGCACTTCTTCGTTTGGTGTGACTTTATTAAGAATCACGCCCACCAATCATCACTGGCATCCGTAAAGAACCGTTTGTCCTCGTCTTGGGGAATCGCAAGCTTTGGAAGTTTTTTACAAACTTCTTTAAGTTGCTTAATTCCTTCTTGATGTTCATCTTCCCATTTGAAAACTGCATCCTTTTTAAGCAATGGGCTAAACACCTTCCTGTAGTATGCCAGATTGTTAATGAACATCCCAGCAAAATTAACGACTCCAAGAAAACTCTGAAGCTACTTCTTGTCTTTCAGTGTATCTGGAATCCCTGTATCTTTACCACAATATGGCTTTGTAGAATAATTCAAGGTTCATCGATTTCAATTCCGAGGAACTCATTTTCCATATCCTTACTAACATCCTCAAGCTCTCAAAACCAAATCGGCCCAACAATATATATTAATCCCACATTCTTCCTATCATGCCATTCAAATTGCATTTAGTTAATTAACGGGATAGAAAGTAAATAAAATATGGGAAATTGACTTATTTAAACATGTTACTCACTCCTCGAAAGATGCCAAAAAACGATGATACTCATCCGCCGTAGCGTCTCTCTTTTGCACATCTGTGGGCCTGAATGGGCTGGTAAGATAATGTGATGGCTGCCTATCTCGAATAGGCCGTGCTGAATAGCAAGAGTGGTAGTCACATTGGGCGAAGGAGGGGGAGGAGTGGTAGTCGCAGCGGGTGGAGGAAGGGGAGGAGGCAAAATAGGAGTGGTTTGACTGGCGGTGGTCTGACTGGCGTGCATGAAATCCTCGTATTGGCCCATGAATGGGAACTAGAGACTAATCTCAGACTGAATAAGCTGTGGTACCGCACTAAGCTCGTCGGTCACACGATACCCAATTGAGTAAGGTTCTCGTCAACCTCATCAAAACGCTGCCCCAGTCCACCAACATGCTCGTCAACACGGGCCTTCAAACGTGTAATGCGGTCACCAAACCATTCCAGACGATGTTTCAAGTGAGTCATGTGATCATCAATACGCCTCCCTATCCCAGCAATACGCTCTTCTATCAATGTCCTAAAAGAGGGCCTGACATCATCACCCTCATCATACTGCTCGCACCTCGGGTGGTCCAACTACCCTGAGTATCCCTACTACCCAAGCCACCCCCTGAACCTATTCTTTCTCGGGAAAAATCTAAGAGGACCCGAAAGGATATCGTCAATGATGTCTATACAATATAGTTGGCGCTCCTCATCCTCACTCGGCGCCTATGTCTCGTGGCACAAAAAAGACCCCTGAATGGGCACATGTATATATAAATAAACAATGGACAATTATACAAGTTTATATAAACAAAACAAAAAATTATACGAGTTATATACCTCCTCAAACAAAGATCTGCCTTGTCTGATAGCTTTTTCTTAAACCTCCAACGAAGGCATTTAGGTTGCCGGACAGATGAGACTTTCGTAGCGCATGCCTCACCCAAACAAGGTATAGCCTCGAATGCCCATGTCTATCAGAAAACAATTAACAAATAACAAGAGTGTCATGCATATACAAAATTATAGAAATAAGTCATAAATCGAGTATGTACCAACAACGCAAATATAGGCCCATAGAAGTGATACAAAGGTAATTGAGTCTCAACACCATGAGTCGACAAGGTAGAAGGCAAACTCCATATATAGTGCATCAAGATCGAATAAGTATACTTACACCAGGGGAAGCTCTCCCACTGCAAGGTATCCTCGACTAGGACCCAAACCCATTGATCCACTGCTGTCATCCGTTGATCTAGACCGACAAGCATATAGTAAAGAACCAAGATCTTCTCCACCTTTAACGTATCAGTCGATGACTCACGGAATCTACCCTCGACAAAAAGATCACGTAGGTGAGATCCAGTGATGCGCTGCTCACGAGTCAAATATGTCTGATACACGCCCCCTCTGATATGTCGTGGTACGCAGTAATATCAAATGATGTCGGGCAAATCATAGACCATTACAGAGAGCGTACTCGCTGTGGAATAACCTGATGGCATGCTCTCCTATATGGAACCAACACTCGTCATCTGAGGCCCCCGGTCTACGTATCTCATGGCAAAAATTGCATGGACGAGAGCATTACAATTGAATCTCGTGTCAAAATCAAGAAAGTGACCGAAACAAGAGTTTTTGAACTCCGTATATACGTCATACTCTCCTGAGCATCTTAGAAACTTCGAGACGAAACTAGACGACACTTTGGCCTTGATATGTCCACAAATATTAGCTCGGGAATCATGGTAAGCCTCCCGACTGCACGAAGGTCCAACCTAAATAAGATGACAAAACATCGACAAATATAACATATATCATGGTATGTACCGTTACAAGCTATAACTTGATAAAGCACGATATAAAATATATAACACGATATAAAATGTAATAATATATATAATGTGAAAAGTGAAAAACTGTTCATGTTCGATATCACGTTATTTATAACGTGATATACTATATCAGGTTATTAGATATAACGTGATATACTATATCACATAATGTGATATACTTATAACTTGATATAGTATATCATGTTATTCATCATGTATAACGTGATAATGTGATATACATATAACACGTTACATATATAACGTTATAAGAATATCACGTAATATATATAACGTGTTATACATATAACACGTTTTATATATAACGTGATAAATATAATTGCTCGTTTTTCATATCACGTTATTAATATAACGTGGTATGCAATTATAACGTGATATGCCATATCACGTTATAATTATAACGTGATATGCTACAATTATAACGTGATATGTATACCAAGTTATAATTATAATGTGATATATCATATCATTATATCGTGATATGCTATATCACGTTATAATTATAACGTGGTATGCCAGCCCTTCGTCTTCCCCGTTCAACCCCCAAAACCAGTCGAGTTCAACCCCCAAAACCAATCGAATTCAACCCCCCATTCAAACCCAGTCCATCAATGTTCTCAAACATTCAATCGTAAATCCCTACATCCCTAAAATACCTAATAATACATAAATCCCTAAATCTCTAAATCAATAATCAATCCTAAAATCCCTAAAATAGTAGTACAATAATAAAGCTTGTAAGCTAACCTCTTCAATGGAAACATCAACGGCGGGACGGAGGGAGGGGCATCGTCTAACCGGGCAGCGACAACAGCGACGGATGGGAGTTCACTGGTTTGCCATCCATGTTTCCTCTTTCTTTCTTTTTAGTTTTTTGCTCACTATTTACTTCTCATGTTATAGTTGGGAAAATGAAACGTGAGAAGTAAAAATTGAAAGATATCTGAAATTTGAGTATTTTATAAATTAAGGTCATTTTGGTTATTGTGGGTAAAAAAGTAGTGTGTTTGAAAAAGTGGGTAAAAAAGATGTTCTCTTATCCAAAATGGGTACTTAAATTTTTTTCCCATTAATTATAGTCATAACAAAATGGTTATCCTCCTATATATGTGTTGAATTAAATTTAGATAGAAGAATTTGCATTTGAGACGAGGACTTTAATCGATTTAATATTAGATGATTTTCAAAATATATAGTAAGAAAATAAATTTAAATTTTAACATGAAATCATTCAAACAAATTTATTCTAACTTTAATTATTTAAAATTCTTAAATCTAGATTTATTAAGTTAAAATACTTATTTTGGCAAAGTTTAAGTGGAACCGACCAGTGAGGACCTACGACCAATGCTGTCCGTATAATATAAATTTGTGAGTAAAAAGTTGGCCATGAACTTACTAGATTTCGCTTAATAATAAGTCCAACATTTGGTGCTTATCCAATAAAATTATTTTGTTTGCATGCTAGTCCTAGAATTTGGTTTGAGTCTCCTGTTATTTTTAGGAGATATTCCGGAAATTGATTGTTTTATGCAATAAAACTTGGTTTTTTGTTCAAAAAAAATCCAATAAAATTATTTTGCTTTACATGGCGGTGTCATATTTATTATTCATAAATAGAGATATAAATGAATTGAGTTTGATGGAACATATAATTATTTAAGTTTGTTTGAATTTTTATCGTATTTTAAAAATTAGTTTTAATTTTAGTTAGATTTTTAATTGAACCGAGTTTAAAGAGAGTTTTAATTGAGTCAGATTCAAATCAATTTCGAGTAAGTTTAACTTTTATACATGATCTATTTATTTATTTATTAAATTGAATTGAGAGTTTCAAATCTAGTCAAATGAAAAAATGTGTATATAAGAGAGTTATCTGGAGCCAGAAAGCCAGAATTAAGTGGCTCAAGGAAGGGGATAGAAACTCAAAGTTCTTTCATGATAGCACGATGAAGAGAAGAAAGGAGAATTGTATTGAGAATCTTGTTAGGGATGATGGGTCAGTTTGTGTCAATAAGGAGGAAATGGATAAGGAAGTTGTTGATTACTACCAAAACAAGTTCAGGTCATCTAACCCAGAGCATGATCAATTCATCTTAGAGGGAGTTTCTCAAGTTATTGCTTCCTCAATGAATCAAGATCTCACTTGCCAAGTGGAAGAGGTGGAAATCAAAAAGGCTTTCTTTGATCTTAGCCAACATAAAGCACCTGGCATCGATGGTATGAACCCTATTTTCTTCAAACATTTTTGGTTTATTATCTATGTGAAATTGTGTGAGGTTGTAAAAGATTTCTTTCATTCTAATAAGATGCTTAAAAGTATCAATCATATTATCATCACTCTCACTCCCAATATCAAAAATACAAAATCTATGTCTCATTTTAGGCCTATCGGTTTGTGTGCAGTGATTTATAGGATCATTTCTAAAATCATTGTCAATCGCATGAAACCCACTCTCTCTGGCTTCAGTGCTTACTAAACTTGCCTTTGATTGCATCTTTGTAAACTGGATTTTCAAATGTATCAGTTCTTCAGCTTTTCCTTCAATATTAATGGCCAAGTGGTTGGTTATTGTACCCCATCTAGAGGTATTAGACAAGGTGACCCCATTTCCCCTATCTTTTTATAATTGTATCTGAGGTTCTGTCTAATCTTATTAAACAGGCTCAATTGTGTGGTTTGTTCCAAGGTATTAAAACCAGTAAGCAGGACACTCATCTTTTCTTCGCCGATGATTCAATTGTGTTTTGTGAAGCTTCTCTTTTCCAAGCCCTTAGTGTTCGAACCATTCTTGATAGATTTTGTAAAGCCTCTGGGCAACAGGTGAACCTTGAAAAATCCTCTATTTTGTTTAGCAAAAATGCATCTCCGAAACTCAAAAAAGATGTGTGTGATCTTCTTGATGGTATTTTGAACAAACACAGGTCTAGGTACACTGGATTACCTATGATTATTGGAAAATCAAAAAAAGAAGCGTTTCAGTTTGTGGTTGAGAGTGTGAAAAAAGAGTGAATTGTTGGAGCAATATTTTTCTATCTTCTGCACGTAAAAAGGTGTTGCTTAAGGCAATTATTAATGTTATGCCTCATTACGGCATGTCCTGTTTTAAACAACATGTCCATATTTGTAAGGAAATTTGCAAGATTTCCTCTTTTTTGGTGGGAGGCTTCTAATAATGGCGGGAAAAAATTGTCTTGGGTAGCTTGGGATAAATTGGCTCAGCCGAAAAATAGGGGAGGGCTTGGTTTTTTGGATTTATCTCTTTTTAATGATGCTCTTATTGCAAAACAATTATGGAGATTGATTACCCAACCGAATTTACTTATTAGTAGAGTTCTAAAGGCTAGATACTTTCCTAATTGGGGCTTTTTGGTCTGTGAATCTAAAAATAGGGATTCTTGGGTGTGGAGAAGTTGGCTTAAATCCAAACATACCTTGTCTTTGGGATTGAGATATCAATTGGGAGATGGTCAGGCCATTCGAATTTGGGAGTCCCCATGGCTGCCTTCTTCCCTCTTTTTAAAACTGTTAGTTCTAAACATGTGGATTGTAATTATATTTGGGCTAAGGATTTTCTATCTAACAATGGCAAGGAATGGAATCTGGATTTGTTACTTCTTTATTTTTGTGAGAAGGATGTGAATAATATTCTACAGGTTTCTTTGAGTGTGGAAGGTGGTAAGGACAAATGGTGGTGGCACTTCGAAAAAAAGGGATATTTTATGTGAAATCCGCATACCAGCAGCTGCTGCAAATCGCACAGTGGAATCGTGATAATCCTGAGTCAGGTAATGCGGCTGGGAGCAATTCATTGCAGTGGATGAAATGTTGGAAAATTAGTTGAAAAGCAAAATTAAGCATTTCTTATGGCGAATTCTGCAAAATGGCATCCCAACAGCAGCTGCTCTTTTCAAGAGAGGATTGGATTTTGACCCAAGATGTCCTGTATGTGGGGAGGATGAGGAATCAATAGAACATCTGTTTTTCCAATGCAAGGGAGCCAATTAGTTTGGAAACTTGCCCCGGTTTATTGGTTTGGTACGTCTGATGCTGATTTTTATTTTAAGAAGTGGTGGTTTCAATGTTGTAATATGAAAGGTGTTGGATGTGCACAAGATAGAATTCAACTTTCGGTCTACATTCTTTGGTGGCTATGGAAAACGAGAAATAATTCGGTTTTTCATAAGGAAAAATGGAAGGAAATGGACATTGTGAAGGGTGCTTTGTTCGAATGGCAGGAAATTAGGGGGGTGTGCAGGATGACTGAGGATAATTTCTTATGCAATTCACCTTGGCAAATGAACAGTGGACCTGGAAATACTTTACACACGGTAGGACACCATCAAATGGTGATCAGTCTGTGTGTTCTAAGAATTTTGGGACTAATTTCTTTTTTGGTGGTTGGACTGTGGATTGCAATGGCATGATGGTTCAAGCTTGGGCTAATTCTAGGTAGCTTATTAAGCATCCAGTAGAAGCGACATTGATTGGATTGAGGAATGCAATGTGTTTTGCGGATAAATTGCACGTTCAAATGTTGGAAATATTTGTAGATGATAAGGATATCATTTGTAGACTTGCCGGACATTATAGGTTTGAAGACGCAAGTGCAAAGATAGCCGAGGGCATCTACTTGTTATGCTTCCTTTTTGAGCATGTTATTTTCAATTCTCAAGATGTTAATTGTCATGTTAAGTGTTGTAGACTTATTAGGTTAGCTTTTGTTGATGATTCGAATTTGAATTGGGTTGACTAATTCCCCGATTGGCTTGTGTAATGGCCATATTGGATCTTTAGCCCGTTGGCTACGTCGTTTAGTTGTAATCGTACTCTTTGAGTGTTGTTTAATCAAAAGTTATCGTTCGAAAAAGAATGTGTATATAAATGAGCTTTTAGTTATTAATCTCAAATCAAGTATCAAGGTGTTTGATTTAAATCAAAAAAATCGAAAGACTAACTTATGGGGCACATACACATATTACATATCTGAATCAAAATTCAAATTCTCTACAAACACCTGAATGAAAACAGAAATTAGGCAAAAATGTTTTCTAGTCCATTAATTGGACGACTTTACACATTTAGTCCACTTTTTTAAGTTTTTTAATATTAGTCCACTAACTGTAAAAAATTCGGACATTTAGTCTACTGACCTGCTATTGTAGGTAGTTTTCATCACCAATCCTATGTAGTTTTTATATATTTAATATTAAATTTTATTAATTTGTTTTGCTGAATGTCAATCCTATGTGGCTTTTTTTGAAGGGAAACATATGTACATGTGATAAAATAGAGGGAAACTAATCTCATTTAGCTCATTCGATGACTTATATTCCCTCTTTCCTCACAAAATCTGGAAACAGTCGGCTGCAACTGAGAAGACCGAAGTTCAAATTGAAGAAGAACATCAACATGTCTATATTTCATCACATGTTATCTTTATTGTCATTGTAGAAAAAGTGCACAAAATCAAACATCATATACTAGTGACAATCCAGACAAAAGATTTCATGGACGTGGATTGGAAGGTGAGTTTTTTTGGGTTTTCATGGGATGTTTGTTATTGTTGTTCCTTATTTTTTAGGTTTCTTTATTAATAAAAAATTTGGACATTTATTCTACTGACCTGCTATAGTAGGTAATTTTCATCAGCAATCCTATATGGTTTTTATTTATTTAAAATTAAATTTTTTTAATTTGTTTTGCTGAATGTCAATCCTATGTGGCTTTTTTTGAAGTGAAACATATGTACATGTAATAAATTAGAGGGAAACTAATCTCATTTAGCTCATTTGATGACTTATCTTCCCTCTTTCCTCACAAAATCTGGAAACAGTCGGCTGCAACTGAGAAGACCGAAGTTCAAGTTGAAGAAGAACATCAACATGTCTATATTTTCATCACATGTTATCTTTATTGTCATTGTAGAAAAAGTGCACAAAATCAAACATCATATACTAGTGACAATCCAGACAAAAGATTTCATGGACGTAGATTGGAAGGTGAGTTTTTTTTGGGTTTTCATGGGTTTTTTTTTTTTTTATTGTTCCTTATTTTTTATGTTTCTTTATTAATAAAAAATTTGGACATTTATTCTACTGACCTGCTACTGTAGGTAATTTTCATCAGCAATCTATATGGTTTTTATTGAGGGATATATATAGTTAACCTCCCCAAACTATTTAGGTTTTTACACTTAGCCATACGAACTTTGAAACGTTACAATTTACCACATCAACTTTACAAAATTTTACACTTTGCCTTAAATTCCATATTTACCCCTACTTTCATGAAAGTTGGTTTTCAGTTTACCCTCTAAACTTTAAAGTTGTTGCACTTTACCACCTAGGCTATAAATTTTATTGTATTTTCTACATTTACTCCGAAGGTCTTGCGATCCTCGAAAATGGTATCAGAGCTATTTTTATTAAGAACTTTAAGTTATATTTATCACATTTATGTAATTAACAATTGGTGAGGAGAATTTTCTCCAAGAAAATGGATCTGGACAATTGTCCAAGATGTCTACCATACAGGACATATCGTCAAATTTTGACGATGTATGCACAAGAACACCAGGACAAGATAGCATTTTGGAACAACCAATATGTTGAAAAGGAACTTGCAGGAGCCGATAGGGAAATCTTGAGACACTGCGAAAGACAAACGACATATTATCTGAGTTTATTTACAGTAAATTAGATATTATATGTCGATCTGATGAATCGTCAGGAGACAGTCCATGAAAATGCCCATCAAAATCATGATTCCTAATGGAGAACCAGAATGGAACGAGATACTTCTAGATATATCTAAGTTCTCAAAAGACCTTAGAGAGGTCCAGAAGACGGTGCAGAATTATGGCAACCGCTATAATCATCTACCAACACAAGTTCATCAGGTCCAACCAAATGGAGACAATGGTGAAATATCAGAAGGAAACTCTTGAAATCCTTCATGATATTCAGAATAGAGTCAAGAATCTGAAGGACAAATCAAGTTCTTCTGGAGGAAAAAAGTGTATTAATTTTGGAACAGTACCCTATTTACACCAAAATGGAAAACCAACCGAAGTTGTGCGAAAGATGACAGACAATGAAAATCTCCTTGCTATCATCAAAGGAAAATCCATCATAAACTAAAAAGTGATAGATATGGAGAAGATTAATCTTAAATATCTACATGACCTTGCAGAATCATTCGCAGGATTAGGAATGGTAGATTTAAAGATGAACGTAGAGGATGGATCAACTTTGGTTACGCTTGACCAACATGGAAGACCACCTCCACCACCACCAGTAAATCCTAACATTGCAGAAAGTTTGGGTTCAAATCATGGAGATGAACCAATGCCGCACGCTGGAGATTTTACCACAAGAGGAGTTCCAGTTATTTCAAGAACTTGCCAACGTTCCAGGAGACCAAATCTTTATAATACGCCTTATGGAAAATCGCAGCTCGATCCAATACATCCATATGGATTGATGCTAAATCTGGATATCCTAGATTTTAAAAATCAAGAAGTCCTTATTGATGATTGGGCGTCACCAATGAGGATGGATTCATCTTACTCTTTGAGATGAGTCTTGAAGGATCTGTAAAGATTGCATGGGATATGACGGGAGCAGATATGAAAAACATTGTCACAACTGGAGAGTCATTAAAAGGAATTGTCGATAATATGGTAAAATTATTCAAAATCCATTTTATCGGCACATGCTATTTGAGGGATTGGAAGAAAAAAAATGAAAAAGATATGAACAAGCCCTCTGCTGCCTCGAGTTACATGATATTTGTCATATTGATGAATATATCAGGTATTCACCGAGTATCGATGGAAGTCCAAGGTGGAAGATAAAGAAGCTTCGTAATTATTCTTTGCGAAAATACCGAGTCCTTGGAGAGAAATGCTTATCAGGGAATACAAGAGTGCAATTGATTTAGATACAGTGGCCAGAAGAATGTCCTTTCTGAAGGCCAAGCTATCTGAATAGTGCCATCAGACAACACTTTACCGGATTTATAAGAGATTACGAGGAATTAACAAAACAGTTCCTCTGTGTTGCAATAATGATGACATCCCAACTGTTGTGGAAGGTCAACCACGAAGGCATAAGAAAAAGAAGTAGAGAAATCATCCATACAGCCGTGGAAGTAGCAACAAAAGAAGTAGGTCTTCATGGAGACCTAGAAGATTTTGGTCAAAACAAAAAGCCCGAAGTTACAATCAGGGCAAAGACCATTACCAATCAGGAGTAGAGTTTCCTCATCAGGTTCTAATCAAGGAACTACCAGCAGAACCTTAGGAAGAAGAACTTTCAAACGAGCTCACACCTGAGCTAACAAAAGTTTTAAAGATTGTAATTGCTGGACCTGTGAAGCAAGAGAGCATATCTCAACAGATTGCCTAGAGAATCAAAAACGAGAAGTCAGACAGTTCAAAGTCATACCAGAAACTGAAGAATCTGTCTACTATCAAGATCTTATACAAGTGTATCAATTTGAGGATCTACCCTCAGATGAAAGCATCTACGAAGAAGAGATCTATTCTGAGTGAATCTAGTTCAGAATCAGAGTGAAGAAGAAATTCTTCAGCAGACGGCCAGGGGGATATGTCAGGATTCATCTCTCACACTACAGTTTCTCAAAAGACTCTTATGAAAATTATGAAGGAAGATCCAAAGCTTCAGATTTATGATGGTTTTACAATTGGAGCTATGGAAAAGGCTTTGGATTATATTGGGTTCTATAATAGAAAACACCAAATTATCCATAGGGTAACAACCAGAGAATTTGCCATTCCAATGGAATTTACTGGTAACTTGATCGAGATGCAGTTGGTCCCTTACAGAGAAGTCCATGAGATCAAAACACAGTCAAAAGAGAAGTTGCCAATACACTTTCATGGATTCATATTGGAGCCATAAGAGTTATTATTAAGGCGACATTCAAGGAAGGAATAGATTCGCCACTCAATCTTACTATCTTTGACAAGCGAATCTCAAATCTCAAGGATTCATGCCTTGGAGCAGTTGCAGGAAATTTGTATGCAGGAAAATTAGCATTTAATGTCTATCCTAGAATTGCATATAATCTGGGAGATCGAGATTTCAATAGAGTTCTAACCATTCATCAAGATTTCAAAAGAGTCGATTTGATGAAAGAAGGGAATATACCTTACTCAATTACATACAAGATTTCCTATGCTCTCTCGAATACACATCATTCATAAGTATTCTTGAGAAAGGAATTTATTTAAGTCCCAAGAATCTTTGAGGACTTTGCCAGGGTGGTCCTACCAGAGATTATTGAGTCTCCAACTATAAAAGAGATTGATATGAAAATTCAAGATCAATCAGTCTTCAATAAAAGTCGAAGTCTCAGAGTTGAGCTAAGAAAGATGTCTTTCCAACAAGACAGAATGATAAGCAGTAGCCATTGGGAAGAAAAAAGATCGAGTACAGTTTAGTGCATCCCAGATGTTTTCAAAATACAAGGAGAGTTGAAATGCCCAGAAGGATGGAGAGAAGTTGAAGTAATATTTGATATCACTTAGAAGGATAACATTTTTCCATGTGATGTCCTATATTATCTCCAATAACCTATAGTTGGTAGGTATCAAGGAAGCCTGAAAATGAGTGAAATTGAGCTGACTATCACAGGGACAACAGGAAAAATCCCAGAGCAGTTAATACTGGGAATTGAATTTCTTGAGGATCATAAACCTTGGGAAAGATTACAAGATGGAATGGAGTTCACGGTGGCTGATACGAGATACAGAATCAGATGACCACTAGCTCATTCTCCATATACATTTCTATTGGAATGTTATATGCCAAATAAAAAGCTGAGTATTTCGCCGCCTATATTGATTCGGGTGCCAGAATATGGACTGCAAAGTCGGATGTTTTTCTTAAATTAGTGGGAGAAGATTTATCAGCTATTGCAGGAAGAGATTTCTCTAAAAGGATTCTTATCCTTAATTCAAACAAATAAAAATCATGATCGGAGGCGCAGGCAGTACCCCATGGTACAAAATGAAGATGCCACCAATATATTTCCATGATACAGGAGTAGATGTTTTGCTGGGAAACAACTTCCTACAAACATTTAAACGATTTACACAAGAAACTGAGACAAGAAGACTTATTTCACACCATTATGTGATCATAAGATTATTGTCCAGAGACTGCGGGAAGCATTTTATCGAAAAATGCCAATTACTTTTCGCAGCAAGCGTG
The DNA here is from genome assembly GCA_016081115.2 of Rehmannia glutinosa. NCBI lineage: Eukaryota > Viridiplantae > Streptophyta > Magnoliopsida > Lamiales > Orobanchaceae > Rehmannia > Rehmannia glutinosa. The sequence goes on along the minus strand of JABTTQ020000045.1, from coordinate 417,259 downwards.
GTGAGGAAGCCAAACTTCGAAATCCGAAAATGGCGGATAAAAGAAGATTTGGTGATGCATTATTATCCTTTTGACAATAAGGATCGAAGCAGAAATATACAAAAGGATGGGATAATGACTTGTATGCATTCAGAATACAAGGAGAAGAACGAGCACCTCAAGAGGTTATTGTTGAATTGATGATGAGCCTAATGGAGAATCCACAGAGTGATATTACTATTGAAGAACAAATATCACTCGAGGATATCAATAAGCAGATCCAAAGGAATTACAATGAAAATCCTTTGGCATGGTGGGATAAGAACGAGCTCAAAGCATCCTTAAAGGTTAAGCCAGGGAAGGAATATGAGTTCGTTAGATTCAAACCAATCCTTATGAACTAGGAGGATTGTGAGGATATACAAAATATACTTAAGGAATATTTTGACCTTAAGTTGATTTCACCAGGAGTTTCTCCATACAACAGTCCAGGGTTCTGGGTAAGAAATCATGGAGAAATCAAAAGAGGAAAGCCAAGACTTGTTATTAATTACAAAGGGATTAATAACATTTTGGAATTCGATGGATACTATATCCCAAGTAGAGAGCATCTGGTTAACTGCATCAAATGTGCCAAGATATTCTCAAAGTTCGGTTGCAAGTCTGGACTTTACCAGATTAGAATGGAGGAAGAAAGTAAGAAGTTCACTGCTTTCTCCACACCACAAGGACACTATATTTGGAATGTAATGCCTATGGGATTGGCTAACGCACCCCTGATATATCAATGGAAGATGGATAACCTCTTCAAGGATTATTTCAGTTTCATGTTCATTTATATTGTTGATATTCTTATCGCATCAAAGAACATGAAAAAACATCTCAAACACTTGGAAATATTTTCAGATGTTTGCCACAAGGAAGGATTAATGCTTTCACAGAAGAAGGCGGTGATCGCGATGAGACAAATTGAATTCCTCGGAATTGAAATAGATAAATTTGGAATCATCCTACAAAGACACATTGTGCAAAAGATACAAGGATTTCCAAATACTCTCAAAGGCAAGAAACAATTTCAAAGCTTTCTCGGAGTTGTTAATTTTGCTATCTGGCATATTACAGGAACGTGTTTAGCCCATTACTAAAAAAAGATGCTACATTAAAATGGGAGGATGACCATCAAGAAGCGATAAAGCAACTCAAGGAAGTTTGTAAAAAGCTTCCAAAGCTTGCAATTCCACAAGACGAGGATGAATGAGTTCTATAACAGATGCCAATGATGATTGGTGGGCAACAGTTCTTACGAAAGCCACACCAAACAAGAAGTGCCATGCAGATATTGCAGTGGTTTATTTACACCTAGTGAAGCAAATCGGTGGCATATCAACGAGAAAGAATTCTTTGTAGTCAGAAAGGCTTTCAAAAAATGGCCTATGTTTTTACTGGCTAAAACGTTTACTTTAAAAATTGATAATTTAAGTGTCAAGGCTTTTCTAAAAATAAAATTGAATCAAAACTAGAAAAGGCTAGATTACTTAGATGGCAGGCTGAATGTCAATATTATGATTATGATATTATCATTATAAAATCTCATGAAAATGTTCTTGCAGATTCTTTGACACGAGATGGAAGGACGCGCGTTCTTGTGAGGTCCTTAAATGAGTAAGACATCTCGGGGAAAACCTAGAGAGTCTATTTGGGAAGTTATGTCTCAATGCGAGTTCTTTGGGGACGACTTTAATAGACTGACCAGAAATCTATTTCTAGTCAAATACGAGCATGCCAGTTTGCTTAAGGACAATTGTTCCTAGCGCTGCAAGGGCCTCTCCTCCAGGCCACATCTCCTACAATGCAAAAAGGAGCGATCATAACGGGGCTCTAACTCGAAGATTATGGATTCAAATACCATAATCACAAGTGTTGCAGGTGATGCATCCCCTGAGGATGTGCAAACTTTAACGAATGTTGAAGCTCTGGTGTCACAACCTGAGTCTTCAAGTCAACCCAACACCTCTGGGGTTAAAGAGGGAGAGTTGAATCTTAGGCCACAGACAGTCAAATCTAAGATTCAAACTAATGAGATTAAGATTTCTCCAATGCAGGTTTATCAACGACAATGGGAGAAATTAGTTACAAAAAGAGGTATTAACCCAGAAAAAATAATAGTTGATATCTCAGGCAAGTATCCAAAAGTTGGATAAAACCAGAAAGTCATCCAAATGAAGTACAAGAATGGCATACTTTTAAAGCTTTAACTTCAATATATAATGTATCACCAGGATTCTCAGAAATTTCAAAATTACCGAAATGGACTGGGGAGGCAGTTATGAGACTTGGGCCAATAATCCACATTTGTCCAGAGGAGATATTTTGGAACTCTATTTTCTCAGTACATCTCCAGAACCAACAAAAAAAGGCTTTAATGAAGCCTTTCATTTTATCAAACTTAGAAGACCGGAAATGGTTTGAAAAATATTAAGGGAGCTTCATTGGAAGAAGTACCATTACTGATAGGAGCAATTTCAGAAGAAGAAGCTTCTACACCACGAGTGTGGGGACTTTGGGTTTGTCTAACTGAAATGGACAGAGTCAAATATCCATTCAAGTTTTTTCAGAATTCAACAAATGGATCTTTCCTTCTGAATTCAATGACATGTTCAACAACAGGGTTTGCAGAGGAACTTTGCGAGACAAAGAGAAGAATTCTCTGGGAGAACAAGATTCCGGTGAGTAAAGAAACTTACCGGAAATTCTGTAACATGGCACATGTTGGTCATTGGATTGATCGGATCTATCAAGCATTCCCCGAACAGAAAGAACCCAAGTTTGGGAAATGATTCAGACCCAAACCCAATTGACAAGACCATACAGCTGGAAAGGACAAGGGCCCATGCGCACAAGATGCGTTATCCTAGGGGACCACATAAATCAAATTTTTAAAAGATTCCGCGACAACCATCACATGGGCTGAGTCACGCGGAAAGAAAAGGAAGACAGCTGGTGAGGCAATAATTCAGGAGTATGACGTAAGCAATGACATCTTACATTTCAACAAGATTTGAAGTCCGCCTTTGAAGTCCGGACTTATCTCTATAAATGGCAAGAGTTGAAGGAAGCTGAGGACATCGAACATTTCTCTTAGTTTTCTTATAATAAATTCTGAGAGAAAATTTGTAATATTTTGAGTGTTTTAGTTTTAAGTTTTATGTATTTACGAGTGCAAGCCTATATATGAGAGGCTAAACAAGTATTCTCCTCCCAAAAGGAGATTACTGATATGATATATATTTCGTTAAGTTCTTAATAAATAAAGGCTTTTGTTCAACATGTGTTCATTATGTTATATTAATTCATCCCCTTGAAGAATTACTACATACGTCTGGAGTAGGAAACGAACCAAGGTTGTGCTGAGCAGTTGCTGAAGGAGTCGGATAATTTGTAGATTATTTTTCCTGTTGGTTGAAGTTGAACAATATTAACTGTTTGTCAAACGGTTTAGGGGCAATAATTTTCCTGACTGGTGGTGTTGTGAGCCATCTCCCCCGGTACTGTCTCGGCCAAAGAAGGTATGAATCTTAAGGGATTTATTAATTTTACGAAAGCATATTGGGCCTGATATGGTCATAATGGACTATTTCAATTTTCAGACTAAAAACCCAATTTGTATACGGATATATACTTGAAATGAGATCTTGATAAAAGTATGTCATGTTGAGTTTATAGGCTGGAAACCTGACATGATCCATTTAAAACCTCCGAATAGAGATTGGATCTAAGTAGGTGTAACAATGTCACGAACAAAACAAGTGACAGAGAATATGGTCTCTCATTTCTCGAAAAATCCGAAAAACAAATTGATTACGGAGCAAAATTTTATGTTTATTGAATAATGCAATAAATTTATAATTACATAGTAATTTGCCACAAACTGGAGTTTAAAGGGATAACTAGAACTATTGTTATAAAAGAATAAAATCCTAGGGGCAAAACTGCCCATAGTGGGTAATGCGTAATAATTTTCATAGTTCAGGGGCAAAGTATCATGAATCAAAGTTTGGTGGGTGAAGTGTAAAATGGGTAAGGTTGGGGTGGTTAAGTGTATTTATCTCTTTTATTTATTTAAAATTAAATTTTATTAATTTGTTTTGTTGAATATCAATCCTATGTGGCTTTTTTTGAAGGGAAACATATGTACATGTGATAAATAGAGGGAAACTAATCCCATTTAGCCCAATTGATGACTTATCTTCCCTTCTTCCTCACAAAATCTAGAAACAGTCTGCAATTGAGAAGACCGAAGTTCAATTTGAAGAAGAACATCAATATGTTTATATTTTCATCTAGTACACATAGAGAGATCGATGCATTAGCCATTTATTTTCAAATATTTCACAAACATTCCAACGATTAATGATTGAGTTATCCAGATTAAACTTTGAAAACACGGTCAATTTTATGATTTAATCCATAAATTTTATCTCGTTTTTGGATAACTTAACAATATGCTCACGTTAGGAGAGTTTCAGATTGATTTATCCAAAAAATTATATCTTATTTTATTTCTTTTATTTTCTTTGATTTATTTTCTTCATATGACCAGTCATCCCAAATTATATCTTATACTATTTTTTATATAATCATTGTCGTTAATGATTTATTGTTAATTATATTATTTTTAAAGTTTTAATAATTAATTATGCAATTATTGGGAACTCCATCTTGATAGGAATAATTTCGTTACTTATATCATAGGAATTAATTTCGCGGTTATTGCCAATTCAATCTATTTTGTTTCTCTAACTAGTATCATATACTAATTGTTTTTAGTTAGTTCCGTCAATAATTTTTTATTATATAAAAACAAGATTTTTGGATTAATATTTTTGATAAAATTCAATCAGTTTGTTTGTCGATTTACCAAATCAAAGCATAACCAATTTTGGATAAGTAAAAAATGCGTCGACGTAGACGGACTTTTAGATTGTTCAGTCCAAGTATTCGTATCTTATTCTCTCTCTATATTTTTTATCGCAATTGGGTCATCCTGATTTATATCATATACTAATTATTATATAATAAATTATGTTAATTATTTTTAATTATAAATGTTTCTAATTTAATATAATTTGAGTCTGTATTTATTGTCGATTCGATCTAGAAATATGATAAGTTCAGTAGTTATATCATAGCAGTGCATTTCATAATTATTGTCAGTTTAATGTATTCTTGCTAATTTATACCATACACTAATTTTGTTTATTATTAGCTCCAAATATCATTGTAAACTATATAATATATATATATATATATATATAAAGATAGTAACTTATAAATAGTATAAAAAAACAATTTCCCGCCCTGCTTATTTCTAAAATTGGATGTCCATATAGTCCTTTAAAAACGTGTGCATTGCTGTTAGTTTTGATGTTTTTTTATTAAACACGTTTATCTTTATGGTAACTTGTAATTGTTTCTTTATAAATAAAAATCATAGCTGGCGCTTTTTTATTAAGGAAATTGAATTGTGAGAATCTATATAATTCAATGCCTGATTGCATTGATAAATTTATTTACGGCTTAATTATGTAATGGTTCTTTTTGTATGACAATTTATTTTACAAAACTTTATAGTATTAGAGGAGATTCAGTTGTGTATACACGTTTTTTTTTGTTAAGTTACCATTTATACTGAATTCTAATATATATATTACTACCAGTGTTACTGAATATATTAACAATAAATAAAAAAATAAGTCAACAAAAATATTAATTGGTAATATCTCGTATTTAGACTACGATCCAAAATTCTATATAACGAATATTTGTTATTACTTATATTTATTTATTCGGCTTTTGTGCTATTATAGTTACTTTTAGTTGTTTTAATGACTTAAATTAGTATGTGAACCCATCTAGCTTGATCGATTTGTGTTGGTTTGATTAGTTAAATACGTGAGTTATTAACTTTAAGACAAATGAATGAATGATTAGTAGAGTAATGTGTTATTAGTATCATTTGTTTACTTTAAGAATTTGGATTAGTATATTAGATTTTATATTCAAGCTTAGATTAAAATTTGGTGTATTAGAATTAAGACTAAATCATTAGAATATTAAATTCAAAACCAGTTTGTTTTCATCAACCGTCCATAAACCATTTTAGCCCAACAAAGTTCCTTTTTAATTTGTTAGAGGTCCAACAACTTAACTTTAAAATAATAATACAGAAAATTACACAAAATACCCTAATCCCTAATCCCTATCCCTTCCCTAACATCCCTAAAAAGATGAATATTTCTGTAAAAATTTGTTAGGACTAAAATATCCCTATATTTAATAATAATTGAGGGCAAATGTGGAATTGACTTAATAAAAGGTATTAAATTAGAAACTTGAAAAGTCATTAAATTAGAAACTTGAAAAGTCATTTCAAATGCCCTTCAAGCCTTCATGATCAGTTACTCTGAAATTGAGGGCAAATGTGGAATTGACTTAAGAAAAGGTATTAACTTAGAAACTTGAAAAGGCATTTCAAAAACCCTTTTAGCCGTCCACCCTGATCGGTTACTCTGAAACAGGAAGAGGAATATCCACATTCGCATGATTTCACGCTATATTTTTTCCTTCTCGCGTCGGATCGGTCTTCTATGAATCTATTGGCGATGTGGATGAAGGGCTGAAGGAATCGGACCGCGAGAGTTCAAATCTCATTCTGGATTGCATTGCAGGTGGTAAGCTCTTTTTTGAGACAATCAATTAAATTCAAGCTTGGTTTGTTTCATATTTCTTTTTCTACATAAATTTTATTTACGATGATGAATGTTACCTTATTTTTCTGAACCATGTGTGAACAACTGACCGTTAATCATCTTTAGATTCTCTACCATTATAAATATATATGTGATCATCACTTCTATAATCAAATGTTTTTCTTGGAATTCAGCAACCTAAAGAAGACCCTTGGGGACCCGGGCCCGACAGTGGCCTCGGGAAGCTGATGAAGAACGCTATGTTTAGCTTCCGTTCGAACTCCGACAAGGGTACGCGGCTGTTGCTATCTTGCGTTGGAAGTGTGAATAACTGGAATATAATTTTGTTTAAGCAAAACTATTATGATAATTTGATCCGTTGTTTATAATCTTTTGGCATTTTTAGAGTAAATATAATTATTACATCATTATATTATCAAACAATTAGGATTTAGCGTAAAATAGGCAAAACCTGTTGATCCTTTTAGTTATTTATAATATTAGGTGGCCATATTTTTGGGTCTGAAAATTGCCTTTAATTTGCCTTTGTGAGGCTTACAGTAAGAGAAGATTTATATTCAGTTTTTCTTTAAAGAATAGCTTTGATGGAGTCGATGTGAAAAACTTTTATTATTCAATTAAAAAGTATAATTAATCATTTATGAATATATTTTTACATGACAAGGTTACAGTAGAAAAGAACATTTATTTGTTTTAGCATTGACTGGAAAAAACCAAGAGTTCTTTTGTTGTCTTTGCTTCTTTAAATATATATTACTTCTTTATCCAATATATCGTTGAATTTATTACCTTCTGACGAAACATTCACTTGAAATGCAGAGCCATGCAAACTGATACAAGGGATACATTGTACACGACCTATATGTTCAAAGAGATTTCTACGATATCAGTTTCTATATGTATATACATGTGACTGTTTCTCCAAATTTCTTATATGTTAGATTCTTTAGTTAGCATGAGTAGCATGATGAGGTCATGGGTGCACACTTGTACACGACCTATCTGTTCAAAGAGATTTCTACGATATCAGTTTCTATATGTATATACATGTGACTGTTTCTCCAAATTTCTTATATGTTAGATTCTTTAGTTAGCATGAGTAGCATGATGAGGTCATGGGTGCACATTTGAACATTCTCTCTTTGAATCTCTGATTGTCAGGATATACTTGCAATTCTATGAGTGCAATAAAGAACGCTCCGTTAAAGGACTTATATGCTTATCAACGCACCGACTATGATTCTTTTCATCTTCAATCAATTTAAAGGACTCATCTAAGGTAAATATCTACTTATGGTAAGACTTGCTTATTCTGTGGTACATATTCAAATATGATTCTTTTCATCTTCAATCAATTGAAAAGACTGTCTCTAAGGTAAATATTTGCGTATGTTAAAACTTGGTTATTTTGTGGTATAGTTGCAACTGCACTAATCTACTATCTCTACTATAAAAGGCTGAATATCTATGTGAAATTTTGAGTGTACTAAAACATCCCTCCGTTTTATTAATTTTAATGGTAAAATTGTAATTTCTGGGGATTCAGGCAGCAATCGACTAAAAGACAGAAGATGTATGGGGATTTCTGGATTTTTGATTTTCTGAACGACGGGGATCAAAAGAAGAAATCTGAACGACAATTTTTGGGAGTGATAGGTAAGGGTCCTATATAAATCTTTAGTCTTATCAAACATCGGAGGCCCCGAAAATCGGATCTCAACTAATCCCTTTCTTATAGCATCCATATAGCTTGACAATATTTTTGGCCTTAAGCTTCAAAAACTTACAGTAAATATCCAATATGAGCTCTCCTTTACTAAATCAGTCTGTCATCAAGTCCAATAATGGTGGAACTCCGGGTTTTCCCTTCTTATTCTTGACAACAAGTAGTTTTTGTATGCATATGATTTGTGTCATTTAATTGATTTACTGATTTTTCACTCTGACCACTATGACTGAGTCTTAAACTAAGATATCATACTATTGACTTTTCATGATTTTGTGCTGCTTAATGCCATGGAAGATCATTCCTCTATTCACTCTGGTTGTAGTGAGGGGAGATTGTCTGATGCAACTTTTAGGATGAGCATAAAAACTTTTCCATTTGCTACTGCAAAAATTATCATAAGTGTACACTTATTTCTAATGTTGCACCTGATTTCATATTGACAACATAAACACGTACTTTGTAATTTATAAATAAATTTTTGAACTTGTTGGCTTGCTCTGACCAAGACTAACTTTTATTTTCTTCATGAAAGTGATGTACTCTGTAAATATATTTTTGAATTTGTGGTTCATTCACTTCTTGAATCATGATTAGAGCATGTTGCCGAAAAACAAAGTGAGATTTTCTAACTTCGTCCCATATGTATGTCTAGGTTGTTGGCAATTGTGATAAGTTACAGTTCTTATAGATTTACGTCATAGAAATATCATGTGTTATCTTTAGTTTTGCCTGCAGAAGCCATGTCAAAATATCCGAGTTGCCTTTATATTTTGGAGTAATCCTTTCGTTTTGGTTTAAAATTGTGGACTTGACTTAGCCTTTTGCAATTTCAATAGCATGCCCTGGTATTTCATGACTAAGATACACTTTTAATTGCATTACTTTTACTGAAAAATTTGTAAATTTCAATTTAGGATTTCTAGAGGGTATACTAGGAAGATTGTAAAAGCGGAATAAGAGAAGGCAACAAGCAAATCAGAAAAGCAAAAAAATATCCAAACAACACTGCATGAAGTCTCCTTTACTTCCCAATCTAATCTGTCTCTTAACTTATACGTTGTCCCACCATTTGGAAAAAAAAAATAGAGATGGCAGCCCTGGATTTATTCCTGATCAAAAATCACTTTGGTTGGTTTACTTCATTAGAAATGTTGAAGTAGATATTGAAAGCAATTTGATTCGTATTTAACTCTGCAATGGAAATTTCAGTTTGTGAAAAACTAATGGACATCGCAATCTGAGTGGGGAAGTGAGTTTTGCAGCCCCAAGGGCTTCTATGGAGGCTTGGATCAATACGGTGAATGAGTTTCACAGGGCAGCTCTTTCAACTTGTCTCGGAACAACTATGATTTATGGAGCTGATGATGTTTATGGACAAAAAATGTATACAATGCCACAATTTTCTCTCATATTGTTGGTCTTGGAGTTACCAGGCAAGTCCACTTATGAGATCAATAATTGTTGTACGGATGGATTCAAGAAGTTTACGACGTATGTCTGGAAATTATTTTTCCTTATATTGGATTGAACTGATAATTCCATAAATAGTTAAATACATCATGATTAATCAAGTACAATGATAATTTATGTTTTTGCCCTTCTGTTTGCAAATAACTGAACTTTATGAAACTTCAATAGGGACAATAACTTGTCAAGAAGATTGGTACTCCGACACCTCTTAGTAAGAAAAATAGGAATTCCTTACACTTTTGCGCCATCTATAGCAGTAAACGAAGTTAATGCTATCATGTAATTAATTGCAATTTATTAGTTTCCATCAACTCATTAATCATATCTTTGCAGGTGTGCGGGGACCTTAGACGATGTCATTGTTATGACCAATAATTCTCAGCAACTATAATTTATCCCATACTTTCCACCAATTCATGGTCTACGAGGACATATTCCATCAAATTATCCAAATCCCATTTGTGGCGGACCAAAGGTTTGCATGATCCAAAAATTATCAATGCAAGGTTTTATGACTTTGATAAAGTTCCTATCATGTATACTTTTTGATTGATATTCATTTTCTTTTTGTGCAAATCAGTTTGCAGCAGATGATGACACGACACATGGTGCCAATGAGAATAACACAGTTATTGACTAGAATGATTTTATAAGTACTTATATGCATGTTCATCTTGACTCAGTTGATCTGTTCAAAGTATTCAGGCTGGAATTAGTATGGTAAGTGAAAATGAATATGGAAATAAGTTCTCCTCAGATTAAGGAATCTGATCTACGTTGTCCTTCTTTCTCTCTCAGTTTCATGTTTCATTTTTTTTTTCTTTATAAATTTTGAACGGCTGCAAATCAAGCATAAATCGAAGCAATTGGCTCATATTTTTGTTTGTGGTCATTTTTGTGGTTGTACTCTTTGCTTGCATCATCTGTATGTATTATTTCCATTGAAATTTTTCTGGTTATGAATTGCACGAGTTTTCTTTATATTAATGAACTTGGATATAATGGTTGTTGACTTTTGGTGGGGTTTGTTTTCTAAATATTTGAAGTTGGATTTGGTCCATTATTGCTAATTCATAGCCTTCTATGCACAAATATAATCTATGGACTTTTCATTTCATGTTTAGTTAGTATATATATAAAAATATTCGTTGTTGATTTTGACATGATTACCTAAAGTTGTTGGTTCTAAGTGTATAATTAGAGTTGTTATGTATCTTTATGTGTTGTATGTATATGGTTGTCTTAAAGACGTAAGTTTTGGATATAAAATTCAATTATAACTCATGTTTGAATCAACCACAATGAGAATTTTTAGAGATTTTAAGAATAGTTATACACTTATATTTATTAGTTCTTATTTGCACGAAATTATTGATTTACTCATTAAAATATGCCAATTTATTTGATCACACACAATTTAGGAGAGCAAGCGAACTCGAAAAAAAGAAGGCTTATTTGTTCACCGACAATTTAAGGGAAAAGAAAAGGAAAGAAAATTAAGACTTTACAAGCTTATATTATTTTTTGAATGAAACATGATGAGGACAAAGAAAATCCACGGAATTCCCTCCAATTTAAATTTATGTTGGTTTTTCCTTGCCCAGTTAAATATTCTGTCACCAATTTATCGTTGGATGTGGTTTAATATTTGATGATATGATGAGTTATGCAAAAGTATAGAATGCAACTTCGCGTACTTTGTTTTATCAGTGAATGATTGAATATAAAAATCATCAATCATTTGGTCAGTTTGTCTTCTTCACGATATTTATATTTAGTAAGTTGATAAATTGTTGTGAATAGTGTAGTTTGAAACTCACTATCACTGCAAATTCACTTTTCCACGGTAAGAAATTTCTTCTGGATTTGAACTTTTGTTAGTTTATATCTATTTAAACTACGGACCAACACTTGACAAAATAAAAGATTGAGCGTAGAATACTGGAGAAGAACAGTAAATGGGATTCTTTTTTCTCTTTTCCTTTTTCATGGCAGACTTTGGTTTCTTTGGTTAGATGTTAGATATTAGAGATTGCGATATTCTTTCCACCCAAATATGTTATATATATAATATAATAGTCATATGGATGTAGATTTTATTTATTACATTAAATATCGAGCATCTTTAAGACAATCCATGTATACATACAGAAAAAAACATTAATTTTGACACTAATTTAAAAAGTTTAACAATTTTATAACATTAAAGATTGCAATTGCATAAGGAGTGCAGTGAATTTACATCCCAGGAAATTTTGCCCAATATTATTTATGATGATTAACATGAAGTTTTTGAGATATACTGAAAGTTTTCACACAATGCACATATATGTATTCTTTTAGCATGCTTGATGGTGTGGTTTTCATGGCTTGCAAGAACTGATAGCAAGAACAGAGGGAAGGATTTGAACGTAACAAATCATTTGCAATGTTTTTGGCACATATTCAGTGCCTCTTAAAAAAATTAGAGGTTGTAATGTTGAGAGGTTATAGGGAGATGGCTAAGGAGTTTCAAGGGAGTTTTCATATTTCTGTACATAGATGAGGGCAAAGAGTGGTATGGAGATTGGTTGGTTTGCTAAAAATGGATCAATTAGAGAAGCCATAATTTGGTTCGGTTAGAAGAAATTTGTATTGTTTGTATGGGAGACAATTTTGGTCTTTTGTATAACATTTCCTTGGAAATTTTGGTAGATTAAAAGTTGTTTGTGTATCAACACTGAAAGCACCGAGCTGAATGTGTTACATGATGGTTGATTTTGTAATACTGTTAGGTAGATTAGTAACAACTACAACAACAATCATGTATTTTAAAAGTTGGGGTATGCTTTAAGTTGTGCATCATATGGTTCCAATAGCCATTCTTAAGCTTCTAAAAGTGGTGCGAGACGCACTAATTTGGTATTACAAGGACCCCATATTTTGCATTTCTATTTTCAAGTTGTACATTTGATAATATTAAAATAGATTATGTATTATACAATGTGAGGGTTCTTTACATATATTTTATATGAAATTTCTTAATTGGTCGCACTTTTATGATAATTTCATTCAATTTGTTTAGCATAAATGTTTGGGCCCAAGATATTTTCACTATGTTTTACATATTAAACTTTTTGTCATAATATACAAGTTTGTAATTTTGCAAATCTTTCTTCAAATCAAACTGTATCTACTTTATGCAAATATTTATAATAATTTTAATGAAAATAAATTATTTTAATTAGCTTATTTTTTTTATATAAAACTAATAAAATCATATGGTTCACGTGCAACGCACGTGCACCTTACTAGTTTTTTAAAAAAAGACAAAAATACCACCCTATCACAAATCTATCCCACCCGCTCCATCCCATGACAAAAATACCCTATCCACTCCATCGTAAACGCGAATTACCTAATCACTTACGACGAGAGCTTGATGAACGATTTGCCCTCTTTCTGCAACCTAAAAGGCTTGTCGCGATTCCACCTTTTCACGTCGTTGCCGCAAGATTTGCAACGCACGATCGTGGAACGGTTCGATGGCATCGTCTTCGCCAGGATGCGCTGTGTTAGCCGCCAATTGAGCCGACTCAATTGGAAACCTAGCTTCAATATCCTCAAGTATTCTCATCTTGTTGTGAACAAGCAGCGGACCGTACAATTGGAAAAATTTAATAACAATATTAAATGTGGTGGTGGAGGTTGTTGTTTTCTCGACAATGGATTGGTCCGGTTTGCTTCTGCTGTTTGTTTCGTGGTGGTGGTGTGTTGGATTACAGATGAATTAATTTTAGATTTTTGTAAAGTTTCTTAGTGTTGTTTTATGCCTTTTCCTGATTTTTGATGTTCTGTTCTGAGAAAATTTTGGATTGGGAAATACTTGTGATCTCTTGCAACAAGTTCATCAATGGAAAATTCAGTAGTTGTGTTGCTGCAGAATGTAATTTTTGTGATGTTAAAAATAATCAAAATATTAGTAAGGATAATTGTAATTAAAAATAATCAAAATAAATAATTTGTCACTTCTTCAAAAAAGATTATAAGCTGACGGGAGATTGGCATTTATCGAGCACGTATTGGGAATCGTGGCTGTGTCGAAGAAGATGATGAATGTTTCGAACGGGGCGACGAGGATTGGGGTTGAAGATTTTGTGGTTGATTTCCAGTTTTTATCCAACTGGGTGAGGCTCTGCAACGTTTTGATGAAATGTCAAGTGAAGGTTAAACCCAATTTTCTGTGTTCTTTTATTATTTTGTAATTTGAAGTTTTTTGTTTGTTTCGATGTTGTTTCGAAGTTGTTTCTTTTATGTTTCTGTATTTTCCATTTATTTGTTCTTTTTTATTGTAATTGATTTGTTGTGTTATCTATCTGACTATGTATCTTTTTTTATTTCTTTTGTAGTGAATGTGGGATTTTTTGTTGCTTGTTATGCCGAGCATTTATTGGTGGGAAGGCTATGGAAGTCGAAGCGTTTGAGATAGAGAATGAACAAGAAAGGCTCAGTCATCTGCTTCACAATCATGCTAAGTTGAAGCTGCAAAATGGTGATGACGATGATAATGACATTGAGTTTCTACCTCCACTTCCTAATGATTTTAGAGAATTGTTGTTATGTAAATCTTAACGATGGTGTAATCAGTTGAAACATGTAAGAAACATAAATGAAACATGTAAGAAACAATTGTGAAACAGGAGATCATGTGATAAAAGTTTGTAGTAAATTGCTTTTAAATTTAGAGAAATAGTGTAGTTTTTTCCCATATACTCTTCTGTTTTTTTTTTTTGTCATCCTTGTAATGTTAATCTTGCTTCATTTCGATGTCTGCATGCCTAATCTTGAACTAAAGATCTCACGTACTCTAGCAAAGTTGTTACTAGTAGGTCTTTCCCCGCTACAGTTGATGAATTCAATAATTCTACGATGTTGGAAGTCAATACAAAGTATTTTTTGGTCTGACAGTGGAGTCATGTCCATTTCTCGTAGACGATGATGGACAAGTAAACTCAAATTTTCTGAATTGAAATTGTTGTTCCAAGATTTCGTTTAGGGTGCTGAATGTGCAGTCCATTGGAATCAGTATTCTTGTTATTTCAAAGTTGGTATACTCTCTATTTTCTTCCCATTGTCCATTGTGGCATACCACAACTGAAATTTTCTCCATGCAACTGTGGAATTCAATGAAAAGTTGGCTAAGTGAAACATATAAGAAACATAAATGAAACATGTATGAAACAACAAAGAAACAACAAACATGTTTGAAACAACAAAGAAACCAACGCAAAAAATCAACGGAAAATGGGTATTTTTGTCAAAAATCAGCGGAAAATAGGTATTTTTGTCAAAAAACTGCGGAAAGTGGATATTGTGCAGGGATTGAGTATGGAAAATGGGGTATTCATGTCCTTTTCCCATAATAATAAAAATATGGTCTTACCTTGATTTAATTGGCACCAAGAGTGAGCCCAGCTTTTTTTTTAAATCATAGCCCAAGCCCATGTAGTCCAAATTTCAAATAGAAAATAGGGAAAAGGACATGAAACCCCATTTTCCATACCCAATCTCTGCACAATACCCATTTTCCGCTGATTTTGGACAAAAATACCATTTTTCACTGAATTTTGACAAAAATACCCATTTTCCGCTTTTTTTTCACAAAAATACCCATTTTTCGCTGATTTTTGACAAAAATACCCATTTACCGCTATTTTTTGTGTTGGTTTCTTTGTTGTTTCAAACATGTTTGTTGTTTCTTGTTGTTTCATACCTGTTTCATTTATGTTTCTTATATGTTTCACTTAGCCAACTTTTCATTGAATTCCACAATTGCATGGAGAAAATCTCAGCTGTGGTATGCCACAATGGACAATGGGAAGAAAATAGAGATTATACCAACTTTGAAATAACAAGAATATTGATTCCAATGGACTGCACATTCAACACCCTAAACGAAATCTTGGAACAACAAATTCAATTCAGAAAATTTGAGCTTGCTTGTCCATCATCGGCTACAAGAAATGGACACGACTCCACTGTCAGACCAAAAAGTACTTTTTATTGACTTCCAACATCGTAGAATTATTGAATGCATCAACTGTAGCGGGGAAGGACCTACTAGTAACAAATTTGCTAGAGTATGTGAGATCTTTAGTTCAAGATTAGGCATGCAGACATCGAAATGAAGCAAGATCAACATTTACAAGGATAACAAAAAAAAAGCTGAAGAGTATATGGGGAAAAACTACACTATTTCTATAAATTTAAAAGCAATTTACTACGAACTTTTATCACATGATCCCCCGTTTCAAAATTGTTTCTTACATGTTTCATTTATATTTCTGGTGAACAGATCAAATGATTTTATCTTTAAAATCATAGAGGCTGACAAAACATTTGTTCTGGACCTTGAAAAAAGGACTTGCACATGCAACAAGTTTCAAATGGATGAAATTCATTCCTCACATGTTATACCAAACTTAAATATATTGTTCAACTGATTACACCATCATTAGGATTTACGTAACAACAATTCTCTAAAATCATTAGGAAATGGAGGTAAAATCTCAATGTCGTTCTCATCGTCATCACCATTTTGCAACTTCAACTTAGCATGATTGTGAAACAGATGACTGAGTGTTGCTTGTTCATTCTCTATCTCGAACGCTTCAACGTCCATAGCCTTCCCAACAATAAAGTGTTTGGCATAACAAGCAACAAAAAATCCCACATTCACTACAATAGAAATAAAAAAAAACACACAGTCAGATAGATAACACAACAAATCAAAAAACAATAAAAAGAACAAAATAAATGGATAATACATAAAAGAACAAAAGAAACATAAAGAAACAACTTCGAAACACCATCGAAACAAATGAAAAATTTCAAATCACAAAATAATAAAAGAACACAGAACAATCATGCATCAGCAACACATCTTCGAAATAAACCGCGCAATCCGCCTGTAAAACCATACACATCTCCGAAACCCCACCCACCATCAGCATCTCCATAACCACTTCCAGTGGGTGGAGAATCCTATCATCCGTCACCGGAGATACTCTCAGCAGTCTCTTCACCACCACCGCGATGCTGTCGGTGTGCTCCAACAGCCGCTGCCGGCCATCGACGCAGGAACACAATTGCGCCAACAGACAGAATATCAGCTCTGTAGTTCTCTTCTCTGGATTTCCTAATTCCATTTTAATCAACTCAAAAACGGCTCCGGCTTCGACGATTTTCGTTCTATTTCTTCCCAACGGTGAAATTTCAATTAGTATGTGCAAAGCTGATCTCGTGGCCTGTGGATAAAAAAAGAATGGTCTTTGTGCATGGTCCAAGGAGGAATCCTCAGCGGAGAGGGAGGTGATGAAACCAAAGGTTGGGTATATTTGTCATAGGATGGAACGGGTGAGGTATTTTTGTGATGGGTGGGTATTTTTGTCTTTTTTCTAAAAATGAGGGTATTTTGTGTAATTTCCTCTAGAAAATAACTTATAAACTTTCAAGTCCATCACATGTATAAAAAAGCTTGATAGGCCTCATTTGTCCATTTCAACACTTCAAAATTTTGCAAGAAATTCTCATTTCCTCTCCTCCACTTTCGGCCGAGAGACCAAATTCAAGAGCAGCTATTTTTATTTTCTTTTCTTCTTTCTATTATCACTTTGATTCACTACCAACATTCTCTCACATCATTATATAGGGGAAAATTTTCATAGATGCCGTGAGCTAGAGGTGTAAGGTTGAAGGCCAAATCCAATGGATTTTCTTACATGCAACTATACTATTAGCTTGCCTATTACTCGGAGGACTCGAGAGTGTAAGTTGACCATTCTAGTTTAAATTTTTCTAAGTCATGCATAGTGATTTATAATTTAGTTCTTGAGTGTTATTACTTGTAGTCCTTGTAGGTGACTTGGAGACTCGAGTTAAACTTGTTGTTGGCAAAGTTGGTGATTATAAACCTTTTGACTTGAGGTGGGTAAAAGTTTATTTGAAGTTATTTTAAGTTGGCAAAAATTTATTCTACTTTTTTTCAAAATGGGTTTCTTAAAATTATTATTAAATTATGAAATTTATTGAGTTATTATGCATTTATATGTGTAATTATGTGATAATTTGTGATGGTTTAATAAATTGATTGTTGGATTATATATTGTTGGTAATCTAATTAAAATGTTATTAAGTTTGGAGACTAATTTTGTAGTTACTAAAATTATGGGGCTGTTTTTTAAAACTTTCAAGAGGTTAACTTGTGAATCTATGTTGATTACTTTGAATAGTAGGGGTTAATTTTCAATTTATCAAGAGTTTGAAGGTGAATTTTGTAAAAATCAAGAATTTTGGGGCCAAATTACAATTTTCAGAAATTATCTTCCACATTTTTATGAATTTGAAAACTGATCTGGGTTTGTTTTATACCTTTAAGGAAGTTCGAGTGGATTTTGTATGTTTTAAAAGTTCATTTTGGAGTAATTTCACAAAAATAGAAATTATTGGAGTCAATTTGTAAATTTTTGAAAATTGCTGTATTATTTTAAAAATTTAAAACTATTGAGGGGCCTGTCCAGATTAGTTCTTACTGTTCGAGTGGTAATTGTAAATTTCAAAGAGTCATTCTTGAAATGGATATGTGAAAATATAATTTTCTGAAACCGTGAATTCATTTGGTAGTTTTTAAAAGACCCGATGGCCTGTTTTGCATATTATAAGTCTTGTGTCCATATTTTTATATTTTTAAAGCATTTGGAATGGAGTTTGTAAATGTTAAAAATTTATTTTATGGTAATTTTAAGAAAATAAAAAATTCAAGGGTTAAATTGCAAATACCAAAAATATATTTTTACATTGTGGAACTTTTGAGAATTTAACTGGGACTACTCACATGGATGTTCAAAGAGTGTTAAAAAATTATTTTGGTTAGTTTTATAAAATTATTTTGCACTACATGTGCAATTTAAATATTTTGTAAAAAAATTCTTATTAGCGTAATAAATATTTATTTATCGTTTACTTTTACTACTATGAATCTCGTTTCCTGTTTCTTGTTTGGCGTGTGTGGTTTGGGACATCAATCAAATAAGTCGCCTGTTGATGTTTGCTCAACTACACATGTGCCTATTCCGATTTTTCTCGGTGGGTAGGAGGCGGCGAAACTTGGGTCGTAGTATTGGTATATTCTGGAATATGACGAACTCTGGGTATAAAACCACAACTAAAGAGTCGTCAAGCCACTCGGATGAATAAGGTACCTAGAGGCTTCGGCTTGGTGAGTTGGAGAATGCAATAAAGTTCGGAGTTTGATCAACATCGACCTTGCATTTATATTGTGCATATCGTTGGGTTTTAAAATGGGGCATAGAACCTTGCCCGTTTAAAAATCAGGCTTGAATTAGAACATTAGGGTGCGGTGTTTATTCCACATCGGCCCAACGCTATTTTGTTATCTCGAACGTTGGATTTTAAAATGGGGCATAGAACCTTGTCTGTTTAAAAATCGTCTCAATTACCGAAACTATTTTTTTTGGCATTTGAACTTGTGTTATATTTGCATGACCGTGATAATCATGAAAATTATTTACTTATAATCATTCTATAAGTTTGTGAGTAAATTTAATGTCTGATTATTTTATATCTATTTTATACTCATGAAAATTATTTTGCACACCAAGTGCTCTGATCGATATTTTATTAAAAAATAAATTATATGTTTCTCATTTCCTTAACTACTATGCATTCCCATCCTCTACCCACTGGGCTCGTTTAGCTCACCCCATATTTTCTAAATTTTTCAGAGGTTGGTGAGACTAACACCGAACCACCTATGCAAGAATAGTAGCGTTGAGACTACTGGATTGGACTAGATTTGGGACTTCATTTAAGGACTTTGCTTAGGGGATTGTTTTCATCTTATTTTATATTAATTGTCGTTATTTTATTTTGTAAGTTAAGACTTCCGCTGTATTATATGTAATAAACTTAGGCATGTATCTCGGATTTTCTGGAGTTTTCTATAGATTTAGATTTTGTCAAGTTATATATTTCAGTTATTGTAGTTTTCAGTAATTATTCTTGTGGAGCCTAAGTTGGTATAAATCCAGAGATGTACCTGATAATTGATATTTTGTGATTAGTTTGATCTATGAATTTGGAGCATTACATAATTAATATTCAATAATATCAAATCTAATTGTACAACTAAGATTTCGACTTTAAAATTGGCAATAAATCACAATTAAGTGTTGACTCAAATATCTTTATTTGTATAAACCAAATCAAAAAATTAAAATTACAGAATGTAAATCGCGTAATTTGGGCTTGTAAATTTTCCTTAAATAAATATAATTGACAGTATAATAATGCGTCGTCGTTCTGCAAATTTGACACTTGCGAATACCCGAATTCAACATTGGTGTTTTTCTCTCTACATTAAAGCACAAAATTTTGATTCCAAATTCCGCATCAATGGCACCAATGTTAACTCTCATAAAAGGATTTAAACATCACCAAGACACATTGGGCTATGAAACTACGGCTAGTACGAATTTACCAGAAATCGGTATTCAATGTCAATAGTCAGATTCAGAGTATGGAATGTGTTTGATATATATTTTTATCATGATTTTGATGATTTTGTTTTAAAGAGTTTTTATATCAAAACAATGTTTAAAATTGTTGTCCAAATATTCCCAATTGTTTTAAAATGTTTTTACTAATTTTTTGGAGTATTTCTTGAAGTTCAGTTTTGATAAAAATTGGACAACACTTTCCGTTTCGCGTTGGACCGGTCGCCCTATAGGGCAACCCGTGCCTGTAGATGTATTTTGAAACAGAAAAACGCAAAGGAAGAAAAATGAGCAAGTCGACCTGGGCATCGACCGGTGGCGTCGACCGGTCGACCAGGGCATCGACCGGTCGTCCCTACGTCGACTGGTACCTGGGTTTGTTTAATTGAAACAGAACATCTGACTTGATTTTTTAAGGATGGTCGACCGGCTGGGCACAGGGTCGACCGGTTGGACCCCCCGTCGACCCGTCATCCTGTGTAAAGTTATGTTCTTATTTTCAAATGTCTATTTGTGCGTGACCGGTCGCCCTAAGGTTTTGATAGCAAATTCTAACCGTTGTGCAGCAGACCAACTTTCCTTAAATTGTGGGATTGATTTCTAACAGCTATATTCTTGATTTTAATTGCATTTTTCTGTACATTTTCAATCCCCAAGAGGAGCCTATACATGATCAATCATCTCCTAAAATAGAGGAAGTTTTGGAGCAACCAATACAACAATTGAACAACAACATAACAAGATACATTCAAGCAAACATATTTGTTCTTCATTGTTCATATTCTTGTTGTAATTTGCCTAGCTTATCACTTTCACATCTTGAGGTCTAGGCTTATTTCTTGATTACATTTGCACTCAAATTGTAATATTCATTATTGAGTTGTAATCTTGATTTTGGTTATCATTCAACACAAGACATCCTTGTAAATATTCTTGTGGAAAGAATACACTTGAGTGATCTAGGTGATAGGAGTTTCAAGAGTGTGGTGCTCTTGAGGTGTTGAAGAATTCGGTGTTCTTCAAGATTGAAGATTGTGGTAATCTTCACAAGGTGTCGTTGGAGATTGTGGTAATCTTCAAGAGAGATTGTGGTAATCTCAAAGGTGGTGTTGAAGAAGAGTGTGGTGCTCTTCAAGGTGATGTTGTAAGGTGTTGTATTAATTTTGGTAATTAATAAAATCTTTTTTTCTTTTTGAAATCCATCCCGGATATACGGGGTGGTAGAGGAATAGGCCCTAGGTGGGTTGAACCTCTTTAAATCGACGCGTGTTATTTACTTCCCGCACCTTTACTATTATCTCGACTTGTTTGATTCGAAAAGAGGACAAAATCGAGAAAATGGAGATAATCTATTCACCCCCCTCTAGATTATCGTAGCCGCTTGGACTTACAAGTGGTATCAAAGCCAAACTCTTTGGCAAGCTCATTCCACATCACGAGTAAAGAGGAACGATCATCGGCTACGAATGAAGTCTACCTTACCGGCGCCTCCACCACCAAGCCACCACTATTTGTTTCCAAAAATTATGCATTTTGGAAAGAAAGAATGGAATGCTATCTACAAGGTTGCGGGTTCGATATTTGGAACACGATCGTCAATGGAGAATCTATTCCGATAAAAGATACACCACACACCTCCAAATTCCTCAAGGAGCTTAATGATGAAGAGAAGAAAATCATCTCCTTAAATGGTAAAGCTCTTAATGTTATTTATTGTTCACTTACCATTTTGGAATATGATCATATTGTAGGAATTAAATCGGCACATGAAGTATGGAGAAAATTAGAAGAAGTATATGCAAATGAAAGGAGCCACTCAAAAGCATCTACTTCTCAACTGGATACAACATCAAATCCAACAACATGGGATGAGCTTCCTACAACCTCCAACAATGATGAATATGAACGATGCCTTATGGGCTTCGAAGAAGAAAACGAGGTAAGTTCTAAACCTTCTACTTCTTATGATAATTAATTACAAAATGATTATAGTGATTTGCAAAATGACTATGATGAGCTTCAAAATGAATTCCAAAGCTTACTTGTTAAATACAAAAATTTGAAAAAAGAATTCAATGTTTTGAAAAATGAAAAGGATAGTTTATTTACTTCCTATGAATCACTATCATGTGCTCACACCACCACACTTGATAAGGTTAGAAACCTTGAAAAAGAAAATAGTACTCTTGTTGAGGATATTAATTGCATGAAAAAGGATTTATCAAAATCCAACTTGAGTACCGTTAAAATGACCAGTATTGTTGATATTCATAGTTGTGATAAATTGAAACAAGGACTTGATCATAAGCCTAGTGTTGTTAATTATGTGAAAAGAAATCAAGTCCCTATGCATGTTGGTCATTATGCTCCAAAAATTATTACTTGCTTCTATTGTGGTAAAAAGGGTCATACGGTAAATACTTGTCGGGCTAGAAATAGCTCTAATTATTGTTGGAGACCTAAAAGTCTAAAAGCTAATCTCAAAGAACCTAAATACTTGAGGGTACCACAAAATAATGACGTATTAGGTACCCGACGGAATAATAATCAAGAAAAATTCATACCGCCAAGAAGACATCAAATGACCGTCTCATTTGATCAAAGGAGAAGACATCACCACAATGAATTTTCGAGAGAAAGACATTATCATCAATGGGAATGACATAATCCTTGGAAATGGAGCAATAGAAAAGCGATCATCAACAAGATGATTTTCAAAGGGGAAGATACCATCACAACGGGAATACATAATCCATGGAATTGGTGAAATTGGTAAACCGTGTCTCTGTTTGATACATGTTTTTATCTTAATTTTGATGATTTTGTTTTTACACCAAAACAATATTTTTAAAGGTTGTCCAAATACTACTAAATGATTTAAAATGGTTTTTATATTCTCCGGAGTATTTCTTCAAGTTTAGTTTTCGACAAAATTGGACAACACTTCAAATGATTTTATGTCTATAAGTTTTTACTTCAAAAAAAGGTTCCTAAATGTTGTCTAAATACTCCCGACTGGTTTAAAATATTTTTACTATATTTTCGGAGTATTTCTTGAATTTTATTTTCGATAAAGTTGGACAACATTTCGCCTCAAGTCGGCCGGTCATCTATAGGGCAACCCGTACTGAAGAGTACGTTTGAAACAGAAAATGAACCCGAGGTGAAATTGGCGGAGTCGACCGGTCGCCCAGGGGTCGGCCGGTGCCGCCGAACCGTCGTCCCCGTGCGGCCGGTGCACCTGCAACCATCTGTTGAGATGAAACTTCAAACCTTGTAAAATGATTAAGGGGGACCGGTTGAGACAAAAGTCGGTCGACGGTCCGATGCCTATGTCGACCGGTCGCCCTGTGTAAATGTGTTTTCTCATTTTCAAATGTCTATTTGTTCGCGACCGGTCGCCCTCAAGTTTGACAACAAAAATCTGACCGTTTGACAGCAGACAACATGTCCTTAAATCATGGAGTTGATTTCTAACAGCTATATTCTTCATTTGTCTTGCAATTTTTTACAGATTTCAATCTCCTAAGAGGAGCCTATCATATCCAAGACATCTTCTATAAATAGATGAAGAATTGAAGCAACACAATAAGATAGAAAACTACAACACAACAAGATACACTCAAGAATACACTTGTTCTTACATTGTCTTATTTCTTGTTGTAATTTGCCTAGCTATTCACTTTCACATCCTTGAGGTCTAGGCTTTTCTTGATTACACTTGCACTGTATTGTACTATCAATTATCGAGTTGTAATCTTGAATTTTTGGGTAATCATTCAACACAAGATATCCTTGTGAGTGTTCTTGTGGTAAGAACACACTTGGGTGATCTAGGTGTTAGGTGTAAGAAGATTGTGGTAATCTTCTTGTTGAGGTGTTGAAGAATTTGGTATTCTTCAAGGTTGAAGATTGTGGTAATCTTCACAAGGTGCCGTTGGAGATTGTGGTAATCTTCAAGTGAGATTGTGGTAATCTCAAAGGTGTTGTTGAAGAAGAGTGTGGTGCTCTTCAAGGTGTTGTAAGTTGGTGTTGTATTAATTTTTGGTAAATTAATAAAATCTTTTTTCTTTTTGAAATCCATCCCGGATATACTGGGGTGGTAGAGGATTAGGCTCTAGGTGGGTTGAACCTCTTTAAATCGACGTGTGTTGTTTACATTCTGCACCTTTGTTATTGTCTCTGAGCATTCGGTTCGAAAAAGAGGGTAAAATCGAAAAGATGGAGATAATCTATTCACCCCCCCTCTAGATTATCGTAGCCGTTGGACTTACAAGTGGTATCAGAGCCAAACGCTTTGGCAAGCTCATTTCACATCGCGAGTGAAGAGGAACGATCGTCGGCTACGAACGAAGCTCACCTTACCGGCACCTCCACCACCAAGCCACCACTATTTGACTCCAAAAATTTTAATTTTTGGAAAGAAAGAATGGAATGCTACTTACAAGGTTGCGGGTTCGACATTTGGAACACCGTCATAAATGGAGAATCTTTTCCGATGAAAGATACACCACACACCTCAAAAGGCTTCAAAAAGCTCAATGATGAAGAGAAGAAAATCCTCTCCTTAAACGGTAAATCTCTCAATATTTTGTATTGTTCATTTACTAATTTGGAATATGAACATATTGTAGGAATAAAATCGGCACATGAAGTATGGCAAAAATTATAAGCCATCTATGGAGTATTTGCGAATGAAAGGAGTCAAACAAAAGCATCTACTTCTCAAAGGAATTCAAGTTCAAATCTAAGGAACAAGCCTCTTACAACGTTCAACCATGAAGAAGTTGAACATTGTCTTATGGGCTTCGAAGAAAATAAGGTAAGTTCTAAACCTTCTACTTCTTATGACAATAAATTGCAAAATGAATATAGTGATTTGCAAAATGATTATGATGAGCTACAAGATGAATTCCAAAACTTACTTGTTAAATACAAAAATTTGAAAAAGGAATTCATTGTTTTGAAAAATGATAAGGATAGTTTATTTACTTCCTATGAATCACTATCATGTGCTCACACCACCACTCTTGACAAGGTTAGAAACCTTGAGAAAGAAAATAGTACTTTAGTTGAGGATATTAAGTGCTTCAAAAATGATTTATCAAAATACAACTTGAGTAACAATGAAGTGCCTAATGTTGTAAATGATAATGATTGTGATAGTTTGAAAAGTGAACTTGATCATGAGCCTAACAGTATCAAGTATATAAAAAGAAATCGTGCTCCTATACATGCTAGTAATATTACTTGCTTCTATTGCGGTAAGAAGGGACACGCCGTAAATACATGTCGGGCTAGAAATAGCTCTAATCATTATTGGAGACCTAAAAGTCTCAAAGCTAATCCTAAAGGACCCAAAAACTTGAGGGTACCACATAATAATGTCATATTAGGTACCCGGCGGAATAATGATCGAAGAAAATTCATACCGCCAAGAAGGCATCAAATGACCGTTTCATTTGATCAAAGAAGGAGAAACTATTTTCGACAAAGCAAATTTCCAAGAAGAGGATATAATCAAAAATGGGAAGAACACAATCCCTGGAAATGGCAAAGACATCATCAACAAGATGATTTTCAAAGGGGAAGATATCATCAACAATGGGAACGGCACAATCCATGGAAATGGCGTAATTGGTAAACCGTATCTCCCATTTAAATGTGCATTTTTAGTATGCATGTTTTTATTGCAAATGAGTTTTCATTTTTTTAATATAGGTCTTCAATATATTTGTGAGTTTCAACATTTTAAAAGAAGACATTGCATGATATTTCTAAAACTCTTGTGCATTTAATTAGACTTATGTGGTTTAATATCTCTTATGTATTTTTATAGCATAAGTATTTTTCTTGATATCTCCTATTACTTGCCTACACTTGTGCTTTTGTGCAATTTTTGTTTAAGAATTGTGTAGGATATATTTCTCATATTCATTGGCTATTTCGTCATCAAGTTTCTTAAACTATCGAGGTATGTTCACTCGTATTTCTCTTAGAACTCGATATTATGCTTATGCACATATCTTTCAAGATATTTCATTTCAACCCCTTAAGTGCCCCAAAATGATTTCGCAAATTTTTCTTAAAAGGGCACATATCTTGGAAAATTCTGGAAATGAAAATCGCACTGAAACTGGTACCCAGAACAGGTACCGGTCGACCAGGGGGTCGACCGGTTGACCACACCGGTCGACAGGGTCATTACAGCGGGCAGAAGGCTTTTTATTGAAACAGGGGGTATTTTCTTTCATTCTCTATTTCAAAAACTTCGAACCCTAACCCTCTTCCTCTCCAAAATTCTCACAAAATATCTCATTATCTCTCTAATTGTTTAATCCTTGAGCTTATATTACTCAAATTCATCTTGTTTTCATGGCACCCCGTCAATTCACCGGAAGAAATCCTCAAAAGAGGAGAAGAAAGCAAAGGGGAGAATCTTCCTCCAACCCCCAACAAGATGATATTCCACAAGGAAATAATAGAGACCGGCTTACGGAAGGAGAGATTGTTGAATTGAGAGCCGGGATTTTAAAATCGAATATTCATTGGGACTCGAGTAAGTTTTCACTTCTTTCCGAGCCTCCCTCTAGAGCTAATAGATTTCGATTCTTGAATAAACTAGCGGAAGAACATTATGAAAATATTGGATTGAATGACAAGAAAATTGCTTGTACTCGTATGGTTCGATTTTTAGCATTTCATGATGAATATCCGGAAATTAGGGCGTACTTTGAAATTCAAGGTTGGGTTTCATTATGGGATAATCCGTGTTTGCATTATGATGACGAGCTTATAAAACGTTTTTATGCAAATATGTGGATTTTTGATGCTACGGAAGATAATCCGTTGGAACTTCACACATTCGTTAATGGTAGGCACTTTTCGTGGACATTGGCCGATATTTGTAATCATTTTAATGTGCCGAATGACGGCGTTATTAATGTTGATTGCACTCATTGGGACGATGATATTTTCGGTGTTTCACTAGATGAGGTGAAAATATTTTTGGGAGATTATCCGGAAGAAACCTTCTCGGCTATGCCGCCAATTTATCGGATTATATCTATCATTTGCTCCTACTGTGTTTGTGGAAAGGAAATCAAACTTCCAAGTAATCTTGAACTCTTTCTCCCTTATAAGATTATTCGAGAAGAAAGAGTAAATTATGGGGCTATTTTTGTGTATTGTTTGTCGGAATCTAGAAGGCATACCAAGAAAAAATATACTTTGGGTAATTTGATTTGCCGACTTTTATACTTATCGGGATACCCAGAAAATGAAATGAATACCGAAATTCATCACAATGATTTTGATAATGCCAACATTCTACAAATGGTAAGAATGCGACGATATTTACCACGGTTCCTACCAAAGCCGCTAGGGGCGTGCCGACATCAACAACAACCTCGGATGATTTCTTTAATGATAATGAGGTTGAAAATATCGGAAGAGGTAATATTGATGAACAAGAAGATGAGGAAGAAGTGAATGTGGGGAATGAAGAAGAGGAACAAGAAGAAGAAAATGTTGGAAATGAACAAGAAATTAGGGAGGAAGAAAATGAGGAAGGAGATGAAGACGAGTTGGATGTTGAAGATTTAAATCTCAAAGAGAGAATGGCCAAAGTGGAAAGAGAAACATTTAGAGATGTAGCCTCTCTTAGAAAAGACCTCCGGGTTGTGAAGAAGGAAAATTCTAGTTTGAAAAAGTCAATCGGCAAATTGAAGAAATTCATCAAAGATCTTATTCCTGGAACTTGCTTCTCTTCGGACGAGGATTGATGTCCCCACTGTTAGTCCAAGTGGCTACAATAATCTAGAGGGGGGGTGAATAAATTATCCCTGTTTTTCAGATTTTGCCCTCTTTACTCGAAAAACTCAAGCAAAGATGAAATGCTAAATGCAGAAAGTAAATAGCACACGTCGATTTATAGTAGTTCAACCCACCTAGGGCCTAATCTACTACCACCCCAAAGATATCCTGGGATGGATTTCAAAAATAAAAAAAGATTTTATTAATTTACCAAAAATTAATACAACACCTTGAGGATTACCACAACCCTCTTTCACCACCTTAAGGATTACCACAACCCTCTTACAAAACCTTTGAAGATTACCACAACCTTCAAACACCTATCACCTAGATCACCCAAGTGTATTCTTACCACAAGAATACTCACAAGGATGTCTTGTGTTGAATGATGACCAAAATCAAGATTACAACTCAATAATGATTGATACAATATGAGTACAAGTGTAATCAAGAATTGAAAGCCTAGACCTCAAATTTGTGCAAGTGAAAGTGCTTAGCTAATACAACAAGATATATGAAAGTGTTTGCTCAATTGCTCTTCGCTTGTATAGAGTGTTGTGTCTTGTTGCTTGAATGAAGCCTCTATTTATAGGAGAGGACTTGGCTTTCATTTCCGGATATTGGCTCCTCCTTGGGGAGTGATTTGCTTTACAAAAGAAACCATTTAAAATGATCAATATAGTGTTAGAAATCAATCCCACAAAATAGGGAAAAGTCATCTAAAAACGCAACGGATAGTTTCTTTGATAAACATAGGGTTCGATCGGTCGCGCAGAGATAAGATTGAAATTGAATTCTGCGAATTTTTACACAGGGAGACCGGTCGGAGGGGGGTGAAACCGGTCGCCCTTAGCTGTGACCGGTTGGACCTGAAGAAATTTCGAAACAGAGAAGTCTGGAACAAAAAACCAACTCCCAGGTACCGGTCTCCCAGAGGGTTGACCGTCGCCCTCACCGTCGACCACCTGGTCGGCATCTGGCCGCCCCCCTTTTTTCTTACGCCTCATTTTCTGTTTCTCAGCTCAACTCAGGTACGGGTTGCCCTATAGGGCGACCGGTCGAGCCTGAAACAAATGTGTTATCCAATCTTTTATCGAAAATAAACTCCAAAAAATACTCCGAAAAATAGTAAAAACATTTTAAGTCGATCGGAAGTATTTAGACAACATTTAGGGACATTGTTTTGGTTTAAAAACTCATTTGAACAAAATCGAACATAATCATCAAAATCATGATAAAAACATTTATCTAACAAACTCCCCCTTTTTGATGATTACAAACCAAAACAATTTTCTCGAGGACGACTTTGAAAACAAATCAGTTTTTTGGTTTTACGAGTGAACTATCCGTTAAAAACATTCCATACAAAGCTCCCCCTATCTATGAGCATATAAACAAAAGATATTTCATAAGCTAAAAGTACAAGCTATAACTAGCTTATATAAGATGCCTATAAACATCATAGGCAAAGAAGCTCCCCCTGTCACAATACTTATAATCAATTTCATTTGAGTCCAAAATTCAAGCCATGGACTAGGTATTCTTGGCTTTAAGAAGCCATAGCTTTTTATTGCGAGCTTTTATTAGCTTTTCTTGAGCTAACGAGCCAATTTCCTGTTTCTCCCCCTTTGGAATCATCAAAAAAAAATGTTAGGATGGTAAAAACACCATACAATAATATCTAAGTGCGCCAAAGGGACGGTTTATCAACCGTTGAGCAATTAAAGCGTAAAACTCCAAGGAAAATGGGAGAAATGTATCATGAAGAGTTCATACGCTTGTTTTATTAGGCAAAACATGATCTCAATAGATGTTGGAGACTTTTGGAAACAAGAGAATCATGTAAAAGTTGAAATTTTCATTGCGACATTTCATCGAACACCTTGTGTGCGTGAAAAATAAAAGAGGTTGTATATAACCCTTGTAAATGTTTCAAGCCAAAAAATTTATCACCAATTCACCTCAATTATTATACAATACAACATAATAGATAAGCTCATCAAAACCATATGCAAAAAATATCAAGAAATATACCATAAGGTGATTAACTCAAGGGTTCGACCCAATTGAGCAAAAGAAGAGAAATTCTTACCATTTGATCGGAAAAGATGAGCCATAATGATGATAATCATGATATATAATGTCCATGTTGTGAAAAGGTTGCATGAAAAACATTTTTGAATGAAATATGTGAAAATTTGGCAAAGGGGACGAAAAATGGCCAAAATATGTTAAAGTTGCGAATGCTGAAGACATAACCATTTTAATCCAAGAAATGGCTTAGGGCGACCGGTCGAGGTTGAGGGCGACCGATCGACGTTGAGGGCGACCGGTTGCCCTCAACCTTTTCAGCCCACTGTCTGTCAGTTTTTCCAAAATTCCAAATTTTCAACCAAAAATCCGATTTTTCGTCCCTAAGTTTTAAAAACGTGCAAAATGCAAACGTAAGCCTCATTCAATATGCATTATGCCTAACCGAGCTCGTATCGATGCAAAGGTATCGGAAGATAGCGATTTTGTAAAAATGTCCGCTAATTGATCTTGAGATGGTACGAAAGATATCTCAATTTTTCGTTTTGAAACACAGTCCCTTAGAAAATGATGTCGAATCTCAATATGTTTGGTACGGTAATGATGAACCGGGTTTTGAGCAATATTAATAGCAGATATATTATCACAAAAGATAGGTACGTTTTCAAAAGAGCATTTGTAATCCGCTAAGGTTTGTTTCATCCAAAGAAGTTGAGTACAACAAAAAGCGGCGAAATATATTCGACTTCGGCCGTTGAAAGAGAAACACGCTTTTTGCTTCTTTGAAAACCAGAAACTAGGCAATCGCTTAAAAATTGACATGATCCTAAGTACTTTTCCGATCATCAATATTTCCGCATAGTCCGAATCACTATAACCTTTAAGAGAAAAATTTTCATTCTTTGGATAAAATAAACCATATTGAATAGTGCCTTTCAAATATCGAAAAATCCTTTTAACGGCACTCATATGAGATTCTTTAGGATTGCTTTGAAAACGAGCGCATATGCATACAACATGAAGAATGTCCAGTCTACTAGCGGTTAAATAAAGTAAACTACCAATCATACCTCGATACTTTGATTCATCCATGGACTTGCCTTTCTCATCTTTGTCAATTTTGACATTTGTTTACTTGGGAGTAGAGACGTTCTTCCTTCTTCAATGCCGAACTTTTTCAAAAGTTCTTTTGTATACTTAGATTGTGAAATGTAAATACCTTCTTGACATTGCTTAATTTGGAGTCCAAGAAAGAAGTTGAGCTCCCCCATCATGCTCATTTCAAATTCTCCTTGCATCAACTTAGAGAATTTCTTGCACAAAGAATCATTAGTAGCACCAAAGATAATATCATCAACATAAATTTGCACAAGTAAACAATCTTGCCCTTTTTCAAAAACAAATAGAGTTGTATCAAGTTTACCTCTTATAAAACCATTTTGTAAAAGAAAAGAACTAAGTCTATCATACCATGCACGGGGTGCTTGTTTTAAACCATACAAGGCCTTTTTAAGTTTATAAACATCATTAGGCCTAGAAATATTTTCAAACCCCAGAGGTAGTTTTACATAGACTTCTTCTTGAATAATACCATTTAAGAAAGCGGATTTAACATCCATTTGGTAAAGTTTGAAATTTTTAAAACAAGAATAGCTTGTAAAATACGAATAGCTTCTAAACGTGCTACGGTGCAAAAGTTTCATCATAGTCAATACCTTCTTCTTGACAATACCCTTGAGCTACTAACCTTGCCTTATTTCGAACAATGTTGCCTTGATCATCAAGTTTGTTCCGGAATACCCATTTTGTACCAATAATAGTTTGATATGGAGGACAAGGTACTAATTCCCATACATCATTTCTTTCAAATTGATTTAACTCCTCTTGCATTTCTAAGAACCAATCCTCATCGTCAATGGCCTCTTTAGCATTTTTAGGCTCTTTTTGAGAAATAAGAGCTTTCTCGGCAAATTTTCTCCGGGTCATCACTTTGTCAAGGGGATCACCAATAATAAGATCTTTTGGGTGATCTCCTTTGCAACGGGAAGATCCGAGATATCACCTCTATCTTCTTGAGGATCATTTGAGGTAGATGGTTGATCATTTGATGTAGAAGTTTGAACATTTTGAGCATCAAGTTGAACAATGGGTTCAATAATGTCTTCTTGATCACTTTCATCATTGGGTATTCTTTCAACACCCGAAGCTTCATTGAATTTGACATGGATGGATTCTTCAACAACTCCACTAGTTTTATGGTAAACCCGATATGCTTTGCTTTTTGTTGAATATCCCATAAATATCCCTTCATCGGCCTTAGGATCAAGTTTGTCGAATTGATCCTTGGTATTCAAAATAAAGCATTTACAACCAAATATCTTGAAATAACTAATATTTGGAGTTCTACCTTTCCAAAGCTCATATGGAGTTTTATTCATTTTAGGACGAATATAAACTCGATTAATGACATAGCAAAGCGGTACTTACGCTTCGCCCAAAAATATTTTGGAAGTGAAAATTCATTGAGCATGGACCGACTCATCTCTTGTAATGTCCGATTTTTCCTTTCGGCTACTCCATTTTGTTGAGGTGTCCTTGGAGCCGAAAAATTATGAGCATATCCTTTGGTTTCACAAAATACCCGAAATTCACCATCAAATTCTCCACCTCGATCACTTCGAATAGACTTAATAGTGTCTTCCTTTTCATTCTCAATAAGTCTACACAACTTAACAAACTCATTAACGGCATCGCTTTTATTGGTAAGAAAAAGAGCCCAAGTATATCTAGAGAAATCATCAACAATAACGAAAGTATAATATCTTCCACTTAGAATTGCCGTACCAATATCCCCATACAAATCAAGGTGAAGCAATTGTAGGGGTTTGGTTGTGGAAATTTCATTTTTGGGGGGCTTAAAACTACTTTTAACTAATTTGTTCTTTTGACAAGTGTCACATAAACCAAGATTTTCAAAATTCAATTTGGGTAGTCCTTTCACATGTTGGTTTTTGTAAATATTTTTCAAATTCTTATATCCAACATGTCCAAGTCGCCTATGCCATAAACTAGTTAAATCATTATTGGCGACTAAACAAGAAACATTTTGACTAACCAAATCACTTGTACAAATTTTGTAAAGATTGCCTTTTCTATATGCTTCACAAATAATTTCACCATTTTTAAGTATAAGGCATTTTTCTTTATTAAAAGAAACATCATAATTAGAGTCACAAAGTTGGCTAACACTTATCAAATTAAACTTAAGCTCTTCTACTAAAAGAACATTACTAAGAGAGAAAGAAGAGTTACCAATTTCTCCATTTCCAAGAATTTTTCCTTTGCCATTGCCGAACATGACCATACCCTCTTCTTGGAGCTTGATGTTGGTAAAAAGTTCTCCTTCCGGTCATATGGCGCGAACACCCGCTGTCCACGAGCCATTTTGAATCTTCCATTGTCGTTATGGCCCCTATTACCTACAAAGGTATTTCTTTTAGGTACCCTATAATTTTGGGGTCCATGGGGGTTAGTCTTGAGACCTTTGGGTCTCCAAACATATCTTGAGCTATTTCTCAATTTGCAATTATTAGCATAATGTCCAACTTTGCCACAATAAAAACAAGTAGGAGTATTATAATTATTAGCACGTACAAAAGTCGAACCTTGGTTATTTTTCTTAAAAACACTTTGAAATGGCTTATAACCAAGTCACCTCTTTGTGCATCTAAAATTTTTGTGACTTTATCCGTGCTTATGTTGAAACGATGCACATCATTTTTCAAACATTCAATATCTTTTGTGAGCGATTCCTTTTCGGTTTCAAGAGAATGCATTCTAGTAAGAGTAAGAGCATGAGCTTTGTCTAGAGATTCATAAGAGGTAAATAATTTTTCCTTTTCAACCTTAAGCTCCTTATGCTCCTTTTTCAAATTTTTGTATTTAACAATTAAATTTTGAAACTCAATTTGCAATTCATCAAAATCACATTGCAAGTCATCAACTATGGAGGAAGTAGAAGAATTTGAGGGTACCTCATTGTTTTCATCGTCCATGGCCATGAGACCGTGTTCGGTTTCTCCTTCCTCATCGGTTGTTTCGAGTAGTTCATCCCATGTTTTGACCTCCGCGTTTAGAGCCTTTTTTTTGTGAAAGGCTTCTTTTTCTTTTGCTCCTCTTCATTGAGCTTTGGGCAATCGACAATGAAGTGCCCGGGTTTTCCGCATTTAAAGCAAGCATTATCTCTTGGATTTCTCGTTTTATTTTTATTCACAAATTTTGCAAATTTTCGAACAAGTGCGGCCGTCTCCTCATCATCATCATTATCATAGTATGCATTATTAGAAGAAGAAGCAAGACCTTTAGGAATAATTTGCATACCCGATTGATTTATGGATGGTTTGGAATTTTTCTTCTCCTTGAGATAGACTTCATAGATGAGAAGGTTTCCAATGAGCTCGTCAAACTTGAGTGTCTCAAGGTTTTGTGCCTCCGTGATTGCCGTTACGTTTTCGGACCATGAGCCAGGAAGAGCATTCAATACCTTAGTCACCTTGTCTTCTTCGGAAATGACTTTACCAAGGGCCACAAGAGGATTGACAATATTATCAAGCCTTTCCACCATCTTGGAAATGTTTTCACCATCATGCATGTTAAAGTTTTCAAAGTCTTTAACAAGCATGGTCTTTCTTGCTTGTTTGACCTTCTTAGTCCCTTCATAAATTGTCTCCAATTTTTCCCAAACCTCATGTGCCGACCTTATGCCTCTTATGCGATTATACTAGGTAGCCGTAAGAGAGCAATGCAAAATATTTACGGCCTTACCATTTAGAGAGAAAGCATTTTTGTCGTTTTCATCGAACTCCTTGAAAGGTTTAGGAGTCAAGGTGCCATCCTCCGATTACTTGGTTGGTTGATCAACTCCTTCAATGACCACATTCCAAATATTGAACCCGCACCCTTGTAGAAAGCACTCCATACGGTCTTTCCAAAATGCGTAGTTGTTGGCGTCGAATAGTGGTGGCTTGTTGGTGGAGGCCCCGGTGGTGAGATGAGCATCATGTGTAGCCATGGATCTTTTCTCTTTACTCGGAACGAGCTAGCCAAAGAGTTTGGCTTTGATACCACTTGTTAGTCCAAGTGGCTACAATAATCTAGAGGGGGGGTGAATAGATTATCCCTGTTTTTCAGATTTTGCCCTCTTTAAAAACTCAAGCAAAGATGAAATGCTAAATGCGGAAAGTAAATAGCACACGTCGATTTATAGTAGTTCAACCCACCTAGGGCCTAATCTACTACCACCCCAGTATATCCGGGATGGATTTCAAAAAGAAAAAAAGATTTTATTAATTTACCAAAATTAATACAACACCTTGAGGATTACCACAACCCTCTTTCACCACCTTGAGAATTACCACAACCCTCTTACAACACCTTTGAAGATTACCACAACCTTCAAACACCTATCACCTAGATCACCCAAGTGTATTCTTACCACAAGAATACTCACAAGGATGTCTTGTGTTGAATGATGACCAAAATCAAGATTACAACTCAATAATGATTGATACAATATGAGTACAAGTGTAATCAAGAATTGAAAGCCTAGACCTCAAATTTGTGCAAGTGAAAGTGCTTAGGCTAATACAACAAGATATATGAAAGTGTTTGCTCAATTGCTCTTCGCTTGTGTAAAGTGTTGTGTCTTGTTGCTTGAATGAAGCCTCTATTTATAGGAGAGGACTTGGCTTTCATTTCCAGACATTGGCTCCTCCTTGGGGAGTGATTTGCTGCAAAAGAAACCATTTAAAATGATCAATATAGCTGTTAGAAATCAATCCCACAAAATAGGGAAAAACTGTCTGAAAACGCAACGGATAGTTTGCTGATAAACATGGGGTTCGACCGTCGCAGAGAGATAAGATTGAAATTGAATTCTCGCGAATTTTTACACAGGGGACCGGTCGGTGGGGTGCGACTGTCATCGCTTTAGTCAGGACTGTTGGACTCAAGAAATTTTTGAAACAGAGAAGTCCGAACAAAAAACCAACTCCTGTGTACGGTCGCCCAGGTCGACCGGCCGACTCGTCGCCTTCCCCTTTTTTTTTACGCCTCATTTTTCTGTTTCTCGGCCAACTCAGTACGGGTTGCCCTATAGGGCGACCGGTCGAGTCAAAACAAATGTGTTGTCCAATCTTTTATCGAAAATAAACTCCAAAAAATACTCCGAAAAATTGTAAAAACATTTTAAGTCGATCGGAAGTATTTAGACAACATTTAGGGACATTGTTTTGGTTTAAAAACTCATTTGAACAAAATCGAACATAATCATCAAAATCATGATAAAAACATTTATCTAACACCCACCCCTTTACTATTCTTGCATTTTCTTTCATGTTACTTTGTACTTCTATGAACTTTTTGTAAAACTCCTTTGGACTAATGAGATTTGCTTGTTTCTTGAAAGGGTTAAAATTACAAGTTGAAAATGACTTGTGGATGATCATGGTATTAATGGAGTATTTGATGGTAAAAATACTCTAATTTAGCATTGGTATGAAGTACTTGATGGTAAAAGTGCTTCTTTTTAATTTTTGCTTAAATGCATTTGAGATGCTTTAATTATTTTGCTTAGATGGATATTTTGGGACATTTGTAATGTCTAATATGCATTGTTTGATGCTTGACATGTATCTCTTAATGGCTCTTTATTTTTTTATTTTTTTTTGGCATTGGTAATGCCTTGATCTCTCTTTGGCTAAATTATCTCAATTGGGTTGAACCCTTGAGAATTTACCTTGTTTATGCCTATTATTTGTTGGATACTTGTTGAAAATTGCTTTTGGTGATGGTATGAACAACTTGGCTTGATTTCATTTACAAGGGCTATATATATCTTTTTCAATTTTTTGACGCCCGCCAAGTGTTCGTTATAATGCTTCAATGAAAATCTCATCACATACATGAATCTCTTATGTTCAATGTCTTAAAATCTTTTTGAGATCATGTTTTTTGGCTAACTAATGAGCTTTTGGATTTATTATGATACATTTCTCTAATTTTCCCTTGGATTCTAAGCTTAATTATTTCATGGTTGATAAAACGAATTGTTGGCGCACTTTGATAAACTTGAATGATGTTTTTAACATCCTAACATTCTTTTTGATGATTCCAAAGGGGGAGAAATAGGAAATTGGCTCATTAGCTCAAGGAAGCTAATAAAAGCTTGCTATAAAAGCTATAAGCTATGGCTCATAAAAGCCATAAGTTGTGATTTATTTTTAGTCCAATTGTTGTTTGATGGACTTATATAATTGTTGAAATGTTGTTTTGTGACAGGGGGAGCTTATAAGCTCTTGAACAAATTATAAAAGCTAAAGCTTTTAACTTATGTATAATCGTTTTTACATTATTATTGATGTGCTTGTTGATAGGGGGAGCTTGTGTACTGAATATATTTACTCCCCTACTTGGTTGCTTTTATATTTTGGAAATTTTGGTTGCTTCCAAACGGTTAAATGTTTTTACCGGAAAATCATTTCTAAAAATTGTTCTCCTACTTTGTGTAAAAATTGTTTTGGTTTGTAATCATCAAAAAGGGGGAGATTGTTTGATACATGTTTTTATCTTAATTTTGATGATTTTGTTTTTACACCAAAACAATATTTTTAAAGGTTGTCCAAATACTACTAAATGATTTAAAATGGTTTTTATATTCTCCGGAGTATTTCTTCAAGTTTAGTTTTCGACAAAATTGGACAACACTTCAAATGATTTTATGTCTATAAGTTTTTTACTTCAAAACAAGGTTCCTAAATGTTGTCTAAATACTCCCGACTGGTTAAAATGTTTTTACTATATTTTCGGAGTATTTCTTGAATTTTATTTTCGATAAAAATTGGACAACATTTACGCCTCAGGTCGACCGTCGCCCCCTATAGGGCAACCCGTGAAGAGTACGTTTTGAAACAGAAAATAAACCCGAGGTGAAATTGGGCGGTCGGCCGTCGCCTGGGATCGACCGTGCCGTCGACCGGCCACCCCGTGCGACGGCCGTGCCGCAACCATACGCTGAGACAGAAACTTCAAACCTTGTAAAATGATTAAGGGGGACCGGTTGAGACAAGGGTCGACCGGTCGATGCCTATGTCGACCGGTCGCCCTGTGTAAATGTGTTTTCTCATTTTCAAACGCCTATTTGTCTTGCGCGACTTCACGCCCCTCAAGTTTGACAAAAAAAATCGACCGTTTGACAAAGACAACATTTCCTTAAATCATGGAGTTGATTTCTAACAGCTATTTTCTTCATTTGTCTACAATTTTTTACAGATTTCAATCTCCTAGGAGGAGCCTATCATGTCCAAGACATCTTCTATAAATAGATGAAGAATTGAAGCAACACAATAAGATAGAAAACTACAACACAACAAGATACACTCAAGAATACACTTGTTCTTACATTGTCTTATTTCTTGTTGTAATTTGCCTAGCTATTCACTTTCACATCCTTGAGGTCTAGGCTTTTCTTGATTATACTTGCACTCTATTGTACTATCAATTATCGAGTTGTAATCTTGAATTTTTGGGTAATCATTCAACACAAGATATCCTTGTGAGTGTTCTTGTGGTAAGAACACACTTGGGTGATCTAGGTGTTAGGTGTAAGAAGATTGTGGTAATCTTCTTGTTGAGGTGTTGAAGAATTTGGTATTCTTCAAGGTTGAAGATTGTGGTAATCTTCACAAGGTGCCGTTGGAGATTGTGGTAATCTTCAAGTGAGATTGTGGTAATCTCAAAGGTGTTGTTGAAGAAGAGTGTGGTGCTCTTCAAGGTGTTGTAAGTTGGTGTTGTATTAATTTTTGGTAAATTAATAAAATCTTTTTTCTTTTTGAAATCCATCCCGGATATACTGGGGTGGTAGAGGATTAGGCCCTAGGTGGGTTGAACCTCTTTAAATCGACGTGTGTTGTTTACATTCCGCACCTTTATTATTGTCTTTGAGCATTCGGTTCGAAAAAGAGGGTAAAATCGAAAAGATGGAGATAATCTATTCACCCCCCCTCTAGATTATCGTAGCCGCTTGGACTTACAGTCTCCTCATTTAAATATGCTTTTTATTTTGTTATTATGCATGTTTTTAATTGTGCCTAATTTTTCAAAATGAGTTTTCAAAAATTTATTTTTAAAATTAAGGTCTTCAATATTGCGTGTTCTTAAAATATTTTTTGAAAAGAGGACCTGTCATGTTATTTTTAAAACTCTTGTGTATTTACTTAGACTAAAAATTTTATAATCTCCTATGGATGCTTATGGCATAATCATACTTGTGACATATATTGTTTTTACCCTACACTTGTATCATGGTGTTTTGTATTAGATTTGTTTAAGAATTGTGTAGAATATATATAATGTGTCAAGAGGACCTTAAATTATCGAGATATGTTTACTCGTATTATTTCTAGAACTCGATGTTCTTCATGTCATAATCATGCGTTTATCCTTCAAACTATTTCATTGCATTTCTCTTAAGTGCCATTAAATGGATTTGCCGAATTTTTTGGGGGCACTTTTCGAAATCTTATTTTAATCGAGTCTCTTAATTTTTATTGGCTCGTAAAAATTGGATATATCCCATATTTGCACGTTTGCAAGTTTTTAAAACGCTTGGGGTTCGAATTGCATTTTTCGGTCAAATATTTTCAGTAAAACTGGTACCCAGAGCAGGTACCGGTCGACCACACCGGTCGACAGCCCCGTCGACCGGTCGACTGAGTGAGTACAGACGGGTAGATCGTTTCTTTTAAAACAGGGGACTGCCATTTTTTTTTTCATTTCCATCTTTTAAAACTTCGAACCCTAGCTACAATCTTCTCCAAAATTTTCACTTTATCTCTTATTATCTCTCAAATTGTTCATTCTTTAAGTTTATATCACTCAAATTCATCTTGTTTTTATGGCACCCCGTCAATTCACCGGACGAAATCCTCAAAAGAGAAGAAGGAAGCAAAGGGGAGAATCTTCTTCTAACCCCCAACAAGATGATGTTCCACAAAGAGATAATCGAAACCGGCTTACGGAGGAGGAGATTGTTGAATTGAGAGCCGGGATTTTAAAATCGAATATTTATTGGGACTCGAGTAAGTTGTCACTTCTTTCCGAGCCTCCCTTTAGAGCTAATAGATTTCAATTTTTGAATAAACTTGCGGAAGAACATTATGAAAATATTGGATTGAATGACAAGAAAATTGCTTGTACTCGTATGGTTCGATTTTTGGCATTTCATGATGAATATCCAGAAATAAGGGCTTACTTTGAAATTCAAGGTTGGGTATCATTATGGGATAATCCGTGTTTGCATTATGATGATGAGCTTATAAAACTTTTTTATGCAAATATGTGGATTGTTGATGAGCTTAGAACTTCATACCTTCGTTAATGGTAGGCATTTTTCTTGGACATTTGCCGACATTTGTGAGCACTTCAATGTGTCTAATGATGGAGTTGTTAATGTGGATTGCATTCATTGGAATGATGATCTTTTTGGTGTTTCACTAGATGAAGTGAAAACATTTTTGGGAGTGTTTCCGGAAGTAACATTCTCGGCTATGCTCATATTGTGTATGTGGTAAAGAAGTAAAACTTCCAAGTAATCTTGAGCTTTTTCTTACCTATAAAACTGCCGTTGGAGATTGTGGTAATCTTCAAGAGAGATAGTGGTAATCTCAAAGGTGGTGTTGAAGAAGAGTGTGGTGCTCTTCAAGGTGATGTTGTAAGGTGTTGTATTAATTTTGGTAATTAATAAAATCTTTTTTTCTTTTTGAAATCCATCCC
Source organism: Rehmannia glutinosa (assembly GCA_016081115.2). Taxonomy (NCBI): domain Eukaryota; kingdom Viridiplantae; phylum Streptophyta; class Magnoliopsida; order Lamiales; family Orobanchaceae; genus Rehmannia; species Rehmannia glutinosa. The sequence goes on along the minus strand of JABTTQ020000045.1, from coordinate 376,082 downwards.
GGATATACTGGGGTGGTAGAGGATTAGGCCATAGGTGGGTTGAACCTCTTTAAATCGACGCGTGTTATTTACTTCCCGCACCTTTACTATTATCTTGGCTTGTTTGATTCGAAAAAGAGGGCAAAATCGAGAAAATGGAGATAATCTATTCACCCCCATCTAGATTATCGTAGCCGCTTGGACTTACAGAATGTGTATTCCATGATGCTGAGGCTATAAAATACTTTTTCATGGTAAAACAAATGTCTTTGACATGTTTGACAAAGCTTCCCCAAAGTATATGTACGTGTTCAAAGATTTTAAGGAACTAGCCAGGGTAGAAAACATTGATGAAACCATGTTTTTCGGTAAACATTGTATAAAATTTAAAATTCTACATATACATAATTTAAAGTTGATATGTGCTGATATTAATATTATTCACTTGATCGTAAATAAATAGACATTGGAAAAGTGGTTTCAATGCAGTCTGTGCAAACAAAAGAGTTCGGGGGGAGGACAACGTGATTTATTGACATTACTCTGCTGGACTTGGAGTAATATAGAAATTATTTTATTTGTATATATATTTTTTTATTTTGATATGTGAGTATTTTATATATTTAGTTTTATAACATGTACTTTGTGATTTATTGAGCCGATTGTTGTTATTCTTCAAATTTGCAGAGCGAAGGTGTTTACAGGTAAATCATAAGGTGTTTAGAGGTAAATCATATCATTAAAATTTAGTATGTTTATTTGTAATGTGATGTTCGATTTTTGTAAATTGTAGATGAACTGAAGGTTTCAAATAGTTTTCATGTCACTAAAATGATTGTGAACAAAGATGATGAGGAAATTCACGAATTTAAGACAAGGTAATTTATTAAATTCAAAATCATTGGTTTTGTTTTTTTTTTTTTTACTTTTCTATTATAATTTTGTATGTATCTCTTAGGATTCGGAACACCAGTAATGCAACCCATTCGATTAACCAAGTAACTGTGCCATCTGCGAGGATTGTTGCTGATGATTGGCTTCTGGGGAAGCGCCAATTAGGACTATAGTACAACTTTTTTCAAGTAAAGAGGTAATTTACTCTAATATTTAAATTTTAATTTAATTTGTAATTATGAAAACATATATTTATATTTTACTGATATTATTTTTTCATTTAGGTTGGAAGTTTTTGGGTTTGTGCGACTATTATACCCTTTTTTGGAGAATGGTGGTACCTCTCCTGCAGAGAGTGTCCTAAAAAACTAACAAAAGTAGGAGAAATGTTCTATTGTGAACGTTGTGACATATTCTACCAGTCTGGGTATTTTAGGTATTTAATAATAATTTATTAATGAATTAGATGATGTTTATAACATTTGTTTATTTGATTTGATAAAACTTATTAATTAATTTTGCTGTTTGATTCTGTTTTGTAATATTTAGGTACATGATGCAACTTCAGGTTGTCGACGAAACATGGAATGCATCCCTACTCTGTTGGGATAGAGATTGCGAGAAGTTGATAGGCATACCATGTGCAGATCTGAGGAATATCTTGACTGAGGTTTTTGTTCGTTTTTTGTTTAGCAAACTGAATATTGAATTTTAACAAGATAGTTTAGTAATTTTAATATTTTTTTGGTTTTCAGATAAATGATGGTAATATACCAGATGAACTGACCAATGTGCTTGAGAAAAAAGTTTCTTCAAGGTTCACGTTAGATCATACCAGATTAATAACTTTGAAGGAGCTTTTTCTATTGTCAAATTGTCAACAAATTCAGATTTAATTAAAGCTTTTGGCAATCTAGCTTTTGAGAAGGAGGTATATTACAAGATTTACCTTTAATTCTAAATTTTTTAAAGTTCTATAATTTGTTAATCTTATTTAATTTGGCTTTCGATTTTCAATGCAGGAATCACATTTTTTTTCTTCTAAACCTCAGGCTGAAAAGCAGCATTCTGGAAAAGTAATTTTAACTATTGGTTTTCCTTTATTTTTTTCCTTAATGTATTATTTAGGAAACATAATAAATTTTGATTATATTTGTAGGTCCCAAGGGTGTAAGTGTAAGGTTTAGAAGGGGGGTTGAATAAACCTTACCAAATTTTCGATTTAGTCCTTTTAAATCTACTGAGTTAATTCTACACAAATTTGTGTCCTTGATGGACAAATCGAATTAGTCACTCAAGAGAGTTAATCTTTCAAATGATCACCGAGTTGATGGAGAACTCACCATTTGGGCTACAATTTAACTCACCGGGTTTTATTTTTATTGGAAGACTTAACACCCTTAAGTTTGATTAAACAAAATATTAGAGCTTGATTTAGTACTTGTAAATTATCAAATGGATAGCAAATTTATCGTGAGATATAAGCAATTAAAAGTGCAGAATTTAAATGCTTTGAAATGTAAATGACACAAGAAAGTTTTTATAGAGGTTCGAAGATGGGGTAATTCTTCTACTCCTCTCTTCTCCAACTCCCGGAGGAATCCACTAAGTAATGATCAGTTTACAAAGTGGTAATAGTCCGTATACAAGTCTTGATCACAACAACACTTGATCCTTTGGGACTCGACCGAGACGCCTTGATCACTCACCAAGCTTCTCGTTCGACTCGGCTTCTTCACAGGGCACCGCTTTGCTACTACAGACTCACTTGCTCAAGCTCTTTGGATTTGATCACGAAGCCCTCCAAATGCTTAAGACTTAGTTCAACTTTGAACTTTTCTACAATCCTTCCCGGAAAGTAGACCCCTTGTTTTCAAAGGTTTCCTTTCAATCATTGAAGCTCTCTTTCCTTCACAAAGTGTTGGATTGATGTACTTCGAATGTAGGATTGAGATTGTTTCGCTTTTCTAATGTGCTTGTATATCTCACGTATGTGTCATTCATGCATCTTCTTTCTCAAACTAACTCCTCAGCCTTTTTTATAGTGAACTTTCAAAAATTTGCCCGTTGAAGAGACATGCTTATTTTTGAAAGTCACTTTGCAACAAGGCTTGCGCTTCTTGGAATTGCCGTTTCCTCGTATGAATTATTCTTTTCCCTTTTCGTAGTTCTAACACGGTGTCGTGCTTCCCATTGGTTCATTCCTTTTGCACGCTTCGGGACCGAGCACTCCAAGAAAGGTTGTATGGAGATATTACTTGTTTAAGTAAATCTCTTGATTTCTCGTGCAACGGTTCTTTTTACGCTTATCTCGACTTGACCGCATTTCCTTGCTTTCCCCAGGTGACTTAGTCGTCTTCCAATCATCGGATGACTCTTCCGTCACTTCAACTTGAGACTTGGCTTTTCTTGAGTTGACTTGATGATGCTCCACTCACCGCATCTCACCGCTTTTCAAAAGAGTGTTCCCGTCTACTCTTCTTTGCCATACTCACTGCCTCACAAGCAGTCTTCCTTCCATCTTGATTGTCTTCTTGCATGTTAGGGCGTAGTCGTTTCTTGACTCAAAGGCTACTCTATTCATTACAATGCATTTTACAACAAGAATTGGGGTGCCAACTTTCTATTCTAAGTTTAACATGGCATTCATCAAAATCTAAACAATAAAATTCCTAACAATTTCCCCTTTTTGGTGATGCCAAAACTTAGATCATACAAATATGTAAATAACAAAGATACATACGAGATAGTGTATTGACATAGAATGTATGCGCAAAATCAATCTTTTTATTGATCATATCATTCTTGTACTTAACACAATCAAGTTTTGGTGTATCGTAGTATATAATGTCTTCACAAAAAAATTTATAACTCTATTACGTAAGACTTACATTGTATGTATTTACATAATAAAATACATGAAGGGTTGGACAAAGAACACTTCATCTCCTTCGCTGTCTCCTTCTTTCATCTTGATCAAGATCTTCTTCTCTTCTTCTCTTTTTCTCGTCGTCACCGCTTCTTTTTTCTTCTCATATGCCTTCCTGGCAGCTTCATCTTTCCTTAGTCTTTCCTGTCTCTCCCCATAGCCGAGTTTGTCTTTTGTTTTCTTCTTCTATTCTCTTTGCATACTACAGCGTTAGTTTTAGCCACTCGCAAATTTGCCACTTGGTCAAGCCCACCCAAGAAATCCCTCCTTTCTTTCCAGGATCTACGTATTCGATATTCTTGGGCAGAGGCCTAGGTCCAAGCTTCTTCCTCCACTCGCCGCTTCTTCCTCTACCTCTGGGCGTATATTGTACTGGGGTCTTCTTCTTCCCACTGATTGACTAGCAGAGTGACCCAGCAGAGTGATCGCTTAAGTCTGCTGTCTGTCGCCTTCTTCACACAATGTGAGACCCTTTTCCCCATAAGTCCCAAGATTGAGCCATAGACATATTTGCAAAATATCCTTCGATTCGAGCGTTTTGAATTCGTCAACTGATCTTGCTCTGTCCCCGACATCTGAAATGGCATACGTGTCTCTCAACCGGAATGCCTCCATGTTCTTTCAAGATGTTCATCACCCTGGCATCCATTCTTCCTTCCACTTCCTTCATCCCTGCTTCAATTTCTTTTCTCTTCTCAGCCAGATACAAAGCAGAGTCTTGGAGTGGCAGAGTCACGGGAGTTTGCGCTTATAATGTCACCGTGACAGACCTGTTGGGGTTTGTGCAATCATCAAGGTCATATCTTTTGATCCTTCCCCTCAGATTTTCCTTTCTTTAGTTTCAAAATTTCCTCACCGATTTTCCCTTTTCACCGCTTTTTTTCTCACCGCTTCCTTTCTTTTCAAACTGGATTTTGTCGCTTTAAGGTATTCCTCTTCCCCTTTTTGGCATCATCAAAGGATAGAGGAACCCTGGAACATGTTTGGCAAGCATGAAGTCGAGTCTTCTCGATGGTTGAATTTTGCGCTTCAAGTCTCTGCGTTGTATGCGCAGACGGAATTCGATCGAGTAGCGTTGGATTCTCACAAATCGCTTCATCTCACCCATGAGAAGGCTGAATTTTCTTGTCATGTGTTCTTCCAAACGCCAGATATCATTTGCATTTCGCTTCACGCAGCAGCCTTGATCTCTGCAGCGGTGTGAGCTTCATGCATATGCTCAATGTGTTCCTCACCTTCGTTTTTGATCAACATTCTCGGCTCTCCACACCAAAGCTTGTTGAACAAGGTTGTGAAGTATCTCACCTGCTGTTCCACACGCATTGATTCTTCTTCATTGCCACCATTCCCTTTATTCGAACCGTTATGCCTCTTAAGTCACCGTAGGGGTGGCATCTCTGTTGTCCAATCGCATGTCCAAAGAGGCCTCGATGCCTCTCCATCTTTTCAACTTCAAGAAAGAGTGCCTTGAACACTTCTCGAACTTCACCGATTCTTCATACATTGCGGTGGCCATACAAAGATCGAAATCAAAATCGGCCGAACAATGGTGCCCGAGTGAAAAACAGAGTTGGTCTGTGATAACGTGCTTGCTCGTTTTCGACTCCTCGTGGAGTTCTCGTATCTCCAAAGTGAGAAAGGGAAAGATTCTACAAAAGATTCATCACCGCCGACCGATCTGCTTCGATGATGAGCGGTGCGCGTGAAGTTCTTTTTGGGAATCGATCCACCAGTAGCTTGAGGAGCCGGAGTGTTGGTTCTTGGGTTCAAATTGGGTTTGTTTGTGAAATAGACCCGCTTGCCGAGCCTCAACAAATGTCTTAATGCCGTTGGTCTCACCGATTTTTCTTTTTCATTGACTTGTCCTCGGCCTTATCGGCGCGTCATCGGACGATGATGAGATTTCTAGTGGTGGCTCATCATCAAAGTTAAAAGTTTGACGAGTAGTCTTGGGATTAGACTTACTCGTGCTTGGAACACCCGCAATCGAGTCTTTTGATTTGTCATGGGGTTGACTCGCTTCTTCTTCGCCTTCTCGATCCTGAAAAGTGACATCGTGGTTGTCCCGGGAATCATGAAGTGCGCTGATCTCCTTCTCGAGATGGGTCGATGATTGCGGGAGGGATGTTCTCAGACTTCTTTACCCCGGACGCCTCAACATCCCGTGGGCCTTCATTTCTCCGGCCAGCTCTCTCTCTCACGCGAGGCTCGTCCTCCCTTTCGACGATGTCACTGCCTTAGGGTCTTCTACAGTGGCATCCATTGGAGTCTCAACCCCATGGATTGCACTTTCATCGCCTGAGTGTTAACTCCTGTGGCCGTCCTTCCTCAGGCCTCGATCGCATCGCTAGCAGCGTCATTATTACCTTCGAGTTGGCATCTCACCAAAAAGTCTCAATCGCCTCGAGCTTCGTTGATGGCAACTTGTCTGTTCTTCTTGTGATTGTAATTTCTCTTCTTCGCCTCCTTGCTTCTTTTTGAGTCATCTCGCAAAGATCCTCCGACCTTGCCGCAGCCGGAGGGAGTTTCCCCACCGGCGCATCACCGAGTGACTTGGAGTGGGGTCACTCGTCTCCACTTACTCTCGCTGTTGCAATTGATGGTTCACCTGTCAGGGGTAGCACACCTTCAATAGGGGTTGGCTCGATCAGGGGTCCCCACTAGCCCGCCATCGCCATTTCCTTATTGCCTTCTTCAGAGTGAGTCAGGAAGTGGTAGCAAGAACATCACGGTGGCTTATTTGTCAACCACTCCCATAGGATCGATTTCACGGTGTGTTCGAGGACTCTCCTGGTCCCTCCATTAGTCTTTGCTCGTGAAGAATTCTTGATTCATGCGGTGCTTGCCGTGCATTTGTAACTCTTCCGTATGGCGTGAGATTTTCCTGTTCCTCGTCACTTTCGTGAGAAGACATCAAGAAGAGGATGGAAGTGTTCTGTGGTGCCGAGATAGGGCGATGCTTGCCTTTTCACGTGCTTCGCTTCTTCACTTGCTTTGCTCTCTCCCCTGTCCTTGTAGATTTGCAGGATGTCTAAGCAGCTTGTCCTCATCAAGTGCCGAGCACATTAGTTAGTCCAAGGAAATTTAGCAGTTCTTCTTCTTCTTCTATGAACTCGGGCCGTTGGAACTGTTCCTCGACTTGCTCAACTTCCATTTTCTCCACTCACGCAGACGATTTTGGATGTCTGGGTAAGGTGGAGATAGGATCATTACATCACTATCTCGCTTGGGGGGTTCTTTCTTGTGTTTCACTTGTGTGAGCTACAAATTGTCTTTCGTTGCCTCACGACGCTTCAAAGAGACTTGGTTGTTTCATCAACTACATCCGAGACTCTACTTCTAGTAGTCTCCGATTATTTGTGCTAGCCGAGTAATCGACTCACCGGTTTCTCCTGCTCGGATCGCTGACGAGTCTTCTTCGTCTCCTGGTTTGTACTGGGGAATTTACTGGTTCGAGGCGGTGTCCTCTCGAGTCTTGGGCGGGGCCGGTGTTTGTTTGTTTGAGGAGCCGCCGTCTGGCTTGTCGGTTCTCCTCCTTTTGACGATTGGAGAAGGCATTTGTGAGTCCTTCTCGACCGGCCGCAGGGCAGGTGACACGGCTGGGGGGCGGTGACTCGCTGCAGGGGGAGCATGTTTGGTTTTCTTTCGCAGGGGCGTTCTTTTCGGCACCGCAGGGCAGCTTTTTTCTTTACCGAGAGGAAGAACAGATCTTCGGTCACCGATTCCCCTCACACGGTGTCGCTCTCTTGGCATAAGCTCGCTTCCGAGCACCGAGAGGTTAGCTCTGAACATCCTCTTGTTGACATGGAAAGCCTTCCCATGTCTAAGAGGTACTCCTTTCACCTCCAAGAGCCGGCCAATCACTAGGCCATATCCTAGGGATCCTCCAAATGTGCCATCTTCTTTGAAGGACTTGTTCCCCACGTTCGGCAGAGTCTGCTGTAGATAAATTCAGCCCAATTTATCTTCTTTTCTTCGATGATTGCAGCCATCACAATCAGCTTTTGCCTTTGATAGTTGGTCAAAGCCGCCAAATTTGATGTCGATACATTTGGCAACTATGTCCAACAATTTGTGATAATCCTCCTTCAAATAGCTCTCTTGTTTGTCAGTGTATATAATTTTATCGGCAAAGGTCGGACTTGGCTATTTTTTCCATGCGTCACCAAGTTTACATCGCTTCCTTAATTTCGATTGCTCCTTCCGTCAGTAGTGAGCAATATTCACCAAATCCTTGGCGGTGATAGTCACCGCTTCCCGTGAACGATGACTTGATTCCTTCGCCGTGAATCTCAAGATTCACGTAGAATTGTGCGACCTCCTCCACATAGGTCATAGGATATTCCAAATTAGAAACGGTTTTAGTCCGGGGCGTTTCCAACTTTTCAAGAATTTTCTTCACCAGGGTGTCGTCGGACCCTGCTTCACCATTCCGTTTAAATCCACCGGCGAACCGGTGTGGATTTGCTTTCCTAGCTTGGTAAAGTCATAAGTTGGTGCCATTTCTCGTGATTATATCAAGAAAAATCTCGAAATTGATTTGAATGTTGGTAGGGTTTCGAGAGTAGTTTGCCTTTGCTTTTGAGAGAAAAAGATGAACAGTTTTAGAAGTGTGAGAGAGAAACGGACGAAAATGGTTTAAATATGGTTTATGAAAGGACGTGCATGGTTTTTGAATTGTGATCGAAATCAACGGCTTGGATTTCGCACGCTTATTGAGCATTTCACGCCTCGTATTTAATGCGGCAAAGATTTATATCCAATCATAAGCTTAGTGTGCGGCTTTATGTCCTGTACACATCATCATTATCTTTGACGTGTTCCTTAAAACATTCCCGCTAAGTCAAAACGATTTGCGTTTTTGTCACTTTGCTCATAAGTTATCCAATTATCTCTTAGCGATTTAACTCTACTCCTCGCAGCTTCTTTGGTGACTCAATGATCACCGACTTGGTGTAGTCATCTTTCCGATCTGACCGATTTACTAAGTTGATTTTTGTTTTCAAATCTTTTTCACTTCTTTTTCTGTTCTAATGCTCTTCTTTGATTTGTCCGAGTGTCACCACCAATTAACCCTAACTCATGCTTGAGTTCTTCAAATCTTGACTCACATAATGGTTTTGTGAAGATGTCGGCTAGTTGTTTATCGCTTGAGATGTATTCCAAGATAATGTCCTTCTTTTCAACATGATCTCTTATGAAATGATATCCGACATCTATATGTTTTGTTCTTGAGTGCAACACAGATTTTGAGTGATAGTAATGGCACTTGTGTTATCACACATGATTGGAATTTCTTTTTCTTCAACTTCATAGTCTCTCACCGTTGTCTCATCCATAGGACTTGGGCACAACAATTGCCGCGCAGCCTATGTATTCTCGCCTCACCAGAGGTGGCTATTGAGTTTTGCTTCTTGCTAAACCAGAAATTAGTCTCCGCTTCCTAGCATTTGACAAAGTGCACAAGTGCTTTTCCCCGCCCACTCGCATCCAAAGAGTAGTCAGTCTCAATAGCCAATTAGCTTGAATCCACCTTCCTTTGGATACCATAGGCCTACTTCTCGGCTTCCTTTCAAGTATCTCAAGATTCTTTTAGTCAGTCATATGGCTCTCTTTTGGAGCAGATTGAAATCTTGCACATACACCTACAAAGAAAGGTGATGTCCGCCTCGCTTTGTGAGATAGAGCAAAGATCCAATAAGTGCTCAGATCTTGTTTGATCTACATGTGCTTGCCATCCGCATCCATGTCCATTTTGACCGATGTGTTCATTGGTATTTTTACTGAAAGACTTCTCTTCCATACCAAACTTCTTCATTAAATCTCTGGTATATTTTGTTTGACTTACGAAGGTTCCATCCTTCAAATTGCTTTCACTTGAAGTCCAAGGAAAATGTCGCCTCTCCCATCATGCTCATTTCAAATTTGCTTTGCATGAGGTTTGAGAATTTTTCACACAAATCTTTTTGTTAGTGGATCCAAAAATGATGTCATCCACATATATTTGAACAAGCGATACTCTTCTTGTCTTGAATTCTCAAGAGTGTTCTATCTACTTTTCCTTTTGTGAATCCATTCTCGCTTTAGGAATTGTGACAGGTATCATACCATGCTCGGGTGCTTGTTTCAATCCATACAGGGCTTTCTTGAGTTTGTATACCTTGTCTCCAAGAGTCTTCTCAAAATCCTGGAGGTTGTTCAACATATACTTCTTCTTCCAATAAACCGTTTAGGAATGCACTTTTACATCCATCCGATATACAATGAAATTCTTGTGAGTCGCATAGGCAAGAAACATCCTTATAGCTTCCAATCTTGCTACAGGGGCAAATGTTTCATCAAAATCTATCCCTTCTTCTTGACAATATCCTTTGGCTACCAGTCTTGCTTTGTTTCTTACCACGAACCTTCCTCGTTCATCTTATTTCTGAATACCCATTTGGTTCCAATAACATTTTGATGTATGTGTCTTTGCACTAGTTCCCATACTTTATTTCTCTCAAACTGATTCAGCTCTTTCTTGCATAGCTTGAATCCAATGTGTGTCATCCAATGCTTGTGACACATCTTTTGGCTCTATTTGCGAAATGAAGCATGTGAACATAGCTTCTTGTTGAGTTCTGATCTTGTTTTGACACCTTCTCTCATATCTCCAATGACAAGTTCTCGTGGATGGTCTCTCACCATCTTACATCAGTTGGAGTAAGTTAGCTGGATTCAGTCGACTTGCGGTTGTGTTGCTTGTGGTCGCTCTTTCGTGGTCACTTAGCCGCAAATTTTCCACCGCTTTTGAGATTCAGCTATCTCATCTTCTTCTCCTCGAGTTGATAATCCCAGCTTCAGGGCTTCAGCGTAGGGACTCTTCTTCTCTCAGTATGGTTGGATGATTCAAACTTATCGTTGACTCTTCAATGTCTTCTCCATTTACTTTTGGCTCATCGAATACTACATGAATGGATTCTTCGTAACCATAGTTCTTTTATTGAGTATTCTCAGTAGGCTTTACTTTCAAATGAGTATCCTAAGAAGATACCTTCATCACCTTAGCATCAAAAGCCTTTAGGTTGTCTTTGCCATTGTTGTGGATGAAGCATTTACATCCAAATATCCTGAAATATGCAACATTTGGTTTTCTTCCACCCAGGATCTCATAGGAGTCTTTGTTAGTCGCTTCTATTTATCATACATCTGTTTTGGGTGAAGCAAGTCAGTGTTAATTGCTTCACCCAAAATCTTTTTTTTGTAACCCCGCTTCTAACATGGTCCTTGCCGCTTCTTTGAGGGTTCTTTCCTTCTTTCTCGCAACTCCATTCTCGCTGGAGTCCTTGTCGCCGATAATTCATGACCAATGCCATTCTCAACACAATCGAGTTATTATTCCATTGACAAACTCATTTCCTCTATCTGATCTTATTTTGATAATGGTTTGACTCTTCTCATTTTGAATTCTCTTCATCAGTTGTGGTAGTTTTTGTAGAGTTTCTTTCTTCTTGCACATGAATATTATCCATGTATATCTTGAGTAATCATCTACTACCACCAAGGTGTATTTCTTTCCACTTATGCTTGCTTGGTTCCACTGGGCCAAATAGATCCATATGAAGTAGATGCAATATTCTTGTTGAGGATGGGCATGTCTTTTCTTTGAATGACGATTTGATTTGTTTTCCTTCGACATGCATCACATATACTTTCCTTCTTGATATCGAGTCCGGAAGTCCTTCTACAAGATGACTTCTTGCTAGCTTGTTAATTGTTTTGAAATTCAGGTGACTCGACTTTTTGTGCCACGTACCTAACTTGATTCACCAGGTTTTTGCTAGTAGACAGTCTTTGGTGTTGCGCTTGACCAATCCACTACATACATATTCTTCTCTCTTCATTTCCTTGCAAAGACAACTTCATTTGATTCAATATCCTTGATTTGGCATACACCCATGTTGAATCCAACATTGTAGCCCTTTGTCACGAGCCGATCGATACTCGAGGGTTGAAGTTGAGTCCTTCAATATATGCAACATCCGTGATTTCTAATCCATTCCTCTTGATGGATCCAATGCCTCTTATTTCACCAGAGCTTCATTTCCAAATATGACTTTTGCTCCTTTGACTTCCTTGAATTTTGACAGATTTCTCTTATTTCTGTCATATGTCCGGAATGTACCACTATCCATGTACCAGGTTCCTTGGCACTCACTGCTCCTGAACCTCGCAATCAAGGAAATTAAGTTTTTAGGTACCCATACTTGTCCGGTCCCGAGGGGTTAGAATTGTAAGATGATCCAACCAACCTATAGCTAAATGATTTGACTCTGGGGGTTGCCATCTATCGCTGCCATAATCATAATTAATTCGCAAATTGCTTGGGGGTTCTAGGTTCATACAAATTGCCTCTCTTTTGTCCGTATGCCCGCATATGTGTTTTAGCAATTGCCTTCCTAGGGTAATTGTGGTGCTTTTGAGTGTAGTGCCTAGGTGCATGTGTGTGTCATGAAAGCTCTCAAACTTTTGGAATGGCCTTTGTTGAGTTCTAGGCCTTTGCCACTTGGGCTTATATTCCATAAGTCTATCCGATGGTTCACATTATTCCAATCACTTGGCTTGGATATTTTCTACCATTCCCATCATATGTATTTCTTTTATGGATTTTCCGAATTTTTGGTAGCTCTGTTTTCTTCTTTACAGAGTATTTTCATAGGAGTTTTTGAGGACTCGGTGAATCTCTTCTCACCGTCCTTTCAAAGATACTCAATCGGGTCGTTTTCCTTTTCCTTTGTAACCAAGGCCGTTTGCTTAGTATTGTGCTTTGGAGTGAATGTGTGTGCAACATTTAGAGTTTTGGGTTTTTCGGACTCTTCATGACTTGAAGATCCTTTTTCCAAAATTACTCTTGAGGTTTGACATGGCACAAAGGAATTAAATCCTAAGCCCTGCTTGTCTCCACATTCTCTTTGACTCATAATAAGATCATCCATTGATTTAGATGCCTTAGTAAATGAGGCAATAACATTTTGAGGTCATTCTCCCTTTTCTATAGCAGCAATTTCAGCTACTAATTTAGCATTTTCAAATTTTTAAACTTTCATTTTCAATGCTATTTGACTTAGAGTACTCACCTCCTTAGTCACTTTGAGTTTTGACTTTTAAGTAGGCTGTTTTCCTCATTCAATAGTGTGTGAGGATTTAATGTGCTCAAAATCTTTCATCATTTTGCCTAATGAATCATAAAGATCAGAGGTGATGAAGTGTGTGTGTCACGATCACTATCACTAGTGTCCGAGCTTGTTGAATTAGATTGTACCTCATCTTCTTGATCTTGTTCTTTGGCCATTAAGCATCAAGGCTTCTTCTTCGAGTCACTCGAGTAGTCGCCACACCGCTCAATCAATTGTCTCTCTTGACTTGGCTGTCTCGTGATCTCTGCGACCATCATTGCCTTTTTCTTTTCTTGTCTTCTTTCTCTCAAGACCTTTCTTTCTTCTTCATTCCTCGTATTGTTGACTACGGGATATGAGCAAATCAATGGCATAGTGACTGGTTGTCTACAATTCCAACATAGATATTCAGCCTTTTGATCACTCTTTCTACTCTTTGAGTTGTCGCCTTTGATACTCAACTTGTTGATGATCTCGTTCTCTTGGTTGGCCTATCATCCCTTGATTTGGAGGGAGTTGAGTGTCTTCCGGAAGATTCACCCTTTCCTCTCTTGTAGTTCTTGTTAAAGAACTTGTTAAATCTTTTAACCATCGTGGCTATTTCTTCCGGGTCAATTGCCTCTTTGACCTCGGCTCTCTTCCCATCTTTGACAATTAGAGCAAATTGTTTTGGGTACAAATTGTCTCTTCCTCGGTCTTTTCTTCTCACTCAAAACTCATAGGCTTTGAGGTCCGAGAATAGTTCATGGTTGGATGTCTTTGATAGGTCCATGGAATGTCTCGTGCCATGACCTTCATTTCCCATTCACCGAAGACTTTTTTAGGATCTTCATACACATTTCTTCTCGTGTATATTCCTTTCCAAGTGTAGACAACTCATTTGTGATTTCTCAGAAACCGAGCGTCCAGCTTGATCCAGATTTTCTCCTGAGATCATTTTGAAATTTTCAAACTTCAGACCTACTCATGATAATTTGTTTTCTTTGATTTGCTTCCGAGCCTTCACAAATCAATGTCACTTGTCCTGCATTTCTTTAGCCGTTTTGCATGATTTGACTTTGTTGAACATGGCTTTGTCCAAGGTTTTGTAGAGGATGTCCTTGGCTACATTATCCAGGTTGTATCTTTTTCTCATCATTTGTCCACTCAGTTCTTGGTTTTTCAACCATGACTGTCCGGGAGCAAAGATCTTCTTCTCCTTCAAATAAGAACTCTTCGTGTACCTTTGTGTTCACCTTTAATATTTGTAGAGGCCCATCTTCTATCACTATCCACATCTCATCATGTAATGTCGATAGATGAGCCCGCATACGAATTTTCCAATCATCAAATTCTTCAATGGTGAACATGGGGATGCGTGTTAGATTTGCTTCCATGATAATGACTTTTAATAAAAAGAGTTTTGAAAGTTTAAGTACTAAAGCGGACTTTGAAAAATTTGGAGATCTAGTTCAAGAACTGTCGCGAGGAGGGTTCAATGAACCAACCGCTCCGATACCACTTGTAGGTCCCAAAGGGGTGTAAGTGTAAGGTTTAGAAGGGGGTTGAATAAACCTTACCAAATTTTCGATTTAGTCCTTTTAAATCTACAGAGTTAATTCTACACGCTGTGTCCTTGATGGACAATCGAATTAGTCACTCGAGAGTTAATCTTTCAAATGACTCACCGAGCCGTTGATGGAGTAACTCAATTTGTTGGCTACAATTTAACTCACCGTGGTTTTATTTTCAATTGGAAGACTTAACACCCTTAAGTTTAATTAAACAAAATATTAGAGCTTGATTTAGTACTTGTAAATTATCAAATGGATAGCAAATTTATCATCGATATATAAGCAATTAAAAGTGCAGAATTTAAATGTTGAAATGTAAATGACACAAGAAAGTTTTTATAGAGGTTCGAAGATGGGGTAATTCTTCTACTCCTCTCTTCTCCAACTCCCGGAGGAATCCACTAAGTAATGATCGAGTTTACAAAGTGGTAACAGTCGTGATACAAGTCTTGATCACAACAAATGACTTGATCCTTTGGGACTCGATGAGACGCCTTGATCACTCGGTGGCTTCTCGTTCGACTCGGCTTCTTCACAGTCAGTGCCGCTTGCTACTACATGACTCACTTGCTCAAGCTCTTTGGATTTGATCACGAAGCCCTCCAAATGCTTAAGACTTAGTTCAACTTTGAACTTTTCTACAATCCTTCCCGGAAAGTAGACCCCTTGTTTTCAAAGGTTTCTCTTCAATCAAGTTGAAGCTCTCTTTCCTTCACGGGTAAGTGTTGGATTGATGTACTTCGAATGTAGGCTTGAGGATTGAGATTGTTTCAGTTTTTCTAATGTGCTTGTATATCTCACGTATGTGTCATTCATGCATCTTCTTTCTCAAACTAACTCCTCGGCCTTTTATAGTGAACTTTCAAAAATTTGCCCGTTGAAGAGATAGGCTTATTTTTGAAAGTCACTTTGCAAATCGTTGGCTTGCGCTTCTTGGAATTGCCGTTTCCTCGTATGAATTATTCTTTTCCCCTTTTTCGAGTTCGACACGATTGTCGTGCTTCCCATTGGTTCATTCCTTTTGCACGCTTCCTGGGACCGAGCACTCCAAGAAAGGTTGTATGGAGATATTACTTGTTTAAGTAAATCTCTTGATTTACTCGTGCAACGGTTCTTTTACGATTATCTCGACTTGACCGCATTTCCTTGCTTTCCCCAGGTGACTTAGAGTCGCCTTCCAATCATTGGATGACTCTTCCGTCACTTCAACTTGAGACTTGGCTTTTCTTGAGTTGACTTGACTGATGCTCCACTCACATCTCACCGCTTCTTCAAAGATAGTGTTCCCGTCTACTCTTCTTTGCCATACTCACTTGTCTCACAAAGAGTCTTCCTTCCATCTTGATTGTCTTCTTGCATGTTAGGGCGTAGTTGTCTTGACTCAGCTTGGCCACTCTATTCATTACAATGCATTTTACAACAAGAATTGGGGTGCCAACTTTCTATTCTAAGTTTAACATGGCATTCATCAAAATCTAAACAATAAAATTCCTAACAATATTTTTTTGTTTGTAGGAGTCTTCATCAGATATTGAAGTGAGCACTCCAAACAAATTAACATCGCATCGAGAAGTTGTCATTGAAAGTCTTTCTCTTAAGAGATCATTGTTCGTTCACAAAGCATCATGTTCAAATGCGAAGAAACTAAAGGTAGTCGTCAAAGAAGAAGATGGGCAGAAGAAATAAGTTTTTGCAAATAAATTCTGAAGAAATTGTGGAAGATTTTGTTTTTTGGATTACATTGTTTATTTGGAACAAATTATTGGATTTCAGTTTATGTTTGGAATAATTAGTTTTTGAATTTCAGTTTTCATTTGGAACAATTAGTTTTTGGATTTAAGTTTTTATTTGGATCAATTACTCTTTGGAATTCAATTTTTATTTGGAGAAATACAATTAATTTTCGGATTTCATATTTTGAATTTCAGTTTTTTTAATTTGAATTTGAATTAAGATTTAATTTTATATCTCATCAAATAATGTTATGTTGCAAAAACTGGCTTAGTAGAATTTATATATCAAAAAGATGTTATATACCAATGGATTTTTGGTATATGATATAATAGCTATTTTTTATGATTTTTTTAGAAATAGATAATAATTGTTATGATCACTATACTTAAGATTCATTAGGATAAAATAAAGACTGAGAATAAATTTCAATAATGTGTATATAAAAAACTAAATTAACGCATGCATAAAAATAAAATTTCTTTCTTTATATACTAATGAAATCCCCAAAACCCAAACCCCAAAAACTATGACAGATGAACACAAAATAATATTCATCACTGAATCATTCAAACATAAAACTATAAAAAAAAAATAAAAATATAATTATAAAGTGCCAAGTCTAATAAACTCCAACTGCTAGAGAAAAAGAAAGAACAACAATGAGTTTATACACACAGAGTTTGTAATTAATCATTTATATCTATTATATTGATGACTATACTAAAAAAAACATAGGACCAAAAACCATGAATACATTACAAACAATAGTTGTGGCATATAAATAATAAAATATAATCATATTTTATAAATTAGGGTCATATTTTATTAACATATGATCTACAATGAATTCTCATAAAATAATATTAGTTAATCATGTAAACTTATTGTATCGATTAACAATTAAAAAACAGAGTACCAACTCACAAATTCCAGTGTTACAAAATTTCATATACCCTATAGATACCAGTTGTTTTGTAATGCAGAATCCATACCATAAATTGAGGCAACACAAAAAATAATATAGAATATTTATTTGATTTCATTCCAACTAAGTTTTAACTAATATTTAATGTAATTGATTCTATATACTTTGTGGCCTGATTTAATATACAAAAATTAGACCAATATTGCAGCATATTGTTTCCATCATAAAATATTCCTATAAATACGAATATTACCATGTAGCTCATGCTCAAAAAAACTATATAAAGGCACTTAAAGCATTGAAGTCATTTTTGTCAGACTCCATGTAGGTCCCAAGGGGTGTGGTTTAAGGTTTAGAAGGAGGGGGGTTTGAATAAACCTTACCAAATTTTGACTTTTAGTCTTTTTAAAAATTTCAACAGAGTTGACTCAAATCAGATGTGTCCTTGGGGGACAGCTAGGTTGGCTATATTCAGCTAAGTTACCAACTCAACAGACTCAATAGAGTTGTTGATAGTATAACTTGGCTGCTTAATATAACACTTACCTTTAGTTGATTTGGTTTTTAATAGCAGAAGACTTAACATCCTTTTGATTGATTAAAGTTTGTTTTTAACACTTGCTTTAGCACATGTTATTTATCAGTTGGATTAGCAAATTAACTAACAGCAAATATAAAAATATATGCAAGAAAGTAAGTGCTCAAATTAAAATGACACAAGTGATTTTTATAGTGGTTCGAGATGGGGTAATTCCTCTAATCCACTCTTCTCTAACTCCTGTAGGAATCCACTAAGTAACAGATCAAGTTACAAAGTAGTTCTCAATCTAGAGATAGCCTTTATCATACAGTTGGCTTCTCCTACGACTATGCTTCTTCACATAGCAGCTGCCTTGCTACTTCAGCTAACTCTCAAGTCCTTGGATTTGTTCACACAGCCTCCAATAAACTTGAATCTCCTGGTTAGACCTTGAATCTTTCTACAACTCCTTCAACTTGGAGAGTGGATCCCTTTTTGTTCTTCAAATGTTTCCTCTTCAACTGGTTGAAGTTATCTTTCCTTCACAACGTGTGTTAGATCGAATTTCTTCGAGTTTCAGGCTTGAGGAATTCTATGATAAGCTTTGAGAATGTTGCAGGTTATGCTTGCTTGAATATTGCTTGTAAGATCGATTTTTTAGGTATGCAAGGTAACCTTTTCTCAAATGCTTCCTCAGCCTTTTATAGTGCTCATTTGAAAATTTGCCCGTTGAAGAGATAGACTAATTTCAAATGACATTTCTTGTTCGTTGGCTTGTCGTTTCTTAGTCTGTTGCACTTGTGATGTTGACCCTTCCTCGTATTAAATGGTTTTGCAGCTTTACAGGGTCTGACACAGGCTTCAGTGTTTCCCATTGGTTTATTCCTTTTGCATGTTTCTGGGCCAAACACTTTAAGACCTGGCAGCTTAGACATATTACTATATCGAGTAATATTCTTAACTCCTTCCAATGGATCAATGTCGTCTTGACTTCACTGTTGTCTTTACCCCTTGTGACTTGAGTCTACTCAAATCATAAGATTGACTCAACTATCACTTCAACTTATTGACTTGGCTTCTTTCATTGACTTGACTGGCATTTCCTCAAACTTCACACAGTTTTCCCTTAGTTGGCTCTCTTTCAGTCGAGTCTTTGTCTTTCTTCATTCATACTCAGCTGACATACATCAGAGTCTTCACTCTAGTCTGTAGTTCACTTCTCGCATTCTTGACTTAGCTGACTTCACTCAGCTCTTTCAGTCCTATCTATTACAAAACAAAATTACAAGGAAATGGGGTGCTAACTTCCTAGTCTAAGTTTTACATGGTATCATCAAAATCTAACAAATAAATTTCCTAACATTTTCCCCCTTTTTGATGATGTCAAAACTTAAACAAACAAAACAAGTAAACAACAAACACAAGCAGTACAGTAACCAAGAATGTATGCTTTTGAATAATCAATTTTATTGATCATAACATTCTTGTCCTTTACAGAGCTGTTTACAACAAGTAACAAAGCTCATACAAATATTGTTACAAACTGTATCTAAGCTAGGTTACAGAGAGGATAAACATTACAAGGAAATTCTCAGAGCTATTTTACAGGGAAAACTTATAGCTATATATTTACAGTAAAGTAAAATACACGAAGGGGTTTGTAGCTGTCTTCAACGCCTTAGCTGCTTTCTTCTTCTCTCTTCTTCATCAGCTCTCTTATTGTGATCGTCAGCTCTCTTCCTCTTCCTTTCCTCTTCCTCCTCCTTCTTTTTCTCATACACTCCCTTTGCAGCAGGGTCATCCCTTCGCTGCCTTTCATCCCATTCGTGAGATGTTCGAGCATTATCAACTTCTTGTTTTCTAATTGCTTCGACATTCTTGCGTGCAACCTCTAAGTTATAAAGATGATCGAATCTAGCCCATATGAGTCCATTCTTCTGCGGACATATACTTGATATCTTCTGGTCTTGGCCGCGGTTGACTACTTCTCCCACTGCCACCATGTCTACCCCTTCCTAACTCAGCTTCCCTTCCTCTGGGAGTGTGTTGCACTGGAGCTTTTGATTTTCCAGTCGAGTGACTACTGGAACTTGGCTGCCTAACAACCGAATTGCATAGATCAGATCCCTTTCCCAAGTGTAGATCCCAGGCTTGTGGTAGAGTCATATCTTGAAAATAACCTTCTGTTTCTAGAGTTTGGAATTTCTCTAGAGATCTGGGCTCAGATCCAGCATCAGGCATGGCAAATTCTCTTGGGGGTTTTATTGCAGGGTAATCCTTTCCGGCTAGAGGACCATCGTACTATTTTTTGATATCTTGGATGCACGCAGATTGCTTCTCAGCTACTTTCTCGAATTCCGCTTCAATGGCTTTTCTTGATTCTTTCATGGCCATCTCAGCTTTCTGTTCCATAGATAGCTCTTTCGGTAGCTTGCTGAGAATTGATGCAATGACATCTCCTTGCTGGGTTTCAGTAAACATGAGTTTTAAAGGAAGATTTTTTGAACTTTATCTTCCCCCTTTTTGGCATCATTACCAAACGAAAGGGTTAGGCCAGGGAACAATCCATTCATAATGAAATCCAGTCGGTTGTTCGTTGAATTCTTCTTGATATCTGCTTTGGAGTGGGATCTGTGGAACTCTGACTGCGTAGCCTTTGACTCAGCTGCTAACAAATTTATTTCTGCCATAAGAAGACTGAACTTCTGGTTCATGTTGTCCTATACGCGTGTAATTTTGCTCTAATAGTGCAGCTTGAGCAACTCCATGTCTGACTTATGAGAGGTTTCCATTCTGACCATATATTGCTTCATCCTCTACTAAAATTTTGAATTATTCGCACTCTAAACCAATAGCTTTGCAAACAAAGCTTTGAAGTAACGGACCTACTCTGAGTGCATGGCAGTCTGTTGTGCAGCCCTTTCCCTGATGCGTAGGACAACTCCTCAAATATCTGCACTGAGAGTAGCATCACAGTTGTCCAAACAAAGATCCAGCGATGCATGGTGACTTCCATATTCTCAATTTCATCACATATCTTCTTGAAAGCATTTCGGAACTCGGCTGTGGAAACCAACTCTTTTTTCGGCCACGTTGCATCGAAATCGAATCCCATCGGCACAATCGTATCAGATGGAAGGATGGGCTCTTCATACACGATGTATTTTTCTTGTTCACATTTAGATTTAGCTTCCATGTTAGGAAATTCAGCAGTGAAGGAAAAAGTGTCTTCAAAGACATCATCTCGATCAAAAGGGATCCCCAGAGGTCCACGCTGGGGGGCCTTTCCATTTTCTTGTTGCAGAGTATCAACTCTTTGTGCCTCGACTAAGCCAGCATCATCGACAGATAACATAACTGTGGGAGCTTACAACGGAGCTATTTGTGTCGTTCTTGCGACTTTGTGGTAGCATGCGCGGTGATCGTGTTCGGCAGGTAGTTGAATCGATCTGCTCGGTGATCGAGCCTCGGCTATCTTAATTTTCGTCGGTCTCAGTGGGTTTTTCCTTTTGAGGTTACAGGTCCTCGGTTATCTTAACAGCGTCATCGTAATGTGATATGGCCTAAGGCAATGGCTCATCAAAGTTGAATCTCATCGGAGCTGTCTTATCACTAACATCGCTCCGTGAGTTAAAAACATTCCCAACCTCGTCCTACTTAGAATCTTTAATATGGGTGGATTCGGCTTCATCTTCTGATCCCATAAAAGATGTATCAATATGTTCTTGGGAATCATGAAGGGCGCTGATCTCCTCTTCTTCACCAACTCCTTCTACTTGAGGAATGTTCTCTTGTTCCGGTTCCTTATCTAAGGAAGTCTCAACCTCCTTTAGGCCTTCATTACCCCTAGCTGTCTCAACCGCTGTGGGGCCTTCTACATTCCTTTTGATAGACTCAGATGTCTTGGGGTCTTCAATGGCATCCTTTGGAGTCTCAACTCCTAGGATTGCACTTTCATGGCCAATAGTCTCTTTTCCATCATTTGCCTTAGCTACATCAGCAGCTTTATCGGCTGCATATTAGAGAAAACCTCAGCTAGAACAGTCTCAACCGTTCGAGCTCTGCTTATCAGTTGTTTGCTCGCCTTCACCTCCACACTTCGTAGAGTTGTCTCCCACAGCGTCCTCCGACCTTGCTATGGTGGAGAGAGCTTCTCCCTCAGCTGGCGCACTAGCTGAATGAATGAGAGTGGGGTTACCCAGCTCCTAAGATACGACTGTGTTTCCTGTTGAGTAGTCAGCCGTTGGGGAAGGTGTCTCAACACCTTCTTCGTGGGTAGGCTTGGCTAGGGTGCCCGTGTTCCCAATTTCATCATCATTCCCCTGAGAGTCATCTTGAGAATGCATAGGGGACGTGGTCGTAGCAATGACAGTTGCAATCTCTTGCGCCACTTCCAATGTATTAGATCGAGGAGAGAGTTTGGAAGACTCTCCTAGACCTTCTTGAAGGTTATGCTCGTGCATGGCTCAGGATTCTCTAATGGCCTATTGTAACTCGGCCTTTTCAACTGCAGCAGCTGGGTCCATCTCCTCCAGATCGCTGCTGTTAGTGGACTCTGTGAGGTGTTCATGGGTTCCAGTTTGCATACACATCTTTGATTTCTCCAAGGCTTTAGATTTTTCCAGGGGCTTTCTCCTTCTCATCCTCTTTAATAACATGGAGGGCATCAATGCAGAAATTCTCATTGAGGGCACATTGGATAGACACATTCCCAAGGAAGCTTATAAGCTCTTCTTCTTTGTCGATGAACTTTGGACGAGTGAACTGCTGTCTGGAGTAGTCTAGTTTCCATCTTCTCTAATCCCTTAGCTTCTGCTGGATGTCCGGATAGACTGGAGCGTACATGATCAAATCATCGTCATCATCTCCGGCCTCTGGAATAGTAGCCAACTGAGCTTGCTCCTCTTTAGGTTCAAGAGCATCAGTCTGGGGGTGAGACAACGTTTTCTTTATGCGTTTAGGCTATTTCAGCTCATTCTATCCCCACAGTTGTTTCCCGGATAGCTGGGTCTTCAACACTCTCCTGATCTGCATTAGTAGTCTCCGGGGTCTTATCAATCTTCTCTTGAGACTGCCCCTTTTGAGCATCAGCAGTCTCAATGGGCTTCTCCGATGGAGTACCGGAATCAACTGTCTTTTCTAATTCTGACTTCTTAGACAATCGTCTCCTCTTAGTAGGAACCAAGGGAATCTCTGGCTCATCTTCTTCAGTATCACTCTTCTTCGATGCAGCTATTTTTCGAGACTTGGCAGTGCACTTCTTCTTCATGACTGTAGAAGAAAGTAGGGATTCCTCCTCGCCTCCATTGGCTTGGGGCGGGTCATCACCGCTCGAGCAGTGCTTGGGGTTTAGCCGCCAGCAGTGCCTTCTTGTTTTGGTTCTTTGTCAAGTAGGTTTAGCGGCTGTTAGGAAATTTATTTTATAGATTTTGATGAATGCCATGTAAAACTTAGATTAGAATGTTGGCACCCCATTTTCCTTGTAATTATCATTATAATAGTTAGGGCTAAATGAGCTGAGTCAAGTCAGCTATTGCTGGGAATACAAGAAGTCAACTGAAGAAGTGAAGTGAAGACTCCACTGAGGAACAACGAGGATGGCCAAGGAAGAAGATCAAGGACTCAACTGAAGACGTAACAGCTGAGGGACAGCTGTGTAAAGAGTCAGTTAAGTCAACCCTAGAGGCCATGTCACAAGTTGAAGTGACAGATGAGTCTCTCAATCATTGGAGAAGACTCAAGTCACCTGGGGAAAAGGCAGCTGCAAAGAGGAATTAACTAAAAATGATCCATTGCACAAAAGTCAAGAATATTACCTAAATAAGTAATACTTCCATGGTGCCATGTCTTAAAGTGCTCAGTCCCAGAAGCGTGCAAAAGGAATAAACCAATGGGAAGCACTGCACCTCGTGTCAGAACCTGAAAAGCTGAACATTCATTTAATACGAGAAAAGGTCTACATCTCAAGACTAAAGACCAAGAAAAGACAAGCCAACGAACATAAGTGACTTTTGAAAATCAACCTATCTCTTCAATGGGCAGATTTTTGAAAGTTCACTATAAAAGGCTAAGGAATCACATTGAGAAAAGGTTACCTTGCATACCTGAACCATGAACAATCAAGCAATATTCAAACTGTAACCTGCAAAATATTGTCAAGTTATTCAAGCAAAATCCTCAAGCCTAAATCTCAAAGGAAATCGATCCAACACCAAGCTGTGAAGGAAAGACAACTTCAAACTGTTGGAGAGGAAACTTTTGAAGAGTCAAAAGGGGTCTACTTTGCAAGGTCGAACCAATCTCAAGTTATTGGAGGGCTTCGTGATCAAATCTAAGAAGCTTGAGAAAGTAAGCTGAAGTAGCAAGGCAGCCGCCCTGTGAAGAAGCTGAGTTGGACGAGAAGCCAGCTATGTGACCAAGACATCTCCAGACTAAGTCCAAGGAGCAAGTCAGTTGCGCGATCAAGACTTGTCTCTAGACTGATAACCACTCTGTACTCTGATCATTACTTAGTGGATTCCTCCAGGAGTTGGAGAAGAGAGGAGTAGAAGAATTACCCCATCTTCGAACCTCTATAAAGTTTACTTGTGTCATTTACATTTCAACATATTTACATTCCTGCACACATATTTTATATCTGCTGACAATTTGCTATCCAACTGATAAAATGACAATGTGCTAAAACCAAGTGTTAATACAAAGTTAAACCAAATTCAAGGGTGTTAAGTCTTTCGCTGAAAAACTCATCACAACCAAGTTAAGGTATAGTCTAAACAGCTGAGTTATTCTATCAATAGCTCTATCGAGTCTGTTGAGTGGCTAACTCTGCTGATTACCTAACTTAGCCGTTCCTCAAGGACTTAGCTGTCTAATTAACTCTGTAATATTTTAAAAGGACTAAACCTTACTCACACCCCTTGGGACCTACAAGTGGTATCAAAGCGGTTGGTTCATTGAGCCTTCCGCACTGGTTACTGAACTAGATCTCCAATCTTTCAAAGAAGTTTTTAACACTTGCTCTTTCAAAAATCATCTCTTTTATTCAACAAAGTTATTATCATGGAAGCAAATTTGACACGCATCCCTATGTTCATTATTGAGGAATTTGATGACTGGAAAATTCGTATGCAGGCTCATCTATCTGCTTTACATGATGAAATGTAGATAGTGATAGAGGATGGGCCACTACAAATACTGAAAGTGAACACAGCCGCAACTGAAGGAGAAGAAGTTGTTGCTGAAGCAAGACCAGCCCTGGTTGAGAAACCAAGGACTGAATGGACAAACGAGGACACAAAAAAAAAATACAACTTGTACAATGTGGCCAAAGACATAATTTACAAAACCTTGGACAAAGCAATGTTCAACAAAGTCAAATCTTGCCAAACTGCAAAACAAATCTGGCATAAATTAACTTTAGTTTGTGAAGGATCTGAGCAAATTAAAGAAAATAAATTGTCTATTGCTGTACAGAAATTTGAAAATTTTAAAATGCTTGCAGGTGAAACCTTGGATCAGCTAGATGCTCGATTCACTGAAATCACGAATGAACTATCAGCACTTGGGAAAGAATATACACAAAAGGAAATGTGTATGAAGATTCTGAGAAGCCTCCCAGCTGAATGGGAAATGAAGGTTATGGCCCTAAGACATTCAATGAACCTCACAACAACATCCAACCATGAGCTATTCTCAGACCTCAAAGCCTATGAATTTGAGCTGAGAAGAAAAGATCAAGAGGAGACAGCTGTACCCAAAACAACTGCACTTATAGTCAAGGATGGGAAGAGAGTTGAGGTCAAGGAAGCCATTGACTAGGAGGAAATTGCCCTGATGGTTAAAAGATTTAACAAATTCTTCAATATGAACTATAAAAGAAACAAGGGTGAATCCTCCAGGAGATATTCAGCTCCCTCCAAGTCAAGGGAAGATAGGCCACCCAAGAAAGCTGAGGATCAAAAGGTTGAATATCAGAGAGCTGATAACCCAAGAACGGAAAGAGCTGATCAAAGAGCTGAGAACTTGTGTTGGAAATGTAGAAAACTAGGACACTTTGCTATTTATTGTCCATATCCAGTAGTCAATAAATACAGGAATGAAGAAGAAAGAAGAGCCTTCAGAGAAAGAAGACATGAAAAGAAAAGGGCTATGTTGGCTGTAGAGACTGCTGAGACAGCTAAGTCTAAAGAAGTAGTAGACTCAGAGAGTAGTGAAGCTGACTACTCAAGTGATTCTGAAGAAGAAGCAATGATCTGTCTAATGGCTAAAGAACAAGATCAACCAGACCAAGAAGATGAGGTACACTCTAACTCATCTCACTCAGATTCTAGTGATAGTGATTGTGACACACATACTTCATCACCCATTGATCTTTATGACTCATTAGGCAAAATGATGAAAGACTTTGAGCACATTAAATCCTCACACACACTATTAAACGAGGAAAATAGCCAGCTCAAACGCCAAAACTCACAGCTGACTAAGGAGCTGAGTACTCTTAGTCACATAGCTGATGAGAACAAAGGGTTGAAGGCTGAGAATGCTAAACTAATAGCAGAGATAGCTACTATAGAAAAGAGGGAAAATGATCTCAAAAATGTGATTACATCATTTACAAAGGCATCTAAATCATTGGATGACCTTATTTTGAGCCAAAACGAGTGTGGAGACAAGACATGCATAGGATTTAATTCCTTTGTACACAGTCAAACTCCCAGAGTGATTCTGGAAAAAAGATCTTCAAGTAATGAAGCATCTCAAAAATCCAAGACACCAAATGTAGCACCCACACTCACTCCAAAGCCTAATCACAAACAAACTGGCCTTGGATATAAAGGAAAAGGAAAACAGCCAGTTGAGTATGCTGAGAGGACATCTGAGAAGAAATCCAGCAGAGTTCCTCAGCAAACTCCAAATAGGAAGTACTCTGTAAAGAATAAACAGAGATACCAAAAACCCCAGAAGTTTTATCAAAGAAATACATATGATGGGAATGGTAGAAACAACTCCAGGCCAAGCTGATTGGAATAATGTGAAATATCAGCAAAGACCTATGGAATATAACCCCAAATGGCAAAGGCCTAGAACTCAGCAAAGGTCGTTCCAAAGGCAAAAGAGCTATCATCAGCACACATATGCACCCAGGCGCTACACTCAGAAATATCACAATCACACAAAGAAGGCAATTGCTAAAACACACACACACAGGCATACAGACAAAAGAGACAGATGTATGAACCTAAAGCCCCCAAGCAATTTGCCAAAGTGAGTTATGATTATGGCAAAGATAGATGGCAACCTCTTAAAGTCAGATCATTTGGCTATAGGTTGGTTGGATCATCTTACAGCACTAACTCCTCAGGACCCAGGCAAGTATGGGTACCTAAAAACTAATTTCCTTGATTGCAGGTTCAAGGAACAACTGAGTGCCAAGGAACCTGGTACATGGATAGTGGTCATTCCCGGACACATGACAGAAACAAGAAAAATCTGTCAAAATTCAAGGAGATTAGAGGTGCAAAAGTCATATTTGGAGGTAATGAAGCTCGGAAATAAGAGGCACTCGGATCCATCAAGAAAAATGGATTAGAAATCACGATGTTGCATATGTTGAAGGCCTCAACTTCAACCTCATTAAGCATCGACCAACTCTGTGACAAGGACTACAATGTTGGATTCAATATGGGAGTGTGCCAAATTAAAGATACTGAATCAAATGAAATAGTGCTGCAAGGATCCAGACAGAAGAACATGTATGTGGTAGACTGGTCGACTGCCACACCAAGCACCTATCTATTAGCAAAGAGTACAACCGAATCAAGTTGGCTGGGGCCCAAGAAGCTGAGTCATCTGAACTTCAAGACAATCAACAAGCTTGCAAGGAGTCATCTTGTAGAAGGACTGTCAGACTCAGTGTACAAGAAGGAAAGTGTTTGTGATGCATGTCAGCTGGGAAAGCAGATCAAATCATCATTCAAAGAGAAGTCTAGTCCATCTTCAACAAGAATATTGCATCTGTTGCATATGGATTTATATGGTCCAGTTGAGCCAGCTAGCATAAGTGGAAAGAAATACACCTTAGTGGTGGTGAATGATTATTCAAGATATACATGGACAATCTTCATGTGCAAAAAGAAGGAAACCTTGCAGAAGTTACCTCAGCTGATGAGAAGAATTCAAAATGAGAAGAGTCAAACCATTATAAAAATAAGATTTGATAGAGGAACTGAGTTTGTCGATGGGGTAATAACTCAGTATTGTGTTGAAAATGGTATTGCTCATGAGTTATCAGCAGCAAGGACTCCACAGCAAAACGGAGTAGCAGAAAGAAGGAACAAAACTCTCAAGGAAGCTGCAAGAACCATGTTAGCTGAAGCTGGATTACCTAAAAGATTTTGGGCTAAAGCCATTAACACAACATGCTATACTCAAAGTAGATGCATGATTAATAGACAGCTAACAAAGACTCCCTATGAAATTTGGACAGGAAGAAAGCCACATGTTGGGTACTTTAGAATATTTGGAGGTAAACGCTTCATCCACAACAATGGCAAGGATAATCTAAAAGCTTTTGATGCCAAAGCTGATGAAGGTATCTTTTTGGGATACTCAGCTGAAAGCAAAACCTATAGAGTGCTGAACAAGAGGACTATGGTCACAGAAGAGTCTATTCATGTTGTTTTTGATGAACCTAATGTGAATGGAGAAGATATTGAAGAGTTAGTTGATAAGCTAAATCGGCCAACTATGCAGAAGAGTCCCTATGTAGAAGCTGAAGCAAGAGAAATCAACCAAGATGAAGATGAGATAGCTGAATCTCAAAGACAACTGGAAAATCTGCAGCTAAATGATGATGAAAGAGCTGCTCAAGACAACACATTCTTGCGAGACAGTATCCAGCTGATTTGCTTCAACCGATGTGAGATGGCTGAGAGACCATCCACCAGAGCTTGTCATTGGAGATTTGAGAGATGGTGTGAGAACCAGATCCAGAGCTCAGCAAGAAGCAATGTTCACTTGTTTTATTTCCCAAATAGAGCCAAAAGATGTGTCCCAAGCATTGGATTCAAGCCATGCAAGAAGAGCTAAATCAATTTGAAAGAAACAAAGTATGGGAATTAGTGCAAAGACCAACACATCAAAATGTTATTGGCACAAAATGGGTTTTCAGAAATAAGATGAATCAAGAAGGATCTGTGGTAAGAAACAAAGCAAGATTTGTAGCCAAAGGGTATTGCCAAGAATAGGGAATAGATTTTGATGAAACATTTGCTCCTGTTGCAAGACTAGAAACAATAAGGATGTTTCTTGCCTATGCTGCACAAAAGAACTTTATTGTATATCAATTGGATGTGAAAAGTGCATTTTTAAATGGATTGTTGGAAGAAAAAGTCTATGTTGAGCAACCTCCAGGCTTTGAGCAGAAGACTCTTGGAGATAAGGTGTACAAGCTCAAGAAAGCTTTATATGGATTGAAACAAGCACCAGGAGCATGGTATAATACATTGTCTCAATTTCTGACTGGACAATGGATTCACCAAAGGAAAAGTGGACAGAACACTCTTCAGAATTTAAGATGGGAAGAGTATACTACTTGTTCAAATATATGTGGATGATATCATTTTTGGATCCACGAACAAAGAGTTGTGTGATAAGTTCTCAAACTTCATGCAAGGCAAATTTGAAATGAGCATGATGGGAGAGCTGACATTCTTCTTAGGACTTCAAGTTAAACAGTTGAAGGATGGAACCTTCATAAGTCAAACAAAGTACACCAGAGATTTAATGAAGAAATTTGGTATGGAAGAGAAGTCTTCTGTGAAAATACCAATGAATACATCAGTCAAGATGGACATGGATGCAGATGGTAAATTTGTAGATCAAACAAGATACAGAGCACTTATTGGATCACTGCTCTATCAAACAACAAGCAGGCCAGACATCACCTTTGCAAAGAGGAGTCAGGCAAGATTTCAATCGGCCCCAAAAGAAAGCCATATGACCGCAAAGCTAAGAGAATCCTAAGATATTTGAAGGGATGCCAAGAAGTTGGCTTATGGTATCCAAAGGAAGGCGGATTCAAGCTTATTGGTTACTCAGACTCTGACTATGTTGGATGTAGAGTTGACAGGAAGAGTACTTCAGGAACTTGTCAAATGCTTGGAAACAGATTGGTTTCCTGGTTTAGCAAGAAGCAAATTCAATAGCCACATCCACAAACAAGTAGAGTACATAGGCTGGGCAAATGTTGTGCCCAAGTCTTATGGATGAGACAACAACGAGAGATTATGAAATTGAAGAAAAAGAGATTCCAATTATGTGTGATAACACAAGTGCTATTGCAATTACTCAGAATCCTGTGTTGCATTTAAGGACAAAGCACATTGATGTCAGATATCATTTTATAAGAGATCATGTTGAAAAGAAAAACATCACTTTGGAATATATCTCAACTGATATACAGTTAGCTGACATATTCACGAAACCCTTATGTGAATTAAGATTTGAAGAGCTTAAGCATGAGCTAGGGTTAATTGAGCTGAGTTGACACTCAGAAGACTCAATGAGAAAAGATGGAACGTGAAAAGATGAAAATAGAACAAACTTCATGAATCAGCAAAGTGAATTAGCCGTATCGGAAAGTCAGCTGTATTGAGTTAGCTGATAGCTGAGTCACTATACAAAACGAGAGAAGAAGAGTTGAGTCATTTGTGGAAAAAGTTGAGTCATTTATGAGCTAAGTGACAAAAACGCAGTCATTTTTAATGAGCGGGAATGTTTTTAAGGATGACGTCAGTGTAATAATGACGGGTACAGTCAAAAGCTGCACAATAAGCATATGATTGGATATATATGTTGCCGCATTAAATGCGAGCAATTAAATGCAATGTGACGTGCTAAATATGAGCCGTTGATCTTGATCAAATTTCAAAATCCAAAAACCCATCCTTTCATAACCCTTATATACGGTTTTTCAATCCTCTCTCTCTCTCTCTCTTTTTCCGAAACTGTTCATCTTCCCAAGCAAAAGAAAGCAAACTTTTCTCTTTCGAAAACCCTACAAGTTCTCAAGTCGGTTTACCAAGTCTCGTTCGGTAAAACTCACTAAAAAATGGCACTAGCATATGATTTCGCTATGCTTGGCAAGCAAATCCACACATGATCAACTGTGGATTTTTAGGGAATGATAAAGCAGGGTTCCGATGAAACCCTTGTGAAGAAAATAGCAGATAAAATCGAGAAATCTGGACTCAAACCTTTTCTCACGATAGAGTATCAAATGACATACGTTGAAGAAGTTGCCCAGTTTTATGTTAACGCCGAGGTGCAGGATGAAGGGATTAAGTCCTCTGTCCACCGCAAGGACATATTAATCACTGCTAAGGACCTTGCAGAGAACTGTTTACTGCCGTCGGAAGGCATGCTAGAGATATATGAAGCCGATGTCAACTTGGCTGCTGCATGGAAGGAAGTGGCCAAACCCGAGTGTGCTGCGAAAGTGATCTACACAGCTGAGAAGAAGTTGCTGAAGGACGATTATCATAAACTGATGGATATCATCGCCAAAAGTGTAGACATGAAATTTGGCATCTTCAATCAGCTATCCAAGACCAAGCTGATCGTCATGGCTGCGATCATGGAAGAAAAGAAGATTAATTCGGCAGAATTCGTATACAGCAGACTCTGCCAGAACGTTGGCAACAAATCCATCAAGGAGGACGGATCCTTTGGAGGATCACTTGGTTATGGCCTAGTTATTGGCCATCTGATGGAGGTTAAGGGCATTTCTCTTAGACATGGAAAGTCTTTCCTTGTAAATAAGAAGATGTTCAGAGTCAACCTGTCCGGCGCCCAGAAGAGAGCCTATGCCAAGAGGGTAGATACCAGTGAGGGGGAATCAGCTGACCCCGTTGATACAACTGCTTCCTCCCCTCCAAAGAACAGAGCTGCCCCTACAGCTGCGAAGAAGAAAGCTACCCCTGCAGCAAAGAAGAAAGACGCACCTGCCCCTACAACCGAGTCGCCTACCCACGCAGTCGCCTACAGCTGCCCCTTCTCCGGCCATCAAAAAAAAGAGGACTGCCAAGCCTAGAAAGGCAGCTCCTTAGTCAACGAAAGATGCTCCCCCCCAAGGAATCTGAAGAAGAAATTTCCAAACCAGAAATTCCTCTAGTGAGGACCAAGAGAAGGAGAAGACTCACCAGGCTCTCAGAGCTTGAGAACACAAATTTAGTCTCCACTCACCGGAGAAAATCTCTCGAGGTCGTCAAGAAGTGCAGTCTCCAGAAGTTATTGAAGAAACAACCAAGTCTGCTGAGGATAGTCAACAGAGACAATTCAAAGACCCAGCTGTGGACAGAACAACTAAGGATGAAGAAGTGTCGGAGACAGCAGAATCCCCTGCTGAAAGGACAATGTCTCCATCTGCCACAAATGTTGCTGCATGAGAAGAGTAGCACAGTATGCTACCTTCCATTCCTGAAAAGGAAGGGCGACAAGGAGAAGATGAAGATGATGATGTAATCATGTACTCTCCATTGTATCCAGACATCCAAAGTCGTCTGCGAGAATGGAGGAAATGGAAGCTGAGTCACTCAAGGGTGCAGTTTGAACACCCTGAGTTTATTGATGAAGAAGAGGAGCTTTTCAAGTTTCTTGAGACTGATGATGTGCTGCAGGCTTTGGATGAGGATAACTGCATAAATATGTTGCAAATTCGCAAGGAGCAAGAAAAAGCCGTGAGGCAGCGGTGAGGAAGCGAAGCTCGTGAGAAAGCCAACATTTGTCCTCTCACTGGAACCAGCAACCATACTCATCCTCACATTGACATGCTCTCGGAAAGTGATGAAGACATGGATCCTGTTGCTGCAAAGGAGAAGTTGGAGATGCAGCAAGCCTTGCGGGAATCCAAATTGATGCATGAATAGAAGACGATGGAAGGACCAGGAGAATCATCTAAATCTCTCCTGGAGATTGATCCGTTGGGAGTGGTACATCAGATTGCCACAGTTATTGCTGCAACCACATCCCCAGTTCACTCAGAGGACGGATCTAAGGGACATGGAGATGGCACTGGGAACTTGGGCACCCAAGTTGAGCCAACCCTGTGAAGGTGTCTTACCACCTGCCCCTACGGCTGAACACTCAATGGAAGCAGCCGGGAGTCTGAAGCAGAGTGACCCCACCATCAGTCACTCAGCTGGTGTGCCGGCTGAGGGGAAAACTCACTCCACTGCAGCTAGGTCGGAGGATGCTGCAGATGACTCTACAATGAAGGAAGGAGACGAAGTGGAGAAAGAAAAAGAAAAAGAACAACAGCAAGTTGTCACTAACGAAGCTCGGACAGTTGAGTCTGTCCCAGCTAAAGTTCCAACAACTTTGCAGGCTGAGGACGCTGTTGTTGCAGTCGAGGTACATGATGGATCTGTCCTGGGAGTTAACACTCTGGGCAATGAAAGTGTAATCCAAGGAGTTGAGACTCCTGTGGATGCCACTACAGAAGACCCTAAGACAGTTGTGTCTGTCGAAGGGAATGTACAAGGCCTCGTTGCAGTTGAGACTGCAGGAGGTAATGAAGGCCCAAGGGAGGTAGAGACTTCCCTGGGTAAATATCAAGGAGAAAAGAGCATTCCTCAAGTCATCATAGCTAACTCAGAAGAGGAGATCAACGCTCTTCATGATTCCCAGGATAATCCTGATACAACATTCTTGGGATCTAAAGACGAAGGTTTCGAGTCAACCCCATGTTGCAAAAGACTTCGATTGAGGATGTTCTTCCAAGACGAGTAAGCGAAATTCAAAGTCTGCTCGTCAAACTTTTAACTTCGATGATGAACCTAACCCCTGTGTTCTATCATTCTCTCGATGACGCCTGAAAAAGCGACTAAAGACAAGCAAATTCATTTAGCGGAATCTCACGAGGCCGACGGCCGTTAAGATAGCCGAGCTCGCTCAATCGCCAATCTACTCACCAAGGCCCACCGAGACAGAGTCATCTCAGGCAGCTCCCAAAGTCAGCAAAGAGCTCGACTCAACTAGGCACATCACATGCACGAACAACTATAGAATCAATACCATATGTACGTGATGATGCATTCGAAGAAACTTTCCCTTTCTTGATTGAGCCGCCCGATCTTAAAGAAGAAACAACTTCGTGAGCGAGACGCTTCAACATCAAAGTCGATCCATTATTCCCTTCGATTCAATTGTTCCAACATTTTGATTTTGATGTCTTTGGCCGCCAAAATTAAAACCAAGGTGACAATTGGTGAGGCACGTGAAGTCTTCAAGACAATCCTTAGTGAGATTGAGAAGATTGAACGGCACCAGGCCTCACTGGATATGCGGTTGGACAACAGGGATGCCAACCTCACGGCAGACTTGCGAGGGATAGTGGTCAAAATCAGGGAATGGTGTCAGCAGTAGAGTATAATGCGATACGAACAAGTAAGATATTTTAAAGCATTGTATAACAAAATGCTTTGATGCAGGGCACGATAATGCTTTTGACATGAAGCGGAGGATGCAGGACAATATTGACGAGAATGCATGCCTCGCATACAACGGAGATGGAGTCACGTGAATTTCACGAAAAAGAACCTGCGTGTTGAGGAGAATATGAATGCCAAATTCAGCCTTCTTATGGCTATAATGAAACGGGTGGCAACCGAGTCCAAAGCCACCCACTCAGAATTTCGAGCAAAGATACTCCACACGGACTCAAGCGAGTCGGCTATCACCGACCGGACTTCATGCTTGTTGGGATGTTTCGGGGGTTCCTCTCTCCTATGATGATGCCAAAAAAGCGGGAAGAGGAATACCAAGATGTTGAAAGAGACATTGTTGAGAAGAAGAAGGAGACAATCTGTTGAGAAGAAGAAAGAAAGAGGCAGTGATGAGAAGAGGAAGGAGAAGGAAAAGATGTTGAGGGGGAAATGTCAAAGGATGTTACCTTAATGCTTGTCAAATCCTCGAAGAAGGTCATGTCACGAAATAGCATAATCAAAAACTTCCTAGGTGACTCCGCCGCTCCAACACTGGCCGTGTGCCTATGTCTCAAACGAGAAAAATTGTAGAAGCGAGAGATGGAGGAATTCGACAAGAGAACGGATGCCCGTGTTGAAGAAATGTTGAAACAATGATTCGGAGGCATTCTCGTAGGAAAAGATACGATGCTATTCCGGATGACGGACAAGAGCCAAGATCGGTTGAAGAGTTCAAAATGCTCGAATCCGGGATATTTCAAAACATGTCCATAGCCCAAGCCTGGGACGTGTCTCGGGAGAAAGGTCTCAAGCAGGTGCGAAGAAGAGGCGATAGCGGCAGACTACAAACGCAATCACTCACTCGGTGAAAAAAAGACTCGATCTATACGCCCGAGGAGGAGGAGGAAGAAGTGGTGGAGGTAAAGGCTTTAAACCTAGACCTCTACCCAAAAATATTGAATATGTAGATCCGGCAAGAAGGGAAGGATCTCTGGCCGGATACGATGAAGTAGCCAATCTGGGAAGTGGAGAGGAAAAATGCTGAATATGTCAAAAGAATCGAAGAAGAAAATAAGAGGCAAACTCAGCTGTGGCGAGGGAGACAAGAAAGAAAAAGGAAAGATGAAGCTGCAAAGAAGGCATATGAAAAGAAGAAAGCAGTTGAAGAAGAAAAGAAAAGAAAGAGAGCTGACGAAGACAGAGCTGAAGAAGACAGAGCTGAAGAAGAAAGAAGGAGGCAGCGAAGGCGATGAAGTGTTGCTGCTAACCCCTTCATGTATTTTACTTTTGTAAATACACATGCATGTAAGTCTTCTGTACGTTCAATGAAAAATCTGTAATTTGTGTAGATATAAGTATGCTCTGATTGCTCCGATACACATTGTAAACAGCTGTGTAAAGGACAAGAATATTATGATCAATAAAAAGATTGATTCTACGCATACATTTCTTGTTACTACATTGTCTGTATGTATCTATGCTATTTGCATTTTGTTTGTATGAATTTGAGTTTTGGCATCATCAAAAAGGGGGAGAGAGTTGGATCTTCGGCTGGGTCAGCTAATTCCCCCTCACTGGTATCAACTTTCATTGCATGAGCTTTCTTCTGTGCGCCTGAGAGGTTTGCCTTAAACATCCTCTTATTCGCATGGAAGGGCTTCCCAAGGCGCAGTGCAATCCCCTTGATCTCCATCAAATGGCAATGACTAGGCCATGCCCCAAGGAACAACCAAACGTCCATGCTCCTTGAAGGACTTGTTGATCATACTTCGGTATACTCGGCTGAAGACGAACTCAACCCAGTTAAGTTTCTTATCCTGCATGATTGCAGCCATCACCATTAGCTTAGTCCGTGATAGCTGGTTGAAGCTCCCGAACTTCATGTCCACATACTTGGACACAATGTTCATTAGCTTGCGGTAATCAACCTTGATAAGCTTCTTAATAGCTGTATACACAGCTTTCGCAGCATAATCGGGCTTCGCAACTTCCTTCCAAGCTACAACCAAGTTCATGTTCTTCTCGGCTACGTCTTTCAAACCTTCAGTCGGCAGAAAATAGTGTTCATCTAGGTCCTTAGCAGTGATTTTGATGTCCTTGCCGTGAACAGATGAGTGAATCTCATCGTCATGAACTTCGGCGTTCACGTAAAGCATAGCGACCTCCTCCAAGTACATGTGTGTGAACTCCATTGAGAGAAAGTCCTTCAGACCAGACTTCTCAAGCTTTGCAGCAATCTTCTTCACTAGGGCCTCATCAGCGCCCTGCTTGATCATCCCTTTGAATTCCACTGAAGCACCAGAGTGGATCTTCTCAGAAAATTTAGCAAAGTGATGAGTAGCAGCCATTTTCAGAATGATTGATCGGTGAAATACGTGAAAAACTTGATCTTTTGAGGGTAGGGTTTCATTATGTTGCAGAGAGAATTCCTTCTTGCTTGCTGAAGTCGAGAGTGTTTGCGTGAGGAGAGAGAAAATGAATTTTGGTATATATGGGACTTGAAAGGACAGTTTTTAGAATTTGAAAAATTTGATCAAAATTAACGGTCAGGATTGACTCTTCAAAATCGCATTAATTTCCCCACATTAAATACAGCAACATTTAGATCAAATCATATGGTTTACTGTGCAGCTTTTGTACTGAAAGTCATAATTATGATGATGTCATCCTTAAAACATTCCCACTCGAATAAAACTACTGCGTTTTTGTCACTTAGATCATAAATGATTCAACTTTCATCCAAAGGGACTTAAGTCTGCCTCTCTCTTCACATTAAAACATTCAGTTGTCAGCTAACTCGATACAACTGACTTTCCAACTAGGTTGTTTCACTTGGCTGATGTGTGAAACTTGCTTATTTTCCATTCTCTCTTCTTTTGTCTCTGTTGATTGAGTCTTTTGAGTATTCTAACTCATCTCAATTAACATTAACTCATTCTTGAGTTCTTAAAACCTTGATTCTCATAATGACATTTGTGAATATGTCATCTAATTGCTTATCAGTTGAGATGTATTCTAAAGTGATGTCTTTCTTTTCAACATGATCTATTATAAAATAATATCTGACATCAATGTTATTTGTCATTTAATGCAACACTGGATTCTGAGTGATTGTAATAGCACTTGTGTTATCACACATAATTGGAACCACTCTTTCTTCAATATCATAGTGTCTCATCTGATGTCTCATCCATAAGACTTGGGCACAACAACAACACTCAAACTATGTACTCTTTTTGTATGGATGTAGCTTTTGAATTTTGTTTCTTGCTGAACCAAGAAAATAATCTATTTCCAAGCATTTGACATTTACATGAAGTACTCTTCCTGTCAACTCTACATTTAGCATAGTCTGAGTCTGAGTATCCTACCAGCTTGAATCCTCCTTCCTTTGGATACCCTAGGCCAACTTCTTGGTATCCTTCCAAATATCTTAGGATTCTCTTAGCTGCAGTCATGTGACTTTCTTTTGGTGCAGATTGAAATCTAGCACATACACCTACTGCAAAGGTGATGTCAGGCCTTCACTACAAGAAAACTGTTTTGTAATGACGGGAAATCACTTCACTATATGTCCAAAATCTGTCATTAAAGACTTTTAATGATGGGAATTTCCCGTCATGAACCCCTCATTACTGCCCTCCTAGTTAAAAGTAAATAATGACGGTAGATTGATCCAGTCATTATTGTTTTAATATATTCAGTGACAAAATTATCTCGTCATTAAAAATTAATTTCAAATGATGACAAATTTCATTATTAATTACCTTTTTTGCCTCTCAGCATTTGTAATTTTCCCCTCACTAAAAATTAATTTAACAGGAAAATAGTAAGTACCCATTAAAATTAATTTTTTGTTATGAAATTCACATTCATTATTTTTATGAATTGCTCATTACATAAAAATACTATCATTACTAATACATATGAATATTGCTACATATTCAGGACACAATTAATTAAACAACAAATTTTATAAAAACAACTAAATCTATACTTATTCATTTATTCAAAATATAGGGATGGGATCTCATGTGGCAGCCTCTTACCATGTGGCAGTGTGGACAGATCCCATCCATCCATCCTAATCAATAAATGGTTCAGATTAGGCCTTGAAAACACCATTTTACATTTATTTTATATGTCAAAAGGGCATATCTGTAACTTCAAAAATTGAGTAAAAAAATACCATAATTATTTACCTAGAATCAAGGGATATATTGATTACACTACTACAAAAATCCTCATAGACACCGGTTTTAAACCGGTGTCTATTTATAAAACAACCGGTATTAAAGTCACTGGTGTTAAAAGTCTGAACTTTTTGACACCGGTTTAAAACCAGTGTCGTTTCCTTGAAAGACACCGGTTTAAAACCGGCGTCTATTAATAAAACAACCGGTGTTAAAGCCACTGGTGTTAAAAGTCTGACCTTTTTGACACCGGTTTAAAACCGGTGTCGTTTTCTTGAAAGACACCGGTTTTAAACCGGTGTCGTAGAGATAAAATATCCGTTTTCTAAGGCACTGATGTTAAAAGTTTATGTATTTGACACCGGTTTAGAACCACTTCCTTTAAAATAATACACATCGGTTTTACACATCAGTGTAAAATTTATAAACTCTAGATATAATACAAATTAAAGCTACAAAAAATCCATATTAATAAGCGATTCATCATGAAATCCAATTCCACCAATCAACAAAAAAATACATTAATACTAGAATCGCAAAGATCCATAATCCAACAAAAAGTAGCAAAGTGTACTTTCAATAAAGCAACTACAAATTCATAATCAAATTCTATCAGCCAACAAAAAGGCTATATACATTCAACTAAAGGCATGATCAATATTGGTCATGTCATTCCAACTCCTATCATTACAACAAGAACAAGAAACAATAATTATACCCTTTAGATCCTGTACTGGATTATAAATCCTACGATTTTTCAACTGCCCCAAGCATCGTACATGCCATTTCCAACAACTTCCCTGCACAATATTACATATAACAATCAAAAAGGGTAGCAAAAATGAAAAAGAAAAAAATAAGATGTCGACAATACATAAATTTCTTTAACAATTAAATGATCTTGACAGAATATGATGCATATTTCAGAATCAAGCATACTTAGTTGAGGTTTGTATTGGGATGTCATAAAAAACAAAATGAAGTAAATTGCAGAGACAAGCATACTTTAGTTCTCATAGTTTAAGGGTGATTAAAGATAGACCAAATTGAAATTAGGGATAATTACAAAAGCTAAATACTCAGCAAATCAAAGCCCATATGAGATGAAGTATCCATTGAACAGCAATGAAGAAATATTCATTAACATTGGCCCATTAGATTTTGCAATGAAAAAAAGCTGGAAGCAGCTTTTGATCCCAAAAATGGCTGAAACTTAAAAAACATCCAAACTGAAAATCATAAACACGTAACCCTCCAAACATCAACCACATATTAATCCTACTTCCCAAAATTTCGAACAAGCAAAAATAGCTTTTCCCAGCAAAAAGTTGAAAAAGCCTTTTTTTTCCAAAAAAGCTGGAAAAACTGAGGCAAAAAAAAAAAGAGCAAAACAGAGCAGAAAAAGCAAAACAGAATTAACATAAATTAAATACCTGTTCATTTCTTACCATTTTTATTTCCAAGTGGGTAATTTTTTCGTAGGCTGCAGTGTACATACATCCTTCTTTTCATTCCTTTTTTTTTTTTTTTTTTTTCACTTGCTTCACCCACGAGAAAGAGAGTGTTGTTCACAAACCTGGGTATCATCATCATTTGTTGGAATTGAAGGGTGGCTATCATCCAGAAAAACACTGCAGATATTTTTGCTTGATACAGCACCTGCACAGGTATCAAATGATGAAACATCAGTTTTTCTAAGTTCCCCATTTTTCAAAGCTATAATTTGACCTTCGAGAGTTTTGGCAATCATTGGAACAAGAACTTGGGAAGAAAGGAAAATTAAAGATGTTGATCAATGAAGTGATGGCTACACCGTATGAGTGGATGAAGGTGGGGAGAGTTTAGGTTTAGGGAACAAAACATTCTTATACATTCATGTATTTGCCCTTTTTCACCTTTTTTTTTTGGGGGGGTTTGGGTTTGTATGTAGTCATGTTAGTACTGGTGATTTTTATTCAAACCCGTGTCTTTCAATTGGTGACAAGTCAAATATCAATTGCATTACTTATTTACTTATATACATAACTCAAATAGCAGCCAACAAAACAGCATTTGTTCTCACTTCAGTTTCTGACTTTCTTCTCATGATTCATGAGCTGTAAGTAAGCTTATTATTAGACATCAATGTAATTAAGTTTCTCAGCAAGTTAAAGAAATAAAATCAACAAAGCACTCTATTAGGAACTAGTTCAAAACTTCAGACAATAGACAATGGGATAGCGAATACCAACACTGACAAACAAAAATAATGGAGACAACAAAAACATTATGAACAAAAACTAGATTACACTGCCAAAGCATCGTGAGATATCTTCCTTTTTGCCCTCAAACCAGAATAGAAGACAACAAAAACATTATGAACAAAAACTAGATTACACTGCCAAAGCATCATGAGATATCTTCCTTTTTAAGTCTTTCTGAACAAACCAAAGACATTGTAATTTCAAACCAAAGACATTTCTGAAAAATAATTAATATTTCTTCTATATCTAGAAAAGCATTTCGAAAAGTCGGGTGAATCAAATAACATGATATCCACTCAAGTGAATCAGTAAGCTCTTAGTACATAAAAACACAAATCATTTAGACCTTTTCTATTTGCAATCGTACTTCAATGTCACATAAGAAGCATGCCAGAATAGGATGTAGGCAGGAATTTAATTTAATCAAGTCCCCATACACTACACCAAGACTCTGATAAGCTAATAGCAGAGTAGTCTTCCAAGAATCCTTCTAAAATGAAAAATAACAATAATTTAATAAATTTATGCCTTATTTAAGAATTTAAAACTGAAAATCAAAATTATGCCTGATAATTCATAATTCCAATCTGCAAAACTGCTGTAAATTCAGAAACTATTTAACTGAACTAACCTTTGAATTGCTCCAACAATTTCCATAGCCAAGATCCATAGTCATTGAATGACAATCTTGTGTTTAAATTGCTAAAATAGACCAAAAATTAGGTACAGACCCTCACTAAAGCAAAATACCAAATATTATACCAAGAAAAAGATAACCCAACTATCCATGAGCTGATGCTACAAGAAAAACCATTAAATGACACCGACTCATAAATTTAATTTTTTTCCAAACCAGAAAAGAAATTAAAAGCACCAAACACATAAAATAAATATTCAATGTCTCACAATGACATCCAATGATGGAATTCTTAATAATAACCCATAACAATATCAAACCCACAAGACAAATAGGATGTAGGCAGGACACCAAACTTAAGAAATCATCATAGAACCTGACACTTGCTGATGTCATTCCCAGAGCTATTCAGGCAATGCAAAGAGATTATCATTCCACTTATCCATACAAGAATTTCCTTCGAAATAAAAAGGCAACAGTACCACATGCATCATTTGGAAAGACAATGACCAGAGGTTGAAGAGCATTGGAATATTAGCAGAAACCAGAGGTTTCAGTTTCATCACTTTTACAAGATGCAATTATAGTTAATTAGACAAAAACTGAATACTATTCACAAAACACAAACCAAGGAGGAGGATAGTTTCACTTACATCCTTGTACCTTGGGCTATAGTTGAACCAATGTGACAAATTTCGGCTAACATCCTTGTACCTTGGGCTATAGTTGAACCAATGCCTCCAAGCATGTAAGCTTGAGATTAAATTACGATCCAGCATTTTAACCTTAATAACAATTAGGCCTCACGATAATGGAATAGACACAGGTAAAAGAGGACAAGAAATAAGGTTCTGTCCAATTCTAGTAAAACCTACAAACATAAACATAATTAAAGATGGAAAACACAAGCACCTGTTTGAGGAGGAGGTGAACTACGTGCTGGAGCAGGATGAGGAGCTGGGCGAGCAGATCTTCCAATTAGGTACTATCACTATAACACCACATCACCACTATCAAACACTGATTAAATTTCACGTCACAAGACTCACAACCATCCTCGCCACCTAAAACAAAACCCGTGAATATCCCAAATATCAGCAAACCCTACTTTAAAAAGCAAAACCCTAAGATTTGAATCAGAACAAAAATGGATTTAATCTTAAAATCGATAAAACCAAACTTAGTAAAATATAGCTATAATACCTAAATGTTACTTTTCCGGCTGTAGAACGGCGAAAGAGAACGAGACACTCGGGTGGGGGAATCAGCGCACTTGGGAGCAGCAATCTTTAGGCGGTCTGCGAGCGGCGGTGTGCGGCGACAGTGCACGAGCGGCGGTGAGAGGCAGAGAGAGAGACAACTTTTTCTTTTTGAGAAGAAGAGAGAGAAAGTTTGTTTTACAAGAAGACTAA
Organism: Rehmannia glutinosa; assembly: GCA_016081115.2. Lineage (NCBI taxonomy): Eukaryota > Viridiplantae > Streptophyta > Magnoliopsida > Lamiales > Orobanchaceae > Rehmannia > Rehmannia glutinosa. Next base: position 333,424 of record JABTTQ020000045.1, on the reverse strand, counting down.
CTAAATACTTGGAGGACTACGCGGACGGGTTCGATATCCGACCGGTTTTTTTAATCGGAGGGTTGTGAGCGGAGTTTGACAGGGTTCTAGGGTTTTGGAGGGTGTGGACGGCGCGAGCAGAGGAGGGCGGCGCAGGGAGAGGGAGACGGTGGAGTATGTGTGCTTGTGGGTGATAGCAATGACGGGGGAGATTTCGGAGGCGGTGGTGCCGCGAAAGAAGGGATGGAGGAGTTTGGAGGGGAGGTGGTACACATGTGTTTGAATAAGAGTGGACACTATATCTATCCGCACTATAAACAAGTGTGTAAAAAAATAAAGAACCCGTGTGTCAAAAAATCTGGTGTCTAATTTAAAATAATTTATATAAATAGACACCGGTTTTGAAATTCGATGACAAAATCGGTGTCTATTTGGGAAATGTTTTTACAATAGACACCAGTTATAGGAAACCGGTGTTGTTTATCAAACGACAGTACTAATTAGACACCGGTTTCTTACAAAACTGGTGTTAAAAAGGAAAAGACACCAGTAAAGTCATAAAACCGGTGTCTTTTTGGTGGTGTCTATCAACAGTTTTCTTGTAGTGTTATCATCTTTCCATAACAGAAAATGCTGAATTAAGGACAAAAAATAACATAATTAAGGACAAAAAATAACATAATCTCTCTCTCTCTCTCTCTCCATTAACAAAAAACAACATGCCAAAAAAAACCTGCAACAAATTCATAGAAAACATCCTATCAGCTATTTTTTAAACAGCAAAAAAGGTATCCGACATGGGCGATGAGTACACTGAATCACACCAAAGTGAAATATTGGTAGACAATCCTGATGAAAGCTGGGTTTCAGGGGCATTTTTTCCTGGTATGTTTGATGTTGTTTCGAAAAAATCACAGATTATCCAAGCAAGTTTTCGTGTATAGATATGTATATTTTTGTGTTAATTTAACATATAATATGACGTGTTTGGATGTTTATTTGAGACTAAATAATGATATTTAGAGTGGTATACAAATATCGAAAATATTGTATATTAGAAGCATATTTTGGTGTATATATGTGCATACTCCGGTGTTTTATAATCAAAACAATTATGGTCTACAAATAATTTCATTACAATATCATAAAATCTTATTTAGTATACATGTGACCAATATTTGGTAATAATATGAACATTTATTAGTGCATTGTTAGATGTTTAATTTAGAATATTGTATGATAATATTGAAACTATTGTATATTTTGAAAATTATTTTGTGTATACATTTCACTTATTTGGTGTACAAACTTTGCAGATGCTAGTGATGAAAGTATCCAACACGTCGAAATACGAGAGCGCCTTGTAATATCATCTGGCTCTACCAAATATTGGATACAAAGATAATATACCACGAGTGGGAGAACCATTTTCCTGCATTTTCAATTTCGTGCTTCCGAAAAACTGATATCAAATATTTGACTTGTGTTAATTGTATGTCATTTATATTCTATTTGAATGCCATTTAGATTCTAAATGTGTATCATTTTTTGATCTCATATGACATAATAAAACAAAAAAACTAAAGCATAAATGCTTTGAGAGTATAATTGCTATCTGCGTGCATGTTGACTATTAATTATACACAACGTAATCAGTATCAGTACCGTTTTCATTTTCAAAAAATATACGTCTGCCAAGATACTGCTAAATGTATACCAACTCAACCTTAATTGTACGTTTTAATATAAATTGAGTTTTAAATTTTCAAATGATTACATTGAATTCCAAAACTAAGAATAATTATAGTACTACAACACAAAATGCTTATAAATTAAGCATACACACGATTAGTTAACACCTTCAACGTAAGAACAAAAACTACATTATAAACATATGTATACCAAAAAATTAATAAATATGTAAATAAATATGTACCGCAATGTTGTTAATTGTGTACTATTTATCCACTAACCATATGGCATAAAAAAGCTCACTGATAAAAAAATAGAGAACATATTTGCTTAAGATCGTTCTGAAATAAGTAACCAAAATGTTGGCAGTTTTTGCACTGGAAAAACATATTCTAGTCTAATATAATAATAAAAAGAATATTTAGACACTCCGTCTAACCAAACGAATACCCTATTGATAACCAACTACTTGTCACTAACAAATTTTTTAGCCAACCCAAGCACCCACCCTGCCTTTGTCTTGGATCAAGTCATGCATCAGAATTGGGTGACAATATAACGTCCTCAGTCGTCAACTCACATTTGAGAGTTGAAATTTCCTAGCAACCAATAGATTAACCTCCCCAGTAATTCTTCAATGTTTGTACCCAACAAACTCCCCGGCCCATTTCAATTACACTCTAGTCAAAAATTGTTGAGATGAACCAATACGCCCGATAGAACATTGGGCACGGATCTTGTCCTAAGTTTGGGCATCGAAGCTTTCAGAGCAGATTTTGTAGTTTTGCCCTCTGATTAACATCACTCGCACCCTCGCTCGGTCCTGGAGATGCAGTTCTCTTTCTGTTTCCTCGTGCCATTGAACCTGAAATTGAGAAACATCCGTGAAACTTTACATTGTGTGCATGAACTATACTAATTCTACAAAGTAGCAAAGAGAATACAACATCTAAACTAATTGTGCACTGAATGTACTCATATTGTATACGAAACTAATACTATTTAAACATCATGTGTATATGCATTATATACAAATTACCACACTTAAACAATGCATCAAAATACATATTCACGACGTTATAACAATACTAAATGTACATTGATACATATATACATTGCCTTTTTTTTGGTGCAGTAGTCATACAAAAACACCAAAATCTATTTATTTATATACGAAATGTAGAAAAACATATATCATTCCAGTGGTAATTTACACCAAAATAACAGGGGGGGTTCACCAAATAAAAAAACAAAAAGAAATTCTAATTTAGTGGAAGGATTATACCAAAAGTACCAAAAGATATATCATACTTACGTAAATTTACACCAAATAAAAAAAGGAATGATTTCCTCAGAAAGAACAAAAATCCAATTTCAATAACATAAAAACTACACAATCCATTACCTAAATATACATCGTTTTTAGCTATTTTAATACAAAAATATCTCTCCCAAAATCTACCATATTTCGCACAAAAAATCTTTCCATAAGCAAAAAAAAAGAGAGATTATGTAAAATCGATGAACAAAACCCTATGAACTTCAAATAAATAAATAAATAAATAAAAATACGTGCTCTACTTACTGCAACCAACACCGAAAACCTAGAAAAATATTATTATGATTTCGAGGAAAAATGAAGAAAAAATGAGGGATAAACTATTACTAGAAAAAAGTACACTAAAAAAATTGGGAAATTTGGGACAAGAATATGACCTTTACCAATACTATCGAGGTCGTTTGGTACTTTGATGTCGGATGAAACCTGTTATTCTTCGAAAAATGAGACAGATTTCTTATTCTCGGCGGGCGACGGAAAAGTGGAAGAGGAAGAGAAGAGAAGTGGGTTGGAAAAGTGAAGAAGAAAGAGAGGACAAGAAGGGTTTTGATTTTTTGTGAAAACTAAGATTGCAATTAAGGGGGAACCGGATTGAATGAAATCCCAAAAAAAATGGGGGATTATGGAGGGGAGGAGGGGTTACCAAAATTGGTTGGATCATTTTGTGTATAAAATGGCCATTATACCCTTAAATGAGCTTAATTGAATATAAAAAAAACAAAAATTTGAAAAAACAAGGGCCTTAGGATTAAACAATATAGTGGCTTAGATTTGTCCACATTGCCACATGGTAAGGCCCTTGCCACATATGATCCTATACCCAAAATATATACAATTGCAATTTGTTCCAAATATGACTTTCATCTCCATGGATAGATAATACTCTCTAAATCTAATCCATTCTCTAAATCATTTCCATGGTGAACAACACAAAGGTGGATTTCTCCATTGCTTCAAACTACAAGGTACCAATTTCATGATCCATGCTTGAATTTTCTTTATAAAGCAACCTACAAGAAAAAAATTAAGAAAAGAAAGGGATTATTCCCAGTAAAACCAATAAAATACACTGGCTAAAAATATTAAGAAATGTGATGGCCAAAATCATAATCTATAGATTAAGTTGCAAAGGTCAAGTGAACCATATTATAATTGCAACAAATTATAAAGGGCTAGAGAAGTTGTTTGTGCTAAATGAATTGCACATTTGTGTTAGTATTGATAGGTTCCCGAGGTCAGGTGGTAAAGGGCCAGAGAAATTGTTTGTGCTAAAGGAATTGCACATAAGTAAAATACATATATAATACATTCAAGAAGACAATCCAAATTGATGAGAAGTTTCCAATTTTTGCATATGAAGGCACCTAATTATAAGCAACTTGCATGAAAGCAGATTACTTTTTTGGTTAAATTGTATTAATGAAACTAAAAGGAACTCACAATGAGTGAGAGAGAGAGAGAGAGAGAGAGAGAGAGAGAGAGAGAGAGATGACATACAAGTACTGCGTGCGAATGAGATTCCAATAGTCACCGGAATTGGACCTGTCAAATAATTTTGGCCCAAATTTTTGTAACAGAATATGAGATTAATGTTCAAGTATCAGAAACAACTGAATGTATCCATTTAAGAGAATGAACATATACATCAGTGAGATAAGTCAAATTCTAGAGCTTATTTGGAATTGGACCGGCAACATCCACTGCATATATTCTCCTGTAAATATAAAACCATATATGATATAATCAATTAATTTCACATCATGGACTATATCATAGAAATTAAATTAGAACGTATATATGTGAAAACACATGCTCTTAGTGCAATAAGTATTTTTTTTTTTGGAAAAGTTGATTCATATGCAAAATGATGTAAAAATAACAAAATATTTCATACTTTGACGGGGGCATATAATTGCTAGTGCTAACTTTCAGACAACAAAATCCAGATATTGGGTTCAGGAATTAATTTAAAAGAAGGGAACAACACAAATCCAACAATCTTCTGACACTGAAACTTAATATCTTTCCTTCTCACTAAAATTTTTATTTCTTCTCTTCCTTCTCACCCTCGGCCGCCCTCTCAGCCCTAACGCCAATGTGGCACATTAGTCCTCTCGAGACGAAGCTTGTCATATGCCTTAAACGATTTCATCTCACCAGTGACCTTAACAAGCTCAACAGTTAGCTTCTCACGAACAATTGGCAAGTAAGGACCGACAACTTGTGTGGCAGTTGCCAGCTCCTCAGGAGTAGAATCACCGGCCTTGAACTTGCGGGCGCGTCTTGGAAGACAACCACCTTGGCTTTGTATGTCTTCAGCCTCTGAACATTAGTCTGAAAACCCTCCAATGAATGGTTTCTACGGCGATGATCAACAGAGATGCCAATAGTTGGTGCTAGTTTCTTTGGGATACCTGCAGCCTTCAGCTCCTCCAGAGAGAATCCCCTACCAGCTCTGACTTTCATGTTGTACTTCAGGGTCTTCCCATGGACAATTGAACGGAGGGGTCCAGCAGTAGGCCTGGGGAAGATCTTGACAGCTTTCTTCTGTCTTGCAACTCTTCTCCTGGTCTTGTGGGCAGGCTGATTGAACCATGTTTTCACATAGTTTTGTTGGAAATATTATAGATATTTCCGGGTGAATGAGAAATTTGTTGCCAAAATGTGTGACTGTTCACTTGAAACTATTCGAATTGAAAAGGTTTAACCGAATAGTTGTGTTGTTTCGTTTCAAAACTAATGGACGTGTCTGTTTGGATTAATGGACATGTTCGTTCGAACAATTGTGTTGTTTCACTTGTGACTTTTGGTAATCTATAAATATCCCACTTATTCTGCAGAAAATTTATAAGCATTAGCATTCTTTGCATACAAACACAAGCATACATTCTCTCAAAAATTTCCACAAAAGAGAAAGTACAAAACATTCGAAGGGACGTCTCTTGTTGTTTGGAGTGCTACTACAGCAAGAGCAGACCGTTGTATCTTGGGAGACGTTTGCTATTCAACCGTGGGCACCGTAGCGGGGCAATTCGTCTTAAAGACATAGAGTCGAACTCTAGCCTCAGTCTAATTATCATTTCATTTTCAAAACTTTTTGCGTTTTGTTTTCGGGAATGCAAGTAAGTTTTCTGATTTAATTTTGAAATATAATATCGCATGTGAGAAATCCCCAACAAGTTTTGCCAATGCTTTCTAAAGTGCGAACTGGGCACAACATTGTTATGCTTAACCATGGCTTATGGCGGTGAAGATGGCAACAGCTACGATGGGCAAACGAGCTTACCACAGCTTCTAGCTCTGCTGCTTCTTAGTGCAGTAAGTTAAGTCTCAAATATATTCACTTACCGAGCCGTGATGTGGCAAGTAGAGCTATTATTATCGGAGCAGTCACATTTGATGCCTGGAGTTATGTTTGCAATTTCAGTTGCATCGTTGGCAACACCGGTACATAATTCACCACTAATGTTCCATTGATTTGTGGCTGAAATCCCACATTGCTCGAACATGGTGTACAAAAGAAATGAAGATGAAACACTACATCACAACAAAACTCAGTCATAAAGCAGTTCATTGAGACAATTACCCATACACATTATATCATAATCAACTCACCAAACAAACAAAAACCAATAAGCATCAACCACCATTACACCAATCCTTCTTTTCATTTATATTTACAATAAACAATGCTTTCAAAAGATAAGCATATATAAGCTGAATCCAAACATTCAGAGTTTCACAGGTTTTAAAACAAAATTGAATTACATATTAACATATTTCCTGTTGTTATCTCGAAATCACCTAGTATTAATTATTACAAAATCATTCATCAATTCACCAAAAAGAACTGGGACAGTAGAAGAAAGCAATTACTTTAATGATTTGTACATCATGAGAGTTGGCAAATAAGATGACATCGGATCTAATAAAAATATGCATCAAGCCATTTTATGTTAAATAACCATAATTTGCTTGAAAAAATATTATACAAACAACAGAAAAAATAGTATCCAAACACCAACAAAAGAACCCTAGTCTCAAATCCAAATTTCTAGAGTCGACAATTAAAAAACTCTAACTTACTGGGTTTTTGATCGGATGAAACTCCACGCGAATCGACATATTCTAAACTTGTATTGATCAAATTTCATCATCTCAAATTTGCCTTGCATGAGGTTTGAGAACTTGTCACGCAGCTCTTTGTTTGTGGATCCAAAGATAATATCATCCACATATATTTGAACAAACAGTATACTCGCTCCATCTTGAATCCTGAAGAGTGTTCTATCAACCTTGCCTTTGGTGAATCCATTGTCAATTAGAAACTAAGACAATGTATCATACCATGCTCTTGGTGGTTGTTTCAATCCATATAGTGCTTTCTTGAGCTTGTAGACTTTATCTCCAATAGTTTTCTGCTCAAAACCTGGAGGTTGTTCAACATAGACTTCTTCCTCTAGCAGTCCATTTAGAAAAACACTCTTCACATCTATTTGATATACTGTGAAGTTCTTGTGTGCAACATAAGCAAGAAACATCCTATTTGCTTCCAATCTGGCAACAAGAGCAAATGTTTCATCAAAATCTATACCTTCTTCTTGGCAATACCCTTTGGCTACCAATCTTGCTTTATTTCTTACAACAAATCCTTCCTCATTCATCTTGTTCCTGAATACCCACTTAGTACCAATAACATTTTGGTGGGTTGGCCTTTGAACTAATTCTCATACTTTGTTTCTTTCAAACTGATTCAGCTCTTCTTGCATGACATGAATCCAATGTGTGTCTTTCAATGCTTGATACACATCTTTAGGCTCTATTTGGGAAATAAAATAAGTGAACATTGCTTCATGTTGTGCTCTGGATCCGGTTCTTATCCCATCTCTAATATCTCCAATGATTAACTCAGGGATGATCTCTCAACCATCTCACATCAAAGTTGGAGTAAGTCCGTTGGATTCAAATCTTGCGGAAATTTGTCTTGAACAACTTCTTAATCTTCATTCAGCTGTAAACCTTCCAACTGTCTTTGAGATTCAGCTATCTCATCATCATCAGGGTTGAGTGCTCTCACTTCTGCTTCAACATAATGATTCTTCTGCATAGTTGGTTGATTATGCTTATCAGGTAACTCATCATTGTCTTCTCCATTCACATTAGGTTCATCAAAATCACATGGATAGACTCTTTTGTGACCATAGTCCTCTTGTTTAGCACGCTATAGGCTTTACTCTCAGCTGAGTATCCCAAAAAGATACCTTCATCACCTTTAGCATCAAAAGCTTTCAAATTGTCATTGTCATTATTGTGGATGAAGCATTTACATCCAAATATCTTGAAATATTCAACATTTGGCTTTCTCCCGGTCCAAATCTCATAGGGAGTCTTGGTCAATTTCCTGTTAGTCATGCATCTATTTTGAGTATAGCATGTTGTATTTATGGCTTCAAAGAGGGCAATCCATCGCTTTAGCCAACGTTGTCCTTGCAGCCTTCCTTGAGAGTTCTCAGTAATTTCTTTCACTACTCCATTATGTTGTGGAGTCCTTGCTCACGATAACTCATGAGCAATACCATTTTTCACACAATATTGATTTGTAATCCCATTGACAAACTCGCCTCCCCACAAATCGTATCTTTATAATGGTTTGACTCTTCTCATTTTGAACTCTTCTCATCACCGAGGTATCTTCTGCAGTGTTTCCTTCTTTTTACACATGAAAATTGTCCATGTATAACTTGAATAGTCATCCAAAGACCACTAAGGTGTATTTCTTTCCACTAATGTTGGATGGCTCAACTGGACCAAATAAATCCACATGCAACAGATGCAGTATCCTAGTTGAAGAAGGATTTGGCTTATCCTTGAATGATGATTTGATTTGCTTTCCTATCTGGCATGCATCACATATGCTTTCTTTCTTGTATATTGAGTCTGGCAATCCTTCCACAAGATGACTCCTTGCAAGCTTGTTGATTGTCTTGAAATTCGGGTGACTCAGCTTCTTATGCCACAATCAACTAGATTCGGCTGTACTTCTTGCTAGCAGACATGTTCTTGGTGTAGCAGTAGACCAATCAACCACATACATATTCTTTTGCCTTATTCCTTGCAGCACAATTTCATTTGATTTAGCATCTTTGATATGGCATATTCATGTTAAATCCTACATTGTAGCCTTTGTCACAGAGTTGGCTGATGTTTAACAGGTTGAAGTTGAGACCTTCAACATACGCAACATATGTGATCACTAGTCCATTCTTCTTGATGGATCATGTGCCTTTGATCTCCCCTGGAGCTTCATTACCTCCAAATATGACTTTTGCACCTCGGATCTCCTTGAATCTTGACATATTTCTTCTATTCCTTGTCATATGTCTAAAACAACCACTATCTACACCAGGTTCCTTTGCACTCAGATGTTCCTTAAACCCGCAATCAAGAAAATCGCTTTAGGTACCCATACTCGCTTAGGTCCAGGGGGGTTAGTGTTATAAGATGCTCCAACCAACCTATAGCCAGATGATCTAACTCTATGAGTTTGCCATCTATCAGTACCAAAATCATAGTGCACTATAGAAAATTGCTTAGGGGTTTTAGGATCATACACAGATTGTCTCTTTGTCTCGTATGCATGTGTATTTGTTTTAGCAATTGCTTTCTTGGGATAGTTGTGAAATTTTTAAGTGTAGTGCTTGGGTGTATAAGTGTGTGATAATGGCTCTTTTGCCTTGGGAATGACCTTTGCTGAGATTGAGGTTTTTTCCATTTTGACTTGTATCCCATAGGTCTTTGCCGATATTTCACATTATTCCAATTAGCTTGGTTTGGATAGTTTCTACCATTCCTATCATATGTATTTCTTTGATGAAATTTATGTGGCTTTTGGTAGCTCTGTTTGGCTCTTACAGAGTATTTTCTCGTTAGAGTCCGCAATGGACTCCGTCCCGAGTTTCTTCTCACCGCCCTTTCCGCATACTCTCTATCGCTTCTTTCCTTTTCCTTTGTAACCAAGGCCAAGATGATTATGATTATGCGTTGGTGTGAATGTGGGAGCAACATTTGGTGTTTTGGGTTTTGGATTCCTTCATTGTTTGAAGATCCTTTTTTCCCAAATCACTCTTGGAGATTGACTATGCACAAAGAAATTGAATCTTATGCATGTCTTCTCTCCACATTCTTTTTGACTCATAATAAGTTCATCCAAGAAATTGAAGAGTACTTCAGGAACTTGTCAAATGCTTGGAAACAGATTGGTTTCCTGGTTTAGCAAGAAGCAAATTCAATAGCCACATCCACAGCTGAAGTAGAGTACATAGCTGCGGGCAGCTGTTGTGCCCAAGTCTTATGGATGAGACAACAACTGAGAGATTATGAAATTGAAGAAAAAGAGATTCCAATTATGTGTGATAACACAAGTGCTATTGCAATTACTCAGAATCCTGTGTTGCATTTAAGGACAAAGCACATTGATGTCAGATATCATTTTATAAGAGATCATGTTGAAAAGAAAAACATCACTTTGGAATATATCTCAACTGATATACAGTTAGCTGACATATTCACGAAACCCTTATGTGAATTAAGATTTGAAGAGCTTAAGCATGAGCTAGGGTTAATTGAGCTGAGTTGACACTCAGAAGACTCAATGAGAAAAGATGGAACGTGAAAAGATGAAAATAGAACAAACTTCATGAATCAGCAAAGTGAATTAGCCGTATCGGAAAGTCACCAGATTGAGTTAGGCGATAGGAGTCACTATACAAAACGAGAGAAGAAGAGTTGAGTCATTTGTGGAAAAAGTTGAGTCATTTATGAGCTAAGTGACAAAAACGCAGTCATTTTTAATGAGCGGGAATGTTTTTAAGGATGACGTCAGTGTAATAATGACGGGTACAGTCAAAAGCTGCACAATAAGCATATGATTGGATATATATGTTGCCGCATTAAATGCGAGCAATTAAATGCAATGTGACGTGCTAAATATGAGCCGTTGATCTTGATCAAATTTCAAAATCCAAAAACCCGTCCTTTCATAACCCTTATATACGGTTTTTCAATCCTCTCTCTCTCTCTCACTTTTTCCGAAACTGTTCATCTTCCCAAGCAAAAGAAAGAAAACTTTTCTCTTTTTCAAAACCCTACAAGTTCTCAAGTCGGTTTACCAAGTCTCGCTCGGTAAAACTCACTAAAAAATGGCACTAAGATATGATTTCGCTTATGCTTGGCAAGCAAATCCACACATGATCAATCGTGGGATTTTTAGGGAATGATAAAGCAGGTTCGATGAAACCCTTGTGAAGAAAATAGCAGATAAAATCGAAAATGACTCAAACCTTTTCTCACGATAGAGTATCAAATGACATACGTTGAAGAAGTTGCCCGGTTTTATGTTAACGCCGAGGTGCGGGATGAAGGGATTAAGTCCTCTCGGCCCACCGCAAGGACATATTAATCATCGCTAAGGACCTTGCAGAAATCACTGCATCGCCGTCGGAAGGCATGCTAGAGATATATGAAGCCGATGTCAACTTGGCTGCGCATGGAAGGAAGTGGCCAAACCCGAGTGTCTTTGCGAAAGTGATCTACACAAACGAGAAGAAGTCTTCAAGGATTATCATAAACTCGATGGATATCATCGCCAAAAGTGTAGACATGAAATTTGGCATCTTCAATCGCTATCCAAGACCAAGCCGATCGTCATGGCCAACGATCATGGAAGAAAAGAAGATTAATTCGGGTCCAGATATCGATCGCTCGCCGAACGTTGGCAACAAATCCATCAAGGAGGACGGATCCTTTGGAGGATCACTTGGTTATGGCCTAGTTATTGGCCATCGATGGAGGTTAAGGGCATTTCTCTTAGACATGGAAAGTCTTTCCTTGTAAATAAGAAGATGTTCGAGTCAACCCGTCCGGCGCCTGAAGAGAGCCTATGCCAAGAGGGTAGATACCGGTGAGGGGAATCACCACCCCGTTGATACAATCGCTTCCTCCTCCAAAGAACAGAGTCGCCCTACAACAAGCGGGAAGAAGAAAGCTACCCTCGCAAAGAAAGAAGAAAGACGCACTCCCCTACAACCGAAGTCGCCTACCCACGTTAGCCGCCACAAATGCCCCTTCTCCGGCCATCAAAAAAGAGGATCGCCAAGCCTAGAAGGCGACTCCTAGTCAACGAAAGATGCTCCCCCCGCCAAGGAATCAAGAAGAAATTTCCAAACTGTAAATTCCTCTAGTGAGGACCAAGAGAAGGAGAAGACTCACCAGGCTCTCGGAGCTCGAGAACACAAATGAGTCCGCCACTCACCGAGAAAATCTCTGAGGTCGCTTTGAAGTGCGCTTCCGAAGTTATTGAAGAAACAACCAAGTCTCACGAGGATAGTCAACAGAGACAATTCAAAGACCCAGCTGTGGACAGAACAACTAAGGATGAAGAAGTGTCGGAGACAAAGCCAGAATCCCCTGAGGACAATGTCTCCATCTCGCCACAAATGTTCTTTGCATGAGAAGAGTAGCACAAAGATGCTACCTTCCATTCCCCGGCAGGAAGGGCGACAAGGAGAAGATGAAGATGATGATGAATCATGTACTCTCCATTGTATCCGGACATCCAAAGTCGTCTGCGAGAATGGAGGAAATGGAAGGCCGAAAGTCACTCAAGGGTGCAGTTTGAACACCCTGAGTTTATTGATGAAGAAGAGGAGCTTTTCAAGTTTCTTGAGACTGATGATGTGCTGCAGGCTTTGGATGAGGATAACTGCATAAATATGTTGCAAATTCGCAAGGAGCAAGAAAAAGCCAGAGCAGCTGAGGAAGCAAAAGCTCGTGAGAAAGCCAACATTTGTCCTCTCACTGGAACCAGCAACCATACTCATCCTCACATTGACATGCTCTCGGAAAGTGATGAAGACATGGATCCTGTTCTTTGCGCAAAGGAGAAGTTGGAGATGCAGCAAGCCTTGCGGGAATCCAAATTGATGCATGAATAGAAGACGATGGAAGGACCAGGAGAATCATCTAAATCTCTCCTGGAGATTGATCCGTTGGGAGTGGTACATCAGATTGCCACAGTTATTGCTGCAACCACATCCCCAGTTCACTCAGAGGACGGATCTAAGGGACATGGAGATGGCACCGGGAACTTGGGCACCCAAGTTGAGCCAACCCCGTTGAAGGTGTCTTACCACCGCCCTTACGGTACGAACACTCAATGGAAGCAGCCGGGAGTCTCGAAGCAGTGACCCCACCATCGCTCACCGGTGCCGTGCCGAGGGGAAAACTCACTCCACCGCACTAGGTCGGAGGATGCTTTGCAGATGACTCTACAATGAAGGAAGGAGACGAAGTGGAGAAAGAAAAAGAAAAAGAACAACGACAAGTTGTCACTAACGGCTTCGGACGACAACTGAGTCTGTCCCACCTGAAGTTCCAACAACTTTGCAGCCGAGGACGTTGTTGCAGTCGAGGTACATGATGGATCTGTCCTGGGAGTTAACACTCTGGGCAATGAAAGTGTAATCCAAGGAGTTGAGACTCCTGTGGATGCCACTACAGAAGACCCTAAGACAGTTGTGTCTGTCGAAGGGAATGTACAAGGCCTCGTTGCAGTTGAGACTGCAGGAGGTAATGAAGGCCCAAGGGAGGTAGAGACTTCCCTGGGTAAATATCAAGGAGAAAAGAGCATTCCTCAAGTCATCATAGCTAACTCAGAAGAGGAGATCAACGCTCTTCATGATTCCCAGGATAATCCTGATACAACATTCTTGGGATCTAAAGACGAAGCTGAGTCAACCCCTGTTGCAAAAGACTCAGTTGAGGATGTTCTTCCAAGTACGAGTAAGCCAGAATTCAAAGCTGCTCGTCAAACTTTTAACTTCGATGATGAACCTAACCCCCAGGTTCTATCATTCTCTGATGACGCTGAAAAAGCAGCTAAAGACAAGCAAATTCATTTAGCGGAATCTACTGAGGCCGACGAAGCTGTTAAGATAGCTGAGGCTCAGTCAACTGGCCAATCTACTCACCAAGGCCCAGCTGAGACAGAGTCATCTGTGCAGGCTCCCAAAGCTGCAGCAGGCTCGACTCAACTAGGCACATCACATGCACGAACAACTATAGAATCAATACCATATGTACGTGATGATGCATTCGAAGAAACTTTCCCTTTCTTGATTGAGCTGCCCGATCTTAAAGAAGAAACAACTCGTGAGCAGAGACGCTTCAACATCAAAGCTGATCCAGTTATTCCCTTCGATTCAATTGTTCCAACAGATTTTGATTTTGATGCTGCTTGGCCGCCAGCTGAAACCAAGGTGACAGCTGAGGTACGTGAAGTCTTCAAGACAATCCTTAGTGAGATTGAGAAGATTGAACGGCACCAGGCCTCACTGGATATGCGGTTGGACAACAGGGATGCCAACCTCACGGCAGACTTGCGAGGGATAGTGGTCAAAATCAGGGAATGGTGTCAGCAGTAGAGTATAATGCGATACGAACAAGTAAGATATTTTAAAGCATTGTATAACAAAATGCTGGTCTGGGGCACTGATAATGCTGACATGAAGCGGAGGATGCAGGACAATATTGACAGAATGCATGCCTCGCATACAACAGAGATGGAGCTGCTGCGTGAATTTCACAGAAAAGAACTTCTGCGTGTTGAGGAGAATATGAATGCCAAATTCAGCCTTCTTATGGCTATAATGAAACGGGTGGCAACCGAGTCCAAAGCCACCCACTCAGAATTTCGAGCAGCATACTCCACACAGACTCCAAGCAGAATTCAGCTATCAGCCGACTGGACTTCATGCTTGTTGGGATGTTTCCAGGGGTTCCTCTCTCCTATGATGATGCCAAAAAGCGGGAAGAGGAATACCTGAAGATGTTGAAAGAGACAGTTGTTGAGAAGAAGAAGGAGACAACTGTTGAGAAGAAGAAAGAGACAGCTGATGAGAAGAGGAAGGAGAAGGGAAAAGATGTTGAGGGGGAAATGTCAAAGGATGTTACCTTAATGCTTGCTGAAATCCCTCAGTAAGGTCATGTCACAAATAGCATAGCATAATCGAAAACTTCCGGTGACTCTGCCGCTCCAACACTCGGCTGTGCCTATGTCTCAAACGAGAAAAATTGTAGAAGCATAGATGGAGGAATTCGACAAGAGAACGGATGCCCGTGTTGAAGAAATGTTGAAACAGTTCGGAGGCATTCTGGTAGGAAAAGATACAGATGCCATTCCAGATGACGGACAAGAGCCAAGATCAGTTGAAGAGTTCAAAATGCTCGAATCCGAAGGATATTTCAAAAACATGTCCATAGCCCAAGCCTGGGACGTGTACTGGGAGAAAGGTCTGAAGCAGTGCGAAGAAGCTGATAGGCAGCAGACTACAAGCAGTCACTCAGCTGGCAAGAAAAAGACTCCAGTACAATATACGCCCAGAGGAGGAGGAAGAAGTGGTGGAGGTAAAGGCTTTAAACCTAGACCTCTACCCAAAAATATTGAATATGTAGATCCAGGCAAGAAGGGAAGGATCTACTGGGCTGGATACGATGAAGTAGCCAATCTGGAAGTGGAGAGGAAAAATGTTGAATATGTCAAAAGAATCGAAGAAGAAAATAAGAGGCAAACTCAGCTGTGGCGAGGGAGACAAGAAAGAAAAAGGAAAGATGAAGCTGCAAAGAAGGCATATGAAAAGAAGAAAGCAGTTGAAGAAGAAAAGAAAAGAAAGAGAGCTGACGAGTGTTCTATCAACCTTGCCTTTGGTGAATCCATTGTCAATTAGAAACTAAGACAATGTATCATACCATGCTCTTGGTGGTTGTTTCAATCCATATAGTGCTTTCTTGAGCTTGTAGACTTTATCTCCAATAGTTTTCTGCTCAAAACCTGGAGGTTGTTCAACATAGACTTCTTCCTCTAGCAGTCCATTTAGAAAAACACTCTTCACATCTATTTGATATACTGTGAAGTTCTTGTGTGCAACATAAGCAAGAAACATCCTATTTGCTTCCAATCTGGCAACAAGAGCAAATGTTTCATCAAAATATATACCTTCTTCTTGGCAATACCCTTTGGCTACCAATCTTGCTTTATTTCTTACAACAAATCCTTCCTCATTCATCTTGTTCCTGAATACCCACTTAGTACCAATAACATTTTGGTGGGTTGGCCTTTGAACTAATTCTCATACTTTGTTTCTTTCAAACTGATTCAGCTCTTCTTGCATGACATGAATCCAATGTGTGTCTTTCAATGCTTGATACACATCTTTAGGCTCTATTTGGGAAATAAAATAAGTGAACATTGCTTCATGTTGTGCTCTGGATCTGGTTCTTATCCCATCTCTAATATCTCCAATGATTAACTCAGGTGGATGATCTCTCAACCATCTCACATCAGGTTGGAGTAAGTCTGTTGGATTCAGCGGTCTTGCAGCAAATTTGTCTTGAACAACTTCTTAATCTTCATTCAGCTGTAAACCTTCCAACTGTCTTTGAGATTCAGCTATCTCATCATCATCAGGGTTGAGTGCTCTCACTTCTGCTTCAACATAATGATTCTTCTGCATAGTTGGTTGATTATGCTTATCAGGTAACTCATCATTGTCTTCTCCATTCACATTAGGTTCATCAAAATCACATGGATAGACTCTTTTGTGACCATAGTCCTCTTGTTTAGCACGCTATAGGCTTTACTCTCAGCTGAGTATCCCAAAAAGATACCTTCATCACCTTTAGCATCAAAAGCTTTCAAATTGTCATTGTCATTATTGTGGATGAAGCATTTACATCCAAATATCTTGAAATATTCAACATTTGGCTTTCTCCCGGTCCAAATCTCATAGGGAGTCTTGGTCAATTTCCTGTTAGTCATGCATCTATTTTGAGTATAGCATGTTGTATTTATGGCTTCAGTAGGCAATCCAGCTTTAGCCAACGTTGTCCTTGCAGCTTCCTTGAGAGTTCTGTAATTTCTTTCAGCTACTCCATTATGTTGTGGAGTCCTTGCTACTGATAACTCATGAGCAATACCATTTTTCACACAATATTGATTTGTAATCCCATTGACAAACTCAGTTCCCCTGTCAAATCGTATCTTTATAATGGTTTGACTCTTCTCATTTTGAACTCTTCTCATCAGCTGAGGTATCTTCTGCAGTGTTTCCTTCTTTTTACACATGAAAATTGTCCATGTATAACTTGAATAGTCATCCAGCACCACTAAGGTGTATTTCTTTCCACTAATGTTGGATGGCTCAACTGGACCAAATAAATTCACATGCAACAGATGCAGTATCCTAGTTGAAGAAGGATTTGGCTTATCCTTGAATGATGATTTGATTTGCTTTCCTATCTGGCATGCATCACATATGCTTTCTTTCTTGTATATTGAGTCTGGCAATCCTTCCACAAGATGACTCCTTGCAAGCTTGTTGATTGTCTTGAAATTCGGGTGACTCAGCTTCTTATGCCACAATCAACTAGATTCGGCTGTACTTCTTGCTAGCAGACATGTTCTTGGTGTAGCAGTAGACCAATCAACCACATACATATTCTTTTGCCTTATTCCTTGCAGCACAATTTCATTTGATTTAGCATCTTTGATATGGCATATTCATGTTAAATCCTACATTGTAGCCTTTGTCACAGAGTTGGCTGATGTTTAACAGGTTGAAGTTGAGACCTTCAACATACGCAACATATGTGATCACTAGTCCATTCTTCTTGATGGATCATGTGCCTTTGATCTCCCCTGGAGCTTCATTACCTCCAAATATGACTTTTGCACCTCGGATCTCCTTGAATCTTGACATATTTCTTCTATTCCTTGTCATATGTCTAAAACAACCACTATCTACACCAGGTTCCTTTGCACTCAGATGTTCCTTAAACCTGCAATCAAGAAAATCAGTTTTTAGGTACCCATACTCGCTTAGGTCCAGGGGGGTTAGTGTTATAAGATGCTCCAACCAACCTATAGCCAGATGATCTAACTCTATGAGTTTGCCATCTATCAGTACCAAAATCATAGTGCACTATAGAAAATTGCTTAGGGGTTTTAGGATCATACAGTTGTCTCTTTTGTCTGTATGCATGTGTATTTGTTTTAGCAATTGCTTTCTTGGGATAGTTGTGAAATTTTTAAGTGTAGTGCTTGGGTGTATAAGTGTGTGATAATGGCTCTTTTGCCTTGGGAATGACCTTTGCTGAGATTGAGGTTTTTTCCATTTTGACTTGTATCCCATAGGTCTTTGCTGATATTTCACATTATTCCAATTAGCTTGGTTTGGATAGTTTCTACCATTCCTATCATATGTATTTCTTTGATGAAATTTATGTGGCTTTTGGTAGCTCTGTTTGGCTCTTACAGAGTATTTTCTGTTAGGAGTCTGCTAATGGACCTGTCTGAGTTTCTTCTCAGCTGTCCTTTCCGCATAC
This sequence comes from Rehmannia glutinosa, assembly GCA_016081115.2. Classification (NCBI taxonomy): domain Eukaryota; kingdom Viridiplantae; phylum Streptophyta; class Magnoliopsida; order Lamiales; family Orobanchaceae; genus Rehmannia; species Rehmannia glutinosa. The sequence goes on along the minus strand of JABTTQ020000045.1, from coordinate 314,976 downwards.
TCTACTGGCTTCTTTCCTTTTCCTTTGTAACCAAGGCCAGTATGATTATGATTATGCGTTGGTGTGAATGTGGGAGCAACATTTGGTGTTTTGGGTTTTTGGATTCCTTCATTGTTTGAAGATCCTTTTTTCCCAAATCACTCTTGGAGATTGACTATGCACAAAGAAATTGAATCTTATGCATGTCTTCTCTCCACATTCTTTTTGACTCATAATAAGTTCATCCAAGGATTTGGATGTTTTTGAAATTGAGGCAATCACATTTTTGAGATCGTTTTCTCTTTTCTCAGTAGCAGCTAACTCTGCTAAGATTTTGGCATTTTTAGCCTTCAGCTTAGTGTTCTCATCAGCTATGTGACTCAGAGTACTAAGCTCTTTTGTCAGCTGTGAGTTTTGGCTTTTAAGCTGGTTGTTTTCCTCATTTAAAAGTGTGTGAGAGATTTTAATGTGCTCAAAATCTTTCATCATTTGCCTAATGAATCATAAAGATCCGTGGGTGATGAAGTGTGTGTATCACAGTCACTATCACTTGAATCAGAATAAGATGAGTTAGAATGTAACTCATCTTCTTGGTCTTGTTCTTTAGCCATGAGGCAAATCAAATCCTCTTCCTCTGTATCACTTGAGTAGTCAGCTTCACTACTATCTGAGTTTGTTGCTTCTTTACACTTGGGTCCGCTCACGGCCTCAAAGACCAACATGGCTTTCTTCTTTTCTTGTCTTCTCTCTCTGAAGACACTTCTTTCTTCCTCATTTCTGTATATGTTGACTGGTGGATAGGAATAGTCAATAGCAAAATGTCCTGGTTGTCTGCAATTCTAACACAGGTTTTCAGCTCTTTGATCAGCTCTGTCGGTCCCCTGATTATCAGCTCTTTGATGTTCAACTCTCTTGGGTGGCTTGTCCTCCCTAGGTTTGGAAGGTGATGAATGTCTTCTGGAGGTTTCACCCTTGTTTCTTTTATAGTTCTTGTTAATGAACTTGTTGAATCTTTTTACCATGAGGGCAATTTCCTCCTGGCCAATGGTCTCATTTGGCTCAGCTTTCTTCCCATCACTCGCCAATAGTGCAGCTGTCTTGGGTACAACTGTTTCCTCTTGCTCTTTCCTTATCATCTCAAATTCATATGCTTTGAGGTCTGAGAATAGCTCATGATTAGATGTTCTTGAGAGGTCCATCGAATGTCTCAGGGCCATGACCTTCATTTCCTATTCAGATGGGAGAGATCTTAATATCTTCATGCACATATCCTTCTGAGTGTACTCTTTTCAAAAAGCTGAAAGCTCATTTGTATTTGTGTGAATCTGCATCCAGCTGACCCAGAGTCTCACCTGCAAGTATTTTAAAATTTTCAAATTTTTGAACAACAACATTAATTTATTTTCCTTAGCCTTTCTTTAAGATCCTTCACAAATCGGGGTTAGGTTATCCTGATTTATTTGGTGGTTTGCAAGACTTGACTTTGCTGAACATCGCCTTGTCCAATGTCTTGTAGAGTATATCCTTGGCCACATTGTCCAGGTTATATCTCTTTCTATCTTCATTAGTCCATTCAGTGTGTGGTTTTTCAACCATGGCTGGTCTACCTTCAGCAGCAGATTCCTCTCCTTCAGTTGCAGCTGCTCTTCGTACAAACGTATTCACTTTTAGTATTTGCAATCACAAATCCTCTATCACAAGCCACATTTCATCGTGTAAAGAGGGTAAAGGAGCTTGCATGCGAATTTTTCAGTCATCAAACTCTTCCACAGTGAACATTGGAATACGAGTTAGATTTGCTTTCACGATAATAACTTTGCTTTAAAAATAAAAGAGTTTGAAAAGCACAAGTGTTCAAACTTTTGAAAAAAATTGAGATCTAGTTCAGTAACCAGTGTAGAAGGCTCAATGAACCAACCGATCTGATACTACTTTTAGGTCTGAAGGGGTGTGGTGTAAGGTTTAGAAAGGGGAGTTGAGGAAACGTTACCAAATTTTAACTTTTAGTATTTTTAAGAATTTCAACATAGTTGACTCAAATCAACTGTGTCCTTGGGGAACAACTAGGTTGTCAATATTCAGCTAAGTTACCCACTCAACAGACTCGATAGAGCTGTTGATAGTATAACTTGGCTACTTAATCTAACACTTAACTTCAGTTGATTTGGTTTTTAACATCAGAAGAATTAACACCCTTTTGATTGATTAAAGCTTGTCTTTAACACTTGTTTTATCACTTGTTATTTATCAGTTGGATTAGAAAATTAATGAACAGCAAATATAAAAATATATGCAAGAGAGTAAGTGCTGGAAGTAAGATGACACAAGTGATTTTCATAGTAGTTCGAGGATGGCGTAATTCCTCTATTCCACTATTCTCCAACTGCTGGAGGAATCCACTAAGTGACAGATTAAGTTACAAAGTAGTTCTTAGTCTAGAGACATGATCACACAGATGGCTTCTCCTACGACTCAACTTCTTCACAAGACAATTGTCTTGCTACTTCAGCTCACTTTCAAGTACTTGGATTTATTCACACAGCCCTCTAACAAACTTGAATCTCCTGGTTCGAGCTTGAACCTTTCTACAACTCCTTCAACTTGGAGAGTAAACCCCTTTTTGTTCTTCAAATGTTTCCTCTTCAACTGGTTGAAGTTATCTTTCCTTCACAACGTGTGTCGGATTGAATTTCTTCGAGTTTTAGGATTGAGGAATTCTATGATAAGCTTTGAGAATGTTGCAGGTTATGCTTGCTTGAATATTGCTTGTAAGATCGATTTTTCTGGTATGCAAGGTAACTTTTTCTCAAATACATCCTCGGCCTTTTATAGTGCTCATTTGAAAATTTGCCCCTTGAATAGATAGGCTAATTTCAAATGACACTTCTTGTTCACTGGCTTGTCTTTTCTTGGTCTGCTGCACTTGTGATGTTGACCCTTCCTCGTATTAAATGGTTTCACAGCTTTACACGGTCTGACACAGGCTTCAGGGTTTCCTATTGGCTTATTCCTTTTGCATGTTTCTGGGCCAAACACTTCAAGACCTGGCAGCTTGGATATATTACTATATCGAGTAATATTCTTCATTTCCTTCCAACGAAACAATGTCAGTCGTCTTAACTTGACTGCTGCCTTTACCCCTTATGACTTGAGTCTACTCCAATCATAAGATTGACTCAACTATCACTGCAACTGATAGACTTGGCTCCTTTCATTGACTTGACTGACACTTCCTCAAACTTCACACACCTATTCCTCAGTTGGCTATCCTTCAGTCGAGTCCTTGTCTTCCTTCATGGCCATACTCAACTGACACACAACAGAGTCTTCACTCTAGTCTGCAGTTGACTTCTTGCATTCTTGACTTAGCTGAGTTCACTCAGCTCTTTCAGTCCTATCTATTATAATACAGAATTATAAGGAAAATAGGGTGCCAACTTCCTAGTTTAAGTTTTACATAGTATCATCAAAATTAAACAAATAAATATCCTAAAACTCCAAGAACGAGAGAACAGAAAAATACCCAACAATCTTATATTAATGCAGAACGCGGGATAATAAAAATACATAGGAGAAACACATTGTTAGGACATTTATTTGTTTGATTTTGATGATACCATGTAAAACTTAGACCTTGAAGTTGGCACCCCATTTTCCTTGTAATTTTGTGTTGTAATAGATATGACTGAAAGGGCTGAGTGAATTCAGCTAAGTCAATAATGCAAGAAGTCAACTGCAGACTAGAGTGAAGACTTTGATATGTGTCAGTTGAGTATGGCCAAGAAGGAAGACAAGGACTCGACTGAAGGAGACCCAGCTGAAGAATAGAGACCCAGCTGAATAATAGCTTTGTGAAGTACGAGAAAGTGTCAATCAAGTCAATGAACGGAGCCAAGTCTAACAGTTGAAGTGACAGTTGAATCATTCTCATGATTGGAGCAGACTTAAGTCAAAAGGGTAAAGACAATAGTCAAGTCAAGACAACTGACATTGATCTGTTGGAAGGAAGTCAAGAATATTACTCAATATAGTAATATGTCCAAGCTGCTAGGTCTTAAAGTGTTTGGCCCAGAAACATGCAAAAGAAATAAGACAATAGAAAACATCAACCATGTGTCGACCAGAAGTCAAGAGCCATTTAATACGAGGAAGGGTCAAAGTCACAAGTGTTGCAGACCAAGAAAAGATAAGCCAACGAACAAGAAGTGTCATTTGAAAATAGCTTATCTCTTCAACGGGAAAATTTTCAAATGAGCACTATAAAAGGTGGAGGAAGCATTTGAGAAAAGGTTACCTGAATATAGCACGAACAAATCAAACTATTATCAAGCAAGTATAACCTGCAATATTCTCAAGCTTATCAAGAAAATTCTTCAAGCCTAAAACTCGAAGGAACTCGATCCAACACACGTTGTGAAGGAAAGATTACTCCAACAAGTTGAAGAGAAAACGTTTAAAGAACGAACAAGGGGTCTACTCTCCAAGTTGAAGGAGTTGTAGAAAGGTTCAAGGTCGAAACAGGAGATTAAAGTTTGTTGGAAGGCTGTGTGATCAAATCCAAAGACTTGAAGGGAATTGAAGTAGCAAGGTAGATGTCTTGTGAAGAAGCTAAGTCGCAAGAGAAGCCAGTTGTGTGATCAAGGTTGTCTCTGGACTAAGAACTACTTTGTAACTTGTTCAGTTACCTAGTGGATTCCTCTAGGAGTTGGAGAAGAGTGGAGTAGAGGAATTACACCATCCTCGAACCACTATAAAATTACTTGTGTGATTTACTTTCAGCATCTACATTCTTTCTTATATGTTTCATATCTGATGTTAAGTTATTTTGCTATCCATCTGATAAATAACAAGTGCTAAACAATTGTTAAAAACGAGCTTTAATCAAACAAAGGGTGTTAAGTCTTCCGCTGTTAAAACCCAAATCAACTAAAGTTAAGTGTTAGCTTAAGCAACCAGTTATACTATCAACAAATCTATCGAGTCCGGGCTGAGTGGGTAACTTAGTCAATATAGCCAACCTAGTTGTCCCCTAAGGACACAACTAATTTGAGTTAACTCTGTTGAAATTCTTAAAAAGACTAAAAGTTAAAATTTGGTAAGGTTTATTCAACCCCCCTTTCTAAGCCTTATCAGAGTGGTTGGTTCATTGAGCCTTCTGCAGTGGTTACTGAACTAGATCTCATTTTGTTTCGAATTAACACTTGTGCTTTTCAAACTCTATCATTTTTAAAGCAAGGTTATTATCATGGAAGCAAATCTAACTCGTATTCTAATGTTCACTGTGGAAGAGTTTGATGACTGGAAAATTCATATACAGGCTCATCTATCCGCTTTACACGATGAAATATGGCTTGTGACAGAGGATGGGCCATTGCAAATACTCAAAGTCAATACAGCTGTACGAAGAGCAGCTGCAGCAGAAGGAGAGGAATCTGCTACTGAAGCTAGACCAGCCATGGTTGTAAAACCAAACACTGAATGGACCAATGAAGATAGAAAGAGATATAACCTGGACAATGCGGCCAAGGATGTACTCTACAAGACATTGGACCAGGCGATGTTCAACAAAGTCAAGTCATGCAAATCATCCAAAGAAATCTATGATAAGCTAACCCTGGTGTGTGAAGGATCAGAACAAATTAAGGAGAATAAATTAATTGTTGTTGTTCAAAAATTTGAAAATTTTAAAATGTTTGCAGGTGAGAGTCTGGATCAGCTGGATGCCAGATTTACAGAGATAACAAATGAGCTTTCGGCTCTTGGGAAAGAGTACACTCAGAAGGGTATATGCATGAAGATACTAAGTTCTCTCCTAGCTGAATGGGAAATGAAGGTCATGGCCCTGAGACATTCAATGGACCTCTCAAGAACATCTAATGATGAGCTATTCTCATACCTTAAAGCTTATGAGTTTGAGCTGAGAAGGAAAGAGCAAGAGAAAACATTTGTACCCAAGACAACTGCATTATTGGTCAGTGATGGGAAGAAAGCTAAGCGAAAGAAGACCATTGACCAGGAAGAAATTGCCTTTATGGAAAAGAGATTCAAAACGTTCTTTAACAAGAACTATAAAAGAAATAAGGGTGAAACCTCCAGAAAACCTTCAACACCTTCCAAAGCAAGGGAGGACAGACCGCCCAAGAGAGTTGAACATCAGAGAGCTAATACTCAGAGGACTGAGAGAGCTTATCATAGAGCTGAAAACTTGTGTTGGAATTGCATAAAACCAAGACACTTTGATATTGACTGTTCCTATCCACCAATCAAAAAATACAAAAATGAGGAAGAATGAAGAGTCTTCAGGGAAATAAGACAAGAGAAGAAGAAAGCTATGTTGGCTGTTGAGACTGCTGAGCCAGCCAAGTGCAAAGAAGCAGCAGACTCAGATAGTAGTGAAGCTGACTACTCAAGTGATACAGAGAAAGAGACTTTGATTTGCCTCATGGCCAAAGAGCAAGATTAACAAGATCAATAAGATGAGGTACATTCTAACTCATTTCATTCTGATTCAAGTGATAGTGATTGTGATACACACACTTCATCACCCATAGATCTTTATGATTCATTAGGAAAAATAATGAAATAGGAGAACTCAGAGGAGACATTAAAACCTCACACACACTTTTGAATGAGGAGAACAACCTGCTTAAAAGCCAAAACTCACATCTGACAAAAGAGCTGAGTACTCTGAGTCACATAGCTGATGAGAATACTAAGCTGAAGGCTGAAAATGCCAAGATCTTAGCAGAGTTAGATGCTACTGAGAAAAGAGAAAAAGATCTTAAAAATGTGATTCCTTATTTACAAAAGCATCCATATCATTGGATGAACTTATTTATGAGCCAAAAAGAGTGTGGAGACAAGGCAGGCATATGATTCAATTCCTTTGTGCATAGCCAAACTCCAAGAGTGATTTTGGTAAAAGGATCTTCAAGCGGTGAAGGATCCAAAAACCCAAAACACCACATGTTGCACCCACATCCACACCTAAACACAATCACAATCATAATGGCCTTGGTTGTAAAGGAAAAGGAAAGAAGCCAGTAGAGTATGCTGAAAGGACAGCTGAGAAGAAATTCAGACAGGTCCATCAGCAGACTCCTAACAGAAAATACTCTGTACGAGCCAAACAGAGCTACCAAAAGCCCCAAAATTTCATCAAAGAAATACATATGATGGAAATGGTAGAAATTATCCAAATCAAGTTGATTGGAATAACAATGTGAAATATCAGCAATGACCTATGGGATACAAACCAAAATGGCAAAGCCCTCAACCTCATGAAAGATCATTCCCAAGGCAAAAGAGTTATTATCAGCACACTCATGCACCCAAGAATTACACTCAGAAACTTCCCAATTACCCCAAGAAAGCAGTTGCTAAAACAAACACACAGGCATACAGACAAAAGAGAGAGTTGTATGATACTAAAATCCCCAAGCAATTTGCTAATGTGCATTATAATTATGGTACTGATAGATGGCAACCTCTTAGAGTTAGATCATCTGGCTATCGGTTGGTTGGAGCATCTTATAGCACTAACCCCCCAGGACCTAGGCAAGTATGGGTACCTAAAAACTGATTTTCTTGATTGCAGGTTCAAGGAACAGTTGAGTGCCAAGGAACCTGGTACATGGATAGTGGTTGTTCTAGACATATGACAGGAAATAAAATAAATCTGTCAAGATTCAAGGATATCAAAGGTGCTAAAGTCATATTTGGAGGAAATGAAGCTCCAGGGGAGATCAAAGGCACAGGATCCATCAAGAAGAATGGACTGGAGATCACAGATTTTGCTTATGTTGAAGGCCTCAACTTCAACCTGTTCAAGAAGGGGATATGCCAGATCAAAGATGATGAATCTAATTAAATTGTGCTACAAGTAACTAGACAAAAGAATATGTATGTAGTAAATTGGTCTACTACTACACCAAGCACATGTCTACTAGCAAGGAGTACAGCTTAATCCAGTTGGTTGTGGCATTAGAAGCTGAGTCACCTGAATTTCAAGACGATCAACAAGCTTGCAGGGAGTCATCTTGTGGAAGGATTGTCAGGATCAGTGTACAAGAAAGAAAGCATATATGATGCATGCAAGATGGGAAAGCAAATCAAATCATCATTCAAGGATAAGCCAAGTCCTTCTTCAACCAGGATATTGCGTCTGTTGCATATGGATTTATTTGGTCTTATTGAGCCATCTAGCATCAGTGCAAAGAAATACACCTTAGTGGTGGTGGATGACTATTCAAGATATACATGGACAACTTTCATGTGTAAAAAGAAGGAAACACTGTAGAAGTTACCTCGGCTGATGAGAAGAGTTCAAAATAAGAAGAGTTGCCATTATAAAGATAAGATCTGACAGGGGAACTGAGTTTGTCAATGGGATTATAACTCAGTATTGTGTTGAAAATGGTATTGCTCATGAGTTATCAGCAACAAGGACTCCACAACATAATGGAGTAGCTGAAAGAAGGAACAAAACTCTCAAGGAAGCTGCAAGCACAATGTTAGTTGAAGCTGGATTGCCTAAGAGATTTTGGGCTGAAGCCATAAACACAACATGCTATACTCAAAATAGATGTATGATTAACAGGAAATTGATCAAGAGTCCCTATGAGATCTAGACAGGGAGAAAGTCAAATGTTGGATATTTCAAGATATTTGGATGTAAATGCTTCATCTACAACACTGGCAAGGACAATCTGAAGACTTTTGATGCTAAAGTTGATGAAAGTATTTTTTTGGGATACTCAGCTGAGAGTAAAGCCTATAGAGTGTTAAACAAGAGGACTATGGTCACAGAAGAGTCTATCCATGTGGTGTTTGATGAGCCTAATGTGAATGGAGAAGACATTGATGAGTTAGCTGATAAGCAGAATCAACCAACTATGCAGAAGAGTCCTTATGTTGAAGCAGAAGTGAGACCACTCAACCCTGATGATGATGAGATAGTTGAATCTCAAACACAGCTGGAAGGTCAGCTGAATGATGATGAAGAAGTTGTTCAAAACAACTTAGCTGCAAGACGGATGAATCCAGCAGACTTACTGCAACCTGATGTGAGATGGCTGAGAGACCATCCACCTGAGTTAATCATTGGATATGATAGAGATGGCATAAGAACCAGATCCAGAGCACAGCATGAAGCAATGTTCACTTGTTTTTTTCCCAAATAGAGCCTAAAGATGTGTCTCAAGCATTGGAAAAAACACATTGGATTCAGGCCATGCAATAAGAGCTTAATCAGTTTGAAAGAAACAAAGTATGGGAATTAGTTCAAAGGCCAACCCACCAAAATGTTATTAGTACTAAGTGGGTATTCAGAAACAAGATGAATGAGGAAGGATATGTTGTTAGAAACAAAGCAAGATTGGTAGCCAAAGGGTATTGCCAAGAAGAATGTATAGATTTTGATGAAACCTTTGCTCATGTTGCCAGATTAGAAGCAATAAAGATGTTTCTTGCTTATGCTGCACATGAGAACTTTACTGTATATCAAATGGGTGTGAACAGTGCATTTCTAAATGGACTGTTAGAGAAAGAAGTCTATGTTGAACAACCTCGAGGTTTTGAGCAGAAAACTATTTGAGATAAAGTTTGCAAGCTCAAGAAAGCATTGTATGGATTGAAACAAGCACCAAGAGCATGGTATGATACAATGTCTCAGTTTCTAATTGACAATGGATTCACCAAAGGGTAGGTTGACAGAACACTCTTCAGGATTCAATATGGAGATAGTATACTGCTTGTTCAAATATATGTGGATGATATCATTTTTGGATCCAAAAACAATAAGTTGTGTGACAAGTTCTCAAATCACAGGCAAGGCAAAGTTGAGAAGAGCATGATGGGAGAGCTAACTTTCTTCTTAGGACTTCAAGTCAAACAATTGAAGGATGGAACCTTCATAAGACAAACCAAATATACCAGAGATTTAATGAAGAAATTTGGTATGGAAGAGAAGTCATTAGTGAAGATTCCCATGAATACATTAGTCAAGATGGACATGGGTACAGATGGCAAAGCTGTTGATCAAACTAGGTATAGAGCCCTCATTGGATCATTGTTCTATCTAACAACAAGCAGGCCAGACATCACCTTTGCAGTAGGTATATGTGCTAGATTTCAATATGCACCAAAAGAGAGTCACATGACTGCATCTAAGAGAATTCTAAGGTATTTGAAGGGATGCCAAGAAGTTGGCTTATGGTATCCAAAGGAAGGAGGATTCAAGCTGGTAGGATACTCAGACTCAGACTATGTTGAATGTAGAGTTGACAGGAAGAGTGCATCATGTACATGTCAAATGCTTGGAAATAGATTAGTTTCTTGGTTCAACAAGAAAAAAAATTCAATAGTTACATCCACAACTAAAACAGAGTACATAGCTGCAGGCAACTATTGTGCCCAAGTCTTATGCATGACACAGCAGCAGAGAGACTACGATATTGAAGAAAGGGAGATTCCAATTATGTGTGATAACCCTAGTGCTATTGTAATCACTTAGAATCCAGTACTGCATTCAAGAACAAAGCATATTGATGTTAGATATCATTTTATAAGAGATCATGTTGAAAAGAAAAACATCACTTTGGAATATATCTCAATTGATAAGTAGTTAGCTGACATATTCACAAAGCCATTATATGAATCAAGATTTGAAGAGCTCAAGAATGAGTTAGGGTTAATTGAGCTGAGTTAGGATACTCAGAAAACTCAATCAGGTAAGATGAAAGAAGAGAGAATGAAAAATAAGCAAGTTTCACATTTCAGCTAAGTGAAACAGCCTAGTCAGGAAGTCAGATGTATCGAGTTAGCTGACATCTGAGTGATCTTATGTGAAGAGAGAAGCAGAGTTAAGTCACTTTGGATAATAGTTAAATCATTTATGAGCTAAATGACAAAAACGCAGTCGTTTTATTCGATCGGGAATGTTTTTAAGGATGACGTCAGCGTAATTATAACTTTTGGTACAAAAGCTGCACAGTAAAATATATGATTGGATATAAATGTTGTTGCATTTAATGTGGGGAAATTAATGCGGTTTTGAAGGCTCAATCCTGACCGTTGATTTTGATTAAGTTATTCAATTTCCAAAAACCGTCCTTTCAAGTCTCATATAAACCAAAAATACATTTTCTCTCTCCTCAAAAAATACTCTCGTCTCAACAAGCAAAAAGAATTTCCCTCTGCAACTGTTCGAAACCCTACCTTCAAAGTTCAAGATTTTCGCATTTTTCACCGATTATTCTCTCTGAAGCCGCTACATGTGACTTTGTTAAGTTATCCAAGAAAATCCACTCGGGATCCACTGTGGACTTCATAGGAATGATCAAATAGGGCACTGATGAGGCCCTAGTGAAGAAGATTGCGGAGAAGCTCGAGAAGTCTGGTCTGAAGGACTTTCTGACAATGGAGTTCTGTCATACCTACTTGGAAGAGGTCACTATGTTTTACGTCAACGCTGAAGTACATGATGATGAGATTCGCTCATATGTTCATGGCAAGGCCATTAGATCACTGCTGCGGACCTTGCTGAGCACTGCAAGTTGCCTACTGATGGGCTGAAAGAACTTGCTGAGAGAGACGTTAACTTGGTTGTGGCTTGGAAGGAGATAGCCAAGCCCGAGTCATCTGCGAAGGCTGTTTACACAGCCAAGAAGGAACTGATTAAGGATGATTACCACAAACTTAAGGACAACGTGTCTAAGTGTGTGGACATGAACTTTGGAAGCTTCAACCAGCTATCTCAGACTAAAGTGGTGGTGATTGCTTCGATCATGCAAGACAAGAAAGTTAATTGGCCTGAGTTTGTTTTCAGCCGTATCCGCCAGAACGTGATCAACAAGTCCTTTAAGGATGATGGGACTTTTGGATGCTTGTTGGGTTATGGCCTTGTGTTTGGCCATTTAATAGAAGTGAAGGGGATTGCCCTGCGCCATGGAAAGTCGTTCCATGCAAATAAGAAGATGTTAAAGGCAAACCTCTCCAGAGCTCAGAGGAAGGCGCATGCCAGAAAAGCTGACACTAGTGAGGGTGAGTCAGCTGACCCCGCCAAAGACACAGCTGCAACCGCTCCAACTCTCTCTCCCAAGCCTATCTTTAAAAAGAGAGCCACGGCAGCTAAGCATGCACCTGCCCCTGTAGCCAAATCCCCTACAGGCAAGCCTCAAGAAGCTACCTCAGCAACCGATCTAGCAGCTCCTGCCCAAGCAACTGAGACCGAGAAGGATACTTCTATGTCTTCTCCAGTTGTGAAAAAGAAACGCACAGCTGCATCCCGTAAGCTAGCTGCTGCAAAAATAATAAAGATGGTGGAGCCTGAAGCCACCACTGAAATAACCAAAGAGGATGAGATTCCCCTCGTCCAAACTAAGAGGAGAAGAAGACTTTTTAACAAGTCTGAGCTTGAAAAGGTTGAGTCAGGCACTCAGCTGGAGAAGACTGAGGAGACTGCTGATGCTCAAGAAAAGCAGTCTCAAGAGAAAGATGGTGCAGCTGTTGCCACCATGGAAGCCCAGAAGACTGTTGATGTTGATCTGTAGAGTATCGAAGACCCAGCTGGTCGAGAGACAGTTGTGGAGAAAGAGACAACTGAGACAGCCAAGACTCTTGAAGAAAGAGACAGATGCTAACGTACCTGAGGACAAGCAAGCCCCACTTGCAACCATTCTAGAAGATGGAGACGATAATGATGACATGATTATGTACTCTCCAGTCTATTCAAACAGCAATTCGAACATCCTGAGTTCATTGAAGAAGAGGAGGAACTTCTAAGTTTCCTTGGAAATGTCACAGTTCATTATGCCCTCAATGAGGATTTTAGCTTGGATGCCCTCCGTACCATTAGGTAGGATGACAAAGAAAAGGCGTTGGAAAAGGCCAGAACTGCTGAAAAGTCCAAAATGTGCATGTTCACTAGAACCCATGAGCATGATGTGGAGTCAACTGACAATAGCGATCTCGAGGAGTTGGACCCAGTTGCAGCAATTGAGAAGGCCTAGTTCCAACAGGCCATCAAAGAATCACGAGCCATGCACGAGCAAATTCTTCAAGAAGGTCCAAGAGAGTCTTCCCAACCCTCTCCTAGATCTGATCCTTTGAGAGTTGCGCAACAGATTGCAACCAACAATCCTGCTATTACCTGAAGGTGTTGAGACACCTGCCCCAACGGCTGACTACTCAAAAGGACAAATAGTCGTGTCTCAAGAGCTGAGTAACCCCACGACCGTTCACTCAGCTGTTGCGCTAGGTAAGGGAGAATCTCTCTCCACCATAGCTAGGTCGGAAGACATTGTGGGAGACCAAACTTTGTAGTTAGGAGGCGAAGGTGAGCAATTTATGGATAAGCAGAGTGAAGTTAACAAAGCTCGAACGGTTAAGTCTGTCCAAGTTGAAACTTCCTCTATTCTGAAGGCTGATGACGTTGTTGATGCAGCTAAGGCAAAGGATGGGATGGAAGTCATGGGAGTTGAGACTCCTGGCCATGAAAGTGCAATGCTAGGAGTTAAGACTCCAAAAGATGCCACCGAAGACCCTAAGGTAGCTGAGTCTGCCAAAGGGATATCTGTCGAAGACCCCAAGATAGTTGAGTCTATCGAAGGGAATACTAAAGGCCCTACAGCGGTTGAGACTACTGGGGGTAAAGAAGGCCTAAAGGAGGTTGAGACTTCCTTATGTAAAGAACCTAAGCAAGAGAACATTCCTTAGATGGAGGGAGCTGGTGAAGAAGAAGAGATCAGCGCCTTCCATGATTTCTAGGAAAACATCGATACAATATTTCTGGAATCAGAAAATGAGGCCGAGTCCACACATATTGAAGATTCTACTCGGGACGAGGCTGAGGATGTTCACGACTCACAGAGTACTGCAAGTGACAAAACAGCTCCGATGAGATTCATTTTTGATGATGAGCCAACCCCTATGGCTACATCACACTCCGATGACGCAGATAAAATAGCTGAGGACAAGTGAACTCCAAAGGAAACTCTTACTGATGCCAACAAAGTTGTTACCACACCTGAGGCTCAGTCAGCTGAGCAGACCGACACAATTGCTCCAGTTGGAACCAAGTCAGCTGAGCAGGCTACCACAGCTACTTTAGCAGAGACTCAATCAACTCAACAGCACGCTCCCACAGCTGCGTTGACTGCCGATGATGCTGGATCAGTCGAGGCAAATAGATCTGATGCACAACGACGCGAGAAGGGAAAGGCTCCACAGCGTGGACCAACAGGAATCCCTCTCATTACAGACGACATTTTTACTAAGATTTTCCATTTTAACACCGAGTTGCCCCCTCTAGATTTTGAATCTGCTCGAGAAAAGGAAAAGTACACTGTGCAGGAAGAGTTAATCATTCCAGCTGATTCATTGTGCCAATAGGTTTTGGATTCGATGCCGTGTGGCCTGAGGAAGAGTCAGCTTCCACAACCGATTTCCAAAATGCGTTCAAAAACATATGTGCTTGAGAAGATGGAATGCCACCTTGCATCGTTAGACCTTTGATTGGACAATCGTGATGCAAACATCAGCGGAGATATTTGAGGTGTTATCCTACGGATCAGGGAATAGGCTGCATAGACTACAGCTATACACTTAGAGCAAGTCCGTTACTTCAAATCATTCTTTGCAGTGCTACTCGTATGGAGTGCGGACAATGCACAGTTTTAGCAGAGGCAGACAGAATTCATAGTGAGAATTGAAGATTCCCACAAGTCGGACATGGAGTTACTCAAGCTGCAACATAAGAGCAAAATTGCCAGACTGGAAGAGAACATGAACCGTGGTTTCGATCTCAGCCGAGTAAATGAAATTGATGGCAGCTGAGTCAAAGGTTGCGTGGTCCGAATTCCGAACAGCCTATGCCAGAGCTGATGAAAAGAAAAATTCAACAAACAACTGATTGGACTTTATTCCCAGTGGATTGTTTCCTGGCCTGACCCTTTTGTTTGGTGATGATGCCAAAAAGGGAGAATATGAGGCCTGAAAGGGACTAAAGGAGAAGAAAGGGAGTCTTCATAAGGTGGAGAAGAAAGGTGATACAACTAAGGGGGAAAGAAGTTCGGAACCCCCACCCCCTTGAAGTTTGCGTTCACTAAAACCCCCTAACAAGGAGAAATCACAGCTTCTATTCTCAACAAACTTCCGAAAGAGGTGTCCGTGGAACAGAAAGCTGAGATGGCAATGAAAGAATCAAGAAAAGTCATCGAAGCTAAATTTGAGAAGGTAGCTGAGAAGCAGTCTGCACGCATTGAAAATACAAGGAAGCAATAAGATGGTCCTCCAGCCGGAAAGGATCACCCTGCGATCAAGCCCACGGAAGACATTGACATGCCTGATGTTGGGTCTGAACCCAGATCCCTAGAATGGTTTCAAACTCTAGAGGCAGAAGGCTACTTCGAAGATTTGACTCTACCACAAGCCTGGGATTTGTACTGGGAGAAAGGACTTGATATATGCAAATCAGCTGATGGGCATCAGAGTTCCAGTAGTCACTCAGCTGGAAAATCAAAATCTCCAGTACAGTATACTCCCAGAGGAGGAATAGCTGAGTCAGGGAGAGAAAAGGGAAGATATGGTGGCAGTGGAAGAAGTATTCAACCGTGGCCAAGACCAAAAGACATTAAGTATGTTGATCGGAGAAGAAAGGACTTATATATGGGTTGGATATGATCATCTTGCTAACCTAGAAGTTCCACGCAAGAATGCAGAAGCAGTAAGAAGACAGAAAGCTGAAAATGAACGAACAACTCGTGAATGGGAGGAAAGGCAGCGTAGGGACGACCCTGCTGCTAGGTGAGCATATGAGAAGAAGAAGAATGAAGAAGAGAAAAGGAAGATGAGGAGAGCTGATGAAGACAGGAGGAGAGCTGATGACGAAGAGAAAAGAACGAAGCAGTCAAGTCAAAACACTGACATTGATCCGTTGAAAGGAAGTCAAGAATATTACTCGATATAGTAATATGTCCAAGCTGCCAGGTCTTAAAGTGTTTGGCCCAGAAACATGCAAAATGAATAAGCCAATGGGAAACACTAAAGCATGTGTCAGACCTTGTAAAGCTGTAGAGCCATTTAATACGAGGAAGGGTCAACATCACAAGTGTTGCAGACCAAGAAAAGACAAGCCAACGAACAAGAAGTGTCATTTGAAAATAAGCTTATCTCTTCAACGGACAAATTTTCAAATGAGCACTGTAAAAAACTGAGGAAGCATTTGACAAAAGGTTACCTAAATCTAACACGAACAAATCAAGCTATTATCAAGCAAGTATAACCTGCAATATTCTCAAGCTTATCCAGAAAATTCCTCAAGCCTAAAACTCGAAGGAACTGATCCAACATACACTGTAAAGGAAAGATTACTTCAACAAGTTGAAGAGAAAATGTTTAAAGAACGAACAAGGGGTCTACTCTCCAAGTTGAAGGAGTTGTAGAATGGTTCAAGGTCAAACCAGGAGATTCAAGTTTGTTGGAAGCTTCTGTGATCAAATCCAAGGACTTGAAGAGACCTGAAGTAGCAAGGCAAATGTCTTGTGAAGAAGCTGAGTCGCAGGAGAAGCCAGCTGTGTGATCAAGGTTGTCTCTAGACTAAGAACTACTTTGTAACTTGATCTGTTACCTAGTAGATTCCTCCAGGAGTTGGAAAAGAGTGGAGTAGAGGAATTACCCCATCCTCGAACAACTAAAATTACTCGTGTCATTTACTTTCAGCATTTACCTTCTTGCTTATATTTTTCATATCCGCTGTTAAGTTATTTTGCTATCCAACTGATAAATAACAAGTGTTAAAAAAGAGCTTTAATCAAATAACGGGTGTTAAGTCTTCTCATTGTTAAAAACCAAATCAAAAAAGTTAAGTGTTAGGCGTGTGACGCAAAAGTTATACTATCAACAACTCAGTCGAGTATGTTGAGTATTTAACTTAGCTGAAGATAGCCAACCTAGTTGTCCCCCCAATGACAGAACTAATTTGAGTCAACTCTGTTGAAATTCTTAAAAAGACTCAAAGTGGAAATTGGGTAAGGTTTAGTAAATCCTCCCCTCCCCCCTTCTAAACCTTACATCACACCCCTTGGGACCTACACGCATCAAGGCAACACAGATACCATTAAATCATGTGGCAGTTGACAGGTTATATTCATTGTATAGTGTGTTTAACTTACTCATCGATATTTGTTATTCATAGGTATTGTATTACTCTGCCAATATCTGCTTAATATAGAAAAAATTATCAGTTTCCGAAACTATTATATGTGGTTATAATAATTAATTTTATTTCGTGATTAACTTATCTTTTAGCAGTTAGTGTTATTAATTGTTGGAATATTGGACCATTTTTTATCAAAATCATCCAAAATCTATTAAAATCTATGTTGTCAAAAAATCATCATATAATGAAAACAAAACACATATTTTAGCCCAAAACAATTACGGAATACATAAAGACTGATAATATATAACATATCTAATATAAGCAAAAACTATGATAGATTTCAACATGAAAAATTAATGAATAAATAAACAAATGAAACTGAATTAATTTAAAATTTTTCATATTTTTTTATAAAAAAAGTCATAATTTAAAAAATCATGAGAATAACATATTTTGTCTATTTTGAAAAAAAAATCATACAATGAAAATAAAATACAGATTTCAACAGGAAAGATTACTAAATAATAAAAACTGAAATAGGCATTATCTTATTTTCAGTTTAAGTCCTCAATCTATAAATGTTCAGTATTCGATCTTCATTATCTAAATCCAAATTAATTTACCTGCAATATAAAGAACAACATTAGAATATAAAAGATTAACAAGAAAAAAAATTAGATCTAGAAACTGGAACTTATCATTTTTGGAATTTCTTCATATCTGAACCTTGAAACTTGCAGATCTGAGTTCATGGCGCAGTAACTCGAAAACAATCGTCACCATATGAATAGCCATTTCCATGTTTTCCATGGGTAAGGTATTTGCAGAAATCCGAGAAATATATCAGTAATAAACAAAAATATTTATCGAAAAAAATATTAAATATTTTGGTAAAAAAAATACAACAAAAGTATTTCGACTTATACAGTATAAAAATAATCTTTTTAATGGAATATATATCAATTTTATCTGTATACAAATGATATTATAATACTTTTAGAAGCTTGATCTGTAGCCAAATGAGATATATATCAATTTCAAAACTTTTCAAACAATTACCGTAAAACATTTTAAAACACTAAAAATATATATAAGCACAAAAATCTTATAAAAATTCAAAATCCGTTAATCTTTTTGGATCTGCATATAAAAACTGATAACCAGAAGAACTACGTTAGAAACCACGTGAAAATGAAAATACTTCATCCGATTTGCAGATCAAAATACTAAAACCCTAAATCGGACAAGAGTAAATGATATATATATATATATATATATCAGTTTCAACTTATTTACGAAGAAAATTTTCAAAAAGTTACCGTAAAAAATTTTTAAAACACCAAAAAGAAATATAAGCACGAAAACGTTATAAAAATTCTAGATCCATTAAACTTTTCGGATTTGCATACAAAAACTGATAACTAGAAGAACTACGTTAGAAAACACATGAAAATGAAAATTCTACTTCCGATTTACAGATGGAAAACTAAAACCCTAAATCGGACAAAACAAAGAGAAAAAAATAATTTACAGAGGTTTTTTACCCGAAAAATATATGTGCACGGCCAAATAATCATACGCTAAATCATCTAAAATAATCAAAAAATAATTTTTTTATAGCTTTTGTAAAAAAAAAAAAAGATGGTGAGTATGTCGTGCATACTACAAGTAGAGAAATGAAAGATTCAAAGAAAATGAAAATGTGAGAAATGCTGAGAAATTCGTGAATTTTGGTGATGAAATGATTTCTTTTTCCAGAGATATAATGTGCAAAAATGAGTGGGCGGAAATAACAAGGGTATTAGGGTTTCTCTGTTTTCATTTGGTTTTTTGTGTTTTTCTTTGTTAAATCTGTACCCTTCATTTTGTTGACGTGTCTCAATCTGTGGAGTTCAACATGAACACGTGTAAGTAGACACAGATTGTTAACGTGTCTCGATCTGGAATGTTCGCGCTTAACACGTGTAAGAAATCAACAAATGTTACTTTTTATTTTTTATTATTTTTTTGAATCCATTAAATGTGTTATTACGTTAAGTTCATTGGGCAGCATATTGGGTTTTTTAAAAAGAAAGTTAACTTATTTATTGGGGAAATTACATGGAATACGCTGATTTTGGTCCCCATACCATATAATACGCTCATATTATTTTTGTACCTCATTTTTTACTTTTGTACCTAAATTGTATTTACGCTCCTACATATTGTTTGATTATTTTTATTTTTTTTGTTTTTTTTCGTTCCTGCATTGTTTTACATGTTATATAAGTTGTTTTGATATTGTTTAAATTTGCTTCTTTGTTGTTTTTATGTTGTTTCTTTGTTGTTTCGATGTTTCAAAACAACTTTAACCTATTTTTTGTTGTTTTTTATTTATATATTATTTTGTACATTGTTTCTATTATTTTGGTGTTGTTCTATAATATTTTTAATATTATTCTAATAATATTTTTTGTTGTTTTCATATAGTGTTCAATGTATAAATACAATTTTCACCTATTTTTAAGCTCTTTTTACTCATGTGGTGTTTTAAATATTTTTTACGTTATTTTTGGTTTGTTTCCATATCCCTTTTAATGTTGTTCCAATGCTTCTTTGTCGTTTCCATGAAGTTTTTGATGTTTAATTACAATTTTTAACTTTTTTTTGCTCATATGGCGTTTCTATATTGTTTCTGGTTTGTTTCTATATTGTTTCTTGGTTGTTGAAACATGTTAGAAACAATGTTGAAACAAAGTGTAAAAATGTCCGATAATTTTTGCTGGAGCGTATTGTTGTGTAAAAAAGGACGGGAGCATAAATTTAGATAAAATTGTATCGAAAAGTGTAAAAGGCTGACATTGACTTAAAAAATGTGGGTATTTCTTTCAATTTCCCTTATTTATTGGGGTTGCTATGGACTAATGGGCCTTCGATTTTTTTTTTAAAAAAAAATTATAACTTAATTCTATATTGAATCTTTATTTTATTTGGATATATTAAACTGATTAAAATAAAATATATAATAACGTAACAGTTTTTATTGTTTAATAAAAATGGTACTATATGTAAAAAGGTAATGTAAAATAAGATTGTGTGTATAAATTTATTGTGAATTAGTTTTTTTTAGAAAAAAAAATGATTAGTTAATATAAGGTTTCTATGTATATATTTTTATTTAATTGGAATATTTAATATTATAAATGTGTTAAAGGTGTGATAGATATCCTAATAGAATTATGTAATCTTATATATAAGTAAAATATTACTTTATATTAGAAATATATATTTCATTATTAAACCTTTTAATTATTTTGCAGAAAACGAGAAGATATTTATGAATAGATCTTCAAAATTATCTATAGCAGTTGTTTCTCATATTTTTTCAGCAGGATTGTTTATCCTTTTTTCGAATTCTCCACTTAGTGACATTACAAATGGTATATTTATTTTATATTTATATATATATTATTGTATTTATTACTGTAAGAAAGTAAATAATTTATGTTATTCACTTTTTAAACAATGCTATTCTTTTTTTTATTCAGCAAATAGGAAAATATTTTCGAGCAAAAGTCCGAAAGTATCTACGAAAAACAATTCCACAAGTTCATCGAGCAGGAATGCTACTCCTTGTAAGTCCAAGCGGCTACGATAATATAGAGGGGGGGTGAATAGATTATCTCCATCTTTTCGATTTTACCCTCTTTTTCGAACAAAACAAGCCAAGATAATAATGAAGGTGCGGAATGTAAACAACACACGTCGATTTATAGAGGTTCAA
Organism: Rehmannia glutinosa; assembly: GCA_016081115.2. Lineage (NCBI taxonomy): Eukaryota > Viridiplantae > Streptophyta > Magnoliopsida > Lamiales > Orobanchaceae > Rehmannia > Rehmannia glutinosa. The sequence continues at coordinate 294,073 of JABTTQ020000045.1, read as the reverse complement.
CCCACCTAGGGCCTAATCCTCTACCACCCCAGTATATCCGGGATGGATTTCAAAAAGAAAAAAGATTTTATTAATTACCAAAATTAATACAACACCAACTTACAACAACACCTTGAAGAGCACCACACTCTTCTTCAACACCACCTTTGAGATTACCACAATCTCTTCTTGAAGATTACCACAATCTCCAACGGCACCTTGTGAAGATTACCACAATCTTTAACCTTGAAGAATACCGAATTCTTCAACACCTCGACAAGAAGATTACCACAATCTTCTCACACCTAACACCTAGATCACCCAAGTGTGTTCTTACCACAAGAACACTCACAAGGATATCTTGTGTTGAATGATGACCAAAAATCAAGATTACAACTCAATAATGAATAATACAATTTGAGTGCAAGTGTAATCAAGAAATGAAAGCCTAGACCTCAAGATGTGAAAGTGATACGCTAGGCAAATTACAACAAGAATAATAACTATGAAGAACAAATATTTGCTTGAAGTGTATCTTGTTGTGTTGTATCTCAATTGTTATCTTGGTTGCTCCAAAACTTCATCTATTTATAGGAGATGATTGATCAAGCATCACTACAAGAAATTAGAGTTTTACCTACACATACATGTGTGGGTAAAAATATGTCAATGTGTGGGTAAAACGTTTTACCCACACATTATTTACCCACACATTATGAAAATGACAACAAGTGTCACTATATTTCTGTAGAAAAATATTTTTAGTGACACAATTATTTATGTGTGATAAATCATTATCTTTTACCTACACATATATGTGTCAGTAAATATTTATATTATGTGTAGGTAATATGTATACCCAAGTGTCTAATGATGATGTGGATGGTGATGTGGATGTCACGGATGATGACATGGGTGATGACGTGTCATCCATTTGGCGCATGATCTGTCGTGACACGTAACGCTTTAGATAGCTGACACGTGAAAAAAATTGTGTGGGTAAATTAAGGTTTATGTGTGAGTAATAATATAAAATTAATATTATTATGTGTGGCTAAAAATAAAATATGTGTGGCGACGTTAATAATTATATGTGAATAATTTAGTTAAATATGGGTACTAATAATATTTTATTTATTTTCCATCATATCATTTCAAATATTATGTCCATATTTATAGATTTAGTAACCATAGAATTTGAAAGCATTTAATGAATATTTCAACTAATTGTCAAATGGGATGTTAATATTGAACTTACGATCATCCTAATAAATTTTCAAACACAATATGAAATATCTATTGAAAAAAGTCGCAACTAGAACTAGAAACCAAAGTAACACAAGCCACAAGAAAAAATAAAAATACTAGAAAATCAAATAATAACATCAAATTCACCAACATAATCAGCAGAATCATCAACAGAAATTGTGTCATGGTGTGATGGCTTCGAAGAGTGGTCTGACGGCACATGCGGTAATTGTGAAAGATGAATGACATTGTTTTCAATCAATGTTTCACACAAAATTTGGTAACCTCCTTCGAGCTCTTTAACACGAGACTTGTATTGATTCAATTCATCAAGTAGGTGGCTATATATTGGATGACCTAATTCCTCACCCGCGCATGTGGCCCTAGACTTACTTGGTGATCGTCCCCAACCAAATAAACGGATTGCCTCTCGTCCAAGAACCTTCTCTAGGATTTCTTTATCGGTCATTTGAGGGCTATCACTTTTTCAATTTCATCATTTTGTCCTATTAAAACACAAAAATTACATTAGAATAATAAAAATCAGATAGAAAGAGAACCACATTCGCTGCACAGAAAAAATCCTTACTGCACTTTCCACCAATTACATGTCCCAGATCAATAACCAATATTGTAATATATCATGATCACCACCAATGGGCAGGCCAAGTCCTTAAAGAGTTACACATATCAATATGGCTAATATATCATGATCACCACCATAAGATAGGTACAAAGAGGCCCACATGTAATGGATCTGCACCAAAGGGTTCAATGTCATGGGATTGCCAATAATTTCGGTGGGTGTTGTTCCTCATCAATTGTCACTTATATTACTGGGTTTTATGGAAAAATCTAAAATCACACAAGCTACTATTCACTGGTATACAGTAAGAATCTTTCACCTAAATTGACAAAATAAATTTATATATTCATGGTATATTTAATAATAAAACTAAATTGGACTACAAAGCAAACTCCAAAAGAGGAAATTGAGCTTCGTTATAGGATATACAATAACCTAAGAAAACAGTTGCTCAACCTGTGACAGGGAAAATACAAATTAACAAAATGTATTATATAAGCTAAAACCAGAACACAACTCTTAAAGCCAAATGTTACATTATAAAATGTAACAAGACCAGATATTTCAACTTTTAACTTGTTTACATAAACCAATATTTGTCCAATATTAATGACGCATATTTAACAAGAAGCAGAACAATAAGGAGAACAGGGGATGAACCATCATTTAAAATAGATTTTGAGAAGTTGCATTTATTCCTGAAGTTAAAGATGAGTTGGACACCAATAATATTGATAAGCTTGAAGAGTATGAGACCACAATCAAACTTCATCAAAATCTGGAAGCTGCCATTTATTTCCTGGTACTTAGAAAACAATATGCCTGCATTGTTGACATGTTCACACATTAATCCTTAGACTCTATTGGAACAAAGCAAAGAAGGAGGCGGAATGGAGAAAGGAAAGGGACAAGGGCGGTCTTGCTTGGCGCAAAGGCTGCTGGTTCGGGGGTAGAGTACAGTACTAAAGGTCCTCGGACTTCCAGGCGTTATTTTGACTATAAGGTAATCTTTTGAATCTAACCCTTGTATTTCTATAAATTACTTTTCTCAGCCTCTTTATTCTCATTTTATATCTGCAAGTGACTTGACAAAAGGCAATTGCATAAAGTGTATTTCGAATAGCTTAGAATTGTTTTCAAGTGACTAGTTATTTCAACAACAACTGAAAAACAAAATTCTAATGTATAATAGAAGAAGCCAATTCATATACATCGATTCACAAGCATATAATCACTTAATCAGTACCAATAACCAACCAAACAAGAATAACACAAAAATAAAGTAAAATCGGCAACAATAGAAGGGTTTTTAAGAATCAAGAAAAACAAAAAAACAAGAGCATACTGAATTACCAAAAGACAGCTTAACTGTAGAATTCAACATCAAAAACACATCAAAGATGAATTTCAGGCGATGAATTTCAATATATTTATTTATTATCCAGAAAAATAGATTAAAAAAGAAATTAATTACAGAAATCTAGAACTTGTTCTCCGATTACCCATCAACTACGAAAATCAAATCAAAAGATATTGGAGAGAAATAGGACTACTGAAGCGCACAACGTCTCACCGATTTTTTTCTCTTCAGGGAGCGCCTCAGAATTCCTTTGGGTTTTGGAGTTGGGGTTCCTTCAAGAAGCGTGTCAAGAGGGTTTTGGAGTTGTGGGGAAAAACTGTAAACAAAGAATATAGGATCGTGTTAAAACCAGAATAACAATTGGAGCTGCTTAAACGGTGACGTTTAAAGACTTGATGTGGCATGTTTTGCCACATCATCTTTTCAAAAAAGAAAAAAGAATATATATTTTAATTTATAGCTACTCATTTTTTTCATTTGTGAATATGTGTAAGTAATTGTATACAATATAGCCACACATTGATAATATTTTTAATTATGTATGGGTAATTTTAGATAATAAGATATACACGTCACCACTGCAAAAAAAAGAAAACATCCTGCCAAACTCTAAAACAGGAGGGATTTTTTCCCTCTATATTTTAATGTTACTAATTGTTTTCAGTGACACATTATAAATGTCAACAAGTAAATTAGATTGGCTTGTTTCATTACCCACACATATCCAAATTATGTGTGGCTGGGTACCCACACATAAATATGTGTGGGTATTTATGTGTAGGTAAAACTCCAAGTTCTTGTAGTGCATAGGCTCCTCTTGGGGATTGAAAATCTACAGAAAAATACAATTAAAATCAAGAATATAGTTTAAAATCAATCTCACATTTTAAGGAAAGTTTGTCTGTTTGTCAAGCAAACGGTCGATTTTCTTTTGTCAAAAAGATAGAGGCGGCGGCCGTCGCCAAATAGACATTTGAAGAAAACATAGCAAAATAATACAGGCGGCCGACGGCCGACATAGGCCTGGACCGGTCGACGCCCACTCCCGACGGCGACATAGGCCTGGACCGGCCGACGCCCACCCTAACCGCCCCTTCCTATTTTATCAAAGAATTGAAGTTCTCGCTTTCAACTCGTTGTTCCCAGTACCGGTCGGCCAGGTCGACCGGTCCATTTTCCTTTCGTCTCATTTTTCTCGTTTCAAAAATCATCTTCGGTAGGGGTTGCCCTCTCACGGCGACCGGTTGACCTCGAGGCAAATGTTGTCCAATTTTTGTCGAAAATAAAACTCAAGAAATACTCCGAAAATTTAGTAAAAGCATTTTAAACCAATCGGGAGTATTTAGACAACATTTAGGAACCTTGTTTTGAAGTAAAAACTTATAAACATAAAATCATTAAAAGTGTTGTCCAATTTTATCAAAAATAAAACTTGAAGAAATACTCCGGAGAAATATTAAAACCATTTTAAATCATTAGGAGTATTTGGACAACAATTCAAAACATTGTTTTGGTGTAAAAATAAAATCATCAAAATTAAGATAAAAACATGTATCAAACAATCTCCCCCTTTTTGATGATTACAAACCAAAACAATTTTTAGAATAATTAGGAGGACAATTTTAAAAACGATTTTCCGGTAAAAACATCTAACCGTTTAGAAGCAACCAAAATTTCCAAAATACATAGGCAACCAAGTAAGGGAGTAAATATATTCAACAATAAGTACAAGCTCCCCCTATCAACAAGCACATCAAGAATAATGTAAAAGCAATTAACCATAAGCTAAAAGCTTAGCTTTTACATTTTGTTCAAGAGCTTATAAGCTCCCCCTGTCAATAAAACATCATTAGACAAGTATATAAGTCCATCAAGCAACAATTGGACTAAATATAATTCACAACTTATGGCTTTTAAGATGCCATAGCTTATAGCTTTTATAACAAGCTTTTATTAGCTTCTTTGAGCTAACGAGCCAATATCTTGTTTCTCCCCCTTTGGAATCATCAAGAATAATGTAAAAGCAATTAACCATAAGCTAAAAGCTTAGCTTTTACATTTTGTTCAAGAGCTTATAAGCTCCTCCTGTCAATAAAATATCATTAGACAAGTATATAAGTCCATCAAGCAACAATTGGACTAAATATAATTCACAACTTATGGCTTTTAAGATGCCATAGCTTATAGCTTTTATAACAAGCTTTTATTAGCTTCTTTGAGCTAACGAGCCAATATCCTGTTTCTCCCCCTTGGAATCATCAAAAAGAATGTTAGGATAATAAAAACATCATATAAATTTATCAAAGTGCGCCAACAATACGATTTATCATCCTTTGAAAAAGTTAAGCTTGGAATCCAAAAACAATAGGAGAAATGTATCATAAGAAATCCATAAGCTCATTTGTTAGCCAAAAACATGATCTCAATAAGAATTTAAGACATTTGAAAACAAGAGAATCATGTAGGTGATGAGTCTTTCATTGAAACATTTTATCGAACACTTGACGGGCGTCAAAATTTGAAGAAGATGTATATAGACCTTGTAAAAGAAATTAAGCCAAGTTTTTCATATCATCACCAAAAGCAATTTTTCAACATATGTCCAACAAATAAAAGGCTCAACAAAGTAAATTCTCAAGGGTTCGACCCAATTGAGATAATTTTAGCCAAAAAAAGATCAAGGCATTACTAATGTCATCAAGCAAAAATTAAAGAGCCATCAAGTAATACATGTCAAGCATCAAACAATGCATATAAGACATTACAAATGTCCCAAATTATCCATAAAAATGATCAAGACATCAAAAAATAAGAGAAGCACTTTTACCATCAAGTACTTCATACCAACTATACAATGCCAAACTAGAGTATTTTTACCATCAAATACTCCATCAATATCATGATCATCCATAAGTCATGTTCAACTTGCTATTTTAAACCTTTCAAGAAAACAAGCAAATCTCATTAGTGCAATAGAGTTTTACAAGATAGTTCATAGAAATACAAAACAACATGGACAAGAAAGAAAATGCTAATATAATAAAGATAAACACGGGGTGGGGACATTAATCCTCATCCGAAGAGAAGCAAGTTCCGGGGATAAGCTCTTTGATAAATTTCTTCAATTTTCCCATAGACTTTTTCAATCTAGAATTTTCTTCCTTCACAACCTGGAGCTCTTTTCTAAGAGAGACTACATCTCTAAATGTATCTCTTTCCACTTTGTCCATTCTCTCTTTGAAACTTAAATCTTCAACATCCGGCTCGTTTTCATCTTCTTCCTCATTTCCTTCATTGAAGTGTTCTTCCTTATTTTTTTCCTCCCCAATTTCTTGTTCATTCCCCACATTCTCTTCTTCTTCATCTTCTTGTTCCTCAATATTCCCTCTACCAATATTTTCAACCTCATTGTCATTAAAGAAATCATCTCGAAGTTGTTGTGGATTTTGAGCACGTCCCCTAGCGGCTTTGGTGGGAACTCGTGGTAAATGTTGTCGCATTCTCACCATTTGTAGAATGTTGGCATTATCATAGTCATTGTGCCGAATTTCGGTATTCATCTCACTTTCCGGATAGCCCGAAAGGTATAGTAGTCGACAAATCAAATTTCCCAACGTATATTTTTTCTTAGTAAGCCTTCTTGATTCCGACAAACAATATACAAAAATAGCCCCATAATTTACTCTTTCTCCTCAGATAATCTTATAGGTAAGAAAGAGTTCAAGATTACAACTCAATAAATAAAGTATACAAACTTTGAGTGCAAGTGTAATGAAGAATAAAAAGCCTAGACCTCAAGATTGTGCAAGTGAAAGACTTAGGCTATTACAACAAGAATATTGAAAATGAAGACTTAGAGAAATTTGCTAATTTTCTTATTGTATTGTTTGCTTGTGTTGTTGTGTTTTGTTTGCTTCAAACCTCCTCTATTTATAGGAGAGTCTTCAAGATTGGATCTCCAACATAAGCTCCTCCATCTTCACTTTTGTCTACAAAAAGAAGATCACAAGATGTAGAAATATAGTACAAAATTGTTAAAGTAAATCTTGCTGATAATGGTTGTCCAACGGTTTGAATTTTGCTGGAGGTCGACCGGTCGACCGCCCGGTCGACCGCTGCCTAGAAGATGGCCTGTTTACAGAACTTCTCCTGTATTGAAAAATAAGGAGGGCAACCGGTCCAACAGGGGATCGACCGGTCGGACCCCCCATCGACCGGTCCCCCTGTGTAAAATAGTGCGATCTATTTTCAAATTTCTATCTCTACGTGACCGGTCGACCTATGTTTTTTACAGCAAAATTCAAACCGTTGGACAGCCATTATCAGCAAGATTTACTTTAACAATTTTGTACTATATTTTTACATCTTGTGATCTTCTTTTTGTAGACAAAAGTGAAGATGGAGGAGCTTATGTTGGAGATCCAATATTGAAGACTCTCCTATAAATAGAGGAGGTTTGAAGCAAACAAAACACAACAACACAAGCAAACAATACAACAAGAAAATCAGCAAATTTCTCTAAGTCTTCATTTTCAATATTCTTGTTGTAATAGCCTAAGTCTTTCACTTGCACAATCTTGAGGTCTAGGCTTTTTATTCTTCATTACACTTGCACTCAAAGTTTGTATACTTTATTTATTGAGTTGTAATCTTGAATTTGTCTATCATCCAAAACAAGATATCCTTGTTAGTGTTCTTGTGGTAAGGACACACTTGGGTGATCTTAGGTGTTGAAGAGTGTGGTACTCTTCATAGGTGAAGGAAGATTGTGGTAATCTCCTTAAAGGTGTTGTAAGAAGATTGTGGTAATCTTCAAAGGTGGTGGTGTAATAGTTTTGGTAACTATTAATAAAATTGTTTTTTCTTTTTGAAATCCACTTCGGATATATCGGGGTAGTAGTAGATTAGGCCCTAGGTGGGTTGAACTACTCTAAATCATTGTGTGTTATTTATTTTCCCGCATTTACATTTTTGTTATCATCTCACATTAAAAATAGGGCATAGTTCAAAAAATCGGCATAATCTATTCACCCCCCTCATGATTATCGTAGCCACTTGGACTAACAACTGTATCCTGGAGGTGGCTTCAAAAACATTTTTATTGTTAGCATAAGAAAAGTTTTCATGGTTTCGCAACCCCGGATGATAGTAGTTGGGTGTCTGATTATTTCTATAATTATTGTTAAAGTTCCTCTATTGGCCCACAAAGTTTGCTTCTTCTTCAACAACAATAGGATCTCTTGGAGTCACTTGCTGCATCGCATCCAGTTTCATATTCAGCACGGATACCTGTTCTTTGAGCATGGCGACCTTCTCATCCTGAACTTCTGCCACTCGTCAGACAGTAGACCTCTCGGATGGCCATGGGTAATCGTTATTCGCTATCTCCTCTAACAAGGCTAGTGCCTCCCCAGGATATTTCCCTAGTAGTGCACCCCCAGATGCAGCATCTATAATTGTTTCTGTGTTGCCACTCAAACCATTATAGAAATATTGGACCTGTTGGTAGTCGGGATATCCATGTTGAGGGCACTTCCTTAGCAATTCCTTGAATCTATCCCATGCTCCATATAGTGGCTCAGCATCTAATTGCCTAAACTGGGCGATCTCAGATTTTAGTTGCAGCGATTTATTTGAGGGAAGTATTTGGCTAAAAACTGTTGACTTAGTTCTGCCCAATTTGCAGCTGGTGGTGTTAGAGAGCATCCCTTAGCCTTATCGCGTAGAGAGAATGTGAAAAGGCGGTATCGAATGATATCCTCAGAAACACCAATTCATTTTAGCGGTATCATGAATTTCTAAAAAGTGCGCCATATACGCATTTGGATCCTCAATGGCTCTACTCCCAAACTAGTTTTGTGACACCATGATCAATGCTAGTTTCAGTTCAAAATTATTTGCATTGATCGGTAGACGGGCCACACCCCCATAAGTTTTACTTACCTCCGGCTAGAAGTAGTCCCTAACTGCCCTTCTCGCCGGCCTTTCCACACCGGTCTGAAGCGCTGACCCACCGGTGGGCGCTCTTCATTGAGAACTTTTCTCCACTGCATTCAGATTTATCCCATCTGCCATTGTTTTGGATCTTTTCCTAAGTTCCTTCGTTGTCTTTTCAATTTCCAAATCAATGGGTACTTTGGCTGGGTCGATCTGGAACACATGATCATGCACTATCTGCACTTAAAAAAAATAATGTTCGAATCGAACAAATAAAAAAATAAAGTAATTTCAAAAAAATTTGAAAATTTGAAAAAAATAAAAATTATGTTTCAATTAAGATTGAACTACTTATTACTATATCTAAGTAGAATCTAATCAATCCCCGGCAATGGCGCCAAAAACTTGTTCCCCAAAAATATTTGATTCATATAACTACAAGTGTACAGTGTAGTTTATAGAATGGCAAGCAAGGTCATGTTCCTCAAGTATTGGTATTCGAAACACTTAGGCTATAATACCATCGCATTCCAATTTTAATGAAGCGGTCGAATATTGAGTATAGGTAAAAATCAAAAATAAAAGGAAAAGTAAATAAATTTGCAAACCCCACAAGTATTTTCAACAACCACATGAGCAACCTTAGGCACATAATCTCAACATGTTTCTTCAATATTAAATGCAAAAAACAGTTTTATCAACCAATTCATGCAATTTTGTGGGTTCAATTCCTAAGATAGTTTATTCCCCCACCCGGGTGATAAATAAACAGTGGATTAATAATAATTATAGATCTCCTGATACGTTATAACTATTATTAACTCCCAAAAGATTTATGAATTGAATGACTCCCCACAAACTGTTGTAGGTCTCCCGACATGTTACACCCATTCATGTCTGAATTCGATTTCCGTCTTTGTTAGAACCCATCTCCCGAATCTCGCACTAACAAATATGACATTCAAATTATTTGCCAAATAAAAAGCAATTAAGAATAATCACTCGAGTTCATAAAATAGAAAGCATGAATTAATTAAGAAACTAAATAATCATATTTAACATGAATCCACAGTTTTGATTATGCCCCTAAGATCCGAAAGATATGTCAAACATTGATTACAAACTCATAGACAAATTCGAATCAACATTATGATATTGTTTAAGCACATACAAGAGATCTTAGATATAGAAAGAAAATCCCTTCTTGTCAGGATGGATTCTCCTTCCAAGCCTTCGAAACTTTTGTGCTCCCGTAGATGCGAAAGCCTTGTGGTGTTCTCTGCGACCTAGCCTTCCTCTCTCAGAAGATCTTCGATTCTTGTGTTTTGTATAATTTGATGTGTTATCTCTGTATGAAGTAATATATTTTCGTTCAATCCTTGGGTCCCTTTTATAGATGCTTGGAGAGATTACTTGTAGAGTTGGAACGGGAAGAGAACTCTGAAAAATGCGTTGTGACAGAGTCCCACACGGCATGGCCGTGTGGTTTGCTGCAAATCCTTCCTCTCACGGTTGTGTGATCTTACACGAGCTGGTGTTTCGGTGTGATACCCTTTCCCACACGCCCATGTGGGATCACACAATCTGGCCGTGTGGCCCTGGTTCCGTCCCCTATTTTGCTCAACTTCATACAATTGTGTAGTTTCACACCGCTATTTTCACACGGCTGTGTGACACCACACGGTCCGGCCGTGTGAAGTATTTTTGTCCATTTTTTTCGTCGTTTTGATCTTCTCTTCGCATTCATCAATATTAGTCGGGCATTCCAGCTGATATTTCAAATGTAAAAATTACAAGAATACGCAGTATCATGCCCTTTAAAAGGAAACCAAGTGAAAACATACTAAATATGCGTGCAAATGCATCAAATATATATCATTTTAAGCCCTAAAATGCACGTATATTTTACACACATCAATGGTGACATCCCATTTGGAGGTAAAACAGTTGTTTTCAGTGGAGACTTTAGACAGATATTGCCTGTTGTGCCCAGCAGAAGTCGGCAGGACATCGTGAATGCCACGATAAATGCTTCATATTTGTGGAAAGATTGTACTATTCTCAGACTGACTAAAAACATGCGTCTTCGAAGACTAGATGAAACTTATGATTTTGCTGATTTGGTGAGGTTTTCAGAATGGATAGCAAGCATTGGAGATGGAATACTTGGAGGAGCTAAATGGTTGTGCAACCATTGATATTCCTGGAGATATTGTGCTCGAAGCATCTGGTGATCCAATCTCAACTATTGTCGAAAACACTTATCAAATGTTCAAAGATGCCACCGATGACTTGGCATACTTGAAGGATAGAGCTATCTTAGCGCCAATCCTCGATGTCATTGAGTCCATAAATCAATATATGGCTTCCTTAAAATCATCCGAGGGTCACACTTATTTGAGTTCTGATAACACTTGCAAATCGGACGCCGATATTGACTTCCTGCATAATCTGCACACGCCAGAGTTCCTAAACAGGTTAAGATGCTTCGGTGTTCCTAATCACGAATTACATTTGAAAGTTGGGACTCCTGTTATGCTTCTTAGGAACATAAATCATTCAATTGGATTGTAAAATGGAACGAGGTTGGTGAGAACGAGACTTGGTGCACATGTGTTTGAATCTAAGATTCTCACAGGTGCCAATGCAGGCTATAAAGTGTTGATCCTATGAATGACACTAACCTATTCTAACCTCAGAATACCTTTCAGGTTTCAGCGAAGACAGTTTCTTTTGATTGTTTCATAGGCTATGATGATAAATAAGAGTTAAGGACAGTCTCTTTCTAACATTGGGTTATACTTAAAGAATCCAATTTTTAGTCATGTCCAATTATATGTTGCAGTTTCTCGAGTTACCAATCGAAAGGGTTTGAAAATATTAGTTTGCGGCGATCATGCATCTAAAAATAAACAAACAGATAATGTTGTGTGCAAAGAAGTATTTCAAAATGTGTAATTTTTTGTGCGCTAATGTTGCTTGATTGTTTTACGCTTTCTATTATACATCTTTATATATAGATTATATTTCTTATATGGATTCAATTTACCTAGCAACACCACACTACTTTTACACATCCCGTGCATCGCATGGGTAAAAAGCTAGTTATATCAAATCAAAAGATTTCATATTAATTTGTCTAAAAAAATCAAATAATTTATTTGTAGATTTACCAAATCAAAGCATTGTCAATTGTTGGACTCTAAAACATGCTCATGCTAGGAGAATTTCACGTCTCCTTGTACCTCCGATCATAGTTCTCCCGGAATGCAAGGAAATCAGCCCGATGTTGCTGCAAGTCTTCCCTCTGTTGATGCAAGTCCTCCCTTTGATGACGTAAGTCCTCCCCAAATGCATATAGCATATCATGAAATTCATTGTCGCGTTGGGACTCTCCACCATAAGAAGTTCTGGGACGATCCCTGCTATATGAGGGTCTGGGGTGATCTCCTCCGTGTGAGGTCCGGGGAATGTCATACCCAATTGGAGGGTGATGAGGTTCCATTCCTATTTCTTGTCTGTTTAACTCCTCTTCTTCCGCCACCATATCCTCTACATCCGGGAAGCCTTCAACTCTGCGCCTTTTCCTTGCATCGATAGCATCTGTAACTTTGTTATGTGCCTCAGAGTTAAGTAGGAAGTTGGTTGTGTCCGCCAAGGTATCTACTGTGGTGTATCTTGGGTTAGGCAATGGAAATGCGACACCTTTTTTTGTAGAAGAACCAACAAACCATCTTCATTTGCAATAAATTTCATGTGGTGCAAAGACGCCAAATTGACCCGAGTGCTGCCCGGTATAGGCTCTAAGCCTCTAAAATCAATGTTAAAATATCGGGCAATAGGGGTAATCAGACCCCCTATCGAAATAGCACCCCCTTCTCGCCTAACCAACTGCTCAACTTGCTCTGCGAAATAGGCGGTTGTGTTGTAGGGTGTATCTGTGAGCATACACCATAATAGATACAACTCCCTTTTAGTCACCCCCCCAACATTTTCTCGTGCGAACACGGAGGATGAAGTCACGCGTTGTATATACCGGAAAACTGGATTCCGGATCCAAGAGGCTTTGGCGGTTCGTGCGGCATATAACATGGGCCCCGTCTGTGGCGTTTCAACAAGCATTCTCCAAAATGCATACTGGTCATAGTTGTCCATCAGTCTGAATTGAGCGTTCGTTGGGACCTCAAAAATGGTATTCAATTGGGTAATAGATAGTTGCCTACGTACATTCCCCAACTGAAAACGTATTTCAAACGGTTCAAAAGCCCCTCATTGTTTGAGTACTTCGACGGTACTCAAAAACTCCAACGTGAATCGTTTAAATGTCGGCCACCTTCGGCTCATGAAATTGGTCCACCCGACCTTTGTGAAGAGACGCCAAACGTCCTCATGTATCCCCAAAGTTTGGGTACAGTCATCATCGGCGTACCGGGATGGAGATATTTGGCGACCAACCAGGCGATTCCATTATTCAATGTCGTTTGCGTTTGTCAATACAACCCCATATGCCGCGGGGCTGTTTGGGTCCACCTCTTGCGGTGCCTCGTCTCTTTGTGCCGCCGCGCAAGCACGTCTCCTACCTCCTTGGGGATTCCTTCTGTCAGCCATGATAGAATTGGTACCTGAAATAAACTCTATTAGCATCCCAACAAGATCAATGGCAAGCCCATAATGATGAATTTAAGCCAACAAATTAAATGGTGAGTAATGACTTTCCTACATTACTTTGACCGATCAAGCAACCTCCAAACAATCAACAAATATGGCCAAAATAGGGAAGCATTAACTTAAAGCTCTAACAATCATAGCTCATGCCCAATTCATCAACAACTCATTCAAATTTGTCTTCAATTTTACAAGCTCACAAGGTGTTCGATAATTTGCCTTAAAGAATAAGTCATCCAAATCATAGCAAAATTATCAAAGCAAGCACCTAACATGATTCCCATTACATACTTTACAAGAAATTCACAAGAAAAAACGATGTTCTTACCAGAATTCTCGAAATGTTTCTCAAAGGGAAGAACTTGAAACCCTAGATACTTTTTCCTAAATTCTTCAATCCAAACTTGAATGCAATGCAAATTAGATGTCTAATATGATGGAGGAGTGGATTATATGGGAGAATTTAGATGAAGACTCCAAATATTTCGATCACAAGGGAGAATCTTGCAAGGGGTGTGTGTTAATAGGAATGTGGAATGAAAAGAGCAGTGTTTGAACTGCTCTTATTGGCGCCCTGTCCGTACGGCGCACGGGTACCCCGTGCGCCATGCCGTAGCAAAAATTCTCCCTCTTCAGGCACACTCTGGTCGTGCGTCATGCGCACGGGTAACCCGTGTGTGATGCCGAAGCAAAGGCAGGTCCCCGCCCAGGTATGCACTGGTAGTGCCCGTGGCACGGGTTACCCGTGCATACCTGTACATCCACTCAGGTATTTTCATTTTTTTTATCACACAAATCACACAAAGTTAAAACAAAACACACACACAAAAATGAAATCCACACCAAAAACCGTTGGGTTGCCTCCCAACAAGTGTTATATTTAACGTCTTTAGCTTGACGCCTATTTTCGTTCCGTCACGGGTCTCGCAAGGTGATGGATGTCACCTCCTCTTGGTTACCTCGGTGGAAGTAATGCTTAATCCTCTGGCCGTTTACCATGAAAGTCTCACCGTCTTTTGTTAACAATTCCACGACTCCGGGAGGATTCAATACTTTTTTATCACGAATGGCCCCGACCACCTAGATTTGAGTTTTCTCGGGAAAGGTTTAAGGCATGAATTGTACAAGAGAACTGGTTCCCCCAGTAAAAACTCTCGTTTCTTAATCATTTTGTCATGCCACCTTTTGGTTCTTTCTTTGTAAATTCGGGAATTTTCGTAAGCTCCATCCCGAAATTCTTCCATCTCATTTAGATGGAGCAACCTCTCTTCACCGCCTTTTTAAAATCCGATTTAGTTTCTTGTGACCCCAAATGCCTTGTGCTCCACTCTGCAAGCAAGTGGCATGACTTCCTAAAAACAAGTTGATATGGAGATGTGCCCAACGGTGTCTTATATGCGATCCGGTATGCCCATAGAGCATCATCCATTTCAATGCCCAATCCTTTTTTTGATGTTCACCGTCTTCTCAAGAATCTGTTTGATCTCTCCGCTGGCCACTTACTTCGCTTGCCCATTGGCTTGAGGATGATATGCCAATGCAACTTTATGTTTCACCTCATATTTTGCCAACAAGTTGCTCATCAATTTATTTACAAAATGCAACCCTCCATCACTAATTAAAGCTCTTGGAGTGCCGAATCGAGTAAATATATTTTTCTTGAGGAACCGCATCACAACTTGGGCGTCATTTGTTTGTGAAGGAATCGCCTCAACCCAACGGGACACATACTCCACCGCAAGTAGAATATATTGATAGCCCGAAGATGATGGAAATGGGCCCACAAAATCAATCCCCCACACATCGAACAATTCAACTTCAATTACATTTGTCATCGGCATCTCGTGTCTCCTGGAAATATTTCCCATCCTCTGACACCTATCACATTGTTGCACATACAAATAACAATGTTAAATAAAGTGGGCCAGTACAACCCACTTTGCAATACATTCGCCGCCGTGCGAGTTGGACCAAAATGTCCTCCAGAGGGTAAGGAATGACACTGTTGTAAGACTCCCTCCCATTCTTCTTGAGGTACGCATCTTCTGATGATTTTATCCGAGCACCTCTTAAAGAGTATGGGGTCGTCCCACATATAGAATTTGACATCGTGGAAGAACTTCTTCTTTTGATATGACGATAGATTTAGAGGCAAAACTCCCGCAGCCAAATAATTGACAAAATTTGCATACCACGGGAATTTTGCCTCTACCATGAGTAACCATTCGTCTGGAAATTCCTCCTTTATTAATTTCGTACCTCTTTTCACCTCCTCTTGATTTTCATTCCTAGACAAGTGGTCTACCACCACATTCTCACATCCCTTCCGGTCCCTGATTTCCACGTCGAACTCTTGCAATAATAGGATCCACCTAATCAACCTTGGTTTCGCATCCTTCTTATCAAAAAGATATTTGATGGCTGCATGGTCGGTGTGAACAATTGTTTTCGTTCCAATCAAGTATGATCGGAATTTATCAAATGCAAAAACAATCGCCAACATCTCTTTCTCGGTGGTGGTGTAATTCTGTTGAGCATCTGTCCAACGTTCTACTAGCATAGTAGATGGATCTAAACAACTTTTCCCTCTTTTTGGTCGAAACAGCCCCTACCGCAAAATCGCCGCATCACACATCAATTCAAACAGTTGGCTCCAATCTGGGGCGACAAGAATAGGTGCGGTCACCAATGCCTTCTTCAAAGTTTCAAACGCCTGCAAACAATCATTGGAAAATTGAAAGCATCATCTTTTTCTAGCAATTGACTCAAAGGCTTAGAAATTTTTGAAAAGTCACGGATAAACCTTCTATAGAATCCGGCATGGCCCAAGAAACTCCAAATGGCTTTTTCGTTTGTAGGTGGTGGTAACTTCTCGATCGCTACAATCTTTGCCCGATCTACTTCCAAACCTGCAGAAGAGATTCGATGACCAAGTACAATACCATCGCGTACCATAAAATGGCACTTTTCCCAATTGAGTACAAGATTGGTCTCTTCACATCACTGTAAGACTAAGGAAAGATTGTGAAGACAATTATCAAAAGAGTCACCAAACACAGAGAAATCGTCCATAAACACCTCCATAACTTTTTCAATAAGATCGTGAAATATAGCCATCATACAACATTGGAAAGTGGCAGGTGCATTACATAAGCCAAATGGCATGCGGCGAAATGCAAATGTGTCATAAGGACATGTAAATGTCGTTTTTTCCTAGTCTTCCGGTGCAATCATGATTTGATTGTACCCGGAATAACCATCTAAAAAGCAATAATAATCATAACATGCTAGACGGTCCAACATCATATCTATAAAGGGGAGGGAAAAATGATCTTTTCGAGTGGCATCATTAGTTTTCTATAATCAATGCAAATTCGCCACCCGGTAACAATTCTAGTAGCAATCAATTCTTCATTCTCATTTTTCACGACCATTACCCCCCCTTTCTTCGGCACCACTTGTACCGAACTTACCCACGAACTATCAGATATAGCATATATGATTCCAGCATCTAACCATTTCAACACTTCTTTCCTAACCACATCTTGCATGATAGGGTTTAGTCGTCTTTGGTTTTGCACTGATGGTTTATAAACATCTTCCATCCGAATTTTATGCATTACAATAGATGGACTTATGCCTTTTAAATCAGTTATTGACCATCCTAGTCTGACTTATGTTTTCGTAAAACCCTTAACAATTTATCAAGTTGAGTAGGAGTGAGAAGAGATGATACGATTATCGGATTTGCATTATTCGCCCAAGAAATGCATATGTGAGGTGTTCGGGTAATTGCTTGAGTTCCGGCGTCAACGTTGTTGGTTCGGGATCACGCACGGGTTGCCCGTGCTCAGACGCACGGGTCGTGCGTGATCCCTTGTCTCCAGATTTTCCTTCCGCATTACGCATGGGTTGCCCGTGCTCCGGCACACGGCCCGTGCGCTCTTCAGGGTTCTCAATTCTCGCTTCGGCATCATACACGGGTTGCCTGTGTGTGGACGCACGGGTCGTGCATGGCTGTAAGCTTGACTCTCTTATTTCTGACTTCGCGTTTTCGCCTCTTGCGCTCCTAGGTAGTTCCTGCATATGATCTAAGGCACAAACATAGTCGTACAGATCTTGGTTATCAAAATCAAGCACAACACTCGACATTGAGCACGAGTGGGTTAGACCAAATTCCAAATCATCCGTAGACAATGTATGATCAACATAATCCTCAATGCATGAACTAACTATATCTAAAAAATGACAATTCTCCACCGTATCATGAAATTTCATTGCCTTATATATAGAAAATAAAACGTGCTCATCATTAACCCGTAAAGTGAGCTCTCCTTTTTGTACGTCTATTAAGGCTTTCCCGGTAGCAAGGAATGGACGTCCAAGTATCAATGGAACATCATGATCTTCTTCCATATCAAGAACCGAGAAATCCACAGGGAATATAAATTTATCAACTTTTACTAGCACGTCTTCTATAATTCTCTTTGAATATGTAAGTGACCGGTCCGCAAGTTGCAATGTCACCGTGGTTGGCTTCACTTCGCCTAGTCCAAGCTTCCTGAAAATGGACAAAGGCATCAAATTAATACTTGCCCATAAACCACACAATGCTTTATTAAAGAAGTTACCACCAATAGCACAAGGGATAGTGAAACTCCCCGGATCTTTCAGTTTTTGTGGTAGCTTCCTTTGGATTATCGCGCTACATTCCTCCGTCAAATTCACTATTTCAAAGATTGTCATCTTCCTCTTCTTCGACATAACATCCTTAAGAAATTTCGCGTAATTTGGCATTTGCTCTAGTGCGTCTACAAAAGGAATGTTAATGTGCAATTTCTTAAATATATCAAGGAATTTTGCAAATTTATCATCAAGCTTTTTCTTTTGAAATCTTTGAGGGAAGGGAAGATAGATAGGCAATTTAGATATATTAGAGTTAGACGATGATTTAAGCTTCCCAGCCCCTGTTTGTTCCTCCTCTTGTCTCTCTTTTTCCCCATCGACTTCGACACCATCTTTCATCACCGATTCAACATCTCACACCTTGGATGCTTCATCCGAAATTTTTAGATTTCCCAATTTTTCTTTAGGCCCCTCATATTCCGTACCGCTCCGTAACCGAATAGCCTTGCATTGCTCCTTAGGGTTAACTTCCGTGTTACTCGGAAATTGACCCTTTTGATGTTGCCCACCCACAATTGTAGCCAATTGGCCCACTTGAGTTTCAAGATTCTTTATCGAACTTGTCATTTGGGTCATTTGTAGCTCTACCTTATCCATCCTAGAATATTGCCTAGCGAAGCGACTCCTCGTGTCACCCATGAATGCATTTGATTGATTTATGAACGATGTGAGTGCATCTTCCAAAGATGATTCGTCTTCTACATTAGCACCCCCATTTGATGTATTAAACCCCGGCGGTGGTTGCAACACATTCTTTGTATTGGCATAGGAAAAAATTTCATGGTTTCTCAATCCCGGATGGTAGTGTGTTGGGTTTGAATTGTTCCGGAAATTGTTGAAATTCCGATTATTCACATAATTGACCTCCTCCATCGGATATAGAAGAGCTTCACTACCCGTGCTCGTGCTAGCTTCTGGCCCTTTGGTGAAAACACTCAATTGGGTTGTCAATGCCGCCACTTGCGCTGTCAACGCATTAATTGGGTCTGAATCCGATATTTCAGCTACTCGTTGTACATTGGATCTCTTAGACGGCCACTGGTAACTGTTCATAGCCATTTCTTCAAGAAGGTTTAAAGCGTCTTGTGGAAACCTTGCCAATAATGCTCCTCCCGTTGCGGCATCGACAAAGGCCCTCGTTTGCCCCATTAAACCATTGTAGAAGAAACATAACTGTTGATCTTCCGGAAAGCCATGTTGTGGACATCTTCTTAACAAATCCCGAAATCGTTCCCAAGCCTCGTACAAAGGCTCAAAGTCAAACTGTCGGAATTGAGTAATCCCGCTTTTGAGCTACAAAGTTTTGCTCGGTGGAAAGAATTTAAACAAGAATTTTTGGCTCAAATCGTCCCATGTGCTCACACTTCCTTGCGTCAAAGTACCCAACCAATTCATCGCCTTATCCCTTAAAGAGAAAGGGAATAGGCGCAATCTTATGGCGTCATCCGAAACTCCATTCATTTTTATTGTGTTGCATATTTGGATGAAATGTGCAAGGTGAGAATTAGGATCTTCAGTTGCGAAACCCCCAAATTGGTTCTGTTGTACCATGTTTATCAGTGTCGGTTTAAGCTCGAAGTTGTTGGCATTTATCGGAATATGAGCAATACCACCATAATTATGATTCGTTTGAGGTCGAAAGTAATCACGGATAGCTTGCTGTTGAACCGGTATTGGTAACTCGTTGATCCAATTGTTACCCCTATTTTCTTCGTCAACGTCCCCCATATTATGATTTTGTTGTCTTTCAGCCCGTCTAGTAGTTGCACTAATTCTCCTTGCGGAAGCCTCAACTTCCGGTATGAGCGGTATTAAATCTCCTCGCCTAGAGTGAGTGTTCATGCACTACCTGGACCAAACTAAAAGAAACAAGTCAAATAATTAAGGATTTAAGTCAACCAAAAATATCGAAAAATTAAAAATGTCAAAATTAAGAATAATTCTATCTATCGCAATATTAGCACCAAAAATTATATTAGTCCCCAGCAACGGCGCCAAAAACTTGTTCGCCTTTATTTTTAGCTCACCACAAGTGTACGGTGTACGTTATAGAAAAGGGTAGCAAGGTCGTATCCACGAAGACTAATAAATTAATTGTTTGATATATGTTTTTATCTTAATTTTGATGATTTTATTTTTACACCAAAACAATATTTTTAATTGTTGTCCAAATACTCCTAAATTATTTAAAATGGTTTTAATATTTTTTGGAGTATTTCTTCAAGTTTTACTTTAGATAAAATTGGACAACACTTCTAATGATTTTATGTTTATAAATTTTCACTTCAAAACAAGTTTCCTAAATGTTGTCCTAATACTCCCGATCGGTCTAAAATGTTTTTACTATTTTTCGGAGTATTTATTGAAGTTTATTTTCGATATAAAATTAGACAACATTTTTGTTTTGTGGCCAAACGGTCGCCCTATAGGGCAACCCGTACCTGGAGAGTACGTCTGAAACAGAAAATGAACCTGAGGTGAAATTGGACAGGTCGACCGGTCGCCCAGTCGGCGACGGTGCTGCGTCGATCGGTTGACACCCCTGTCCGACCGGTAGACTGAAGCTTGGCTCTCTTACGAAACTTCAATAAATATGTCAACGGTTTAAGCTTTATGTCGACCGGTCGCCCTGTTGTAATTTTCAATGTGTTCTTCAAATCTCTTATTTGTGCACGATCGGTCGCCCTGTGCTTTGACAGCAAAAATATGACCGTTTGACAGCAGACATATTTCCTTAAAATGTGGGATTAATTTCTAACAGCTATATTCTTGATTTTAATTGTATTTTTCTATAGATTTTCAATCCCCAAGAGGAGCCTATGCTTGATCAATCATCTCCTATAAATAGAGGAAGTTTTGGAGCAACCAACACAACAATTGAGATACAACACAACAAGATACACTTCAAGCAAACATTTGTTCTTCATTGTTATTATTCTTGTTGTAAATTTTGCCTAGCTTATCACTTTCACATCCTTGAGGTCTAGGCTATTCTTGATTACACTTTGCACTCAAATTGTAATATTCATTATTGAGTTGTAATCTTGATTTTTGGTTATCATTCAACACAAGATATCCTTGTGAGTGTTCTTGTGATAAGAACACACTTGGATGATCTAGGTGATAGGTGCAAGAAGATTGTGGTGATCTTCTTATTGAGGTGTTGAAGAATTTGGTATTCTTCAAGGTTGAAGATTGTGGTAATCTTCACAAGGTGCCATTGAAGGAAGATTGTGGTAATCTTCAAGTGAGATTGTGGTAATCTCAAAGGTGGTGTTGAAGAAGAGTGTGGTGCTCTTCAAGGTGTTGTTGTAAGTTGGTGTTGTATTAATTTGTGGTAATTTAATAAAATCTTTTTTTCTTTTTGAAATCCATCCCGGATATACTGGGGTGGTAGAGGATTAGGCCCTAGGTGGGTTGAACCTCTATAAATCGACGTGTGTTGTTTACATTCCGCACCTTTATTATTGTCTTTGAGCATTCGGTTCAAAAAAAGAGGGCGAAATCAAAAAGATGGAGATAATCTATTCACCCCCCCTCTAGATTATCGTAGCCGCTTGGACTTACAAGTGGTATCAGAGCCAAACTCTTTGGCAAGCTCGTTTCACATCGCGAGTGAAGAGGAACGATCGTCGGCTACGAACGAAGCTCATCCTACCGGTGCCTCCACCACCAAGCCACCACTACTTGATTCCAAAAATTTTATATTTTGGAAAGAAAGAATGGAATGTTATTTACAAGGTTACGGGTTTGATATTTGGAACACCGTCATAAATGGAGAACCCATTCCGATGATAGATACACCACACACCTCCAAATGCCTTAAAGAGCTCAATGATGAAGAGAAGAGAATCATCTCCTTAAATGGTAAAGCTCTTAATATTTTGTATTGTTCACTTACTACTTTGGAATTTGATCATGTTGTAGGTATTCGATCGGCACATGAAGTATGGCAAAAATTAGAAGCCATCTATGGAGTATTTGCAAATGAAAGTAGTCAAACAAAAGCATCTACTTCTCAAAGGGATACAAGCTCAAATCTAAGGAACAAGCCTCCTACAACTTCCAACTATGAAGAAGTTGAACATTGTCTTATGGGCATCGAAGAAGAAAACGAGGTATGTCTTAAACCCTCTACTTCCTATGATATTGTTATTCAAAATAATTATAGTGATTTGCAAAATGATTTTGATGATCTTCAAGAAGAATTCCAAAGCTTGCTTGTTAAGTACAAAAATTTGAAAAAGGAATTCAATGTTTTGAAAAATGATAAGGATAGTTTATTTACTTCCTATGAATCACTATCATGTGCTCACATCACCACACTTGACAAGGTTAGAAACCTTGAGAAACAAAATAGTACTCTTGTTGAGGATACTAATTGCATGAAAAAGGATTTATCTAAATCCAACTTAGTACCGGAAGAAATTGTTGATTGTTGTGATAATTGAAACTAGAACTTGATCATAAGTTTAATGTTGTCAATCATATGAAAAGGAATCAAGTCTCTAAGCATGTTGGTCATTATGCTCCTAGAATTATTACTTGTTTTTATTGCGGTAAAAAGGGTCATACGATAAATACTTGTCGACCCAGAAATAGCTCTAATTATTGTTGGAGACCTAAAAGTCTCAAAGCTAATCCTAAAGGACTAAACACACTTGAGGGTACCACAAAATAATGTTTTATTAGGTACCCGTGAAATAACAATCGGAGAAAATTCATGCCACCAAGGAAACATCAAATGAACATCTCATTTGATCAAAGAAGGAGAAAACATTTTCAACAAAGTCAATTTCCAAGAAGAGGATACAATCAAAAATGGGAAGAACACAATTCTTGGAAATGGCAAAGACATCATGATTTTCAAAGAAGAAGAGACCATCAACAATGGGAAGGTAACAAACCTTGGAAATGGAGTAATCAAAGAAGTCATCATCAACAAAGTGACTTCTCAAGGGGAAGATATAATCAACAATGGGAAAGACACAACCCATGGAAACGGCGTAATTGGTAAACCGTATCTCCCCATTTATATATGCATTTTATTTTAATTCTATGCATGTTTTTAGTTGTGTCTTAATTGTAAAATGAGTTTTCAAGTATTTTATTTTAAATTAAGGTCTTCAAAAATTATTTATATTTTCAAAATTTTTAAAAGAAGACCTTGCATGATATTTCTAAAAATCTTGTGCATTTAATTATACTTATGTGGTTTATTATCTCTTATGATTTTTTTATAGCATAAGCATTTTTTTTGATATCTCCTATTACTTGCCTACACTTGTGTTTTCGTGCAAATTTTGTTTAAGAATTGTGTAGGATATATATATCTCGTATTCATTGGCTATTTCGTCATCAAGTTTCTTAAACTATCGAGGTATGTCCACTCGTATTTCTCTTAGAACTCGATATTATGCTTATGCACATATCTTTCAAGATATTTCATTTCAACCCCTTAAGTGCCCCAAAATGATTTTGCAAATTTCTCTTAAAAGGGCACTACTCGTTAAGTCTCGATTTTCTTGAATATATGTTTTTCCAAAATCCGTATTTGTTGGACATGGTCCAAAATTATCTTTTTGCAAAGTTTTAAAACTTTTGGGGTGAAAAATCAAATTTTTGAAAAACTTGGAAAATTGCACTAGGACGGTCAAAGCAGGGGCGACCGGTCGCCCTGCACGTCGACCGATCGTACCCTACCTCGACCGGTCGCCCAGGCCAATTTTACAACTTAAAATCGTTCGCTTTTCGATTCAAGATGACAGAGCAGAAAATCCTCCCCAAACCCTTGCGAAAACGCGCCCTCCTTTTCTCCAAAATCTCAAATTTTTCATCATTTTTCACGATTCTTGTTGCTAATCCTCTTATTTTCACAAGAATCTTACATATATGGCTCCCCCAAAGAATTCCACCGGTCGAAATCCCATCTCCAAGCGTAGAAGGGGCGGAGAGGGTTCTTCGAGAAATCGGCAAGAAGAAGCCGAATAAAGGGATATTTGAGCTGCCCAGAGAAACGTAGCTCAAGAAGGTGATGACGTTCAAAATCCCGTACTATCTCGGGCACAAATTACCGAGCTCCGCGGAACAATTTCGCTCCAAAATTGTCGTTGGGCGAAAGGTAAAAAATCTTTTATTACTCAAGCTCCTCATTCCCACAATGTTCTTAATTTCATCAATAAATATGCGGAATGGTACTATGAAGATTCGGGAATGGGAGGAAAATCGATTGCTCGGACTAAAATGTGTCGTTTTAATACATTTACAAATGAATATCCCACTATTAGATGATTCTTTGAGGAGCAAGGTTGGATGTTTTTATGAGAGCATGTTTATGTCTTATATTATGATGATATTATCCAACTCTTTTATGCTAATATGTGGGTGCAATATGATGTTGAAAGGAAGCCGATTGACGTTAATTCGTTTGTAAGAGGTCGTCATTTTAGGTGGACTCCTAATGATATTTGTCGGCTTTTACATGTTAGAGAAGGTGGTTGGGACTATTTTTCTTGTGGTACTTGGAATGATGAAATGTTGGGGGTGTCAATGAAAGAAGTTAAGACATATTTGGGCGTATGGCCAAAGTATTCATTGTTGGCGATGACACTTGAGCATCGTATTTTATCTGTTATTGTCGCCTACTGTATTTGTGGAAAAGCGGGTAAGATGCGTAGCAACATGGATTATTTTCTGACTTATAAGATTGCTAGGAGGGAACCGCTTAACTTTGGCGCCATACTTATTCAATGTCTAATCGAGTCCATCACTCAAGGTAATAAGAAGTTGGTTATGGGAAATTGGATTTGTAAACTTCTTATACAATCAGGACTACCTTCGTCGGAATGTAACTCGGAGGTATTTCAAAATGACTTTGACATTGATAACATCTCCCAAATGGTCACTATGCGCAAGAATATGGACATCCGACCAACCAAAATAGCTAGAGGAAGAGGTCAAGATTCCCCCGATCCTAACGACTTCTTTGATGACGCCGAGGCCGCAAGATTGGCGGAGGAAGGCGAACCGAGCAATCCGGAGGGTAATACCGGTGCTCAACCGCCTAGGAGGTATACTCAAGTCGAATTTGATGAGATGAGGGCTTTTCATGAGGCGAGGTATGACGCTTTGGAGCAAAAGACCTCCAAAATGCAAAAGTCTATCGGCAAGTTGAAGAAATTCATCAAAGACTTTATTCCCAGATCTTGCTTCTCCTCGGACGAGGAATGATGTCCCCACCCCCTTTCTATTCTAGCATTTTTATTCATGTTGTTTTGTATTTTCATGAACTATCTTGTAAAACTCTTTTGCACTAATGAGATTTGCGTGTTTTCTTGAAAGGGTTAAAATTGCGAGTTGATAATGAGTTGTGGATGATCATGATATTGATGGAGTATTTGATGGTAAAAATACTCTTATATGGCATTGTTTGATAATTGGTATGAAGTACTTGATGGTAAAAGTGCTTCTTTTAATGCTTTGATCATTATGCTTAGATGGATATGTTGGGACATTTGATATATCATACATGTATTGTTTAAGGCATGACTTGTATTACTTGATGGATGCTCTAATTTTTGGCATTTGTAATGCCTTGATCCTTTGTGGCTTATATTATCTCAATTGGGTTGAACCCTTGAGAATCTCTTTGTTGAGCCTCCTTTTTGATGGACAAATGTTGCATACTTCTTGATGTATTTTGCATATGATCTTGTTGAGCTTTGAAATGAGGATGATTGATGATGATATGAAAATTCTTTGGCTTGAAACATTTACAAGGGCTATATACTATCTCTTTTAATTCTCACGCCCACAAAGTGTTCGATGAAATGTTACAATGAAATTTTCAACTTCTACATGAGTCTCTTGCTTCCAAATGTCTTAAAATCTTTTTTGAGATCATGTTTTTAGCTAACAAATGAGCTTATGGATTTCTTATGATACATTTCTCCAATTTTTCCTTGGATTTTTTTAAAGCTTAAGTTGCTCAACGGTTGATAAACCGTCACTTTGGTGCACTTTGATGTCATTATATGAGCTTTCTATCATCCTAACATTCTTTTTGATGATTCCAAAGGGGGAGAAACAGGAAATTGGCTCATTAGCTCAAAGAAGCTCATAAAAGCTTGTTATAAAAGCTATAAGCTATGGCTCATAAAAGCCATAAGCTCTGAGTTATTTTTAGTCCAATTGTTGCTTGATGGACTTATATACTTGTCTAATGATGTTTTGTGACAGGGGGAGCTTGGGAGCTTATAAGCTCTTGAACAAAATGTAAAAGCTAAGCTTTTAGCTTATGGATAATTGCTTTTACATTATTCTTGATGTGCTTGTTGATAGGGGGAGCTTGTGTTTATTATTGAATATATTTACTCCCTATTGGTTGCTTATGTACTTTGGAAATTTTGGTTGCTTCCAAACGGTTAAATGTTTTTACCGGAAAATCATTTCTAAAATTGTTTTCCTATTTTGTGTAAAAATTGTTTTGGTTTATAATCATCAAAAAGGGGGAGATTGTTTGATATATGTTTTTATCTTAATTTTGATGATTTTATTTTTACACCAAAACAATGTTTTTAATTGTTGTCCAAATACTCCTAAATGATTTAAAATGGTGTTAATATTTTTCGGAGTATTTCTTCAAGTTTTACTTTAGATAAAATTGGACAACACTTCTAATGATTTTATGTTTATAAATTTTCACTTCAAAACAAGTTTCCTAAATGTTGTCCTAATACTCCCGATCGGTCTAAAATGTTTTTACTATTTTTCGGAGTATTTATTGAAGTTTATTTTCGATATAAAATTGGACAACATTTTTGTTTTGTGGCCAAACGGTCGCCCTATAGGGCAACCCGTACTGGAAAGTACGTCTGAAACAGAAAATGAACCTGAGGTGAAATTGGCCGTCGACCGGTACCTGAAGCTTGGCTCTCTTATAGAAACTTCAGACCTTGCATTTTGCTTTAGGGGGACCAGTTGAGACAAGGGTCGACCGGTCGAAGCCTATGTCGACCGGTCGCCCTGTTGTAATTTTCAATGTGTTCTTCAAATCTCTTATTTGTGCGCGACCCGTCATTCTGTGCTTTTGACAAAAAATATGACCGTTTGACAACATTATATTTCCTTAAAATGTGGGATTGATTTCTAACAAACTATATTCTTGATTTTAATTGTATTTTTCTCAGATTTTCAATCCCCAAGAGAAGCCTATGCTTGATCAATCATCTCCTATAAATAGAGGAAGTTTTGGAGCAACCAACACAACAATTGAGATACAACACAACAAGATACACTTCAAGCAAACATTTGTTCTTCATTGTTATTATTCTTGTTGTAAATTTTGCCTGGCTCATCACTTTCACATCCTTGAGGTCCAGGCTATTCTTGATTACACTTTGCACTCAATTTGTAATATTCATTATTGAGTTGTAATCTTGATTTTTGGTTATCATTCAACACAAGATATCCTTGTGAGTGTTCTTGTGGTAAGAACACACTTGGATGATCTAGGTGATAGGTGCAAGAAGATTGTGGTGATCTTCTTATTGAGGTGTTGAAGAATTTGGTATTCTTCAAGGTTGAAGATTGTGGTAATCTTCACAAGGTGCCGTTGAAGGAAGATTGTGGTAATCTTCAAGTGAGATTTTGGTAATCTGAAAGGTGGTGTTGAAGAAGAGTGTGGTGCTCTTCAAGGTGTTGTTGTAAGTTGGTGTTGTATTAATTTGTGGTAATTTAATAAAATCTTTTTTTCTTTTTGAAATCCATCCCGGATATACTGGGGTGGTAGAGGATTAGGTCTTAGGTGGGTTGAACCTCTATAAATCGACGTGTGTTGTTTACATTCCGCACCTTTATTATTGTCTTTGAGCATTCGGTTCAAAAAAAGAGGGCGAAATCGAAAAGATGGAGATAATCTATTCACCCCCCCTCTAGATTATCGTAGCCGCTTGGACTTACATTAATATGCTAAGTATTGAACTAAGATAGTCTTATTTTTATTTAGACGGTCGTAAAATGATGGTTGTTGTGAGATTAAGACAATTAGGACTACTAAAAACACAAGATTAAGGCAATGCAAATAATAGAAGTATCAAGATGATGAAATAGATTCCCGGGTTAAGGTTTTGATTAATATCCCTCTTGTTGTCCGGTTTAATTAAAGTCAAGTTATTATCAATATTCCTATAAGACGATCACGAAAATATGTTATCCTCCCTCTCGAGATGCATATAAAACGTAGATTGAAATACCTATGCTAGCATCTCTACTCAACATGAAGTATTCAACTCCCAAAAGTTTAAAAGATCAAATGTCCTCACAAATATTTACAAACCTCTCGATTCATGTAAATATTTGTGTCGAGTACTCAAGATCTAATATTGAAACTCATCCCCCGAATTATGAATCAATATATCAAACAAGTTAAATCATTGATCAAGTGATAAAACAAGAATAAGCTCAAAGTACTCAAATAGGCTTCAAGACAATAACTTCAACTAAGATTATAACATTCCACAAGAGTTCATTAATCTACTTCCAAAAACCCGGAAATCTAAAGAGTTTAGCTACACATGATGTTTAAACAACTCATAAACAAATTGTTCAAAGTCGTGACAAACTAAAATGAAAGATTAAAACTATAAGAGAAGCAAGAAAAACTTAGGAAAGTCGACAATCTCTCGATGTATCTCCGTTCCTTGAGCTCCGATGCAACCCGATTGTCTCCTTGATATCTTCTTCCAAGAATAGACCTTTGTCTTGTGTGCTATAGCCAAAAATGTCAGAATATCCTTGGTGTGCGCCCCAAAAAACCTTTTTATACCCTCTTTCAAGTTTAGGGCAAAGTGCTGCAGAAAATGACATTCCAGCGCAGACGCACGGGTCGTGCGCCCCCTGCACGGGCTACCCATGCGTCCTCCCTGTAGCAAAGCCCTGCTTTTCGCCAAACACGCACGGGTAGGGGTCGTGCGCCCCAAGCACGGTCTACCCGTGCGTGATGCCGAAGGCGTCTTAAGTTTCTCCAGTGGCGCACGGGTGGTGCATCGACGCACGGGCTACCCGTGCGCCGTCATCAAGCCTTGATTGCCCATACCTGCCCTAGGGCGCACGGGTGGTGCCTAAAGCACGCCCTACCCGTGCGTTCCTTGTATTGACCTTATAAGCTTAACTTCATCTCATTTTGGCTTCCGTTCTCGTACATTCACTCGATTCTTGGTGTTTCCACCTCGTGATGCTCGTATTTGTATCCAAAATGCTTCAAATATCATTAAATTCCTACAAAATAAGCAAAGCGTAATATCTTTTCCACAAAGAGTGAGTATACGTTATTTTACATGAGTTTATGCATGCTTAAACACCATTTTTATCATGATTATACCTCAAAATACATGCAAAACTCACACCTATCATGTGTGCAAAGAAGTATTTCAAAATGTGTAATTTTTTGCGCGCTAATGTTGCTTGATTGTTTTACGCTTTCTATTATACATCTTTATATATAGATTATATTTCTTATATGGATTCAATCTACCTAGCAACACCACACTACTTTTACACATCCCGTGCATCGCACGGGTAAAAAGCTAGTTGTATCAAAACAAAAGATTTCATATTAATTTGTCTAAAAAAATCAAATAATTTATTTGTAGATTTACCAAATCAAAGCATTGTCAATTGTTGGACTCTAAAGCATGCTCATGCTAGGAGAATTTCCGGATTGATTTGTCTAAAAAGTTGTATCATATTCTTTTTTTTCTTTTTTTACCTTTATTTTTTCAATTGGGTCATTTTATTTATATGGTAATTCTCATATTGGACCGTATAACAGATCTAATCCGTTAGATGAATCCAAATACCTAGCCCACGGTCAATTCGCCCATCGACCCGCACAACCATTAACACCACAACAACCATATCGCTGCTAATACTTTTTAGGAGGGTTACTATCACATTTTGGGATGACTACTAAAACTTTTCAGGAGAAATACTAAAATACTTTTAACCGGAAAACCTAATATTTTTTAATAAGAATACTACATTTTAAGGGGAATACTAATACTTTGGGGAGGAAATCAATACTTTTCCATGAGGATTACCAAAAAAATTGTTTAAGGGAATTACTAATACTTTTCCGATGGATTGAAAGTACTTTTTAGGGGAAAAGCTAATACTTTTAAGGGTTGCCTAATATTAAGTCACTGTCTAATACTTTTGAAGGAGATAATTAATACATCTTACGTGTAATACTAATACGTGGAATACTAATACTTTTGAGGTAAAAAAATCAATACTTTTCATAAGGGCTACTAAAAATATTGATCAAGGAGATTACTAATACTTTCTAGATGTACTACTAATGCTTTTTAGATGTACTACTAATATTGTTTAGGAAAAAAATTAATACTTTTAAGGGCTCCTAATATTACAAATTTTCCACCGGTCTGGGGGTCCTATGACACCGCCCCAAAATATTACAAAAATACCAACGGTACATGAAATTACAAAAAATCCTGGACCGGTTAGGTCCATCAAACGGAAAAAGTCCGTTAAACAGTCTTACGAAAGTGTTTGTCAATTTATATAATATGTTTGTTTTTTCTACGATTAATTCCATTAATTATATCAAATTTACTATTATTTTCACAATTAATTCCAGAATTTTTTTCAATTCAATTTAGAAATATGATTGGTTATGTAATAATATCATATGAGTTAATTCCTTAATTATTATCAATTTAATATATTTTTCCTCAATTGTATCGTATACTAATTTTGTTAACAATTAAAATTTTCGATTATTGTTAATTATATCAAAGCATAGGATTTTTTTGAATTGATTTGTCCAAAATAAATAATTAATTTATCTGCGAAATTACTAAATCTAAGCATAGCCAATTTTGGATAAGCCAAAAACATGCACACTTTATTAGAAGTTTCAGATTGATTCCTCAAAAAATTTGCATCATGTTGACTCTCTTTTTTGTTTTCTTTATTTTTTCCATTTGAGTCATTTTACTTTACATCATTTGCTAATATTTTCTATTTGTGCTGTTAGTTATTATATCATTTTTAAAATTTTTCTATAATTATTTATGTAATTATTGTCAATTCAATTTTGAAATATGAATAGTTAAAAAATTGAATAATATAAATTAATTTTGTTTTCATTCAATATATATTTTCTAAGTTTTATCAGGCATTAATGTTGTTGATAGTTAGACTATTGTTAATAATATCAACACATAATTTTGTGATTGATATTCTATAAAAAATCAATTAATTTACTTGCGGATTTACCAAATAAAGTATAGTCAAATTTAGATAACCCAAAAAAATATCAATTTCAAAGAATTTATAATTGATTTTTCCAAAATTTTATATTATATTCTCTTTCCTTTATTTTATTTTTTATTATTATTTTTTCCAATTGAGTCGCCTAATATATCATATCTAATTCTTTCGTTAATTTAATTCCATCAATTATGTCAAAAAATTTCTATGATTTTTATAATTAATTATTTATTTATTGTCAATTAGAAATATGATTAGTTTAATATGATTTCCATATTGATTTGTCTAAAAATTATTTAATTTATTTGCGGATTTACCAAATTAAAACATTATCAATTTTGGTTAACTAATAAAGAAGCCCTCGAATTTTTGAACTGATTTGTTCAAAATTTTGTATCATAATTTCTCTTTTATTTTCCTTTTTGTTTCAACTGAGTCGTCCAAAATTATTCATATACTAAACTTTATATAATTAGTTTCTTTATTAATTATTAAATATTTTATTTTTATTTTTTCTACAATTTATTCCATAATTATTGTTACTTCAATCAAGAAATAGGATTAGTTTCGTATTTATAATAACGATGATTTTACTTTTTGGGATTCTACTCTGCTATATTGTTTTGATACCAAATGAATGATTTTTTAAGCACAACGATAAATGAAAAATATCATATTCCAATTATTAATTCATAAACATCAACTAATCGTAAACAACAAAATATATATATTAACAATATACAGTAAATAAAATATTTTCTTGACTGCACACATATTAATGCATTAATATTTATAATTATAATTATAATATGTCAAAAATATGAGATTCCAAATTAATCTTATACTACACTACTTTTAAGCATGTTAAAAAAAGACGAAAAAACTGACAAAAATAATTTTTGACAAAATTAGTGTATGATATATATTTTATAAATTAGATCCCAAAAATATGTAAAGTTAAAATAATAATTTATCCTGAACATAGTACAATCTACATATGTATATAGATATGTCATAAATTAGAAGCCATACATATAAGATTCACACAGATTTCCGCTAAAATTAACATCTAATGTATGCACGCTGATTACTAAGCCAAATAAAAGGGAAAATGATATTCGAAAAACTGCCTAAAATAGTTATCAATTTAGACGGGAAAATATTGGATCAAACTTTGCTATTATATATATATATATATATATATATATATATAGGGGGAGGATCAAGTGAGACCATGTCTCTAGGTGAGACACAATGGACTAATCTCAACCATTCCCCACTATTATTCAATGATTTAATGAATAAAAATTATATTAAAATATTAATTTAATCAACATAAGGGTAATAGGGTAAAATAACATAACAAAGTAGTTATAAAAATAGAATCAAATCTCTTTCTCTCTCATCCATCTCTCAAATCTCATGTCTCCTCTCTCTCTCTCTCTCTCTCTCTCTCTCTCTCTCTCTCTCTCTCTCTCGCACACACACACACGTCTCTCTCCATCTCTTCCTCTCTTTCTCGATTCCTCCAACAAAATCAACTAAATATGCATTATCCGAAAACTATCTATGCGCGTAAAAAAAAACTAATATGTAGTGAAAGATACCCAACTATGCAAGACGTCATAAATTATGCAACAGAACCAACTAACTATGCATTATCTAGAAACTATCTATGCAGTGTGAAATAACTAAATATGCAGTACATTATGTAACATCTCATTTTCATAATTTCTAAAAGCAACATCCCATTTTTATAACTAAATATGCATTATATTGAACCTATTTAGGCAGTGTAGAATAACTAAATATGCAGTACGTTATATTCAATTCGTATTGTTTTTAGTAAAAAAAGTGCCAACAAAACAACTAAATATGCATTATTTGATGTCTAATTATGCAAGAGAAAACCCTAACTATACTTTGTAAAATAAAAATATTTGGAAAGAAAACAGGTTTCTTAAATTCCGCCACAAAATCCGGCAGTTTCAATCTCAGCCTGTAAAACCCGCTGGGACCACTAATTTGAATTACAAAATTACCACCTTACCCTTAAATTGGCGGAAATCAGGAAAATTAAAAAAAAAAAACTGAATTAATCACATCCCTTCATTTTTTAAGATCAATGGGTAAGATGAGTCCACATTGTCTCACCTAGGGAGGGTGGCCTCATTTGAACCAAATCCTATATATATAGGGATTGGTTCAAATGAGACCAATCCCTTTAGGTTAGTCCATAAGAACACTTATGGACTCTTGATTTAAAATTTTGGATGGTGTAGATTATTTTAGTTAATTTAGGCTTATAAGGGTATAATTGTACTTTTATATTTAATCAGTTTTGTTAATTGGACGGTTATTAGCTATTTTTAAGGAAACATAATCCTACATTTTCAGTTACCCGATTTTTAAGGAGGAAAATTCATCAACTTCAAGCGTTTATTTCAAAATTGATACTTCTTTCCGCCATATTTGTGAACAGTCGTTTTATTGTATACTTAGTTCAGTGGACTTGTATACTTAGTCATACTTAGTCATATTTTATTGTATATTTAGTTCAATGGATTTGTATACTTAGTCATACTTAGTCATATTTTATTGTATATTTAGTTCAATGGATTTGTATACTTGGTTCAGTGGAATTGTATTCTTAGTTATATAAGTAGTTTAGTAAATTTGTATACTTAGTTCTGTGGATTTGTATACTTAGTTCAATGGAATTGTATACTTAGTTATATAAGTAATTCAGTGGAATTGTGTATTTAGTTCAGTGTAATTGTATACTTCGTTAAATGTTTCTGTATACTTGGTAATATTTTAATGTTTAGTTAGTTCAATGTAATTGTATACTTAGTTAAATGTTTCTGTATACTTAGTAATATTTTAATGTACAGGTAGTTTACTGTAATTGTACACTTAGTTAATTGTTTATGTATACTTAGTAATATTTTAATGTATAGTTAGTTTAGCGGAATTGTATACTTTTCATTAATTGTTGCATGATTCTGTTGCCACATTTGAATAATTTGCACGTTCGAATGGGAAGGGAGAGAAAGGAAAGGTAATCGCTTGCTTATGGGGACGTGATCAATACAAGATCTCGTCTCCATAATCAAGCGATTACCCAAGATCACGTCCCTAATTTTTGGGAAGCGGTTACTATATTTAATTCCTGGATTCCTATTTTACCCCCTCTAATGTATACATTCATATGAATTGTTGTATAGATTTGTTTATATCTTGGCCATTGATTTATTTTTTTGATGGTGTAGATATGGTCATATGGTCTTACCTAGGAGGGTGGTCTCACAAGATACCCTCCCTATATATATATATATATATATATATATATATATATATAGGATATGGATCAAATAGGTCCTCCTACTTGGGGTGAGTACATGGGAACACATCCTAACCATAGATCAACAATTTTGGGTGGTCCAGATTTTTAGGGCTTTTTTATGTTTATTTTTTTTGTTTCAGCAATTAAAAAGGGTAGGGTGGTAATTTGGCACTTTAGAATCGGTTACTAAGATTTCATTCCCTCTTTCACGCGATTTCACCCACTCTTCACGCATACTCTCTCTCCAGCATTTCAGTTTCAAAAAAATTTCTCTGTTGCTTATGTAGTATAGGGTTGTTGCTTATGACTTGCTTATGTTGTTAATGTATTTGTGATGCATGTGTAGTGTATATTCATTGCTTATGTAGTATATGCTTATCGCTTATGTAGTATGAGTTTGTTGCTTATGACTTGCTTATGTAGTTAATGTATTCGTGGTGCATACGTAGTGTATATTTGTTGCTTATCTAATATAGACTTGTTGCTTATGTAGTATGAGTTTGTTGCTTATGACTTGCTTATGTAGTTAATATATATGTGGTGCATACGTAGTGTATATTCGTTGCTTATGTAGTATAGGCTTGTTGCTTATGTAGTATGTGTTTGTTGCTATGACTTGCTTATGTAGCTAATGTATTCGTGGTGCATACGTAGTATATATTTGTTGCTTATGTAGTATAGGATTGTTGTTTATGTAGTATGGATTTGTTGCTTATGACTTGCCTATGTAGTTAATGGTATATAAAAACACAATGACACATCTACACAAGCAACAAATTACATCTTCATAAGCAAACTTCGAACTGAAGTCAAGCTCTAGCAACTATGGCAAATTGTCTGCAACTTTTTTCACACAATGCGTTGAAGAAGAAGGATGGATGATTTCTCACAGTAGTGAGTTGAAGGAGAAGGAGGATGATTAAGGAAGATGAGAATTGTTCACGTTGAATTTGATGTGAGATTTGGATAGATTGTGTGATCATAATCTGAACAGAATCCCATGAATATTGGGTAATTTTGTAGGATGACTAATTTATCACTTTCTCTAATTACCAACATTTAATCTGAATTTTTAGCTCTAAAATCACAATCATTGAAAAACCTAGATATGTGGCTAGGATTGCTCCCTATGGACTTACCCTATGAGGTGGTTTCATATAACTCTCTCCATATATATATATATATATATATATATATATATATAGGGGGATGATACAATAGACCACATATTATAGTGAGACAATGTGGACTCATCTCAACCCTCCATTATATATATCAATGGCTAAGATAAATAGGGGTTAAAATTATATTAAATATTTAATTAAAGCAAAATAAGGGTATAATTGTCAAATTAACCAAGTGAGGGACCATCTAAATATGGAATCAGTTATTAGGAGAGAGAAAATCACGTGGAGAGAGAGAAAATCGCGAGAAAATCGCGCTGGAGAGAGGAAATCACGCATGTGCTCTTGTCATGTAGTATGATGTACACTTATCATATATTTGATGTATACTTAACACTATTTTACTGTATGTTTAACATAATTTTACTGCATATTAAAATGGTCAAACAAAAACATGTGGGGACCATTAATCAATGAATCATTTATAGAGAGGGAATCACGCTCATTAACATGTGGGGACCGTGGATTAAGTAAAATCAGTTATAGAGAGAGAAAATCACGCTTATTATTGTAATGTATATTTAACACTATTATGTTGTATATTTAATATATTTGTAATGCATATTACAACTGTCAAATAAAAACATGTGGGAACCGTGAATTAAGGAATCAATTAACAAGATTATTCTCGGCAGACAAATAATTACGGTATACCAAATAACAATAATTAAAAGAACAACAACTAATAAACGCAAATCAATTAACTAAATTATTATACAGTAAACTATGTCTAACTATACAATAAAATTAGGTTATGTATACATTAAACTATGTCTAATTGTACAACAAAATCAGACTTCCTATACAGTAAAACTATGTCTAACTATACAATAAAATCAGACTACCTATATAGTAAATTATGTCTAACTATACAATAAAATCAGACTATGTATACAGTCGCCCTCGACGCGCTGTTCACTTTTTCTACCTCTTTTAGCCATGATTAACAAAACACCAGTCCTGACACAAAAAACCAAAAATAAAGTATCAGAGCAGAATATATAAAAACATATGGTAAAAATTAACTAAATAAGCATCAAAACACGTATAAGTATACAATAAAAATCTCCTAATTTTTTTCAACAAATATAGGTATACAACAAAACACATATAAGTATACAATAAAACACACAAGTATACAGCAAACATAAATACATACATCAAACATTATCTACTTATACAACAAAACACATATAAGTATACATCGAAAAATATATAAGTATACAGTAACGTACTAAAATATAAGTATACATTCAACATATAAAACCTGTCTTCTTCGACTAGAAAAAAAACTAGAACCTCCATTAACAAAAGATTAACCACTATCACCGAAAAAATACATGAAGGAAACAAACTAAACCCTAGATAACGATTTCAACTCGCAATCACATTCTCCCCAAAACTCCTTCAAAAGCAATCCCCATAATTAAAAAAACGAAATAATTATAGAATAGAAACCATAAAATATTTGTATTCATGTACATTAGTCCAAAAAAATTATCCAAAGCTCATTTAAATAAAATGATCAACAACAATTTTTTTTTAAAAAAAAAAATCTCAATAGGGCTTTATATTTTTCTTAATTTCCTCAACCCATTAACATTACCGAAAAATCACATAGTTGTGGCTCCTGTGCAATATGTCTTTGAATCCTCATTAAACAGCTTCCTCAATGGATGCCGAACCTTGGGAGCCTCCAAAGAATCCGAATTTCGGTTGTCCTTTTTGTTTTGAAATTTCACGTGATTTGGGGAGGGCATGAAACGATTTTCCAGTAACCAAATTTGGCTGAAATTATGTAATTATACAATTACATAACTGTCTTTTTCAGGTTTAAAATAAATTAAAAATAATTATTAAATTTGATAAATTCTAACCATCTAAAATTACAGATTTGTGGCCAGGATTAGTCCACACTATCTCATTCTAATTATTTGGTCTTATTTGATCCTATTTCTATATATATAGACCATGTTCAGTGATCACCCCTAGGTTGACTCAACCTTTTCATTGTAGATTCAAGTTTTGAATCCGCTAGGATTTTTTATATAAAAATAATATTTCATTCTTTATTTCACGGATAATTAAGTTTGGATTTTACCCCCCATTGCTATCATTACATTCTGTTAATTAGGAAAGAGAAGTAAAAGAGGACGAGAAAGTCAATAAATGTAACCATTAGCCATGAAAAAGGTGAAAACATACATAATAGCACCTCTGTTAAAAGGTCATTCAATTATCTGCCAAAAGACCCAAACAGTCACAAAATCTCTGAGATTTCAAATATTCAGTGCCAAAAGCAGCCCCATATCACAAAATCTTATTAGTATTGTACGTATTTATTTTGAAGTGCAATTTCCAATTTTTAGTGTTGGGAAAATAAATTTTCAAATTTTATTTGTTTTCGTGTGAGAATTGAAAATATATTTGGTTTATTGTCTAAATTTCTATCATGATATATGTATTGAAATGGAAATGTGTTTGATTGTGATTTTTGAAGTATATTTTTGACATAAATTTATGCAATTATAGTAAAAAGTTATATGGTTATAGTTTTTCAAGTGTGTTGTCACATAGATTTACGTGATTATAGTAAAAAATTATTTGATTGTGTTTTCAAAACAAATTTTCCATAAATAGTGAAAATTAAAAATTAGTTATTTCCATTGAAAACTTCTCTAAACAAATATAAACCCATTTTCCAAAATAGTTAAAAAATGAAAAATGACTTTTGAAAATATGAATGAGATTTCCTATTCCATAATCATGTTTCATTTTCTATTCCACTGTATTGGATGAAAGACACGCGTATACATATGACGACATTGTGTTGTCTATGCAATTGAATAGGGAGTTCAACAGAAGTACGAAAGAAGAAATCTCAATCGTAGAAAACATATCCATGCATAGCCATTAATAACTTTTATGTTAGTCACAAAGTCAAGATAATCTCCATTTGAGTCCCAAAGATAAATTTTTTTTCTAGATAATTTTTGTCGCAATTCACATGCCGGCTCACTTGGAGAATATCCAAGTAAGCCAAAACAATCTCGCAACATGTTAGATCAAAAATGTGGACACATGGATTCTTCCAGTAAATTTTTATTTTTGGCAACCAAATAACCAAAATCGACTATTGTTGCCAACCCTTAGGACCAAAATTACAATTTGGCCAATAGACAAGAACAGTAAATGTCTGAAAAGGTTGGGAAAGTCAAGAAAATGTTGCCATCATGATTCCACGAACAAAGTGAAAACAAACATAATAGCCCCATCTGTTAAAGGTGAATTCATTGATCATCTGCCAAAACAGTCACACAAAATCTCTGAGATTTCCAATACCGAAAGCAACCCCATATATATATCACCTTACTAATACCCCTACCCCACGAAAAAAAACCCACACAACTTTCCATTTCTAGCAAAAGAAAAAAGATAAGATACGGTAGTCCTTATAACAAAACAGGAAAGTCCAAACAACTGTTGATTGATTCAATCTCCACCATTGGATTGATTACTGTTGACATCACCATCACTGTACTTAATGGAAGAGCCTTTGCAGAGATTCACTGGATATTTCACTGCATTTAGCTCGATTTTGCGAAGGGCAGCTTTATCAAGATCAATCCCACAAATGTCGGATAACCTAACAAGGTAAAGCAAAACATCTGATAGTTCTTCACATAAGTGAACTTTTTCTTCTTCTTTCCAATCAGGGAGACCCTTGGGAACCTCTCCTTTCCATTGAAATATTTCTGAAAGTTCACCAACTTCTCCAACCTGTGTAACAAAATTAATAATTGTTTTTATGCATGTATAAGGCATGAGTTTTGTTTGTTCTTCTGTCAATATAAAGGAGCCATTTATTTAAAGGGGCTTTTAGAAAGAAATTCTTTTTTCATTGTTCTGGTGGTTGAGACAGAAAAGGATGGAAAAAGTTACAAAGACTGTTTGGTTCAATGGATAAGGAAGAAAAGGACAAAGGACAAAGAAAAAGATTTTTTTTTATTATTTTGCTATATATGTTGCTAAAAATTTTGGGCTTTTAGGAAACCATTTTCATGATAAACTCTTGTAAAGTTCATATCTTTTCTTGGGATTTAAGAAAAGGTTAAGACGATGTTAAAAAAAGGCCAAACAAATTTGGCTTTGTACGGATGTATTTACAATTCCAATTTATAGTTTTAAATGATTTTTGTGTCATAATAGACAAAATGTTTGATTTGTTGTCTGAATTTTGTTATGGTATATCTTTAGAAATGAAAAATATGTTTGGTTTATAATTTTTAGAATATATAGTTTTGCCATATATTTGGGTGATTGTAGTAAAATATTTAATTATAGTAAAAAATATTTGATTATATTTTTTGAGGTGAGATTTCACACTGGCACACTTTTAGTCAAAGATTGTTTGGTTGTATTTCTAAAATTTATTTCTAACAAAAGTCAAAAGACTTCATTTCAACAAAAAAAAAAGATTTAAATAAGTTGAGAGTAGTGATTAGAGAGGAGAGATAAATTTTAAAAAAATTGAAAGATACAAAATTTGAATCCTATTCAAAACCTTTACAAAGAACTAAAAAAGAATATCACTTAAACTACAAGCTTATGATTCCACCAAAAAAATTCTTAAATAAACATAAACTTATTTTGCGAAACAGTTGGAAAGTAGAAAATGGATGGACATAGACGAGCCCTCTCTCTCAAATACGTTTGAACCAATAAACACACACAAAAAAAAAGGAAGGGTGCCAACAGCCCAAAAAGAGAGTCTTTTTTTAATCTTTCTTACTAAAACTTTATTCGCATGCCTCTTGCTGTTACAAGAATTAATATTCCCAAATCATTTAAAAAAAAACTAAGAAAAAACTAACAAATGATTGAAAAAGTTCATAAGCTTGAAAATGCAATAACAATACCCCAATCATCAATCATCGCTCATGAAAAAGCCGCCTAAAATAGGAAGTATTGGAGATTCTCATAATAAATATTTTTGCTTTAAGAATCAATCCACGAAAATAAAAATAAAAAATTGCCAAGTGAATATAAATAAAAAAGGAATCATGAAAAAGGGTGTAGATGGTTTTACCAAAGCCAGAAGAAGATTTCTAGGGCTGTGAAACTTTTCCCAGTCTCTTTCTTTTGCAAAATCATCCATTTTTCTCTTAAGGAGATCCAGGGTCACGCTATTTTCCTGTCCACCTTGTTTGGGCCCAGTCATCTTTCCCTCTTATTTTTTCGAGTTTTTGCCCACCAACTCTCGAGAAAAAAATCAAAAAACCAAACAGAAAACAAGGGAATGTTTGCTTTGCTTAATCCAACCTTTGACGGATATATGAATAGAAAAAGAGCAGGGCTTGCTGGTTTGTATTTAAAGGATTTCGGAGCAAGTGCGGTTACAGGCTACCGGCTACTACAGACTGATTTAGGTCTTATTTCGTAGGTGAAATGACGAAACTAGCCCTCTTTGAGTTTATAAAATTAGTCTATTTTAATAATACATAGTTTCTTTCGCCCTCAAAGAAGTAAAATATATATTTACCTAATCAACCTTATATCTATACTAAATGAAAAAATAAATATAACACGTATCATTACCTTACTAATCGAGACATATGCCAATTATTCCTTTTCTCAATTTCATCATGGCAGCTTCACATTTATCAATGTGGCAACCCAATATTATATATATTTTCTATATATAATCTAAAAGATAGCAAATAATCAAAAAATCAAGGATGCTACTATACAATCTGTCTTTTTCATAAATCAAATATTTTATCTATACAATGTATTATAATCTAAAAGGTAACAAATAATCAAAAAATCAAATCTTCTATTTATACAATCTAAACAATCTACCTATATAATCTGAAAAAGTAAACTACTATAAAAAAAAGATGTATTTATTAGATACTTATGATTAATAAAATTAGCATAAAAAACTAAGTGTTTCATTAAACGTCAAAATACAAAAAATAAAAATAAATAAACTACTCAAATTTGTTAATAGTAAATTTGTTTGTTGCTTATTACATATCAAGCGAATTTAGTTGAAGTGGTTTTAACCATCGACATTTAAATAGTATTTGCCCACCTATTTAACTCTTATAAAAAAATTAAAAAAATGAATGATATTTTTATTGGATACTTTTGTATAATAAAATTTGCACAAATCTTGTGTAATACGCGAATATTTTTCTTGTGTACTGCATGCAACAAAAATATATGGGTTAGTCTCATGTCAGACGATCTAACGGATCTAATTCGTTAGATGGATCCAAATATCTGACCCGTCAGCCCACCAACAGCCCGCACAAGTACCAATATCACATCCGCTGACCACTGCTAATACATTTTAGGATAGTTGCTAATACATTTTAGGAGGACTACTAAATACTTTTCGAAGGAAAAACTAATATTTTTAGGGTGCTACCAAATATTTTTCAGGATGACTACGATACTTTTTGGGCGAATAACTAATACTTTTATGGGGAACTACTAATACTTTTTATGAGGAAAACTACTAAAATGTATTTTATTGGAAAACATAATACTTTTAAATACGACTACTAATACGTTTTAGTAGGAATACTAATACTCCTGATGGAAAAAATAAATATTTTTCAAGAGTATTACTGAAAAAACTGTTCAAGCAGATTACTAATACATTCATCGTTACTACTAATACTTTTTGTATGGACTGCTAATACTTTTCAGGAGAAAAAGTTAATTATATTCAGAAGAACTACTAAAATCCTCTCCAAGGAACTACTAATACTTTTTCGAGGAACTACTAATACTTTTCGGATTCACTGTTCCAGAATATTATAAACATGCTACCGGTGCATGAAATTACGAAAAAAAAAAAAACCAGGTCGGATTGGATCCGTCTAACAAAAAAGACCCGTTAGATGGTCTGACATGAGTTTTTGTGAAAATATATTATATGAAATGGGAGATGTGGGCGATTTATGGGATTGGATCATAATATATCTTACTATGTGATCGATCTCCAAATAGAATGTCAAGCGTTATATTTGACAAAATCTACTCCTTGAAGTTGGAGACGATTTACTGAAAAATTAATAGACATATATGTATTTTTTATTAAATCATAGAAATCAAGGTGGCAAATCGTGTTATCGTGTTGTATTCGTGTCCCGCTATCGTGTTTTCGTGTTATCTATTTTTTATGAACTTAAATATAATTATAATTTTAATTTAATTTTCAATTTCGTGTTCTTGTCGTGCTATCGTGTCGTGTCATATCGTGTCGTGCTTTATCGTGCCTTTTGTCTCTGTAACCGTGTTTGTAATCGTGTCGTGTTCGTGTCGTGCTATCGTGTCGTGTCACTCATTGCCAACCCTACATAGAAATATATAAAAGAAAGGAAAAAGTCCTGAACACAAACCGATCAGGTAGCAAAGGAAAAAAATATTAAACTTCAAAAAAAGGAAACAACGAAAATAACTTAGAAATGCAATTTAAACGAATGACGTCTATTTCTAGAAGATCTTCGAATGGCATAGTTAGTTATTTTTAGTACGTGCTCGAGTATCTTCTTGATGGTCTAATGTAGCTTGTGGAATGTCGGCCCATGATCCACGAGCCACAATTTCCATAGACTTCAGAGCTTCTGAAGAATCGCATGATTGAAATACAAACGGAGTGGTGGAGGGGTCATCTATCATTGTCTTTAAAGCTTTTTCGTGTTGCAAGCTCTTTTTACCTTTATCATCTAAACTTGCAACCATTACCATATTGTCCGAAGTTATCATTGAATTTTGCTGCAATGGTTGATGAAGAACCATCCTTC
This sequence comes from Rehmannia glutinosa, assembly GCA_016081115.2. Lineage (NCBI taxonomy): Eukaryota > Viridiplantae > Streptophyta > Magnoliopsida > Lamiales > Orobanchaceae > Rehmannia > Rehmannia glutinosa. The sequence goes on along the minus strand of JABTTQ020000045.1, from coordinate 249,969 downwards.
GATCAGTATTTATTACCCCTGCATGATTAGTATCTCCCATGCAATCACCATTACCCCTGTTATGACTTGACCCCTCCCCGCGAGTTTGAACTTGCTCCGAATTAATCATTTCATGAGGAATTTGTTCATCCTCGTCCCTGAGAACCTCAAAAGGATTATTAATTTGAACATGCAAATTAGGTGTACCCCCTTTTGGAGAACGACCGCTCGGTCCGTCCGCTTTCGCTTGCTTGCGCTGCTCAATCCACAGCTTTACCCTTAGTGGTAGTAGCATGGTCTCGGACTGGAGCTCGGCCACGCACGGGACTATAGCATGGTTTAGCACCATCCACAGTTTTGAATTATGCATTATGCTTCATCACTTGATTGTTCGCTTGCCTGCAATTAGCGCCCGAATTTCCAACAATTCGACAATGAGAGCAAAACTCTGGCAAAGTTTCGTAACTGAGCGACACGAACGAACAATGGCCTATTCGTTCTATCAAAATAAATTCCTACATTGGAGAATTAAAATCCAATTCTATAAGAACTTTTACGAAATGTCCCACTTCTCCCGTAAGGGAACGACCGTCTATCTGCATGGGCGTGCCAATAGCACTTGCGAGCTTCATAATTACCGCAGGATGCCAATATTCCATACGCAACTCATATATACGAACCTAAACCTGAGATTTTGACGAATTTATGCGGTATGGATTGAAGTCCTAACCCACCATCGGACGAATTGAGCCCGATTTCGATTCCGGATAGGCCTCCCAAATACTTTGTGTCTGTCATTCACGTTCGAGAATTGTATGTTGTAATAACCCTTTCCCAAGGGTATAAGGCGCCATGAACCGTAAATATGCCAAACCTCCGGAAGTCTTCGTTTAAGATCCTCTAAACCTAAAGGTTTGGATCCTTTAGGTAACATTAATCTACCAATCAATGTGTTCCGTAATTATGCCGCCCGTTGTTGGTAAATTTTTTCATCCATAGTGACCAAAAATACTCCACTTTTTCACAGGTTTGGAAATCTCCCCTGGAGATAGCATTTGTGCGAAAGTTTGAGTGATAGTCTCATGCACGTTACTTGTGTATATGGGATATTAGGGTTTAAACTAAGGTTTTGAACAAAATCATCTTCCATCCTAGGCGCATGGGTACGGCTAGGGCACCCTAAAAAACTCGGATCAAATTATCGGTTGGGATGCCTGAAGCCAAGGAATAATTACCTATTTCATTCAGAAGTTTATGATCTGTGATTTCATGAAATTCTGGGTTAGCCGCTGCGTGATGTATGCGCAATGCGTTGTTGGGTCTTGATGCAGATTTTATCGATTGTTTATCACTAATACCTGACTTGGTGATCTCAGAAAATAGTAAAGAATCAAAATCCATAATTAACAGACTAGTGATTGGATTGAAGAAAACCCGCCGCCCAAGTCGCAAAGGACATGAACCTCAAAAATTTTAAAACACATAGACATATATGTATTGTATGTGTGTGCATGAAGTTTTTCATATAAAACATACAAAATAATAAAATAATTCAAATGTATTAATAGTAACATGTTAAATCTTTTATTGGGTAATAATAAAAAATTAGCTGACTTTCAACTATTAATATACAAGTATAATTGGGGCAATCTTGTTAAAAACTCTCAAGTCCAAACTAAATGTTTAGTCGTTCAATGTTTGATTCCCATCATTCTCCCCTTCGAAGACTTATGCTAAGAAAAACTCTATAATTCCCATTAGTCGAAAAATTTACTCGATGATTTATAATGAAATCTTGAATATCTCATATATCATTTTATACTGAACTTCTTATTATTTTGAAACGAAAGTTTTTTTTATTAATTTCTCATATCTTTATAATTTGATCCTTAAAGATAATAATGAATAATTAGTATTGTTTGGTATTCAAATAATTATAGGTGGCGTTAAATATACCCTAAAAACTATAAATACATTCACTTACTAAATACACTCCACTTATTTTTTAAACATAACTCATTTATTAAATACTTACTAGATACACCCCTCAGGGATCAACCTTGTGCTATAGTGGTAGAAACTTGTGTTGTAAGGGTGATTAACATTGGTCCGATCTCATACGAGTGTGTGCCCCTATTATCACCTATTGTACTTAGAAAAATACACCCTCCATAATTTCTCATTTTACCTTTTCATTATTTTCTCTCCAAATACACCCCAAAATCATACACCCCCAAGGGGCGGTGGCGGTGGAAGAAGTTTCAGCAGCTGAAGAGGATGCAATATTTTACTTTAATTTTTAATGCAATATTTCACTTTATTTTCGCACGTATATTTGGAGTTGGGTTAATGTTTGGGTAATGTTGAGTATAAGTATTGGATAATTGAATTTGGTTTGAATCATGGAGTACATAGCTTTTTGTCCTGGTTTTATCTAGAAAGACGATGGGTGATACGATGACCCTATGTGGCACGATGATACACTCGACTGTGTTACTTTGATCGTGTCATCGTGTAGCACAATTGCAGGACCAAGATTGCAATTATGATCATGTCATTGTGCCTCATAGCACGATGGCATAATCAACTAATCAAGGTTACAAGTGATCGTGCCAAGTGTCGCACTATTCAACAACAATTTTAAACTGTAAAAAATGAGTGAAAAATGAGAAATAACACACTTTAAGTTGTAAAGTAAGAAAATACTTATATTATTCGTCAAAATGAATTCAATGTTGTCCATATTTGCAACAATATGGCTGTTGGAAAATCTAGAGTTTTTACTGAAAAATATTCCAGCTTTGCTCAAAAAGAAGAATGTGGGTGGGTATAGGGAAGAAGATTATAAGTTTTAATAAAAGATGAGGGTCTATATAGAGATTTGAGGGAGTGTTTTTTCTTTTTTTTTGGGAAAATATTGAGGTGTGTGTTTTGGAACTTTTGTACGTGGGTAAAAGTATTATAGTCTTTTGAATTAATGTCATTTTTAAAATTATATGAAGACACTACAAGAAAATAATCAAATTCCAATAAAATAATTCCAACAAAATTGAAAACTGTTGGAATTTTAAAATTCCAATGTAAATTCAAATGCTACATTATACCGTTGGAAAATTCCAATGAAAATTCCAACGATAAACAAAATCGTTGGTATAAATTGTTGGAATTCCCATTGGGATTTAAAATTTCAACAGAAATTCCAACACCACAACCATTGGAAAATTCCAATAGTAATAAAATCGTTGGAAGTACTATTGGAATTTTAAAAATCCAAACATAAATTTCATCGCTAACACATACTATTGGAAAATTCTAACAAAAATTTCAATGGTAAATAAAATATTGGAATTAATTATTGGAATTCCCATTGGAATTTTTAAAATTCCAACGGAAATTCCAATGGTACAACAGGTTGTTGGAAAATCCATTACAAATTCCAATACCATTGGAAATTTTTAATAATGGTTAAAAGATTTGCTAGTATTATCCATATCGATAAAATATATCTTCTCTTCTGCAGTTAATCATATTAAAACTACATAGTTAAATGTGCCTGACTTAGGACAAATTGATGATGGGTGACCTACTGGGAAGTTAAAAATATTAGATAATGGGATAAAATGATGAATAATCCAATGGATATATACCATTAGAATTACCATTGGACTAAATTACAATGGTATAACTCCGTTGGAATAACCATTGGAGTTTTTTCCAACGATTATATATATTCCAATGGATATACCGTTGGACTAAATTCCAATGGTATAACTCTGTTGGAATTAGTGTTGGAAAAATGTTGGAGTTTTTTTCCAATAGTTGTATATTCCAATGGAGAAATAACGTTGGAAGTGCTGTTAGAATATTTTTCCATTTGAATTTCTATTGGAATTTTGCCATTCCAATGACCATTTTTACCAACAATGCATTTTCTGTTAGAATTACCATTGGAATCGGTAATTCCAACGGTAGTTGGCCAAATTCCAACAGATTTTTCTAGTTAGAATTTCCATGTTTTCTTGTAGTGAGATGAATGTAATTAGAGTTTTCGTGGTGCGAATAGTGTCCCATAAAATAAATGTGTCAAAAATCAGTTTACATTGAACATAATAAGGTCATAAAAACCCAATAAAATCTTATTATATATTATATTATATTATACTAATTATTTAAAGTTTCGTAAAAAATATGCTTACCTTAATCAATATGTGGAATAAAAATTAGGGTGACGTTATTTGCACCCCCAAAATCTCTAAAAACACTCATTTTTTTAATACACTCTCACCCTTTTTTATAAACAAATAATTTAATTAATACACCTCCAATATTCCCAAATTTACCATTCTCCATTTAAACTCAAATTCTTCCCAAAATATAAACTCATCCATCTCATACACCCAATACACCAATAAACACAACATTGTTGCTGCAAAGGCAAAGAAAAAGAAAAAAATAAATCGAAAGGCACCTTATGTTTCATTTTTCAAAAACATCCCAACAGTAACATGTTTTAAATATGTTGAAAGAGAAGGGTAAAATTAATAATTAATTTTATTGAAAGGGAAAAAGGGCGTGAGCTCTATTCACTGGTGTGAATTGGAAATACTTTATGCAATTTAACGATGAAGTTTTTCCATTTCAATCAAATGAAAAACTAAGCATATTCATTCTTCAGACGTAGTCCTCTTCTTTGAGATTTTCATGGCATTTTTGGTTTTCTATCTTATTCTTGTATTGTTTTGACTGGATATTTCTGATAGTCGAGGCTGTGATTTTGAACTGCTCTTGATGACGCGATACAACAACCATTTGTAAAATTAGGTATGAGAGGAAAACATGTAGTTTTTGTGGAAGAAAATTATAAGTTTAAAAAATTGGTGTATTTAGAGGTTTGTTGGATGTATCTAGAGTTTTGGTTGGGTACTAAAGATATTGTAGTCTTATCACTTATGACAATTATCTCTATCTCTATCTCTATCTCTATCTCTATCTCTACTATACTAAAAGAGTGAATGTTTCTGCAAAAATATAATTGGACTAAAATACCCTATATTTTAAGTATTGATAAAATTAGGTTTAAATGGTAAAAATCTAAATTAAAATTAGATTTAAATGGTAAAAATATAAATGACAGAAAATGAATATTTCTGGTTTCTCAAGGGACGCATCTTTTCGTGTCCTCTTCAATTTATTCGTACCCTGAGTCTTCAATTCCTTAAAGAACAAAAGAAGAAGACAAAAAAAACATTTGGTTTGCTTTTAGATGGGGAGTTTGCAACGAAGTCCACCTCCTACTTCTCGCCAATGCACAATCACCAAAAAGCTCGCACATCGGACGGCGCCTGGACCAATGGATGCGTGGCGGCCATAACCTGGTGAAGCGGTGAGTGGTGGCTTCAACTTTCGGCCTGGCAACGGTCTCCTTGCTTCTAGATCTTGGCATGGTGCAACCGACTGCTGGCCGGCGGCTTGAAGGGTGGTGTGCTAGATCACGAACGTTCGTGGTTTTGGTTGCTAGTTGGTGACAGTGAACGGGTCGGAGGCATCGATTGATGAGATTGCTGGCCGGAGTCTTGAAGGGCGATGTGCTAGATCGCGAACGTTTGTGGTTTTGGTTGTTGGCTGGTGATGTGAACGGGTCAGAGGCGTCGATTGATGGTGTAGGAGACGAGGATGTGCACATCTTTGACAACTAGAAGATGGCTTTTGGTAATACTTCTGTAAATTTGGGCCTTTTATGATAATATATCTATTTTATATGTTGATTTTTTCAATGATTGATTTTGGAATTATGTAAAGTAATGTTCCGCTATTATTTTGCTATACAGTTATTCGACCCAGAAATCCTAGAAAGGGTTGCTTTATTGACACCATTAGATTATTTTTCCCACTTCGTGTTTCAAATTTAGAATCTAGGATCACTATCATATGGTAATAAAGGGGCCACACTATTGTTGCTAACTAATAAGTATTAATCCACTGACACAAGAATTTGTTTTAATTTCTTCACTTTTTATTCTTTTCCATTGGTCGAAGCATTTCTTTTCTAGGATGTATACAAGAGTTGGCAAATAAAGGCCAGGTACTTCATTTTATGTGATGTATTGTGGGTAGATTTTGTTTATTTTCTTGGGTATAGAGAACTCTTTACGGTGAGTAAAGGCACTAAATGTGAATAAAGTCATTCACAATGTAGTTTTAGAGTAGTCGTCAACACTCATTTTCTTTTGTGATTTTCAAATCTTGGTAGTCTTTTTAATTTGTCTTTAGTTTTTGTTAGAGGATGTGATGATTGGGGGTTTACAGTCATGGTAGCCTTTTCAGTTTGCCTGATCTTCATAAGTTTTTTTCCTTCGAATCATGATAGTCTCTTTTATTTTTATTTTTTAATTCTTTGTTGTTGTGGGCGAGTATGGTTTAAGGGATCTAAATATCGGTAGTGATTTGTATTTTGCAAACTGCCATGGTTTTGTAAAGTTTTTTAGCATTGAGTTTTTTACATACCTATCGTGTTTAATGTTACATTGATGCATGTTTGGCTTAAATTTTTGGTATTCTTATTTTTGTTCTTTGTTTTTCTTTAAGCTATTTTGTGTGAATTACTGAATTGTGTCAATAAAATAGTAATGCCCTTATTAGTTTTTTTGGTAGTGTTCATAAAATGCTTGAACTAATGTCAGTTAGTTTTTTAGGTGGTGTCCACAATATGCATGCATAAACTATTTCAGGTTGTGTTTCTTAACAACTAAGATCACAAAATGGTCTTTCAAAAAACATGAAGATGATGCATTCTGCTTGTGCCAAAAAGAATTTTGGGTCAAAATTTATCTTCCCTTTTTTTTTTTTTTACTAATGAAGATTTTTAGCATTGAGTTTTACGTTGATATTCTAGGTTAAATTTTTTGTATTCTTATTTTTGTTCTTTGTTTTCCTTTAGGCTACTTCGTGTGAATTATTGAATTGCATCAATTAAATAATAATGCCCTCATTAGTTTGTTTGGTAGTGTTCACAAAGTGCATGAATTATTGCCAGTTATTTTTTTAGGTAGTGTTCGCAATGTGCATAAAATGTTGCCAACTCTGTTTCCTAACAATTAAGATCAGAGAAATAGAATTCTTGGTCAAAATTTATATTTATTCTATTTTAAAATAAAAATAAAATAATATCACATCACTTTATCGTTAGTATATATCAACTAAAGATAAAATATAAAGCTGAGATTAACTTAATCTTTAATAATGGACAAGATATAATAGCTCAATAAGAAAAAACATTATATGATGAACCAATTAAAGAATTAAATAACATCTCAATTTGTCAATGTCAAACAAAATAAGAACCAACGCTCATGAATACTAGATATAATATTATAATGAGTAATAGTTCATATAATAAGTTTTGAATATTGAAATTTTAACTTGTTTCCTTAATTAGTTTTATGCTGATCGATTTTAAATTGTTTCTTTAATTTGTTTTATGTTGATCAATTTTATTCCCAACCGTTGGTTCCGAATATTGTAGAAGCTTAGTAAATTTAATCAATATATCATGAAAATAATATTAATGAGATTGTTAGTCTTGTTAAATATATTTTTTACATGTAAATATTTATTGGTGGATTTTCTTATGGCCTACTTTAGTTTCTTTTTGTAGTTGAAGTGAATCTATTTTGAAAAGTACTTATGTATTTGCTTAGAATTAGAATGGATGTGGGATATGCAAGGTTTAAAATATAGAACAAGTTGCAATCTTGAAAAGTTTGAAAAACTTCTTACATCATTATAAGTGGAAAATTATGAGTGCAATGTGCTATACGGAAACTGTCATTTATTTATTTATTTATTTATTTTTGAACGGAAATATTATTAAGCTAAATGTAAGGTACAAACTTTATCAAGATGGGCCACCACAACAGACGGAGGCTCCACCCATGTTGTCGGACTAGCGTATGAATACAACGCCCTAGCAAGAACATGGGCAACTATATTCACTTGACGACATACATATTGAACCGCAAAATTTGGTTCGGAAACAAGACGCAACTGACTAGCTCTAATCTGTCTACCAAACTCGCCGGGCATTCTCATGATTCCTAATAGCGTCCACTACGCCCTTAACATCCAATTCGACAATGACCTTTGTGAAACCCAGATTCTTAGTCCACTTTAACCCTTCAAGCAGGCCTCTACATTCCCCTTCAAACACTGATATATCACCTTGAAAACAACATGAACACCCCACTATGAATGTCCCTGTATCATCCCTTATCACCATACCAATTCCATAAGAATTTTGCTCTTTGAAGAAAGCGGCGTCAATATTACACTTGACAGTACCAGCAGGAGGTAAATGCCACCCTTTGCAGCCACCTCTTATACTCGACAACTGATACACACGAGCCTCAGCTTTGTTGTGCTCACATCAAAACGTCCGTAAGCCCATGCATTTTTTACTGTCAATTTTGCATTCAACTGAGTGTTTTTCCAAAGCTTCCCATTCCTTTGTTTTCATATATTCCAAACAATCATTCCCAGTCTGCATATAAACTCATTCGATCTGTCATTCAATAATGAGGAGAACCAAGCTGTGAAAGATTCAGCATTATAACTCGTTCGATTTACAATTCCCCATAAATTACTCTCTCGCCAACATTCTTCAGCAAAAGGACACGTAATGAACGAATGCCAAGTATTTTCAAGTTGAGATTCACACAAGACACATACCTGGGAAACTTGCATCCCTCTCTTCGCCAAGTTGTTCCTCGTTGGAAGGCAATTTTGACAAGCCCGCCATAAGAAAAATTTTATTTTAGCAGGAATGTGTAGCTTCCATAGTGTGCTCCAGCCCTCCATATTACCGTGGTTTCCATCAATTATAGAGTTTACAAGCAACCTATACCCCGTCTTCACCGTATACCCCTGTTTTGGAGAAACTCCAAATTTTCTCGATCCTCTTCATCCTGTTTCACACAAAGGTATTTGAAGTATTTGCTCTGTATCCCTATGATCAAACAATTCTTCAATGACATTCAAGTCCCACTCCTATGTGTCTGGTATGAATAGTTCGTTTACTGATATATCTTCCAATCCTTCAACTTGTACAGTGCGAATGAAGAAGTCGTTTGGGTCCCTGAGCCATGGATCTTTCCATACCTTAATAGTCTGTCCATTCCCAATAATCCACCTTGTTCCCAACTTCAATAACTGTCTAGAACTCCAGATGCTACGCCAAGTAAAACTGGGATTCGACCCAATATTTGCACTTAAGAAGTCCCCACGAGGGAAGTATTTAGCTTTGTATAGCCTGCATATGAGAGCATCTGAGTCAGAAACTAATTTCCAACCAAGTTTAGCCAGCATTGCCAAGTTGAAAAAATGGAAATCCCGAAATCCCAAACCTCCAACTTCTTTAGATGCACATAACTTGTCCCAACTCATCCAGTTAATCTCGCGACCTCCGTCTTTCTTCGATCCCCACCAAAATGAGTTGATCATGCGCTGAAGTTCATCCCCCAATGACACTGGTATTAAGAAAACGCTCATACAATATGCCGGGATAGCTTGGGCTACTGACTTAATGAGGACGCTCTTGCCTGCTTTAGATATCGGTTTATTTCTCCAATTTTGAATATACGACCATAAATTATGTCGAATATACCCAAAAATTTCTTTTTTCCTTCGACCGATAAGAGAGGGCATCCCCAAATACTTACAGTGTTGCGGCTGAGGTTGAACTCCATCAAAGATCCTCATAATTTCACCTTGTTGATCTTGTCCCACATTGTTGCTGAATAGTATATTTGATTTTTGCAAATTTACAGCCTGCCCAGAAACAGCTTCATATTGATTAAAAATGTGTTTGACTTGTAAAGCTTCCTCCTTATTTGCTTCAAAAACAAGTAGCTATCGTCGGCAAAAAAATAAATGAGAGACCACCGGAGCACCCGACAAATTTTGATACCACGAACATGCCCGATAATTCGATTTCCTATCATGGCTGTGAGACCTTCAGCACATAGAATGAATAAGTACAGGGAAAGGGGATCCCCTTGACGAAGCCCTCGCTTTGGAATTATTGGTCCTAATAGCGAACCATTAGCAATCACTGAATAAGATACCGTCTTCACACATAAAGATAACCATTTGTACCCACCTCGCATTAAAGCCCAATTTAAGCATGATATTTTCCATATAAGCCCAATCGACTCTATCATACGCCTTACTAATATCGATCTTCAACGCCGCCATACCTTTTTTTTCTTTGGATTTACGTTTCATGTGATGTATAATTTCAAATGCCACAAGAACATTATCCATTATAGATCTTCCTTTGACAAAGGTCGACTGAGTATCGAAATTATAAAAGGAAGGATACATTTGAGTCTCATTGGCTAATACCTTGGATATAATCTTGTAAAGTACATTGCACAAAGAAATAGGCCTTAAATCCTTCATAGTCTTTGGCTGCTGGCATTTAGGCACAAGCACAATATTTGTATCCATCAAACCTTCCGGGAAATGCAGATTCGACAGCCATGACGAACCAGCCAGGAAAATATCGTCCCCTATCAAACTCCAAAAGTGTTGGAAAAATGCAGGGTTGAAACCGTCAGGCCCGGGCGATTTATCGGGATGCATAGCAAAAATCGCATTCTTAAATTCTTCCTTAGGAAACGGCATGAGCGAATATTGTTTTGTTGTAGAGTCACCTTGGGTAGCACATGAGCCAAGTCCAATTCATTATTAATATTACTAGCAGCAAACAAGCCCTGAAAATAATCCATCGCTATTTCTCCGATAGCTCGATCAGTATCATGCCACACCCTGTTTCCATCTTGCAATGTCTGAATATGGTTACTTTTCCGACGCGTCTTGCGCCGCCGCATGAAAGAATTTAGTATTAGAGTCCCCTTCCCGGCCGAATGTTTTAGCCCTTTGTTGCCAGTGGATTTCTTCCTTATTTAATAATTCCACGTACCTTGCTCTTGTGTTTTTGTATCTCTCCACAGAGATTGAATCTTCAAAGTTTCTGAGGTATTCCATCTCCTTATGGCATTTAGAGAGTCCTGATCTGAAGATGTTCATTTGTTTCCTTCCCTATCGATTTAAAAGCTCTGAACAACCTTTCAGCCTACTCAAAATATCAGGGTATACCCCATCACCCCAACCTTCGTGCACAATTTCGTGAAGCTCGAGCTCGGATAGCCATTTGTTCTCAAACCTAATGGCCTATACTTCCTTTTTCTTTGTATAAATGTAGTATTAAGGAGTAGAGAGAGTATGATCCGATATAGGCGCACAAATTTAACAATCGCACATGTGGAAATAATGAAAGCCAACTACTTGACACAAGAGCTCTATCAAGTCGTTCCTCTACAGCATCAACAGTACCTTTACGTGCCTCCCAAGTGAATTGATATCCAATGAGTGGGATATCAATTAAGTTGCAGTCATTCACCAATCTCGAAATCCCCGATACAACCAATTTGGATGTTCAACTCTACCCTTTTTATCTGTAGGGTGAATAAGATCATTGAAATCCCCAATACAACACCACGGAATATTGTGTATTCCATGAAGTTGTCGAAGCAACCTCCATGATTCCTTTCTTTTACTACGTTTCGGGTAACCATAAAACCCGGTCAACCTCCATTTTCCCTTGTCGTCATTAATTTCCATAACATGATTGTTAGAATACCCAAATACAGAACATGTATCAATCCCTTTCCAAAGCACACATATACCCCCACTTCTTCCAATTCTATCCATCACAAATAACCCATCATATTTGATTCTTGACCGAATATGTTCCAACCTAGTAGCATGTGACAAGGTTTCAAATAAAATGATAATATCTGGTTTATGGGCACGAACCAGGTCAGATTACGCAATTGCCCGGGTGCCCCAACCCACGACAATTCCAACGAGGACGATCATGGCTCCTGGCGGACCGAGCCATGGCCCGCCAATAAAAATGTTGTTGTGGGATCGCTGACGAAGGATCATTAGATGTGGCCGGGCCGCATTTGACAGGGGGTTTTGGATGTTGGTCTCCTCATCGATAATGACCCGCTTCCTCTTTCTTTCCTCCATTATTTCAAAATTCTCATCATCCGGATTGTTGATGCAGTTATTAGTAATTGCCATTGGTAAGAGGTTTTGTCCCCGATTTCCTCGCTGATTAGTCTCAATACCAGGGAAGTTTTTTGTAACTGTATGCAACTGCAAATTTGAATTTCCGATGCCCTCACGCACAACTATTCCATGCAAGCTTCGCCGGAATTTGGAGCTCCGACCACTGCTAGAACCTGGTTCATCATTCTTGCCAGAAGAAAATTGAAAACACTGATTTGTTGGTGGACCTTTGGGAGGCCTGATCTCCTTCATGTTGTCATCAACCTCAATTAACCACTTATCACCACTATTCTCCGTGCTCTTTTGAGTAACTCCTCGCATATTGGGACCCCATTCCTTCGGAGGTTCGCCGTCCGGCCAAGAGAAACTCTTCTCGCAAAACCTCTCTGTATGAGTCAACATACCACAAATAAAACAGAAGGACCCTAATCTTTCAGATTTGAATTCCACAACTGACCATTCCCCTCCTTGAAGTTTCACCTTCTTGAACCTCTTAAGCGGAACACGGATATCAACATTCACCCTTATCCTCATGAATGATCTCCAAACTGATGATGAATTCTTTGGATCGTACTCCACAAATGATCCAATAAAATTCCCAAGTTGTCTACCAACATTCTCATTCAAACACCCTATAGGTAGGTTAAAAATTTGAACCCAAAACAAGAGTGCATAGGAATTGTCATTGTACGACACCGGATATAATTGAGCCAACATAAGCATCAAGTTGTCAAATGACCAAGGGCCACCATCCAATATACGCTGCAAATCAAGTTTATGGTAGAACTGGAATAAGAACCGCTGATCTCCGATATCTTTAACCGACATACCCTTAACTGGTCTCCAGATCGTTGTCAATCGATGTTTCATGATATTAAAATTGACACTCCTTTCAGAAATGAACTTTCCAACCAGGCATAATGTGGGATCAGAATTCGCCTCCTTGTGATTATTATTTTCAAACACAAACCCATCATCCTCGTCGTCAAACAAAGATAAATTTGCCAAATTTGTTTCCATACTCGAAGTTACAAACTAAAATTTAGAATGTTGATTAGAATTAGGAGAACTCTCGACTCAGGAGAGAGAGAGAGAAAAAACTCTCGACTCAGGAAAACTCTAATAAATTATTGTCTATGGTCAACTGTTTTAAAATGTATGCTCTCTACGTAAACCTATCCCTACCTCTGTTGCAACTTGATGTGTTATATGGAGTAGACTTATGTGCTTATTTTGCCGAAATTCGGTTAATTTCTTGCATTTAGGTGTCTTCATTTCTAATGTTGATAATTTCGGGTTGCATTCCATTCTATGCCTACAATTGTTACTGTTAAACAGTAAGTTCGAATTTCGGGAATTTGTTGGTCATATTAAGCAAAGATGCACTACAAGAAAAATGATCTATCCCAATACAAATTTAATGACTCTACAAAAAAGCGTCATTATAAACAAGTATATAATGAAGCTTTTTAAAAAGCGTTGTAAATTATAAAAATTAGTGACATTTACTAGAAAGCGTTAGCATTTTAGTCAATTTAATGACACTTTAATTGAAGTGCCATTATCTTAATAAAATTACCGAATTTTTTTTATAAGTGTGACCATAATTATAGAATTTACTTATGCTTTTTTATTTGTGTCCTTAAAATGACAACGCTTAGTAAAAAGCGTCATAAAATTGATGACACTTTCTATTTTACTTACGGATTTTTTTATTTATCGCCAGATTTTTATAATTTATTTACACTTTTATTGTTTGGTGTTATGAAAATGACGACGCTTATTAAAAAACGTCATAAAATTTATGACACTTTCTATTTTACTTACGCTTTTTTTTATTTGTTGCCAAATTTTTAAAATTTACTGACACTTTTATTGTTTGTGTCATTAAAATGACGACACTTATTAAAAAGCGTCACGAAGTTAAAAATTAGAATATCTATCCCACATCGAAAGATTGAAGTGTAGTGAATGATATGGAGAGTTAATAAATAGAGACCTTTTGGTGTATAATTGACTAACAATAAATATATATTCTAAATGAGTCAAGAATTAAATATCAAGTTTAAAGTTTTTTAAAAATTAATAAATAATTGATCTCTAATAAATTTTACAAAATCTGGAAATGTCAAATTCGTCACAATTTTAATGACACTAATTTTCAAAAGCGTCGCGATTTTAAAGACGCTCCCTAAAGTTAACAACGCTTTTAGCGTCACCAAAACTTCATTTAAAATATATTAAATCTTTAGTAATTGTGATAGAAATAGCGTCACCATATAATGACGCACTTGATAAAAGCGCCAGGAAATGAATTTTACCTACACATAGACTTTGCGTCCCAAATATTTTCGTGACATCAAATTTAAAAACGCAACTCATGACGCTTTCAAAAGCGTAGGTAACAATGGCGTAGCCAGGAAATAAATGGGGGTGGGCCGATACACGAAATTGGGGTGTGCCAGATAAAAAATTCCAAAAAATACCATGTAAATATTAAATAAAAAAAAATTCTAAAAAAAAATTTACCTATAAAATTTTTTTTTTTTAAAAAATGGGGGCCAGGCCTGTGTTGGCCCCCAGCTACGCCAGTGGTAGGTAATGTACCTTGTGACGCTTATTAGCGTCACCATGTGAAATTTTTAGCGTCACTAAACACAGTTTATTTTGTAGTGATGCATGTGGCATATTCATATAGAATAATTTGGTTGCCCGTTATATTTGTTGTGACAAGAGCACTCAAGAGGAAAGGCTTGAGAGAAGGACGTAGATTTCAAAAATATTGTTAGGAGAACACCTGGAGCCTATCTGCAAAACGCAGCAGCCATCCTTGCAACACGACGTGACCTTAAGGAAATAAGCAAGGACGAAATATTTGATGTCTTAGACCTAGAGAGAATAAATGTTGGGCCAGAGAAGTAAAATGTGGTCGTCACTAATGATTAAGAAGAGACTGATAGTTTATCATGGTACCCCAAAAAAAAGTGGATTTTCATTTTAAAATCATTTTTTTGCTTGAATTGTTACTTATATTGGTTATCTTACTTACAATATTTTTATTTGTCTTGTAGAGGCTTGCATGCTTTGGTTGGGGCTCTAAAGCTGGATTACAATCTAGCTGCCAAGATCTCCATTATTCAGCGTGGCCAAGTTGGTGGGTCTACCTTCGTTGCTCCAAGTAAAGAGAGACTTAAGTTGGCGTTGTACAATCAAAGCTACCTACAACATCATATGGCAGTTGCTAAGGATGAAGGTCAATTTCGCATTTTGGAGTCCTACATGATTAAATTGAAATGAGTCTTCTCAACTTATCTACTTGATAAAGGTAAAATATGGTATGGGCCGACCTGACAGGGCTCATAATATTGGGCCGATCTGTTAAGCATGGAACATTGGGCTGACCTATTAAGTCCATAAACATTGGGCTGAAATGATGAGGCCTATTGTATTGGGCCGATCTGTGTAAGGCCTAGCTTATTGGGCCGACCTGATAAGCCCTCGAACATAAAATGAACTAGTAATACTATTGTATTGGGCCGATCTCTTAAGCCTCGTATGCTTTAAAGGCATATTTGGTCCTGCAGTGCGTCTAAAGGAACCTCGGGGATATGAGGAAAGAGGATGAGTGGGATCACTCGGCCTCCTCGGAGTGGGCCTCACGAGTGCCTTTGAGATTTTGAGGGCTAAAATATTAAAACATGGACCCGACGTCTCTCGGATCGGTTGGGATCAAGCCTTAGGCGGCGTAAAATTAGGGTTTTTAGGAGATTCGATCCTAATCTAATGATGACTCTGACACCAAATCGTAACGGAATCCCGAAATTTACGGAAACCCTAATCCTAGCTAAGGTATAAAAGGCCCAAGCCCAGATTCATTCTAACCTAATCTCATTTTTTTTTTACTGTTACATTGTTTTCTCTCTTGCCTTTTGCTTCTCTTCCAAGTCACTGACTTAAGCATCGGAGAGGGACGCGGAGCCCCCTCCTCCTACCCAGTTGTGCGGGTTTTGTGGAGGAGCTCGCCTTGGAAGGTGATCAGCGAGAAGAGGTCTTTTTTGGGAGCATCCACTACTACTAGCTTGAATATATATGAGGTGATTATGATTCTACTTTAGTATTTAAAAAATTGGTCGCTTCTTCTTTGTGTTTTGGAGATAATATTTCAAGAATTTGTTTGCTCCATGATGTAGATATCAGGTTAATAGCTTGAATACTTTTAAACTGATCAAAACTCATAACTCAAGGGATAAAATATTTCAAAGTATTCCATTTTATTGTTAATATTTTTGCGGTTAAACATATATTTCGGAACATTCACTACAAAAAAAGCGTTATTTTGCGGCGGTTTTTTTGGTATTTCGCGGCGGTTTCGAACCGCCACCAAGGTCTTTTCCAACATTTCGCTAACCGCCGTCTAAACGTGTGTCGCGATATATTTAGCGGCGGTTTTTTGGAACCGCTGGAATTTGTGTCGCTAAACAATATTTATGTGCAACCAATAATTTAGCGGCATTTATTTAACGACGGTTAAAAACCGCCGCAAATTACACCCTTTAGTGACATTCTGAGATGTATTTATGGCAGTCACAAACCGCCGAGAATTAAAAAAATATATATATTGCGACGGTTTTGCAAACCGCCGCTATAATATATTTGGCATTTAATCACGACATTGTTATATGGTATTTAACGGCATTTTTATTTGGCATTTAGCAATATTTTTTAACAGCCACTAAATTTATCATAAAAACTTTCTACATTTTCATGTAGTTTTATAACTACTAAATAATATCTATATTTATTTCCTAATGCTGTACATTCAGTATTACATTGCAATGTAAATTTACCCTGTACATATATTGAATTAATCATTCAAAATTAATTAGAACTCAAATATATCCAATAATATCATCCAACTATATAAAAGACTTGTCACTCAACATCAAGTCAAACATCATCACATTATAGTTATAAGAAATCAACTACAAAAGTATATGTTCCTTAATATAATATCAATATTGCAACATCACGAAGGAGAATGATCATTCACATCGTGACCGCTTCATGCATCTGGCAAAATTGAATTAAAACAACCATTAGCATATCAAAGCAAAAACATAAGAATTAACAAGTGATAATGAACTTTTTAATTGAACTCTGCACCAACTCAATAATTGATAAAACATATTTAGTCATGCATTTTATGTACAATTCACCTCAATTTTGTTCAACAGCTACTTGAAACTGAGATGTTCATAAATTGAACAAACTGCTAAAGCAAGCTGCAGCCAAAACAAAAAATAGTAAAAAGATTAAGTGGATAAGAGATATATTCCCACTTTAGAAAACACAAATATTCCAAACAAATTCATCATCATAAAGCAGAAATTCAGACAATTAAGTTCAAGAAACAAAGACCCAGAATTCCTGCATGCAATTAAAACAAAAAAGAATAAAAAAACAGAAGAAAAATGATTAAGGAACAAAAAGGTCAACAAGCAAACCTGCTTAATGGCGCAGCATAAACCCAGAATTGGTAAAGCGTTGATCTTTCACTGAACGAAAATGGATTTGTTACTATTATGCAATTATAGCAAGTACAAATAAATTATTCACATGCATGATAATCTCAAAATTTGATTAAGAGGAAAGCAATCCAGTCACACCTTGGGTCCTCAGTCAGTGCACAAATTCTTCTTGTAGAGAACACTTGAGGAAGAGATGCATAGCTATCAGGTCAGGCTAGTAGAATCACAATCAGATATTATTCCATTAAAATAATTCATTTGACAGTAGAATCAATAGTCTATTTCAAACATATCAAAATTATTCATAGTAGACTTCTTGAAGCAAAAATATCAAGAAAAGAGATCTGATAGAGCATAACAAAGGGCACAAGAAAATTTAGTTGAATGTGGATATTAGTTTCAACAGAATTAAAAAATAGAAACCACACCCAGCATGAATATATGCTTAATCTAAGAATATTTTAACGTGAGTCATGCTCCCAGCCATTTCATTAAGAAAAAACCTCCAACAAGTATAATTTAAATCATTATAAACTCAACATTTGTGCAGCTGGGAACAAAGAAAATAAGACTAATTATTAATCTTTGTCTTTCTCTCTATCACAAAGACACACACAACAAACATGCAAAAAATTCTTATACAGAAAACAAGGAGAAAAACAAAGCAAATTACCTGAAATTCTTATGATCAAAAGAATTTCCAACTTTAATAAAGCTGAAGCTTTTCTTTCAAAAAATCATGCAGGTGGAGTAGTTTCTCTATCTTTATTCAACTGCTATCAATCTGTACAAAGTACAAAATTTAGATTTCACGTTAGAACCTTGATATCCAAGGTCATTAGCATTGTATTGAGCCTAAAGATCAACCGTAAACCTCACTCTCCATTTGAAGCTCCAAATTTAATCAATCAAAGAAAATATATCATCTGAAGTTCTAGAAAACGAAGAGCAGAAGAAGAAGTGCAGAGCACTGAAGCCAAAATGAGAGTAAAAATGGAAATGAAAACCATACATACAAGCAACTGAAGGTTTGCAAACACATACTAAGTAGTGCTCGTAGAAAACAAGCACGAAAGTATTGTCGGTTTGTTCCGTAAATCGCCAAAAAAAATCATCGGCAAACGGAGAGAGGCTAAACCTCGAATATATAAAAAAAATTACAATCCTAAACAGTTTTTTTTTAAAGAAAATGTAGCAATCCAACTCATAATACAAAAAAGTTAACAAGCTGCAAGCAGTCAATGATCAACACAAGCATCAATGAAGCAGTAGATTCAGAAGAACATTTTGTTGAAGGATTTAAACATTTCTAATTTCAATAAATCAAAAGAATCGAACAACTAAAATTAACAATTACCTAATTTTAGCTAGGGCTTAGGGCTTTGGAAATCCCGATCTGAATGTGGATAAACACAAACATCAATGAAGCAGTAGATTCAAAAAAACACTTTGTTGAAGGATTTAAACGTTTCTAATTTCAATAAATCAAAAGAATCGAACAACTAAAATTAACAATTACCTATTTTTTAGTTAGGGCTTTGGAAATCCCGATCTAAATGTGGATAGATATGGTCGCTCGAGGTGGTTAGTGGCTGGAGTGGTGAGAACTAAGCATATGAAAATGGCTCCGGTGGATAATGGTGCTACGGTGGACGGCGGCGATAGGATGGTTAAGGAACGGGGAGAGAGAAAGTGAGACAACGGAGACGGGAAGACTAGACTTCTACTGACATCTAAATTTATTTTTCTTGAATCTAATTTCCAATATCTAATTCTTTTATTTTTGACAACTAATTTCTATTTATTGCTTTTCTATTTAAAATTCTAAGTTTTAGTATTTGATTAGAATGTAATGGCGGTTTTGTAAACCGCCACTAACGCTTAGCATATATATTATACGCAAGAGGATCACGGCGGTTTAAACCGCTGGTAACTTTCGGTTGACGAAAATATCGCGGCGGTTTCATAAACCGCCAGGAAATAACCGCGGCCGAAAATTCGGAAATCGAAAATTTTAAATTAGAGCGCAACAATTAGTGTAACTGCCACCAAATACTTATTTAGTGGCGTTTTTGCATAACCGCCGCTAAATATATGCCGCTAAATTACAGTTTTCTTGTAGTGATTATGCGTTACAATTGTTAAACAAGAAAAAAAATGTAAACCGAATTTCAATCAGTGGTATATAAGCAACAGTTGACACAATAAATTAGTACATAGAATTCAAATATTAATAAACTTTATTTCTTACTTTTATGATAATCGAATTCGTCTCCATTTACTGCTAATGTATTATGTGCTTATTCAACTAATTAATATGTTATGTAATAACTTCAACAATTTTATATATTTTATTGATTCTATATTTATGAATAAATTACTATTTTTAAAGGGAGGAAGACTACAACAAAAAAACTAGAAACGATTATAGTAATTTTCAATGTCATAATTTTGTGCGCAATGCACATACTTTACTTGGATAGATAGTTAAGATACATGTATCAAGTGGATACTAACACTACAAAAAAACAATGGAATTCTAACGAAAAAAATCTGTTGGTATTTGGCCAATTTCTAGTGGGATTATCGATTCCAACAGAAATTCCAATGGAAAAACACCATTGGTATAATGGCCGTTGGAATAACAAATTCCTATGGAAAAAATATTCCAACAATACCAAATGGTTTTACTTATCGTTGGAATTTATGTTGGAATTTTCCAAAGGTATGATGTAGCACAGAAATTTCCATTGGAATTTTGAAAATTCCAACAGTTTTTTATTCTGTTGGAATTATTTCGTTAGAATTTGATTGTTTTCTTGTAGTGTAATTAATAATATTTTTGAAACAATGCTTTTATATTTTAATTTTTCAGATTTAATTGTGTTTCAATGAGTTGACCAATTATTGTTAATGTATCGACTTCTCCAAATAATATTCTTTGTCAAGAACAAGAAGCTATCTACTTATTAAGAGTTCAAAACTCATCTCAAGAATGTATTGCATATATTCCCCAAGAAGGTATACTTATTAAAAGTTTAAAGAAGTATCATGAAATCTTTAACTAAATTACAAAATATATGATGCATGAACTGTTAAATGTCATATTAATATTCATATAAATATATTCATAAGTGACACGGCATGGTAAAATATAATGAAACTTTGTTAATGAGAACAAACCGTTTCAAAAGGTTTAGTGGGTCTCCGCTCAAGAAGCAACATGGAGATTTTCTGACTTTATTTTAAAAGAAATATTCAGTAATTATGAAATTCAACTTCACCTCCCAAATTAGCAACGTGTAACTTATTGGGCATGCAATATTTAGAAAAATATTTTGAGCTAGGGCAGTGTCTCCAAAACAATGATTATAAAATACTTTCTTCTATGCGCTATAAAAGTGAAGAAGCAAGAAGTATCTTCATGGGGAATAGTATATATGGAATAAACATAGTAAATGCTGGAAAAAAGAAAGAAAAGATAGCTCATTGCTCATATAAATACTACAAATCTTATTTAAGGTGAAAGATATTTTTTTTACATTATTGATCATAGGGTCAACATTTTTCCAAAATTTTGCTAATAGTAAATGATGAACGTTACACATGTTCCAAAGAAGTGTCACAAAAAAATAAGATTGCTACAATCTAAACTTTTAATGAAGCATTTTCATAATTGGCTTGAGGCATATATTTGGTGTTGGAACCACTCCAAGTTTTGTTTCTCTTTCTTCGAATTGTACATTTGCCGTTTCTCATTAAATAATAAACCTTATAGATACATTTTTAATGCAGTCTAATTTTTCATTCTTTGGCGCTAATTTTTGTTCCACGAGTTCTACACTATGTACCATATGAATAATATTTATAAAAACTAAATTAAATAATAATTGTTTTTTTAACAAATTAGTAAATTCATAGGGTTCACGTGCAACGCACGTGCAATTTACTAGTGTAATTAAAAAAAATGGTGTATTTAGATGAATATTGCCACCCTAAAAATTATTTTGGACGTATTAGCAAAAAGAGACCGGCCGACTGAGCGACAGGCAAGTAACTAGAAGTGATTTGTCGCCTCGAACTGGGGGAGACTCGTGTGTTTTTGCTGATCAGATGGGCGTGGCTGTGTTTTTGTGTTTGGAGATAGTGATATAATTAGTGCCGTAAATAAGATTTATCTCCCCTGACTCCTGAGCTAAAGCGTGACTCCACAGTGACTCGGCCCATTGGATTTCACAATTCCAACCTCGTTTATCTTGGTCTCGTGCTGATTAAGGAAAAACAACTGAGAGTCTGTGACTTACTTACTTCTACATTTTTTTTTTGTTTTTCTCTTTTCCCCCCTCCATTTTTGGGTATCTGAATAACAAATTTTAGTGTTACAATATTTTTTTAATTAAACTCGCTTTTAAATTATGTTTGGTTTATAAAAATGATTAATTATTAAAACTATCCACTCGATTATATTATTTATTGACTCATTTACACAACTTAAGATTTATATAGTTCTTGGAGATATAGAAAGAAATTTTAGAAAAAAAAGACTCTATTTGAGCAACTTTCGATTGTCTACTTTTCGAGTGGATGAAAAATTTATATGAAATAGATCTCAAAGTTAGGGAAACTAGAAGGCATCAAAACATAAAGTTTTAAGATACATGTATTGAACATGCTCCTTCCGTCTCACTAAGATAAGCAAGAAAAACAATTCACACGAATTAAAAAAAAATAATATATATAATTGGGATTATGATATTTTTCCATATTTTTCCCATTTTTTCCTTACATTAAATAGACCCAACTATATTAAAAAAGTGGATTTTGTTAAAATCAAAGTGAATTAAATAGGGGTATTTTAGTCTATTGTTGTATAATTAATACTCAATAAGAAAATAAATTGAGACGGACGAAAAAGAAAAGCTGACATATCTTAGTGGGACGGATGAAGTATAATTTAGTTGTTCCAAGTTTGATGCAATTTGAGAATATTTATTAAATTGATACCCATAAATAAATTTCAGGGTCTCGTTATATTTAAACAAAGAAAGACAAAACACAAATATCGAAACGATAAAAAATTCTTTCTCCATCCGCAAATGAGAGGATATGAGGAAAGAAGACAAATGACGACGTCTTTTTTAAGGTTATTCAAAGTTTTTTCAAATAACTATTTTAAAGTATCAAATTTAATTTAACTTGTTATTTTAAAATAATGGTATTTTTATAATTTTGATTGATAGATTTAGGGGTATTTGAAGTAGAGTTGGTTAGGTAAGGTCGGGTTGAAATTTCATCTGGCCATCATTGTGACCCATCCCAACAAGGCAACAACGCTTTTATCGTATATTTTTGGTCTAGACTGTTGGACCCATCAAGCTTCGAGTCGCTTAGACCAAGCCAACATTGACCCAGTCCTTTTTGTGCCACTAAAAATGAACCTCAACCCAACCCTATATATATGTCGGGCCAGACCAATTTTGCGCGCTCTAATTTATGGGCATTTGACAGAAATACCCACATTTTTTAAATCAATGTCAGTCTTTTACGCTTCCCGGTGCAATTTTACCTAAATTTACGCTCCCCCGCTCTTTTTTTACACAACAATATGCTCCAGCAAAAATTCCCGGAAAATTTTACGCTTTGTTTCAACATTGTTTATAACATATATGTTTCAAACATGTTTCTGTTTTTCAACATTATTTCTAACATGTTTCTAATATTTTCAAAACATGTTTCTGTGTTTCAACATTATTTCTAACATGTTTTTTTTAATTAAAATAGGTAAAAAATTGTATTTAAACATCGAAAACTTCATTGAAACAACAAAGAAATATCAGAACAACATTAAAAAGGGTATGGAAACAACCCAGAAACAACGTAAAAAATATTTAAAACACAACATGAATAAAAAGAGCTTAAAAATAGGTAAAAATTGTATTTACACATTGAATACTCATGAAAACAACAAAAATAATTATTAGAACAACATTAAAAATATTATAGAACAACACCAAACAATAAAACAATGTAAAAATAATATATGAATAAAAAAAGCATAAAAATAGGTTAAAGTTGTTTTGAAACATCGAAACAACAAAGAAACAACATAGAAATAATAAAAAAACAAATTTAAACAACCTCGAAACAACTTATATAACATATAAAACAATGCAGGAACAAAAAAAAAACGAAAAAAAATAAAAATAATCAAAAAATAGCAAGGAATGTAAAAAAAATAGGTACAAAAGTAAAAAAATAAGCACAAGAGTAATTAGAGCGTATTGTGTGGTAATAGTACAAAAATCAGTGTATTCTGTGGAATTTCCCCCTAATTTAAACAGAAGGTTTGTAAAGTGAATTTTACACAAAATAATGTCATGGATGACAAACAAAGTAGCCAATAAAATACCGACTCGTATCTAGGAGTTCTAAGTAGGTAGCTGCGGCCTGCGTATTGGGACAAAATCCCAGTAGTGTGCGACAATGCATGTTAAGAGGATAATAGATTAATAGGCACATTCTAAGGTAAATAGTGAGGGGATTTTAGAGGGTCACCAGTCACGTTCCTAATCTATGCCTGCAAATAGCAAACAGCAAAGACCTCGCATGTTTTCGGATGGGATTGACTAAGACTATAAAGATAATGGATAATGTTGTAGGTCCACTGAGATTAGGGATGACAATGGATGGAACGCGGTACCCACTCACCCAAATCCTAATGAGATATGATGATACCCAAGTAAAGCGGGATAATTTTTTTAAAAATCATGTACACGTGGTAGTCCGAGGAAAAGCCCGGAGACCAGGAAAAGTCGACTGAGCCCTAGACCGAGAAAAGGCCGACCCAGGAAGACCAAATCATCACAAAATGGTAGATCAAGTCGCCACCTTGCAAAACAACAATGAGACAAGTGTCCCACTAATCAACTCATGCACAACAAGGATGAGACAAATGTCCCATTCAATGAGACAAGTGTCCCACCATTCAACTCATACGCAACAAAGAGGAGACAAATGTCCCACTAATAATATCGGTGCAATGATTGCTAGACTATAAAATGTAATAATATAAATAGTATTAAGAAAGAAGAAAGGAGAGGGGGACCGATATAGAAAAACTCTGTAAAGCCAGAAACCTACCAGAGCACTTCAGCTTGGCCGTTTAATACAAAAACACTTTACAACCATTTATTATATTTTTCCAATCATTATTTTTATATTTAGTTTCTTGTTGAGCAAATTCAGACGTCAACAATTTGGCGCTAGAGAAAGGGGGCCCCGTGGTCCGGTTACATTTTTGAAGAAAGTTCCGGCTAGGATGATCAGAATCCACCCCTACCCAAAAAAGGATTGAAAAAAAAATATAGGAAAAAATTTACTCACCAGACCTTCCTGTATTTTGAGTTCTCAAAGTTTCAAGATTGAATTTTTAGCCCACCGCTACCTCACTTTTCAAGTTCAAACATCTCTTCTCCACAAAGATTCCCCAACTTTTTTCTTTTCTGGTCAACTCTCATTTTGACTTGCATTTCAAGCTACCTACCTCAGATCCTTGATTAGCACTTTTGGTCTAAATGTCTGAACGTCTATTACATGGGGCGTTATAGTTGCAGTTTTTGCATTCGGTTCTGTCAATGCTAGCTGATGATGTTTAAAGCAGGTTAGAATAATGTCAAGGATTTCGAAGTGGAAGCTTGAGAAGACTACAGTGAAAGTGGTCTTTCGGCTCCAATTTCAGGCCACGCGTATTCCACATAGTGGATGGGAAATGGAACGTGTAAAGGGGCTGATTCTATTCGTTAAACTACAAGGCTTCTTCAAGATTGTAAAAGCAAGGAGTACGATGAGAAGTTCTACAAAATTGTTGTGGCCATGGGATCTGATGACGCCCGAACCGAGCTAGGAGAAAATTATTTCACGTGGTCATTCAGCACACACGTGAGTAGGGCCTCGCGGGTGACATCGATGCGAAGCAGGATCTTCCTGACGCATCATAAGTTGGGCTCGCCCACTACCGAGCCCAATCACAGCACGACTATCGAGCCCGACCCCCGAGCCC
Organism: Rehmannia glutinosa; assembly: GCA_016081115.2. NCBI lineage: Eukaryota > Viridiplantae > Streptophyta > Magnoliopsida > Lamiales > Orobanchaceae > Rehmannia > Rehmannia glutinosa. Next base: position 224,268 of record JABTTQ020000045.1, on the reverse strand, counting down.
AAATCTTGGCGGGAAATGCATGCGCGGGAGATTCAGAAAAATAACCATTTGCCCATACTTAGTGCTCCATTAGCACCGTGGCCGCCACGTGTCGAGTGTGATCAAGATGAGTCACCAAGTGGCAAAAACTTGTTGACATGCACGCTTAGGAAGGGACATGTATCCTTTTCAAATTATTTTACTAATTAGTGCAAAGATGGCTCTTGAAAATCCACTTAATAGAGGGGTATAAAAGGCCTCATTTAAGAGGATAAAGACAAGGGAAGAAGAAGACGAAAAAAAGGCATTTGTAAACGTGTTCTTTGTAAGAAAGACCGACCCCAATTTTTGGCTCCATTACGTAAAAAGCGAGAGTTAGCCATAAATAAACACGCATTACACACATTTATATTTCCACGTGTTAAATCTCTCATATATTTTGCTTGTTGACCAAAATGCACGTCAACAAATTGGCGCTAGAAGGAAGGCCCGTATTGGTCCAGTCCGAATTCCAAGCTAAATCGAGTTAAGTGAAACCAGGTAAAACCCAACGTTCATCCTTTCGTAATAGGCAAAATGAGTCAACAATCGAGAAATGCTCGTTTGACTGAAGAGCAACACCCCAACAACCAAACCGCCGGACACACTAATGGCCAAAACGTGCCCCAGACCGAAGCAAGGAGCACCACTTTATTTCCCCTCGCTCAGTTAATTGCTAACCCAACTTTTGTACAACAAATGAACCAACTCATTTCACAAACACTCGCCACCACAAACTCCCAAGCACCTCATCCACCTCTTGTAAATATTCAGCCACCTAATCCTCCGCTAAATATTCCCCAATGAACGTGCATGTTAACCCCCGTGTTCCCCGTGCCTCCCATGAAGAGGGCCGAAAGCCGATTCGGGGAACGAGTTGCGTGGTCGCCATGATAGGAGGCGATCACAAAGATAACGAGGAGCATAGCCGTGTGGCGGAATCGCAGCCGGAGCCTGCGCGCCACCACCGCGCTCTCTCTGTGTTTGCAGGGCGACTAGGAAATAATCCTCCTCGCCCAGTTCGATCAATAAGCTCCCGGCTTCGGTTTCCGTGATAAACGGAGCCGGCTAGGGTCAATCAAACCCAAGGTCCTAGTTTGTTGGAGGAACAAGAATCATCTCAACCTCTATGGCTACCAATGTAAAGTTTGACAAAGGTTGAGGAAGGCATATTGATTGACAAACATATTCGAGGTATGTTCACTAACTTTTCGTATTCCTTTAGACTTGACATTTTCTATGCCTTATGTCTATATGCTTGAATTTTAAAACTATCCCAACGAATCTCATTAAAGTGTCGTTAAAAGAAATTTTCAAATATTTGAAAGGCACTTCTTCTTATGACTTGTATATCCAAAGTTTAAAACGTTCACATTTTTCGGGATAACAAGTCCGGTGATAATAATTTTTCAAAATATGGTTCATTATAATCGAACTATATATATTTGAGATTCGATATATTTTTAAGGAATTGTGTTTCTTAAACAAAAATTTGAGATGTGCTTAATTCCGTCTCAAAGATAACTCGCGGACATTTGTTTTTTAACCGCCGAGTATTTTACCTCATTTCGAGCTTGATTATGACATAATGTATATTAAATGAGGTCTACGTTTGCATTTTGCACGTTTTAAAACTTAGGGGCGAAAAAAATCGGATTTTTGGATCAAATTTTGGAATTTCAAAATGCAGTGAACCAAATACCAGGGTAGGGGGGCCACCTGCCGCCCACTCGCCGACGCCGCCCTTGCCTGACCGGTCGCCCACTGAGATTTTTTGGTTAAAATCGTCTCTGTTCTTGCATTTTGTCATTTTGATGTTTTTTCCTCTCTATTTCGACCCCTTTGTCATTTGCACACACAATTCACTCCAAATAAGTTTTGTTGCATAAATTTCATATTTTGGGGATTATCTAGCTCGATTATCATCATCATTGCTCGTCTTCACCGATTAAATGGTAAGAATTCCACTTTCTTATCTCAATTGGGTTGAACCCTTGAGAACTTGGCCTATATGTATATTTCTTGAGGTAATTCTTATATAATTGTGATGTGATTGATGATTGTTGATGGATGATATTTATCAAATTGCTTTTGGTGATGAAAAACTTGGCTTGATTACATTTACAAGGGCTATATATATCTTTTTCAATCTTTGACGCCCGCCAAGTGTTCGATAAAATGTTTCAATGAAAAATTCATCACCAACATGATTATCTCGTTTTCAAATCTCTTCTATATTTATAGAGATCATGTTTTTGCAAATCAAATGAGTTTTCATAAGCTTCTACAAGTCGTGTGATCGACTTTTTTTCTCCTATTTGGTCTATAAGCTCCAATGTTCAAATAGTTCGATACATCGGTTTAGTTGCGCACTTTGATATGATTATTTGATGTTTTTATCGTGCTAACATTATTTTTTATGATTCCAAAGGGGGAGAAACAGGTTATAAGCTTATTAGCTCAAAGAAGCTAAAATAAGCTCGAGAAAGAAGCTATAAGTTGTGGCTATTAAAAGCCATAAGTTGTAGATTATACTTAGTCCATGTGATGTTTTATGCTTGACTAATGATGTTTTATGACAGGGGGAGATTATACGCTCATGAATTCCAAGCTTAAGTTGTAAAAGTTGAGTTTTTAGCTTTTAGTTGGTTGCTTTTATACTTGTTCTTGATATGCATATTGATAGGGGGAGCTTGTGCAAAAAAGATTTTGAAAAATCTTTGCTCCTATCCTTGTGTGTTTGTACTTATGATGAATCTTGCTTATAATGGATTGGTGTTTTAGACCGGAAAATTTGTTTTGTTTTAATATCAACTTCCTAAAAATGTTTTGGTTTGTAATCATCAAAAAGGGGGAGTTTGTTAGATAAATGTTTTTATCAAGATTTTGATGATTATGTTTAAATGAGTTTTTATACCAAAACAATGTTTTCAAATGTTGTCCAAATACTCCTAAATGATTTAAAATGTTTTTACTAATTTTTGGAGTATTTCTTAGAATTTATTATTCGATATAAATTGGACAACACTTTTGATGATTTTGTGTTAATTGGTTTTTACATCAAAACTATGTTTATAAATGTTGTCCAAATACTCCCAATTGATTTAAAATATTTTTACTAATTTTTAGGAGTATTTCTTGAAGTTTATTTTTGTCAAAAATCGGACAACATTTCAATTTGTAGGTCGACCGTCGAGCAAATGGTCGACCGGCACCAAGAACGCACAAAATGAAACAAAACCAGTGCCTCGGAAAAAAGGGAGGTGACCGGTCAAGGGTTCCTCCGACCGGTCGCCCCACTCGCAACCCCTACCTGGATCGCACTATTTTCATTCAACCGTTCGAAATCTTATACAGGCAACCTATGCCTCTATGTAATTTTGTGACAAAAAATTGTGCCGTTTGAAACTCTTATCGCTAAGATTTACTTTTTATTTTTGTACAATATTTCTACATCTTGTGATCCTCTTTTTGTAGACAAAAGTGAAGAAGAAGGAGCCTATGTTGGGAGCCTATGTTGTGAAGACTCTCCTATAAATAGAGGATGAATTGAAGACACAAGACACAACAACACAAGCAAATACACAACAATAAATCTGCAAATTTCCAAGCTTTCATATTCAACACTCTTGTTGTATTTATAGCCTAAGTATTTCACATTCACATCTTGAGGTCTAGGCTTCATTTCTTGATTACACTTGCACTCAAATTGTAATATTCATTATTGAGTTGTAATCTTGATTTTTGTCATCATTCAACACAAGATATCCTTGTGAGTATTCTTGTTATGATCTAGGTGATAGGTGTTTCAAGAGTGTGGTACTCTTGAGGTGTTGAAGAATTTGGTATTCTTCAAGATTGAAGATTGTGGTGATCTTCAAAGGTGTCGTTGAAGGAAGATTGTGGTAATCTTCAAAGGGAGATTGTGGTAATCTCCAAAGGTGGTGTTGAACAAGAGTATGGTGCTCTTCAAGGTGTTGTAAGTTGGATTTGTATTAATTTTGGTAATTAATAAAATTCTTTTTCTTTTTGAAATCCTTCCCGGATATACTGGGGTGGTAGAGGATTAGGCCCTAGGTGGGTTGAACCTCTATAAATCGACGCGTGTTGTTTACATTCCGCACCTTTTATATTGTCTTGGCTTGTTTTGTTCAAAAAAAGAGGGTAAAATCGAAAAGATGACGATAATCTATTCACCCCCCCTCTAGATTATCGTAGCCGATTACACTTACAACGCCCAGACAGCCCCATGACATATTGGGTCTTTTCCTTCCAGTCGATCTCCGAGCAGAACCTTTCAATGCCGGTAGTCCACGCCCTCGCGGCCACATCCCTGGCTGCCCGTCCGGCCTCAGGCAAATTTCTTACTTGTTCATCAGTGGGCGTGGAGCACCTCACGAACTCCACGAACCATTGGGGATGGGCCCCAGCCATTCTCTTGCAGGCCTCGCTCCTCACTTAGCTCGGACGGATAAAGTGGCCTTCTCGGCTAAGGTCGTCTGAAAAGGTCCACGGGGCTCCGCCTTTAGGGGTCCGCCCAAGACGCACTTGATGTCCGATGTCGACCTTTTTGCCCGCTCCGGGCTCTTCAATCACAATTCCCCCTCTTCTCCTTTGGAGGGGGGGCTCTTCCGCCTCAGGAACACCATCGGCAAGACGCTTCCAAGCCCAGATATAGGGCTGTAAGTGAACAGAGCGTTCGGCAAACAACTCGTGAATATGCTCGGATAACGTTCGTTTATGTTCGTTTATTTAGTTAAGTGAGCATAGACGAACACATTTTGAGGCTCGTGTAATAAACGAACAGAGCTTGAACAATTCTATACTCGTTTACTAAAAGCTCGTGAACAAGTTTGTTTAGTGTTCGTTTATAAATGTTCAAGAACAAGCTCGTATAATATTTTTTTAGACTTGTTCGGGAACAAACTCATTAAGGGCTCGACTAATAGCTTGATTATTTTAATAAAGAATTAATTTTTCTTATTTTAATAAAATTAGAAAGACTTAAAGCTCTTAAGATACACATTACTCACTAAACCCTATCCTAATATGTAATATAGTGATAATTCTCATTAAATAAGCTCTGGCCCATATTTTTTCAAATATTTCTAATATATTTTGGCAGACTTGCCAATTGTTTGGTTAGTTACTTAGTTTATGTGTGTTTATTTTTTACAATTATTTATATTCATTGATAAGTTTGAAAAAATGTTTGTTTGTTTATCATTCACGAAAAAGTCAAATTTTTGTTTATTTGTTGTTCGCGAACAAAGCATTAATTGTTCGCGAGCATATTGAACACGAACTCAAAACGAACATGTTCATGAACATGTTCACAAACACATTCAAGCATTAAATTTTTTTATCAAGCCGAACATGAACAAGTTTTTTTAAAATTGAATCAAGCTCAAGCCAAGCTTGAACATGTATAAAATTAAACGAACATATGGCAAACAAGTTAAAGCTCGGCTCGGCTCGGATCGTTTACACCCCTACCCAGATATCTGCCCTTCGGGCCGCCTCCGCATCCATGGGCTGGTCTGCAGCCGCCCGGGTCCGACGCACGGCTATGTTCCTCACGCTACGAATGCGTTCGCGCAGATCTAGGCCACGCCCTACAAAATGTCCACCGTTTAAGGGGTGAGAACAAAAAGAAGAACATTTCGAAAGAAAAGGGAAGTGCAAAAAACAAAATGTAAAGTATTTACCTCGGCCAACAGCCGTCCTAGGCGGCTCTGGAGTCCGCACTTGCTCAGTCGGCACAGATGCTCCTCCCATGGGACTGGCCGCCGCAGGAGGCGGCCCAGCTCTCTCTGTCTGCATTGGCCGATCCTCCGGCATGGTGGGGCACACCTCTTCGGCCCTCGAAGGGCTATGTTGAGGCTCCCCCTGGCCTCCTCTCCTCTCTCTGCCGCCTCACCCTGAGCTGCTCCCTCGGCCTCGGGGTCGGCGGGCGAGCGAGCAGCCTCAGCCGGCCGCGCTGCTAACTTTGGTGGCCTTTCTATCCGCCTATCCATGGCACCTCTAGCTTGGATGTTCTCCAGCCTGCGGACAAAGGCGGCCGACAACGGCCCTCTGGACGGTCGGTTCCCTACAAAAAAAGAAAAAAAAGGGGCAAAATTAGCCAAAAAAATGAAATAAAGAAAGAGTCAGAGATAAAGGAAAAGGGAGACTTACTGTAACCAAAAGTAAAATTTGAAGGGGGGTAAAGGATAGTATCCTCCGCTCCATCCCCCACGCGAGCCTGCCACTCGCCGCTCACCCAGAGCCATTTATCCTTCCACTCCTTCAAAGATTGTGGAAGGCCTTCGACTAGGCTGTCCGGGTATCCGGATCGGGTCTGCACATAGTACCATCCCGAAGGATGCCCCCGACCCGGTGACGCAGGAGTCGCTCGCCAGACGAACAACTCGTTCATCTCTCTGAATTTGGGGCGAGGATACCTTTCTAGGTGAAACATCACCAACAAACCGATAATTTGACCCCAGGAGATAGGGTGCACTTGGGTCAAGGGAAGACCCCACTTGCAGAACCACCGCGTGAGGAAAACCGGCAGTGGAAAGCGCAGCCCATATAAGAGACTGGCGATATGTATGGCCACGCACCCCTCCGGTGGGTGCTGGGGGACCTCCATGTCGTCCGGTACCCAAAAATAGATACCGCTTGGAATCCGGTATTTCCGGCGGAGCTCTCCCATCTCTAGAACCATCAACATACTGGGGACGTCGTTTAAATCACGTGGCGTCCACCCAGGCTCTACACGTAGACGAGGGCCTCCTCCCCGCCTACCATCACCATCACGATGGCCCTCTGGCCCGTAAGGCCTCTCGGGCCTCAAGTCTTCGGAGGGTTCGTCCACTCGCACCGCGTTATCATGCTCGGGCTCCGATTGGTTCATATTCTCCTCACCCTCCTGCTGATGGTGTTGAGGGTCAGTACTCGGGAATCCCTCGCTGGAATCCTCTTGCACCAATCCAGGCCGATACACCACGCCCTCTCGAAAAACGGTCACTGGCAATGGATTAAACACTGTGTGTGTCTTCTCCAATGGTGTTCCGGCTGGGGGAGTATAATTTGAAGAAGAAATCTGGACAACGTTTGGGATGTGTGGTGGAGTTTGATGTGCTGGGGAAAAAGAAACAGAGGGTTCAGAAGGGGGGTCCTCAATTTCGACCTCCACACTATAGCTACGACTTCGGCTATCCTCGAAGGAAGACATTTTATTCGAAAAGGAAGGATTTTTTGAGAAAATACCTAGTTTTGAATTCTCTTAACTTCGAAAGCCGACCCGAATTTCTCGCTTTCGGTCTCAATCAATTTAGCTTGGAAAGTAATGGATGCGAAAGTGGAGAATGAAGAAGAAAGGAGGTATTTATAGATAAAATTCCCTCGAGAAGTGAGACGCCAACTCGAAAAGACGCGCCTTTTCAATCTCAAAAGCCATCAAAAGTGTCGACACGCCACGCCCCCACGCCCGCCGACAGATCGACGCGTTTTTCAATTTACGTGCAAAATTGGTCCAACCAGAGGAGGCCACGTGTCCGCCACTATGACCCCGCAATTAAATGCGCCGTTTCGGCATTAACTACTACACGGCAAAGTGTCATGAGGGAAATGACTTTTGAAGTTTCCTCTTCCACATTAAATGTTCATCATTAGCATTAAAGTTTAACCCCGACTTCAGAAATTCTTCTTTCGAAATTAAACTTGGGGGCCATTGATGACGCCCGAGCCGAGCTGGGAGAAAATTATTCCACGTGGTCATCCAGCACACACGTGAGTAGGGCCTCGTGGGTGACATCAGCAGCAGTGCTTGGCGACGCGTCATAAGTTGGGTTCGCCCACTACCGAGCCCAATCACAGCACGGCTACCGAGCCGCACCCCCGAGCCCAAATCTTGGCGGGAAACGAATGCGCGGGAGATTCAGAAAAATAACCATTTGCCCATACTTAGTGCTCCATTAGCACCAGAAGCCGCCACGTGTCAGAGTGTGATCAAGATGAGTCACTAAGTGGCAAAAACTTGGTTGACATGCACGCTTAGGAGGGGACATGTGTCCTTTTCAAATTATTTTACTAATTAGTGCAAAGATGACTCTTGAAAACCCACTTAATAAAGGGGTATAAAAGGCCTCATTTAAGAGGATAAAGACAAGGGAAGAAGAAGACAAAAAAAGGCAATTGTAAACGTGTTGTTGTAAGAAAGACCGATCCCAATTTTCGGCTCGGCATTACGTAAAAAAGGCAGAGTTAGCCATAAATAAACACGCATTACGCACATTTATATTTCCACGTGTTAAATCTCTCATATATTTTGCTTGTTGACCAAAACGCACGTCAACAGGATCCTCACGGGCCAACACCCTTGGTGAGGCTATCGGCTCATCTCACCGCCTCGACCTAAGATCGAGCGCCCTCGGCCAAGCTCCGAGCGCAGCCTCCATTCTCCTCGGCCAAGACCCGAGCGCCGGCTTTTTGTCTCGGCCTAGATCCGAGCACATGAAGAATAAGAACTCAACCTAACATCGAACTCACCTCGGCTGGCCCGAGCTCATCCCTTCTCGGCTAGCTCGAGCTCACCTCGGCCTAGCCCGAGCTCATCTCCTCTCGACCTAGCTCGAGCTCACCTCGGCCTAGCCCGAGCTCATCTCCTCTCGACCTAGCTCGAGCTCACCTCGGCCTAGCCCGAGCTCATCTCTTCTCGACCTAGCTCGAGCTCACCACTGCCCTGCCCGAGGTCATCCCTTCTCGGCCTAGCTCCGAGATCACCTCATATCGGCCTAGCTCCGAGCACATTGCCTGCGTATAAAGGGCAAGCATGCACTCAACTCTTCAAGTTCCAACCCGACTCAGCATATCTCTTCCTCGGCCTATAACTTGGGGGCCATTGATGATACCCAAGCAAAGCAAGACAATTTTTTAAAGAAAATCATGACACGTGGCGATCCGAAAAAGCCCCGGAGACCGGAAAAGATGACCAGAGCTGAGACCGTAAAAATCCAGGGAAAAGAGCCAGGAGACTTAAAAGCCGACCCGTAAGATCGGAGACCGAAAAGGCCGACCGAAGACCGACTCATCACAAAGGACCAAGCCGCCACCTTGCAAAACAACAATGAGACAAGTGTCCCACTAATCAACTCATGCACAACAAGGATGAGACAAATGTCCCACTCAATGAGACAAGTGTCCCACCATTCAACTCATACGCAACAAGGAGGAGACAAGTGTCCTACTAATAATATAGGTGCAATGATTGCTTTGCACTATAAAAATGTAATAGTATAAATAGTATTAAGAAAGAAGAAAGGAGGGGGGACTGATATAGAAAAACTCTGTAAAGCCAAAAACCTACCAGAGCACTTCAACTCGGCCGTTTAATGAAAAAATACTTTACAACCATTTATTATATTTTTCCAGTCATTATTTTTATATTTAGTTTCTTGTTGAGCAAATTGACGTCAACAAGACAGGATATTGGTAATTTTATTCAGGTTTGGGACGGATATGATATAGAAAATCAATACCTATTAATAAAGGGATAGAGCACATATTTACTCCCTAGGATACCCGCTACCGGAACCCGCTTATATAATCGGATATGGGTATCAGGTATTCGTGGATATAGGGTCGATCCTATCATTTTTGGCCTGAGTCAAACTTATAAAATTGGGCCCTTTTTTGTACAAACTAAAAGACAACATAAAACAATAAAAGAATGAATACCGTGCAATATATAGAACAAATCGAATATAGTTAAACTAATATGATATCTATGTTCAAAAATTCAAATAGTTATTTAAATATAACATGCCTTACAGTTTTGGTCACAAAAATATTAATCAAATTATTATAATTAAGTTGTTTAATGTAAGGTATCAATCCTATTGTACAACCCGATCGCCATAGCCAAAATATTACAGAATCTATCAAATGAACTGTTACAAAATATAACCTACGGGATTTGGGTTTAGGGATTACTAGCCTTATAATAAAAAACTGAAAATTACAAGTTACATAACTCTAGATAGGCTATGCATGTTCGGGTAGGTCCCAACATAGGTTTGGTAACCACCAAAAATCGATAATCACCAAAAAAGAATTTTCACAAGAAAAAGGGTAAAAAACAAGACTAGATCAAGTCTAGGTCTAAAGGAAGAAAAAAAGTTATAAATATGGTGAGGTAGGTCATTATATTAGGGAGTGCCCTGATAAGAAAAGAAATCAGAATTTTAAAAATCAGTCTAATGATCAAGCAAATTTGGCTTCTTGTAGTGAAAACATTGGTGATGTTTTTATGGTGTCTGGATTATGTGAAAACATGTTGTTAATTCTGTGAATTCAGACTCTATGCTTGATAATGAATGACTTATTGATTCTATTTTTTACATATCACAATTTAAAAATCTATTTTCGAGCTATAATGAAGTGAAAAATTGTTCTGTTTCTATGGCCAATGAGAAAAAATATCAAGTTCTTGGAATTTGTGATATTTGCTTGAAATTTGATTTTGGTTATGCTTATACTTTGAAAAATGTTAGACATGTGCCTGATTTGTGCAATAATTTGATATCATGTTCTGCGTTAGAAGATGATGGATTAGAAGGTAGGAAATGATTTGATGAAAATTTTGAAAGGTTCTTTAGTGATTTTCAAAGTTGTCAAAAGGAATAACTTGTATGTTTGTTTTGCTGAACCTATGTCTCTTGCTGTGAATTCTGTGAATGATGTCCAAGGTGATAAAACTGATTTATGGCATAAAAGGCTAGGTCACATGAGTAGTAAAAGTCTTGAAATTCTGCATAAAGCTGGCTGTTTTGGTAGTGATGTTCTATCATATTTGCCATTTTGTGACTCATGTATGTTAGGTAAACAACATAAAGTTAAATTTCCCGTGTCACTCTTTCCTAATTAATCTATTTTCACTTATATACTTGAGTATTTGCATGTTGATGTGTGGGGTCCGTCTAGTGAACACACTCAAGGTGGAAATATGTATTTTTTGTCTATCATTGATGATTTTTTAAGAAAAGTATGAGTTTTCTTATTGAAAAACAAATCTGATGTGTTTGAAAATTTCAAAAACTGGAAAACGTTGATTGAAAATCAAACTGGGAAAACAATTAAAACCCTTAGGACAAATAATAGACTTGAATTTTGGAACAACTTGTTTGACATCTTATGTGTTAAATATGGTATTCAAAAGCATAAAATTGTGCCTTATACACCACATCAAAATGGTGTTGTCGAGCGTATAAATAGAACCTTACTTGAAAGGGTCAGGAGCATGCTTTCTTCCTCGGTTCTTTCAAAAAGGTTCTGGGGTGAAGCTGTTCATACGACTGCTTTGATTAAGAGGTCTCCTTATTTGCATTTGAAAGGAAAATATCCCGAATTTGTGTTTTCTGGTAAAGAATTTGATTTTTCAAACTTGAAAGTGTTTGGATGTTCTTCTTTTGCTCACAAAAAAAAAAACATGATAAACTCAAACTTACGGCTCTAAAAATGAGTTTTTCTTGGTTACCCTGAATGTGTTAAGGGCTATAGGTTGTGGTTAAGATCTGAACCTGGTTTTAAAGTGTTAATTAGCAGGGATGTGATATTTAATGAATCTGAAATGCCTTGCTTATCTGTGTCTATGCCTAATTCCGAAAATATTACACATAATAAGGTGGAACATGTTCCAAGTTTGGATACATTTTTGATGTTGTTGTACATGAAAACCATGATTATGTGCCTAAAACTGAACCTGTTTTGCCTGAAAATCTTGATGATGCTGATGTGCATGATGAGTTAGTTGATGAAAATGAACAAAAACTTGAAAATTTGAATGATTATCAACTTGCTAGAAATAGGGCAAGAAAAAACACTAGACAACCTACTAGGTTTGATAATTTTCATATGACTTCATTTAATTTTAGTGTGTTGAATCTATTGATAATTATGAGCCTAAATCTTATGAAGAAGCTTAAAAATCTGCAAATTCTGTTGAGTGGTTAAATGCTACGAATGAGGAAATGAATTCTTTGCATGTTAACAATACTTGGATTCTTGTGCCTAAACTTGAAAATTATTCTGTTGTAGATTGCAAATGGTTATTTAAAGTAAAGAATGATAATGATTCGGTGAGATTTTAAGCTGGACTTGTTGCTAAAGGTTTCACTCGAAAGGAAGAAATAGACTACACTGAAATATTTGCTCATGTTGTGAAATTTATAACTGTGCGAATTATACTTGCTTTGATTGCTGAGTTTAATTGGGAATTGAAATAGTTAGATGTGAAAATTGCTTTTTTTGCATGGTGATTTGACTGAAAAATTCTATATGAAACAACCTGGAGGCTTTGTGGATGTTAAGAAACCTGATTTTGTTTGTTTGTTTGAAAAAAATCCTTATATGGCCGGCTTAAAACAGTCTCCTAGATGTTGGAACAAGAAATTTGACGAATGCATATTGTAATACATGAGCCTTTCACTATTCACCTGGCCAATATAGGTCATGCTTTACATATTGGTCACGTGTTGCTTGCATATATAATGATGTTTACGTAGTTTATTTTATTTTAAATGCAAGGAGTAATTTCATAATTTTGAAATCCTGTGTGAGTTGACGGATTATTAATTTTAGTGGTTAATCATACCGACGATAAGGACATTTATGTATTAAACTATTAGATATTACTAGGATACACATAATAACATTAGAGGTATGAAATAGCCTAGATGACACGTAATAAACATGGAGACGAGAGGTGGCATCGATGTGTGTTTGATATGTGAGATTAATATTTTATTAAGAGAAAATGATTATAATAATAATATTAATAATAATAATATGTAAGTATACATATAAATTTGTATAATGTATGATTTTAATAATATAATTAGAATACAGATATATATATATACACATATGTGTGTGTGTGTGAAATAAAATGTAAAACATATACATATATCTAATACGATGCTAGTATATAGATAACTATAAGTACTCCAATGATTCATATGTTAATAATGTTTATAAACCTTATCTATATCTATAAGTGGGAAACTTTTATATAATTTATATAATATTCTAATATTTAGCAGATTATATTAGCCTAAATAAACTAGACAATTCAGTAGAGGCTAACTTTATACGCCCACCGTCTTACCCATTTCGTGATAGATAGTAAGTACATACCTTGTTTCATTAGTTTTAGGGATAATTACAAAAAGTACCCGAGGTTTGACTTAATTACAAAAAAACTCACCTAACTTTAAAACTTACAAAAATACCCCGAGGTTTGATTTGGTGTTAAAATTAAGGGGTAATCTACAATGATTTTACAAATATGAAGGGGATTTTGAAATATATTTCAAACCTCAAGGGTACTTTTTGTAAGTTTTAAAGTTAGATGGGTTTTATCGTAATTAGGTCAAACCTCAGGGTAATTTTTGAAATTATCCCTTAGTTTTATAAAACTTGTTGGGATTTTTATTAATTTTCCATGTGGACTTACATATGTAATTACAATTATATTATGGGCTATCTAATTTAATGGAGCCATTAAGTGGTCTAATTTAATAGGGCTCTATGGATATCTATTGGGTATGGGTTTTGCAATGTGTAGACACAATACTAGTTAATTAGGATTGATGGGCTTCTAATTAACCTAGTATATAAAGAACTCTCATTAGGGTTGTGGTCCCCAAGTCAAATCAGTCGTCACTCTTCTCCTCTTCCCATCTTAGAGAGAGACCAATGGAGTACCTAAAGGATTTGGCTGTGGAAGACGCTAACCCGATTAAGGATTCACATGCGTCTGTACGGATCTGAGGTATCTATTTGTGTCTATGGATTTAAGGTACGCTTCCGATTTAGATTCAGTTTTATATTTGTTTCTTGATAATTCACGTGATAATTCTGGGGTATGAATTAATTCTATTAATTATAACAAGCGGTATCAGAGCCCTTTCATGTTGAATTATCAAGAATAACTTATGTATTCTTTTGGTATTTTATAATTTAGATTAAATCATGTTTCAGTTGATTCAAGAAATTTATTTCTTGATTATATTCTGTTTTCGTTGTCATATCTAAGAGGAACATGTGTTATTACACTTGTCAATTATTCTTCGAGTAATTATTGTTTCAAGAAATGGGGCCTTTGTTTGCTGTCGTAAACTATGGAATTTGGGGAATTTGGTAAGAGGCCGATCCGGGTTTTCATGACCACCTCACCCCGACACCAACATCGATGCCCAAACTCAATTCACATTACAGTTAAAGGATTCAGCAGCGGTGGCGGCGAGAAAAGGTGTTTGCCATTTGGTTTATTCCGCGACATCACCATCACCATCACCACCCACCAAACGATCGAGGCGTAAAAAGAGGAATCGTAGCTTGAGCGATGAATTTCCGATCGGCAGTTGGGTGTGATCGATTGTCTTCTTGCTTTTTCGAGCCGTTCCCTGGCCGGGCAGTGCGGGATCGCATCTTGAGCGCAGTGACAGGAGGCCAGCGGTGTGTGGTGGTGTAGTAGGGCGCTGGTCGCCTTTGTGCGAAGAGATCAATCTTCAAGGGTTACGCGCTGTTTTCATTTTTTGGGCTTAAATTAAAGTATCGGGCCTATTTCTTGAACCCAATTAACGTAAATTTTGGGCTTGATGTTGGTTGGAAACGGATTAAAGCAGTTGGCTCCTTTTTTTTTTTTATTAATCCAAAGTCAAAGGTTAGATTTTAGACCTAAATATTTGTTTTAGGTCTTTAAGTCTAAATAAAGGATGAATTATGGGCTTGAATTACTTCGAGTCCAAAATTCAATTAAGGAAAATATTGGATGATAAATTTGGGCTTAAGGTATTGGGTCATTAAGGGGTGAGTTAATCCAACCCATAAAGATTGGATTAATTTTGAATTTTTATTCAAATATAATCCGTAAAGAAATTGACCCGAGTTCAGTTAAAACCCTAAACAAATCTAATAATTTGATTTTAAAGCCTATTTGGTTTTTCAGGCTTTTAAATCGAAATGAGGAATTAGATTTTGAATTTAATTTATTTTGAGCTCAAATTTAGTTATAATTCTGATATATTAATTTTTAATTTAGTTAGCGAATCTCATCTTTATATTTCGAGATAAATTGAAATAGCATATCGTCAATGTAACCTCTGTTACTAAATTTATTTTGAAATATTAGATTCAGGCAAAAGATTTGCGATTTGTTTATATCTATGCGGATAATAATCGGCCCAAAGGAAGGTTATTGTCTGTCCAGATGATAGACATATGAGGTAAAATCAGGATTATATTTGATGTCTGATATTTCATTATAATTTAATTGAAACAATATGTTGACAAAGTAACCTCTATTGTGTAGATTTATTTGTTTTAGAATATTAAGATGTGTATGTCTATTATTTATGCGAATAATGACCGGCCCAAAGGAAGGTTATTACTTGGCCGAATAATAGACATACATGTGGTAATAAATACGTGATGATTATTAAGTTATCCATGTAAACAATAATCGGCCCAAAGGAAGGTTATTGTTTGACAGGACTTATTGTCAGTATTTGATTACTGCATTTGAGAGTACCACTTACAATTGATGCTCTTGTCCAAATACTGAACATCAATGTTGTGCTAGGTATCTCAAGATGGGCCCACTATCATTTTCTAATGTCATGCATAAGTATGAATTTTCTTGTTATTATGTTATGACATGATTAAGTGTGAGCATTTTTAATTGTATTCCCTGAATTAAATTTCTGTATTTTTAAAGTATCCATGTCTATACGGATTTTATTTATGTTATCTCACTGTTTTAAATTTTTGGGGCATTATGTTTGAGGAGGTTAGTGCAGAGGAGTTCCTTAAAGATATTGACTGGAACAAGTATTATCTCAACTAATCTTGTTTTAATAAGGTTATAAATAAAAATGGAACATATGTGAGTATATTAGGATGTGTCTTTCTCGCTTCAAAGTAAAGTTCATAAAGTCGAATCTCTATGGTTTTATTCATTTCTTGTACATTAAGGATTTATAGTTAGTAACAACACCTTAAAGATTGAGATGACTCTTCTGGAGATCATTTCTCATTGTGGAAGAAAATAAAGTTTGAGCGAGATAACACTAAAAGTACTCACTTAGATCTTCTTCCTCGTGATATAGATATAAAGGTTGTAAATCGGGACACCACAAACTAAAAAAAAAAGAAACAAGATGAGGAATTTACATGTTACTTCGCAAGAAGGGTGGATATGTGACAGAAATGTCCCAAGTAAGTATGTCGTGTTAAAATTTACTTCTCACTTCTGTTATGTTTCATTCAGTCTTGTTTTGTACCTAGACATGTTTTGTGGGATATCTTGGTTCTACTACTCACGTATGTTTTAATGCAAAGTTATTTGTGGAGCCATTACAAATTGATCTTTGAAAGATGCATCTGTGAGGGTAATGGTTAAACAATTGTAATTGAGACTATACATATTTAGGTTTAATCATTGATGATAAGGTTATTGAACATTGAAAGGACTCGGGATTTTGTTTCTATTTCCATTTGAGCAAATTTTGGTTATAATTGTTCAATTTGGATATAGTAATTTTGCTCTCTTTCAATATTCATATTGGTTCTTTATCATTGATGATGTGGTTGTCTCATTTAATGAAACTTTGCTTGCTAGTTCACATGGTACAAAACATATGAAACGATAAAAGAATTATGAATGTGGTAAGAAGTATGATTAATCATTCTTCCTTACTAAAAACTCTCTGAGAAGTAATAAGGATTACGACATGGATTATTAATAGGGTTCTAATCTAAGCAGTAGCTAGCTAAAGCCCATTATGGAATTTTGATATGTGAACCTTCGACATTGAATATTTGCATATTTGGGGTTGTCCGATTAATGTAAGGTCTTCGGCCTAATAAGGAAAATTGGACTCAAGAACTATTAGTTATTGCTTGTTAGATACTCTATAAGGTCACTTGAGATGGGAAACTTGAAGGTTCTTAAGGAAGTTGAGTTTGAGGGGAGAATAAGGTTATAAACATTATCACGAAAATGGAGTCTATTTTCCTCCTACAGTTGCAATTGACAATGATTATGCGTTCATTCCTAACATTGTTCAAGATGCAAATTTGGATTATCAAGATAATGTTAAGGAACTCCTTGTCTGGATAAGATAATGTTTCTAAAGAGCAAACTCAACAACCTCAAGAATGGAAGCCATGAAAAATTGGATGAAATCTCATCAAATTACCTAAAGGTGTGAAAGCTCTTTGATCATTGATGAACATCAAGACTAAAGAGGTTCAAAGGTAGTGTTGAGAGATATACAGTTTGCCATGTTGTCATGAATTTCATCAAAAGGTAGATATTGATTATAAAGAAACTTTTATTTTAGATTTATCGAAAGATTCTTTAAAATCATTGTGGTACTCATGGCTCATTTTAAATTTTTGGCATGTTTCTCGTTTATGGTAAATAATCATCGTTAAGTTTATCTCGTTTAGATTTGAGATATATAAAGTTAATGATTGTATATACCGTAGGTTTAGTAGGAGAGAATCCCATTACTGAGGAACTTAAGTTTGATTCATTCAAAGGCCCCAAGAATGAGTCTAAAGTTATAGATATACAAAAGACAATTTATGCATCAACTATGAGAGGTCTTTTGTATTTTCAAGTATGTACACATCCGGATATAGTGTGCATAGTAGGATTATTAGACAGATATTAACCCCAAGATGGATCATTTGGAAAGCGGCCAATAAAGGGGTTATGAAGTATTTACATAGAACAAAGGTTTATATGCTCACTTATCGGAATCGATCTTTGGGAGATCATTTGGTATTTCTGCTTCCGATTTTGATTGATGCCAATAAAATAAAGAGATCCAGTTTGGGCTATACTTAATTGTTATTTGGATGAGCTATTTTGGGAAAGTGCCAAGCAGACACTTATAGTTTATTCGACATGACAATTTTAGCTTGTTAAGAGGCATCTTATCAACGGATATGGTAGATATTGTCACTAGGCTCCATGTTAAGACCGGTATTGACATACCATGAGGATAATGTGACAATAACTTCGGTTTTACCATATTCCAACAACATAAACTATTGAAGTTGAGGTGCACATAAACTTCAAGTTTCTTGTTGTAATAAAGAAATAATTCGAGTCATTCAAATTATATAGAACATATTCGGACAAACTCCACATTGCGGCATCACCAGGTTTTACCAACTAAGGTGTTACAAGCATAATGCTCATATGGGTGTTGTACGGTTTTAAAGATGTGCATGTTCAAAGGGAGTTTGTATTTTGATGTTCTTCAGTTAAGACACATTTGAATTATCTTCTGCAGAATAAAGAATAAAGTCTTTATTTTGGACTATGAATCAGTTGCATTTTTGCATGATCTCATAAAGAATAAAGTAGGACCAGTTGGAAATAGGCATGTTGGAGATCACGTTACATGTAATTTCCATGCTACACATCCATACTTGATCTATGTCATCAAATATACTTGGTGTGGTGACCATTGATGGGTCTAGTTACCATTTAAGTGTAACGAAAAGCCGCTTTGATCTCACACTCGATGTAGGAGATGGACCGATTGTATCTAAGGGGATATCTCAAGGATAGATAGCATTTTCAAATACAAGACTCAGATTTTACAATATAATTGTCTCTGGTGACATATGTAGTCCAAGTGGGAGATTGTTGGGATTTTTATTAATTTCTCATGTGGGCTTACATATGTAATTACAATTATATTATGGGCTATCTAATTTAATGGAGCCAATTAAGTGGTCTAATTTAATAGGGCTCTATGGATATCTATTGGGTATGGGTTTTGCAATGTGTAGAGACTCAATACTAGTTAATTAGGATTGATGGGCTTCTAATTAACCTAGTATATAAAGAACTCTCATTAGGGTTATGGTCCCCAAGTCAAATCAGTCGTCACTCTTCTCCTCTTCCCATCTTAGAGAGAGACCAATGGAGTACCTAAAGGATTTGGGCAACAAGACGCTAACCCGATTAAGGATTCACACGCGTTTGTACGGATCTGAGGTATCTATTTGTGTCTATAATTTAAGGTACGCTTCCGATTTAGATTCAGTTTTATATTTGTTTCTTGATAATTCACGTGATAATTCTGGGGTATGAATTAATTCTATTAATTCTAACAACACTCACCACATATTTCTGCTTGCCACCAAGAGATCATATGATTCAAGTTGTTGGATGACTATTCACTTGAAAACTTCTTAATTAAGGTAATCTTTATTCTACTTGCTCAATTTAATTTTATTAGTTTAAATTCAATATTCTTGATTATGCCAAATTAGCAGGCCAGTTTAAGTGGTTAGGATTGCTAATAACTAATGTAGAGATAGTTAATTAATTATAAGACTCTTGTATGAATTTATAGAGTGGAACAATTTCAAGTTTCTATTTGATTAAACTGATTTTTAATCCTTACGGGTTTGGTCAATTGGAAGGGTAGGATTAAAACAAATGAAATAATTATACTTTAAGTAAACTATATATTAAGATTTACATGTTATAACTGGAATCAAGATATATTTAATTATATAAGTATAAATTAAATAATAGAGCAAAACTGGATGATAGAATAATGTTGATACTCTTGCTCTTTTAATAAAATGGTGTTAAATATTTAGTGCATGATGTACGGGTTATGATGTACCCACTGTAATGTTTAAAAAAATGGGTTTGCTTTATTTAGAGGAATTTTAGGTTAAGGTATATGGGACGGCTTTGTGCAAGTCAACTGAGTGAAAAATTAATAATATATATTCTTTCATTATTTTATGCGCAGGGTTGAAAGGGACCACCTGACTAATAAAGAGTGTTAGAAATGCGAGGTAAGTAAAAATCTATCTGCGAACCCGTAATATATGGACATAGTATTGTTTGAATTAATTATATTGTGATTGTTGTATCTTCTTGAATATACGTGAGTATTGTATATTGCATAATTGGCTAGCGTGATATTGCACTATAGTACTTGGTAAACCATTAAACATGACATTCACAACATTTGCATGTGCGTTCAAATTACAAGAGAATGTTCGCATGCACAAAAATATTTTCTGGAAGAAAATAGATGTTTGTTGACCACTGCTGGTACACCAAGGCATGTTGGGCATGCTTTATGATATATGTTTAGGTATAGCAAGTGTGGTACTTTTTTGGTGAACACAGAGCTAGATGGGAGATGGGCTCTCGGTGGGTCACAGGAGGATGGACTATTTGTGGGTACCTATGTTATGACATTATGAGGACGGACACATGGGACGCATGTAGGGACCACTTGGCTGGCCCGGGAGGATGGACCACACGTAGTTTCATAACAATATTATTGGTCATTTGATTATTGTTGTGTGCGGAGAGCTTTTTTCCGGTCAAGATAGTAGTAGTTGGGCCAGGGGCCCCAAATAAAAGAAAATGATTTTGAATAAAGTATTTTGATTCATGGATTGACATTTTAGCATTACATGTTGGAAAATCATTGTTATTTTTTGGGCATGCATGATTTTTACTTGTTAGCTTTAGCTCATGTAGTTCATGCATTGCGGTGAGCATGAGAATGCCCTGGAGTCATCACCATCGTGCGATCTTGAGCTTCTTCGGGTTTTGAGGATCATGGATGTGGACGACGACATGCTTCGGTTTGGTTGTGATTCCATTTTGGTTTGCTTATGTTGTGTTATATATAAGAACTTATATTGTTTATAACTTTTCAAAATGTATTGTAAATACATGTAGATAGTGTGCTGGTTTGAGTTGTGGGCTTGTATATATAGTCTTCGTGCTTACATACATACATGATTGACTGTCCTTTTACTTTTAGACATGGTCTAACCTTTATTGTTGCGTACAGGGTCATTTTGTTATTCATCTTTGTTGTTATTATAAGGTTTATTTCGGTATATTGTTATAGGGAAAAGAAAAAAAAATTGCATGTTCTTATAAATAGAGTTTATATTATCGAGTTGTACAGTTTATATATCTTAGAGTAGTAGTATTAAGGGTGGGTGTGATAGAGTGGTATCGAGGCCAACTACAGTTCTCAGACTATCCATGTTCATGAACTCAAAACTCGTGAACACAACCATGCCAGTATGTTTTACTTTATTGTCTGATGCATTTTATGTTTCTTGAAATTATATTGGCCATATGTTATTAGGTTTTCCTAAGACAATGTTTCAGTTATGGTGAGAACTAGAGTTAAGAGTAGTGGTGGGGATAGAAATCAAGGAGGGAAGACCCTTATACTAACTGGTGATCGCTTATGGAGCTCATCCAGCGACAATCCGAACAAATTCAACAACTCATCCATCAGAGGGATATAGCAGGAGAACAAAGAGGATAAATGAATCAACCACACCAAATGGTAGATCAAGTCAAGATAGTAGGGGAAAGATTCCGAAAGCAAAATCCACCAACATTTGAAGATGCAGTAGATCCCATAGCAACAGAAGATTGGTTGTGAACCCTAGAGAATATGTTCCTGTACAGCAGGGTCTCAGAAGAAGAGAAGGTAATGTGTGGTTCGTTTATTCTTCGTGGGAGTGCGGGGCATTGGTGGGATACAATGAGAAGCATAAAAGATGTTACGACAATGACCTGGGAAAGATTTAAAGAACTATTCAAAAACAAGTACTTCACGGCTCCTGTTCATGCATGTAATGAAGATGAACGAGTTTATACAATTACGCCAGGGGACAATGACTGTTGGGCATTACATTCGCAAATTTAAAGAATTATCCAGGTTTGCCACTCATATGGTCAACACTGACGCACTAAAAGTAGAGAGATTCCTTGAAGGCCCGAGGCCGGAATTATATAGAGATGTCAGCATAGCGGGAATTCAAAGAATAACCTATTCACAGGTTGCTGAGAGAGCATTGGTGGCAGAACAAGCTGAGTTAAGGATTTTTTGTGCCCAAGAAGCTAGACGCCAATTCAAACAAAGACATGGACAAAAATGGGTTGGAAGCCCGAAGAAGAGAGTTTTCCAAGTTTAGCAGCAATAGAAACCCAATTTTCAACCACACCAAGGACAACAACAGTGAGAACAAATTAAGCACCAAAGAGCTGATCAGGGTAAGGCACCTACACCACTACCTTTCTATCATAGGTGCAAGACTAGAGACTAGGAGCTTTACCCAATTTGTGTAAATGCTTCTTGTTGGATAACTAAGTCTCCAGACCACTCCTTGAAAATAATATATTGGTTCTCAAAGCTCCATGTTTTGATGTTCATTACTCTAAATTTGTCGTCCCCTCTCTTGAATTGTGCCTTAATTACCTCATCGAAAATGGCTCATTGATTGGCCATATGGTCCAGAAACTTCTTTTCAGGCCAGCCAAGTTTGCTTTTCTAGAGCCAAAAACCCGACCAAAGAGGCTCCTCTTACATTCACCTTTGCTGAAGTCAGTATCCTTATCCTCAAGGGTAACACCAATTTCCTCTGTTTCGGGCAAAGAGAATCTGCTAAGCTTCCGTTCGATGTCATCCGCCATGGAAGGTATCCCAATCCCTTTTTATTCCAGCAAAGTCGTCCAAAAAAGCTCCCGTGACCTGTAGAAAAGGCACGAGCAAAACAGACCCAGATAGAGGAGAAATTAGCACGGGAAAAAAAGTGAGTCAAAGGGAACAAAAAATTATTAAGATATGAAAAACTAAAGGAAGCAACAGTAAATAGTAGGCGGACAGAGATTTAATAATATTAAATGGGACTGGTGAGTATGAAAGGGGGTAATAAATGAAGAACTACGGATCGTACTGAATAAACAAGAAATAAATGACAAAGTGTAAAATATATAACTCTATTAAGCTTAAGAAAATATATTTATTAATATTTTTTGAAATATTGAAAGTTTATTTAAGTTAAATAGTAAATACTTTATTTCTTTCATTCATCTTTTATATTTAATTTCTTTGTGTATTTATTGTACATTGCTTTAGTCTTTTAAAATTTAAATAATGCACAATAAAAAATCACTTTTAAAATTTAATAAGAATGTAAATTAAATAGGCTCCAAAATATTCAAAATTTACTAAAAAATAGTGGATTCATTTTCATTAAGGTTGCATTTGAATGAGAGGATTTGGATTTGGAGGAAGGATTTCAAATGACTCCATCCATATAAGATGGATTTGAAATCCTCGAAAATAACTCCAAAAATAGCTTCCATGATTTGAAATCCATTATAAAATGAATTCATCCAAACAACTTCAATGAATTTGAAATCCTTAGCTCCAAATCCATCAACTAAAATGGAGCCTAAGGATAGTTTTGTCCATATATTAATATTTTAATTTGATTAAGGAGGATAAGTGTTATATTTGCAAGTTTAGGGGGTTAAATGAGACATAGGGCCAAATTCCAGGATTGTTATTGTAATTCGCCCTACTTTATATATGAGTAATTACCACACTTGCCCCACTTTTCGGTAAAAATACCACCAAATACACTCCTATCACTTTGTACCTATTTTTTTTTCTTTTTTTACGCTCCTGCATATTTTTTGATTATGTTTACCTTTTTTTCGTTTATTTTTGTTCCTGTATAGCTTTATATGTTATATATGTTGTTTTGATATTGTTTAAATTTGTTTCTTTGTTGTTTCGATGTTTTAAAACAACTTTTACCTATTTTTTATGCTCTTTTTTTTCATGTTTATTTTGTACATTGTTTATATTGTTTCTGTGTTGTTCTATAATATTTTTAATGTTGTTCTAATAATTTTTGTTGTTGTTTCCATGTGGTTTTCAATGTGTAGATACAGTTTAACCTATTTTTAAGCTTTTTTTATTCATGTGATGTTTTTAATATTTTTTACGTTGTTTTCATACCGTTGCTAATGATGTTATGATCTTTCTTTGTTGTTTCCACGTAGTTTTCGATGTTTAAGTACAATTTTTACCTATTTTTAAGCTCTTTTTGCTCTATGGTGTTTCTATATTGTTTCTGGTTTGTTTTGATATTGTTTCTTGTTTGTTTCTCTGTTTTTAATGTTTTCATGCATTGGATCAAAAATTGAATTGTGTTTTTTATTCATGTTGTTTCTATATTATTTTCAATTTGTTTGGTTTTAATACGTGTTATTTTATGTGTATAATTCTTAGTTTTTTATAAGATTTCGAATATAAAATGGATTATTTAACGAAGGCAAAATTTAAGTTTCACTGAAATTTGATTAGAAGAAACAACAAAGAAACATGTTCGGAAAAAAAAGAAACAACAACGTAAAAAAGTCCGAAAAATTTGGCAAGAGTGTAAATTTATCCAAAAAAGGGTAGAAGTATAATTTTATCCGAATAATACCGGGAATCGTAAAAAGGCTATCTTTTTCTCCGAGAAGTGAAGCAAAAGTGTCCATAACCTGTATATATTCGGTAAAATCTTGGGCTACTTCGCCGTTGATACTAAAAGCCACAAACTTTGCTCTACCCAAAGGCCCAACATTTGGGTTTTACTAATTGCTGTATGAGCCCGAGTTCCATAGAGTGTTTTACATTTTGGGCCGACATCAAAGAATTGGGCTTCACCTCCCCCTAACAACATTCTTCGAATTTTTGAAAAATAATTTATATATCTCTCGAGCTTTATGTGGATCAAGCGATTTATTCGTTAATTTTGTTTTTCGTTTTTAATAAATTTATTATTATATTAGTTTGTTTTTATTTTTCAATACAAATATATATGATTTTGTTAGCTAATAATTGTAACTAATTTATTGAGAATATTATCCAATATACTATTTCAACTGTCAAAAAATATTATTTTATATTATAATAATTAAATAATTGTATGCTACCCTATGGGAATGACTAAGCTTTATTGTGATTTTTAGAGCTGATAAGATGTAGTCTGGCCCGTGGGATGGTCCGACTGGCTCGAGGTTTGGGCTGGGCTAGACCATGATTTTCTAGGTCCAATAAAAGTTGGGCCTCTACTGGACTGACCGATTGACTCATGACATCGGGTTAGTCCGACCCGATATTTTTGTGTACAAAATACACACATGGGATGGATTGGATCATGCATTTTCGCGGTCCCCAACCCGAATAAAAGCTCAATGGGCTCATCCGATCCAGGTCTAGTTCGCCTATTGCCAACTCCAAAGTGACTTTAACATGTGTCCAACTAGGGTAAATTGCGCTTTTAGTCCTCAGAATTTGGAGTAGTTGCAATTTTAGTCCTTTGTCTTTTAAAGTTGCATTTTTGGTCCTGGATAATTTTGCCCTTATGGCTAAATAGCATTTTTGGTCATTTATCTTTCTAACAATAACAATTTAGTCCTATAACTTTCGAGCATTAACTATTTTAGTCCTTAACATATTATATCTAATTTATTTAATAGAATAAAAGTTTCACATTTTCTGACACCTATTTTGTTCGTGGCATTGTTACATCTACTTAGATCAGTCTATTCAGATATTTTAATATGATTGTTCCAATATGTTGTCTTGTCCTGGTATTCTTGTGCATACATCGTAAAAATTTGAAATTCTTTTTTTTTTTTTTGGGGGGGGGCTTAAAGCCCCCACAAGCCACCAAGAGGGGAATTGTGGTACGATAGATTTAAAAAAAAGTGCATATAAATATTGTTAATTATTTAAAGTCATAGTACAAATGCTTTTTAAAATTTTGTAAAAGTTGATTACGTAACCATACATGAAAAATTAATACACATATATAAAAAAAAATTAGAATAATTAAGAGAACAAGATACATCAAAAACACAATTTTGGTAACATTATTGATATTATTAGATTTTTGTTTTTTGTTATTTTTAGTTTTGTAGGTTTTTGACTTTTGTCATGATTTATTTATTCAAGTTGTAAGTCAATCTTTTAATTTTTGAAATTTTATTGCGGGGATTTATATTGTTTTATTTGAATTTTCTAATTCTATTTTTACTTTTTGTAAAATTAGGGGTACAAATTTATTATTAATTTTTTCTTTACTAAAAAATATTGTTGATTTTGTTTTTCAGTTGTTTGTACGTAGATCCGTCGTTATGTCCTATAAGGTAGATATCTTGGATAATTGTCCACATCCATTTTCTTAGAGAAAATTCTCCTCACCAATTGTTAATATAATAAATATAATAAATATAACTAAAAGTTATTAATAAATCTAGGTTCTGATAGTGTTTTGAGCAAAACACTTAGTCAAATATGCCATTGATGTGTATAAGGGTATTCTTGGTATTTTGAAAATATTAAATAAACCTGAGGGACCAATTTTGCAACAACTCGAAACTTACAGGACCGAAATGGGCTTTATGAAACATATAGGACCAATTTTGCAAACACAATCAAATTTACTGAACCAATTTTACAAACTCAATACTTATAGGATCGAAATTGCAAACTGTCTATTGTTATAGCCATAGGACCAATTTTGCAATTTGTATCTTTTTGGAGGTAAAATTAAAAAATAAAATAAAATGAGACACATGTTGGATACCATTACCTGCAGCATCTAGCCGTATAATCTAATTCGATGAAACTATTCTTAAATTACCGAGATTTGTTATTGTGCCTCACCCCACCCCTCCCTCTAAAACCCTGCAAGGGCCTGGTCTGAATTCTCAATTCTCAAATCTCAAATCTCAATTCGTCAGTGTACCTATACATGCACACACACGCTGTAATGTATATGTTGTAACCCGTTGTAATCTGTAAACTTATCTAGCGATGGATGAATCGAACCCTAGGTCAACAGGTGAAAAAGCCGATATTCGAACCATGCGCTGCCCGCATTGCGCCGGTCCCCTTGCCAAGGAGATGGTACAACCAAAAAATTGCTTTATTTTTCGCTTTTAATTTTATGTTCTTCTGAATTTTGATTTTATTGCAGGAGACCAGCGAGTGGACGGTTCCACCACTCATCAGAGACAGCTTTTCAATGGTGTGAATTATAATTGTAGTCATCGTTTTTGTATTATTCTAGTTTTCCCCCCCTTTTTCTGCCTTTGATTTAGACTCGTGTTTTCCCCCATTAATTTAGATAGGATCGGCGGTTGGCGGCACGGCAGGCGCTTTTATGGCTTCAACCATGGTATGTTTCGCTTGCCATTATTGTTTTGTATTATTTTTGATGATTTGTTTTCCCAGAATTGATTTTCCCTTAAGCTGTGTTATATATATTTGATGAATTACACTTCATATAATATGATTCCTTGCGTCGCCATTCCTGTTTCCTCTTCCTTTTTTTTTTTTTTTTTTTCGAAACAAAAGATATATATTAAAACTCAAAGGAGAAGATTACAACGAGGATCAACAGATCCAGAGATAGTCAAGGATACATCCCAGAAAATCCAAGAGAAACCATTACAAAAATGGCCTAGAGCAACAATAGATAAGAGACAAAAAGCACAAAACAAACATAGCAAGGACTGATGGCAAGGGATTTTGGCAATACAGAAGCAAGATAATCCAAAATCCTTTACTATCAGTCATACTACAAGCAGACTCAAACAGAAACAGAGGATACACCCAACCAAACAAAAGACACCACTCCACTAAATCAAGCAATTTCTAGAGTAGAATTCTTCTTGCAGACATCATGGTACTCCCTCCATTTCCTCACTGCAATCTCCAAGGTAGCCAGCTCTGATTTCCAGATTTGTTGAAGGATCCATTGGTTCCGCGTTTTCCAAATCCACCAGAGCAAATACGTTGTAAGTTGGATTCAATCTTTTGCCCAACCTTATCATTAAAACAACAAACCTGACTCCACCACGAGCAAATTGAATCAATATCAGCCTCCAAGCCATACCAATTAATTGGGGCGAGTTTCCAAACAATTTTGGCTCTTTCACACTTAAAAAATATATGTTCCACAATTTCCTATTCACCTCCACTGCTCTTGCAAATCGCATCAATATCTATTCCTTTTTTCCTCAGATTGCAATTAGTAGGATGTTTGAAAGACACTTCCACAAAAAGTGCTTAATTTTGGCTTTAATGTTGAACTTCCAACTCAAGCTTCTAACTTTTTCAACAATGGACCAGTTTCACTACTTTCCGCGATGTCCAAGCTTGCAATCTTTTTCCAACCAGATTTGCATAAGTGGATTTAACAGAGAAGTGACCTTTCTTTTCAAGGTGCCAAACAAATGTATCTCTTTTATCCGGACTCATACCTTTGTCTTAAGAATGTTAGAGCAATCATTGGGGTTAAAAAATTCGCCAACCATATCTGAATTCCATTCAAGACCCTCAGGATTGAGAAGGTCTTTCACCCAGGGCAGGTGGACGGCTGAAAGCCAATTGCATTTGGGATCCAGGGGGACTGCCAAATCATAATTTATTTCCCCATCATCAATTTCCTTTCGCAGACCTCCTTTAAGAATCTCACGAACCACAAGCCAACTCCTCCATAACCAAGATGCATTTTGGCTAGGCTTAGCATTCAACAAATCTCCCTGAGGAAAGTATTTTGCTGTGAGGACTTTTGAAACAAGTAAATTCGGATGGCCAATGAGTCTCCACAGATATTTTGTCAGGAGGGCCTCATTAAAAAGGATAAGATCGTGAAACCCCAGGCCACCATGATCTTTAGGCAAAGAGAGAAACTTCCGGGCCTTCCAATGCACACCATGATGTGACTTGTTTGTTGTTGGATTTCCACCAAAATTGGGTCACCATTTGACTAATTTTCATGCAGGTACCAATAGGAAGTTTGTAGCACGCCATGACAGAGACTGGGAGAGCGTCAATAATAGCCTTAATAAGAAATTCCTTACCTACTAGGGAAAGGAACTTATTTTTCCAGCTGTAGATTCTTGCTTAGACTCTCTCAATCACAAAATCAAAGATTTCTTTTTTGGATCTTCCAATAGATAAAGGTAGTCCCAAATATCTACTTGAGTTATGTCTTTGGATTCCACCGAGTGCCTGGCAATTCTCCTCCTGGACAGCGGGAGTAGTATTCTTGCTGAAAAATATTGATGACTTCTCCCAATTCACCTTCTGGCCAGACAATAATTGGTAATTCTCCAGAATCTCCATAATCACACCGGCCTGAAAAGTGTTAGCTTCACAAAAAAGAATAGAATCATCGGCAAATAAGAGATGTGTGATAGTTGGCCCATTTTTGCAAATTCTAAGACCCTTAAATTTATTCTCACAATCTCACTTGCTGCTGATTTGATGAGATTCGAGAAAATCTCAGAAATGATAACGAAAAGATATGGCGAAATTGGATGCCCCTGACGAATCCCTCTAGAAGGAACCACTAATCCACAAACTTTCCCATTGATGTTGAAAGACAATGAGGGAAGAGAGACATGAAGAGATCCAATTAACAAAAACATGAGCAAATCCCATTTTAAGCATAACCACTCTCGATACTTCCCATTCAACTCGATCATATGCTTTCATCATGTCCAATTTAATTACATAAAATGTTTACCCCCTGATCTATGTCTATTCAGAAAATGAAAGGCTTCATGAGCAACAATCACATTGTCAAGAATGTATCGATCTGACAGGAAGGCTGCTTGGTTCTCACAGACACAGGATGGTAAACAAGTTTTAAGTCTATTGGCAAGGATTTTGGAGATGATTTTATAACTTACATTGCAGAGGCTAATTGGCCGATATTGGGGGATCTTGGTTGGATTTGGACATTTAGGGATAAGGGTAACAACTGCGTTATTCATTTTTTTAAAAATTTTCCCAGAGGAGAAAAAACTGAGAATAGCTTCGCAGAGGGATTTTTTAATAACATGCCAGAGTTTCTGAAAAAAATAGGAGACATACCATCGGGTCCAGGTGCTTTAGAAGGGCTCATATCGAACAGAGCTTGTTTGATTTTGTTTTCATCAACAGGTGCAATCAGCCTCTCATTACAGTCAGCTGTGATTGAGTGAGGAATACCATTGAGCAGCCTCAGATCACCCCTACAACCATCAGTTAAGAACAGCTTTTGGTAGGAATCAGTAATAGCCTTTTCAATGGTAGCTTCAGTATCACAGACCTCAGAATCCCCCTCAATCAATCTGCTAATACAGTTCCTTTTCCTCCTTTGCAGACAGAAAGCATGAAATTTTTTTGAGTCCTTTTCCTCTTCAAAAATAAATTTTCTGTTTGTATCTCACGGACTTTGCTAGTCGTATTGTGACACGATCATTCCAAGGTTAAGGGATGTTGCCCGCTGCATTTGGTCCTTTATTTAGTTGCTCTTTAAACCAATTTTGATTTTCTTTTAGTTAAAATGGATCTTTCAAATTGGAAATCGAGTGTAGTGCTACTTGGTTTCAGTTTGTTTTGCATTATGTCTTGAAGAAATATATATCTATTTTGTTTGATTTATTGTTTTTTTGCACAGTGCCGGTGGTTTTAATACTTTCCATCAACTTAATAATTTTCGATTTGGCTAAATATTTTTAAGTAGGAGACATGATTAACATGCAACATTCATCATAGTTCTCTTACATTTTACCAATTGTAACAAAGAAAACTCTTACGTTAACCTCTTTGGCTGTAGCTGCACAAGGTCATTATATATCTTCCTCAATAGTTGTCATTTCATATAGTTTGAGAATTTCTGTGTTACAACATTTATTTTTAGTGTACACGAACAACATTACTCGTCTGAATAATGCTTGAAAGAAAGGTCACTATAACCTTGGTACTGTAATTTAAAATCATTATGCAGACTACAAGTCATTTAAGCTATTCTGCCATCTATTCCTTGATATTGATTTCTGTTAGGTATTGGAGTCTATGTATTTGTATTTCACTTAAAAACATTGTTCTTCTGGCCTCTGGGGAGGGGAATGATCTAATGAAGAATTTAATCACTTTTTACTCTGCTGTCTGAAAACTTCTGCAGCTATGCCGATTGTGAGGAGGTGGATTAAAGGACCAATGTGGTTGCAGTTTCTCATTGGTGTAAGTTTTCCAATGCTGTTCTTTTACTCTGCGAAGCTGCAGAGCGACCTCTGTTGTTGGACCTTGTTTATCCTTTTCATCCCTTTTCTCTTGTATAATGGGAGTGGATTGTGTTGTTAAGTAACACTGCAGATTTAGTAATGGCATTATTTATGTCATGTTGTTTAAGGAAATCAGTTCATTGGTTATAAATTAAGTAGAAGTATCAGCATCGGCTCTATTTTCATTTGAAGTTAATGATGCAATTGCTGATATATGATACACAATGGCTTCAGACACACCATATTTACAGTTTAAATTTTGCCCAATGTTGGAAGAACATCATGATATGAGTTAGCTTCCCTGGGAATTTCCAGAGGTCGCATTCTCAGGTAATCAATTAAGTGCATAGATGGCGGTTTGAAAGAGAAGAGGTATCTCTTTCACCTTCAATAATATGCAACTCACTCGAGGCCATTGCTGAAGGCCAAAAAGATTCAGCTTAAATCCCTATTTTTGAATTGGGACCAGGGAGGGGATGTAAATGAAGAATGAGGATACCAGTGCGATGTGCATAGAGATCAAAAGAAAGTTAAAAGCAGGCAGAGAACACACCATATATGGTTGTGAGTGAAACATCGAGAGAATGGATCAAATTTGTGGTTGGGCACACTATATGTGCTTTCGATATTGATTTCTGTAGCATCTCAATTGTGCAAAAATTGGCAGATTTCACTTTTATTTAAACCGGTTTCTCATTTGTGTATCAATAATATCAATATGTGCCTGCTTGGTAACTGGGTTATTTTTCATATAAGGATTGCAGTCAGCATTCTTATCAGTTGTCAAGTGGTACTTGTTTTCTATTAGTGAGTGAAACTGTTGTTTAGCGTATAAAATATGTTACATCATATCAGTTTTTAACTGTCAAGAAGTTTCACTCGTAAACTTTTTGTTCACTCTTGTCTTGTGTTTTTCTTTGTTGGATTACTGAATTATCTTTTGTTGCAGGCCCCACCAGTCATTATTTTTTCATCAGGGTGTGCTGGGGTAGCAGGTGAGACTCTCTCCACAGAACAGCCAGTACTTGATTCTGATATAAATTTTATGGGGCTTGTAAAATGATTGATTCCTCTTCTTTATAATGTCAATGTTTGTTGCTAGTGTTTAAATTCTGAAATAGTAACGTCAACTAGTGAAACTCCTCATTTCATCCCTGCAAAGTAGTAGTCCCTTGTGACTTTGTTTCCATTCTACTAAGTACTAACATCGAATTCAATGTCTATAGACATTATATCTAAAATGGAAAGTTTGCTTTTCTTATGCTCTCTGAATCTTGGAAGATTGAATTTCTCCAAGGGTTAGTGTGACTAACATATTAATGGGTAGGGAGATGGATTTTTATAAGTTAGAGTATTCAGGATTTTTTTCAGAAAGTGGTCTACTAGTGGCACTGGCGGAGCGAGGGGCCAACCTGCCTCCACCCCCCACCCCCCGCCCCTCTTTTTTTTTAAAAAAATGAATAAAGAATTTTTTTTTAAAAAATTATATGATTTTTCTTGGGTTTTCTATCCGGCCCACTCAAAATAATGGTGATTTAAGTGTCCTGGCTCCGCCATTGACTAATGGTGATTTAAGTGCTAAGACCACTCAAAATAATCTTGATCATTGGGGGTTGACGCAGAAGATAGGCTGGTGAGGGTAAGTTATAAAATCAGACTGGTGACAAGTAGTTCACCTTTTTAGTATCATAATTGTTTTGGAATTACTTTCCTTTGCGTAATTGAATTAACAGCTCATATATCGATTACAAGCTGCTTCTATTTCATTCGGAGTATTAACATAACCTGGATGTGTGACTTTATTGGCCATTATTCTGAATACACCTACCTTAATGTGAGTTGGTTTTAATTTTTAGTGAACTCAGATGTTTTCATGTAAAGAGTTGATACTGTTAGCAAAGTGGTTCGGTCAGTAAGAGAAGTTTCTTAGAAGGGTTTACCTGTTTGTTCTTGGAAATATGGAGTTTTAGGCTACTTTTGAAATATAAGAGGGTGTCTTTCGCTTTCTACAAAAAAACCTATCATGTCTGAAAACACTTTATCCCCCGATGCACCTCATCTTTCCATATGGACCTAATTTTGTGCAGGTGGTTCCATTCCAGCACTAGCTCAACTTGCATCGTCGTCTTATCATGCCGTTGTGTCATCATCACCATCTCCACCTTCATCCACATAGAGTCTGAAATACTGAATCGAAAACTTGAGGCGTCTTTCTTCTGATACTTAATGATGGGAGAAAGGAAGGGATTTTGATAGGGAGGAATTGCTACTATGAATTCTTTCACTGTTTGTTTGATTAGCTTGCTTACATTTTGGGTGTCATATGTCTCTCAGTAGCACATAACTAGTTGGGTTGGCCCCATGTGTATTTATGTAATTAACTATCTATGCATGAGGAACCTGTACTGACAGATGCTGTATATGTAAATTTCTTTAATTCATGTAAAAAGTAGTCAGAAGCCCATGTGTGAGTTAACTTTGTAAATGCAAACATTTCTATGCTTCAATGGGAGTGTCTGCAAACACTAAAAAAAATTGAATCTCAGCTTTTAGTTGGAAAGAATCATTTTCTATTGTTTGCAAATGCCAACTTTTGCTTCTAATTTTGTTTCATTTAATCAAAATCTGGGGATGAATGCTTTAAAGAGTTTTTGAAACTCTAAAAGAAAGTGATTATGAATGGAAAAAATGGTCGTCTTTCCGTATTGAAGTTGGGAATCACTTTTTTTTAGAGTTTGCAAACACTCCGTAAATTTATGATTTTGCTTCTTGTTTGATTTCTATGCATAAATAAAGACTTTTACAACTTATCGACCAAACATTATCTCTTAGCTTAGTCAATTTTCAGCTTCTATTTGCAAAAACTATCAATTTCTGATATTCAACTACTTGTAATAAATCACTTACTCCAAAAGCATAAGTGCTTGCAAACTCTCCCAAAATGTCATATTAGTTCCTTTTTTGTCATCTTGCATTTTATTTAGAAGCTTTTGACTATATATTCATTTTGAATAAACAAATACAGAGGTGCAGAGTGCAGACACTTATATTCACTTATTACCTCCTTTAGCTTCTTGGTATTTTATTGCACTTATGTTTTCCTGTATTTTGTCAAAGCCATACAAAGAAGCCTTTCTTGAAGTTGCCATAAAGTTTATGCCTTTTCTTTAGCACTACAGTCACTGGTTTCATGGTCACATCTGTAGATTGATATAAATGCTGAGAAGTGATACTGCTGCTATTTCAATCATTTGAGCATCTTCTGCAACAAATGGGAATTTAAACTTTTATTGCAGAAAGAGAGGAGAGGGCACTGACCAGCCTGTGAGTTATAAATGGCTTTATTTGTATGTACCATTAGAAAGTTGCCATAAAGTTGATGCCAGAAGGTTCTCAATAGAAGTGGAGATGGCTACAACTTGTCAAAGTACAATTGAGCATTTAAGTTTTTTGGAGAGGGATGCTTTTTCTTGTACACTGGTGAAATGGGACCTCCATGCATGCTTATTTGATATCTTGTGTCCTAATGAAAATTGATTCCTGTTATTTAGTGAAATGTTAAGTGGATTCAGACAAGATTGGCCATGTGCTCTATTGGAGGCTCTTGCATTACTTTGGACCACTTTCATGTGCAACTTGCAGTGCTTGATTTTTTTCCCCATTACCTTTTTACCATTTTTGCAAATTTCACATTTACATTCGCATTTTGCCCTCCCAACCCAACTTTTCATCTCTATAAATTTGAAGATTTAAGTGAAGCCATTTTCCAGTCAAAGAAAGAAAAAAAGGGGCAAATTTTGTTGCTTTGTTTGTGAAAGGTAAATAATAAATTAACAGTTTTTTTTTTTTTTTTTTATCATATGTTGGTCTTTTCTTGGCCACTTTCATGTGAGGCTGTTTTTTGCTGGCCTAGCTGTATACTTGATGGAAAAAGGCATTTGCATTTTACCTTTTTCCCCTGCCTTTCATATTCATTTCACCCTGAGAGGTTCAACTGGTCGGGTTGATTATTTATTCACGTAACTGCACTTGATTCGATATGACATGTATATTTTAAAAATCTGGAAAACTCATCTATTTATATGAGTTGTTTTTCAACCTGAATATTTTTTATGACAATTTTTTTAAATTCAATCATTATACTAACAATTTATTCAACCGATTGAAAGTATCACAAAAGGCAACACAAACAGGTCAAACGGATTACATGTCATATCAGGTTGACCCGGGCGTGACATGTTCCTTATTTGCGTTATTCGAGTCAGACCTTATTCCTACTTGAGCCCACCAAGTTTAAACCTTAACCCATTTATAACGAGTTAATGGTGAAGAAAATTGGTCGTGGTCACAGCACAGTCCGAGCAAGCAACTGCCTTAATGGATGAGGAGGAAGGGATTTCGGCAAAACTGTGTTGAAGGAACTATTCTCCTTGTAGCTGTGGGCAGGATTTTTCTTCCATCCATCTATCTAGTTGGAGTGGAAGGGGATGACAATCTAGCCTTCAACTTTAATTCTAGATTTGCTTCGATAGGGCTAGGGGAGGGGGAAGGAAGAAAGGTGTGATTGGTTGTGCTTTCGGTTCCGTTCACTTTAATTTTTTGAGTGAATAGTGGTGAAAAAAAGTTTAAAAGTGAAAGTTGAATGTGTAGAGAAAAAATAATGATTGCGTTGATGTGATGGAAAACCTTTTAGAGAAGTTGATTGTTTGTGGAATATTTTGTGAAAATAATAATATAAAATATAATGCCAGAAAATTAAATAAAACATGAAAAATAAAACAAAAAATAAGCAATATGGATCTCATTTTATACATTTTGTTTTCAAGATTAAGAGAAAAATAGCAAAAATGGTGATAAATTAAAGAAATTACCGAAATTATTTATATAAATAGGAGGAGGAAAGAGAAATAAATGATATAATTGGGTATTGGGAAGCGTGAAAGAGAGAGGAAAAATTAAGTTAATTTTAGAAAGAAATGAGATTTTCTTTTTAAAAAAAATCACTTTTTTTTACAACCAATCACATATCCTATAATTTTTTCTTTGGAAAAAAAATTTGAAAAAATTCTCACAACCAGTCACAACCTTAGGGTTCGATCCCTCTTTCTTTATAAGAGAAAGAAGGTTAGGTTAATAGGTACGGGCCGCTCTAAGCCTTTTGATTGAAATTATTACCCACTCGAAAGCTATCTAAAAAAGTCTAAACTTGTCGTTTATGTTTTTCATGTCATGTCACAAATTGTCACCACGACTGTAATTGAATTAGATATGTAATCTCAAAGCCTAATTTATTTACAATTCTGTGAAGCAAAATGCTTCAACCTATTTATAACAAAGCATTATGAACAATTCTTCAAATTTTTAAAATATGCATGCAGAAGAAAGAAAGATGTTGAAACTGTTATGAACCCTCCAGTCTTATTTCATTTTCATGGAGTAGTGTCATCTACATGCAGCAATGTATACAACCAAATACAAACAGAAACTGCAAAGAAAAATACAGACAACACAAGAATCTGTTTCACCAACAAATTGCTTGCTGCATTTTGAATTACAATAGCACAAAAGACAGGTAAGTACTCTGGACAAAATTACAATAGCACAAAAGACAGGTAAGTACTCTGGACAAAATTAACCTATCTTTCTGAGTAGCAAATTCAAGGAAAATTTCTACATTTAAGCAGCCAAATCTGATGAATTACGCGCGAAAAAAGGTTTCACCTATGACAAACACATTTGTAGTGATAAGCACTGTTGATAGGGTCATTGCCTTCGACCGGAACTTGCTCAGCTCTGCACTTATATTTGCATCCTCTGCATTCGTTGTACGTGCACGTTGGCGCTACTGATCCAATCAACGACGTTTTCGTGTTATCCTGCATATTTCCAAACTGAAAAAAATCAAGAATAGTTTGCAACATTGTTAAAATTTATCATCAGGACAATATTTGTTTTCTGACCTTGAGATTTAATTTTGTTTCTGGTGATGAAATATGATAACCTTTTGGAATATTGTGAACTTCCACATGAACTCTAGCCCCTGTTGCATCTGCTAACCAAATATAGAAACACACAGGTAAATTTCAATATCAAAAGAATTTTGAGCTATTTTTATGCATTCAAATGAAAGAAAACAAGAAAACACATGCTAACATTGAATACTACACAAAAAAAGGCATAACCATTATAGAAGAAAGCTTTTCTTAGCCAATGTGTGTTTACATTTTACCTTAGCAAGAATGTCTGTGAGGACCACAACTAATGCACTATAACATTTTCTACTCTAAATCAGTGGAAAAACTTAGATAAAAAAAAATGCGATTATTTGAGATAACATAATCTTTTGCTAGTACGAAAAATGAAACGCGGATATTTGAGACCTTGTAGGAGCATTGCTGCGCAAAAGAAGGCGATGAAGAGCGACCGAAAGATGGGATGCTTCATATTTGCCATCTTTTTTTTCTCTTTTTTTGCCTTATTTGTATGTGAACAATATTTTGATGTGAGAAACAGAATGGTGGCCTAAAGGAGAAAGG
Organism: Rehmannia glutinosa; assembly: GCA_016081115.2. NCBI lineage: Eukaryota > Viridiplantae > Streptophyta > Magnoliopsida > Lamiales > Orobanchaceae > Rehmannia > Rehmannia glutinosa. Next base: position 186,729 of record JABTTQ020000045.1, on the reverse strand, counting down.
ATATGAAATATAGATAGGAAGAGAGTATAAAAAAAAGAAGGCTGTGGATGAATACTGACCATAAGGAGATAGACTGGGCTAAATTTATGCAGTACTGCAAAAACAAAAAGAGGTCCCCAACTGACAAAAAAAATTCAAATATTTATATCTGTATATGCAAAAATGCTGGATTATTCCATAGACCTACAAAATCTTACACAGTATCTTTCAATTTGCCATCATTTATTTATTTTTTAAGAAAAGACAACAACTGTATGTTGTCTATGAGAAATGATGGAAGAATCAAATTTATTCCAAATTGATTACTTTGAATTGTCAAAAAATTTACTGGTCCACGAAGTACACTTTGCTGATATGTAATTGATGCATCATGGTTCATAAAGCCCAAGAGGTGAATGCATGAGGGCCATAAGTGAAGAAAGATAATGAGTTGCAATACATAAACTAAGTTCTTGGAGTGCACTAGGCCTAAACTCATAGACTAGTGAAACTAATGGTCTATGAATCAATCATCACTAGATTACACTCTCCGATATTTGAGTACAAATACCCCTAACTTCCTTCATTTGAAGATACATCATTTATTCTTTACAAATTCATTGTCTCTAGCTATATCACTGACTTGAGCGCTGAAGAGTGTATCCTAAGCAATCTACGAGACCCCTAGCCGTTTGTTCGTGTTGTAGGAAAGACCATTAGTGGAGCCGGCATAAAAAGTGGAGTAAGCTAAATAGAAATTTAAAAAAAAAAGCTCTAACTAATGTTTTATTTATTTATTTTTAGTGATATAATTAGTTGTTAAAAACAAAAATTGGGGGGCGGGAGGGGGAGCATGATCGCCCCCAGTTATGCCACTGGGAAGGACCCACAACTATCATTTATTTCTTGACGAACACAAGTCAATTTCCTGGTCGATGTATTACATTATTACATAGATCCAAGATCACCCAACCCTGACCATATTAGTAGAGCTATCAAAGGGGCGGGGGTCGGACCAACCCTATGTCGGTTCGACGGGCCAAATAGAAAAATTGGATCAGGTCGGGCCAAACCAAAACAATCACCAGGCCTCTATATTTGGAGCCCAACCCAACCCACGAAAATATACATAAAATTTTGGAACAAATGGGTCAGGCCAAATAGGTACAGTTCATTTTGGGCCTCTAAAAATAAAGTCAAGCCCAACCTTTATATCGGAACGACCTGTCGGATCGAACTCATTTTGACAGCTCTACACGTCAGCAATAAACCTGTTTTTGCTTTATTCTTGTGAAACTTCCATAATCAAGAAGTAGAAGCAGCTCTTTCATTGTGTGTGTGCATGTGTTTTTTTTTTTTAGTGTGTGTGTGTGTGGACATATCTATTGGTACTTTAAGATCCTCGTGGTTAATCATAACCAAATAATTTTAGATTCTATCTGGACAATTCCAAGAAATGTCCTGAGCAATCTTATTTTGTATGATAAAAAAAATGTAACTGCGAACCATGTATTATATAAACATCATAAAATTTAAATCACGAAAAACATTTTAATTTAATTTAATTTAATTTAATTTAATTTCCTAACAATAAATTAATATATATGCATTTTATGAGAAAAAAATCACGAAAAACATTATGTCATAAAAGTATTAGAACTATTCAGTAAAAATTGTTGGGATAATCATATCTCTATATAGAATTGTGGCCAAAAAGAAGAAAGGGACAAAGATGAGGTGATAAATAATTTCATCAGCCCAAATAGTTCAATTCATTTATTCTTGGATTTCTTGTAGATTAAAGATGGGCCTGCCAATAAAGCCGAAACCAATGCTATAAAAGACTGAACATACATGTTCCAATTTTTTTTTTTCTTTTGTTTTTTTTTAAAGAAACTAATTCGCTTACAAAAATTGACTACAAAAGTTATTCAAAAGTAAGAAGCGCCGACATTCTCGACCATTTCAGAACAAGGATCTTCTTTGAGTTTCCAAGGAAAGCTCATAAAATATTCAAATATATGATAAAAAGGGTTAATTATAAAAACTACCTAGGAGTGGTGGGGCTGTGGGGGCAGGGCAGGGCGGGTTTTGTCATTTATGTTCCCACGCCGCGAAGGATCGGGGCATGATTGGGGTGAATCGAGGGAAGGGCGGCAGCGGAGATCCCCATTAGAGTTTTCTATAATTTAAATAATATTTTTAATTCTCAAATTTATATATTTTATTAAAAATAATAGACATTTTGTTAAATTTATGTGTTTTATTTGTTAACACTTGTAGAAATTATCAAGAAGTATACTAAAAATGATACTAGATAATAATTATTTTAAAAAATAATATTTTCATATATATATATATATACAACACAAAAATATACTTAATATATATAAAGTGTGCGGGGATAGGGGCGGGGTGACCTAAATCCATCCCGGCCCCATTGACATAATCGGGGCGGAGATTCCTCATCGGGTTTGGGGCGGGGATGGGTTCCCTGGTCAGGTTCGGGGTATTTTGCGATCTCTTAAACTACTCTTGAGATTTATTCTAATAACAAAAAAAAAAAAAATCAGTTATCTTATAAATTTATGATTTATGAATACCCTCTGACATTTGTTTTTAGCTTACAAAATCGCATCATTAAGAAGTGGTATTTGTTAAGTAAATATAAAATTTTGAATATTTGTAATTTTTGAAAAATAAGTGGAGTTTTTTTTTTTTTTGTAATTGAGCTAAACCTTAGGGTAGTTTTTATATTTATCCCTATAAAAAATACGATGTGGATATTTGATGGACTGTAGCGGCAATCGAGGCCCAAAAATTAAGTTTAGTAAGCCCAATAAGAATGGCCATGACTAGGGCTGCAAATGAACCAAGCCGCTCGTGAATTATTCGGAGCTCGATTCGATAAAAGCTCATTCGAGTTCATTTAATGAGGCTCGTTAAAATAAACAAACCAAACTCAAACTTAGAGATATTCGGTTCGTTAGCTCGTGAACAAGCTCGTTAATAAGCTCGCGAATAGGCTCGATAGTAAGCTCGTATAAATTGAACTAATAATTTAATTTAATTTTTATTTTTTCATATTTTTACTTAAGATAATATAAAAATATTTCAATAAAATCAATTTTTTTTGAATAAACTATAAGTTTTAATAAATATAAATAATTTTATTTTTTGTAATAAATTGAATAATATTTTAATTTTTAATTAATATTTACTAAGCTCGTTTAGGCTCGATAAGGCTCGAAAAAGTTCGTGAGTCATCAACATGTTCGATAAATTCAGGCTCGAGTTCGACTCGATAATAAACAAGCCAAACTCAAACACTCAAAAGCTCGGCTCGGTTTGGTTCGGTTCGGTGCAGCCCTAGCCATGACCATAGATCTGTGATTCCCTAAGCCTGATCCCTTCAATTTGAGGTAGCCTTTTGTTTTGTCTTTATTCTCTGCTTTGGAATTGGACCTTTGATTTTCATTAAAGCGTTCGCAATAATATGGTTTTTAAGGATCGGATACATCATCATATCAATATCTTTTAAGTTTTACAAGATGTCTATTGGGCCTAACCAGAAATAAAATATGTAAAAAGTATCCCAATATTATCATGAGAAAAAAATAATAAACCCCTCAAACTATACACGATTTTCTAGATTGCTCTCTAAACTAATTTTTTTCTATATAACCCCCTCAACTACACGAAAATTTCTACGGTCCTATCTCATCCTCCCCGCCGGCAGATCTGATGGGAATATTCCGTTGGCGAGGAGGAGAAGAGGGCACCGTAGAAAATTTTATGTAGTTTAGGGGGTTAGATAGAAGAAAATAGTTTAAAAGTTGGTTTCAAAAATTGTGCATAGTTCGGGGTTACATTAAAATTTTCATAGATTTTTATATTTATACTTATTATGTATTTACAAATAAAGTATTAAATTAAATCATAGTTTTATAATTTCACAAGTTATTATGCATGATTTCCAAGCTAATTACTCTGACTCTGAAAAATATTTAGACACTAAAATAAATATTTCCTTAAAGCAAAATAAAGAATACAAGCTTTGAAAACCTAATCAAATATAGAAATGACATTCATCTCCACTATACGACTGTTTTTATTCGACGCACAAGCAATAGAATGCTCAAGAATATGGATGACAATTTCGATACGGCCCGTGAGTACCTACCCTGTCCCACCCCGCCTATATTTTTTAATATATTTAATAATTTTTGTAAATAATATTTTATAAGTATATTAAAAATAAAAAAAATTATTCATTTTTTCTATTTAAATTTATTTAATGTGGGGTAGGAGGGGCCGACCTGACTCGCCCGTGCCCCGCGGCAGGCCGGGCCATCCCTAATTAAGAACCCAACAAACTGAAACACAATTTTGACAAAATCAATGAAATTATAACATATTATATAAGCATGCATACATATTTATGGGCACACATAATTTACAATTTGATGTGCATGCGGGGAAAAGTCGAACCTAGTAAGCTAGTAAATCTAAAATTGAGGAAGAATTAAATAAAATTTTAACGTTGATTTAACTACTAGAGGAAATTTTAATATACCCCCTAACTATGCATGATTTTCAAATTACCCCCTAAACTATTTTTTTTATTTAACCCCCTGAAATACACGAAAAATTCTATGGTCCCATCTCTTCCACCTGTCGGCGAATCTGACCGGAATATTCCGCCGGCGGGGAGGAGAGATGGGACCGTAGAAATTTTCATGTAGTTCAGGGGGTTAAGTAGAAAAAAAAATTAGTTTAGGGGGCAATGTAGAAAATCGCGTATAGTTTGGGGGTTATTAATTCTTGTCATGAAATTACTATGATGCACAAATGTGAAAAGATCATTGATGAATTCTAAAGGTGCACATTTCTTGAATAGTACTTTAATAATGACATGTAATCTATTATAAATAGACGCTGATTGATCATAATAATTGTACACCTCTCTTTCTATTCTCTGATAATTCTTCTTAAGGCTTATTTTTTTCAGTATTAATTTCTTATTATTTACAATACGTTATCAACACGAGTTATTGCTCAAGAAAAGTTTGTGTATTTCAAGTTTGAAGTTCTTCGTACTAATTTATATTTATTTTTCTTTGTAGAAAAATGGCTGGTATTAAAAAATAAAAATTCCAGATCCTTGACACCATGTGCAATAATTATTTATCATGGTGTAGATTATTAAATTGCACCTCCAGGGTCAAGATCTGGCCAAAATACTAAACCATGTGAAAGTCGAAAAGGTTAATATAAAAGATGAGGCAAATGCAATGATATTTATATGCCATGATGTTGTTTTTTGGCCCAATACCTTTATGGTTTGTGGCCCATTAAAACCCAGCCCAAATTGCAACTCAACCCTAACTTAGTCCCGGGTCGAGTCATATCCGGTTAATAAACCGCGAATCCTTTTATGCTCTATCCCAACCATCCATTTTAGGTTCATCTTAGCCCTTCCTTTGCCCTCATTTATTCTCTGTTGGCTGAAATCCTAAGAAGATTAACACTCTCCCTTACACTGCGGTTGATCTCTCTCTCTCAAAAATCACGTTTCTCTCTCTCATTTTCTTTGTGAATCTGAGTTCGATTCTTCGTGGGTTTTTTGGAGGTGGTTTCCGATTATTTGTTTGGTGTTCGTAAATCGGAACTTCAAGGGGATCTTTGGGCTTGACCGGTCTTTGTGGTGGGTTTGAGAGGGCTTTGGGTTGGGTGCTTGGTGTGTTCTTCTTCTCCACCTTAGGGCGCTTACCTACGCTTGCTTTGTGCACGTCCTTGGGGTATAAAATCAGTGTCTGAGCCGAAGGTGCCATCCACCTATCCTCTGTTCGATTCAGTGTTGTGGAAAAGAGCTCGAAGGAGTTCCGTCAATCAAAACCCGGTGATATCTTTTCTTGTTCTTCCTTTCAGTTTTTTAGTTCTGTTTATTAGAGCTTTTATTGATTTATGTTTCGGGCTTTGTGGAAGCGGTCCGGTTCATTGAAATTAGCCCCATTTTCGGCCTTTGTGCCTGATTTGTGTAGTAATTTGATCTCGTGTGCTACTCTTGAGGATGATGGTTTAGAGGAAAAATGGGGGAAAACGCTTAATGAAAAATTTCAAGAGAAATTTGGTAATTTTCAAAGCTGTTAAAAGGAGAAATCTGTATGTCTGCATTGCTGAACCTGAATCTTATTTGCAAAATCTGTGAATGTTGTGAATGCCTCTGAAAATGACAAAACTAATTTATGGCATAAACGTTTGGGTCATATGAGTGCTAAAGGTCTTGAACTTTTGCATAAAAATGGCTATTTTGGAAAAGATAAATTGTCTTGTATGCCGTTTTGTGATTTTTGTTTTCTTGGCAAACAGTCTAGAGTGAAATTTCCTATTTCCCCCTTTTAACAAATCTGGCATCTGCTCAAATTCTTGAATATTTGCATGCCGATGTGTGGGGTCATGCTAGTGTTACTACTCATGGTGGTTCTAGGTATTTTTTTATCTGTTATTGATGATTTTTCAAGAAAAGTTTGGGTGTTTTTATTGAAAAACAAATCTGATGTATTTGATGTGTTTAAACAGCGGAAAACTTTAATTGAAAATCAAACAGGTAAGAAAATTAAAATTCTAAGAACTGATAATGGACTTGAATTTTGTAATCAACTGTTTGATAATTTATGTGTTGATTCTGGTATTTTAAAAGGCACAAAACAATTATGTATACACCGCAGCAAAACGGTGTAGCGAAATCAATGAATTGAACTTTACTTGAAAGGGTGAGAAAAATGCTTGCTTGTTCGGGACTTTAAAAAAAAAGTTGGGGTGAAGCTGTTTTAACTGCTGCTTATGTGATTAATCGATCTCCTTATGTGCCTTTAAATGGTAAAATACATGAATCTGTGTTTACGGGTATGGAAATTGATTTTTCTAACTTGAAAGTATTTGGATGTTCTGCATTTGCTCATCAAAAACATGATATACTTGAACCTAGGGTTGTAAAATGTGTTTTTCGTGGTTATCTTGAAGGTGTTAAAGGTTATAGGTTGTGGTTAAAATCTGAACCTGGTTTTAAAGTTTTAATTAGCAGGGATGTGACATTTAATGAATCCGAAATGCCTTGCTTATCTGTGCATATGACTGATTCTGAAAATAGTAAACCTAATAAAGTGGAGCATGTTCCTAGTTTGGATATTTTTCCTGATGTTGTTGTGCATGAAAAACCATGAAAATATGCCTGAAACTGAACCTATTTTGCATGGAAATGAACCTGTTTTGCCTGAAAATCTTGATGATGCTGATGTGCATGATGAAATAATTGATAAAAATGAACTAGAAATTAAAAATCTGCATGATCATCAAGAGATAGGGCAAGATGAAACATTAGGCAGCCTGCTAGGTTTGATGATTTTCATATGACACTCATTTGTTTTCAGTGTGTTTGACTCTATTGATAATTCTGAGCCTAAATCTTATGAAGATGCTTTAAACTCTGCAAATTCTGCTGAGTGGTTAAATGCTATGAATGAGGAAATGCATTCTTTGCATGTTAACAATACTTGGATTCTTGTGCCTAAACCTGCTAATTCTTCCTCATTAGGGACCGTAAATGTTTGTTTAAGGTGAAGAATGAATGTGAATCATTAGATTTAAAGCTAGGTTAGTGGCCAAGGGATTTACTCAAAAAAGGGGATAGATTATACAAAAACATTAGCTCCTGTTGTGAAGTTTACTACTGTCCGAATTATGCTTGCTTTGTGTGCTCAGTTTAATTGGGAATTAAAATAAATGGATGTCAAAACTACATTTTTGCATGGTGATTTAGATGAAAAAATCTATACGAGCAAGGGCGGAAGGGGGGCAGAGCCCCCCATTTTTAAAATTTTTTTTACACTATAAAATTTTTAAAAAAATATTTTAAATATATTTTATATGATTTTTTTATTCGGCCCACCTACTTTCGCGTATCGGCCCACCCCGAAAAAATTCCTGCTCCGCCCTTGTATATGAGGCAGCCTATTGGTTTTGTTGACAAAAAGAATCCTGATTTTATTTGTTTGCTTAAGAAATTGCTTTACGGTTTGAAACAATCTCCTAGATGATGAAACAAAAATTTGATGAGTACATGCTTTCTTTAAAATTTAAAAGAAGTTCTTATGGTCATTGCTTATATTTTAAAGAAGATGCTAAAGTTCATGTTTTCTTGTTAATCTATGTGGATGACATGTTGCTGATTAGTTCTTGCGTAAAAACTGTTGAATATGTTCAAAATTGTATAAGTGCCAAATTTGACACGAAATATCTAGGAGATGCACAAAGGATTCTTGGCATGAACATTGTTAGAGATATGAAAAATTCTACGATTTTTCTAAATCAGATTTCTTATGTTGAAAATATTTTGAGTAAATTTTCTATGGCTGATTCTAAACCTGTGAATGTGCCTTTGGCTTGTCATTTTCTATTGGGTAATGAACAATCTCCTAAAACTGCCCATGAAATGAATGTTATGAAAAATGTGACTTATCAAATGCTATAGGATCTGTTATGTATTTGATGGTTAATACTAGGCCCGATATTGCGCATGATGTGAGTTGTTTGAGTTGTTATATATGTGACCCTGGTATGCCTCATTGGAATGCTTTGAAATGGTTGTTAAGATACTAAAATATTCTGTGAATTTAGGGCTGAAATTTACTAAATCTGCTGAAGGTGTTAAATTAAAGGGTTGTGTTGATTCTAACTGTGCTAATGATAGAGATAAAAGAAAATCATCAACTTTCATATGTTTTCACTTTGTGTGGTTCTTGTGTGAGCTGGAAATATCAGTTACAACATATAGTTGCTTTGTCTACGACTGAATCTGAATATGTTGTTGTAACTAACGATTTAAAAGAAGTTATTTGGTTAAAAGGATTAATATCTGAAATTGGTTTTCTTAAAGGAGATGTTGTGTTTTCTGATAGTCAGTCCACAATTCAACTGTGTAAAAACCCTTATTTTCATGATAGGACTAAACATATCGATGTTAGATTTCATTATATTTGTGATATTGTTGCGAAAGGAATAGTCTGTCCTGAAAAGATACCGTCTAAATTTAACCCTGCAGACATGAGAACTAAGTGTTTACCTATTAGTAAATTTTTGTCTTGTCTTAAAATTCTGAATTTTGATACAGGTGATTGAACGATACTGTATTTGTTGGTTTTCTGTTTATAACTTTCTTTGTGCTTGTTATAAGTTGTTTTGTGGCACTGTGTGTGCAATAAGTGAAAGAAAAAAAAATCGGCGATGATGATAATTGTTTGTTGACCCTGTGCTTTGTGAACTAGTATTGGTCCAAGGTGGAGAATGTTGTTTTTTGACCCAATACCTTTATAGTTTGTGGCCCATTAAAACCAACCCAAATTGCAACTCAACCCTAACTTCGACCCGGGTCGAGCCATACCCAGTTAATAAACCGCGGATCCTTTATGCTCTATCCCAACCATCTATTTTAGGGCTTTCATCTTACCCCTTCCTTTGCCCTCATTTATTCCCTGTTGGCTGAAACCCTAAGAAGATTAACACTCCTCTCTCTTACACAGCGGCTGATCTCTCTCACTCAAAAATCACATTTCTCTTTCTCATTTTCTTTGTGAATCTAAGTTCGATTCTTCGTGGGTTTTTTGGATGTGGTTTCCGATTTCTTGCTTGGTGTTCATAAATCGAAACTTTGAGGGGATCTTTGGGCTTGACTGATCTTTGTGGAGGGTTTGAGAGGGCTTTGGGCAGGGTGCTTGGTGTGTTCTTCTTTTCCACCTTAGGGCACTTACCTAGGCTTGCTTTGTGCACATCCTTGGGGTATAAAATAAATGTCTGAGCCGAAGGTGCCATCCACCTATTCTCTGTCTGATTCGGTGTTGTGGAAAGGAGCTGGAAAGAGTTCCATCAACCAAAACCCAGTGATACCTTTTCTTGTTCTTGCTTTCAGTTTTTTAATTCTGTTTATTAGAGCTTTTATTGATTTCTATTTTGGCCTTTGTGGCGGCGGTCCGGTTCATTGAAGTCAACCCCATTTTCGGCTTCGGGTGTTCGGAGGGTTCCGGTGGTTCAGTGGTTTGGGTACATTCTGTATTTTCAGCTTTTATTCTTTTTCCCTTTGCTGTTCGGTTTGCTTTTGGATGGAGCGTGTAGCTCTGAGCAGTCCCGCAAGTTATATTTATAGGACTTGTAATTTATTCTTGTTGTTTAGATTATTTGTAATCCCTAATCCCTATCCCGTAGGCTGAATATTCTGTAATAGTTCTATTCGTTAGAATCTGTAATATTTATTTGGCTATGGCGTACAGGCTCGACAACGGGATCGATACCTTACACATCATCTAACTGATGATTTGAAAATTAGTATATATAAATTGAAATGCCTTCTGAGCTCTGCAAAAGCTCAAAGATAGATTTGACAATGATACTCCCTCAAGCACAATATGATTGACAACAACTGAGGTTGCAGGACTTTAAGTCCATTGCCGACTATAATTCGACATTATTTAAAATTAAGTCCCGACTAGCTCTTTGTGGGACAAAACTGTCTGAATATGATAAATTAGAGAAAATATTCTCCATTATGCATAAATCAAATATTGAACAGCAATACAGACAGCGTCAATTCAAGATATATTCTGAATTGATCTCGGTTATTCTTACGGCTGAGAAAACCAATGAACTTTTATTGAAAAATCACAATTTGCGACATTTTGGGTCCCATGCAGTGCCTGAAGTACATTCTAGTCCCGATAGAGGTAGGAGTTAATTTAGAGGCCATATGTATAAACCCGGGTATGGTTACCACAGGGGCGGTGGTTGTGGTGATCTCCGTCAAAATACTCATAGATATGACTGTGGCGGTCGTAATTTCTATAATTGAGATAATTATCATTATTCCCGCCAAAATGATTATGCGATCAAACTGGGGCATCCAAATAAACAAAATCGTGATAAAGGAAAAATGCTTATGGAGAGAACTGGTATTGATATTTGTAATAGATGTGGTATGACATGCCATTGGACCAAAACATGTAGTAGTGTCCAACAACTGGTGAATCTATCCCAGGAATCAAAGAAAAATAAAGGCAATAGTGTTCAAGTACATGCCACTGAGGCAATAGAGCCATTTAATATTACTGAGGCCCATAAATCTAAAATTATACGTGATCAGAATCCTATCCAGGATTGGAAATCACTCAACCTATCATATTTCTTTGAAAATCCTGTTTCTGAGACACAAGATACCGAATGGTTAAAATAAAATCAGATGTAATATTTGTATGTTATCTCCGTCATATGATTGAGTTTATTTGATTGTTCCCATGTTTGTACTTTTCCCGGATGATACATTCTTGATTGAAGCTTTTAAGCTGAAATAATAAATTTGTTTATGTTTAATATTTGGATCACAAAATATCAGTAAATTTCTACTAAATCATTAACAATTTTTACATTCAAATTTTACATCCTCCAACGGCTATCTAATGGTCAGTAACGACTAGTAATAGTAGCTTTCATTCTATAAATATATCAATATTTCATTCAACAAATTCACACATATTCACTCATCTTTCTAAAACTTCACATTTTTTTCATCCTAAAAATGGTTAACTTGATTGTAGTGTTTCTCATTACAGTAGTCTTCATGTATACTATCTTACTTTTTGTTGGAAAATATCCTCCAAGACACTTTTGGCTTATGATTGAGCTTCTTATCATCACCATTTTTCCTCTGTTAGCCGCAATAATGTAATTCAGCATGTTGTAATCATTTGATGATTATATATGTCTATGTTGTCGAATAAAATCTTTATATTTTGAACTTTTGTTGTGCATTGATATTATTTATTTATTTTATATTTCAGTGATAGAATTTTTGATAATTATATAATATTAATTTAATAATGATTATACCAGGTACACATGAGAAATACTGAGAAAAGAGACTATTGTCTACTTGATAGTGCAACAATGCACTCAATATTAACAAATAAAATATATTTCTCAAGTGTGAAACTCTGCAAGGTACAAGTTACAACTATATCTGGTCCTGTTGAGAGTATTGATAGCTCCAGGAATACAACAGTGGTATTGTCTAATGGTACAATCTTGCATATTGAAAATGCATTATTATCTAATAAATCAAAAAGAAATCTACTAAGTTTTAAAGATATGCATGATAATGGCTATCACTTGGAGACACTAATAAATATAATAAAGAGTGCCTATGTATCACATCCTATAAATGGGAAAAAGAATTGTCCATGAGAAATTTGAAAGAACAATTTCTGGGTTGTATTTGTCCCAGATAAAGCTTTTGAATTATACACAACCATGCCTTGGAAGCTGGTGAATCCTAATATATTTGAGTTATGGCATGATCGCATAGGACACCCATGAACAACTATGATACGTAGGATTGTTATGGACATCCATTAAAAGGCACAAAGATGTTGATGTCCAAAGATAATTTTTGTAAATCGTGTTCACAAGGAAAACTCATTATTAAACCTTCCATGGAAAAGGTTGGTTACGAATCACCATCATTTTTGTGGACCAATACATCCTGCTAGTGGATCATTTCGATATTTCATGGTTCTAATAGATGCATCACGTAGATGGTCACATGTATGCTTATTATCTACCAGAAATATTGCTATTGCTCGATTATTAGCCGCAAGTTATTAAATTTTGAGCACATTTTCCTGATTATCCTATCAAGAATATAAGGATGGATAATGTTGGAGAATTTAGATCAAAAGGTTTTGATGAATATTACACCGCATTGTAAATTAATGTTGAACATCCAGTATCACACGTTTATATTCAAAATGGAGTGGCAGAATCCCTTATTAAACGAGTTTAAATCATTGCTCGTACATTATTAATGAGATCAAAGCTCACGAGTGTAGCATGGGCATTGGCGGATTCGGGGCTGGCCCAGTCCTTTTTTTAAAAAAAAATAGTTATAATTTGTATTATGTTTTCTTGGGTTTACTATCCGGCCCACCCATTTTCGTGTATCGGCCCACCCTGCTAGGGTGTCCTGGCTCTGCCATTGAGCATGGGGTCATGCAAGATGCAACATTGCATGCATCGAAGATTTATCGACACGCCTACCGCTTATCATATGCATTTCATGTCTATGGAAAAAATTTGGTGAAATATGTTTGGTTCTATCACCTTTTATATAACCATATCTTACTTGTGCTATGCATGATGCATTATTGTCTTAAAAAACGTAGGAGTGTTGGTAACTTGTTTCAGCTGACAAACATTTCGTATATGAGTTGTAACTGATCTTAAGCAAATACAATACCAGCTTCGTGAAGAGCAATTATTTCAGAGTGATTAGAAGAACTCGCTACTAATGTTTGTTTGGTATATCACCGTGATATAGTTGTACAATTGTAGCAAAATAAATAACCGATTGTGATCGATCTTTGTGCGGATCGATCTATATCCAAAGATCAAAGAAAACTAATAACCCAGCAGTAAGTGGATTCCTTGGAGCAGAATAACCCCAAATCTATAGTACCACTGAGATAACGAAAAATGTGTTTAATACCATTTCAGTTTCTCCGAGTTGGCTTAGAATTGTATTGTGCAAGTTGATTCACTGCAAAAGAAATATATTATCTAGTACATTATTCTAAATACATTAATGCTCCATTAACATTAAGATAGTGCACTTCAGGATCCAAAATCTCTTCATCAATTTCTTTTGGTCGGAATGGATCTTTCTTGGGATCTAAACTGCGTACGATCATAGGGGTACTCAAGGGATGAGCTTTATCCATATTAAATCGCTTGAGTAACCTTTTAGTATAAGCAGATTGGTGGACAAGTATCCCATTATCTATATGCTCTAGCTCAAGACCAAGACAAAGTTTAGTTTTTCCAAGATCTTTAGATATCAGCAGCATTAGTTAATTCTCCAGGGGTGCCAATCAAATTCATATCATCGAATGTACTGCAGTGATAGCAAATCCGATACCACATGCGACCAGATTTCTTTAATCCATACATCAATCTTTGCAACTTGATCGAGTATAGTTGACGAGGAGTATCTGATTTTTGCATTTTGTACCCATATGGAATTTTCACATAAATATCATAATCCAGTGAAGCATATTGATATGTGGTCACTACGTCCATTAGACGCATGTCCAAATTCTTGTAGACAACCATACTAATGAGAAAACAGAATGTGATTATATCCATCACTGGTGAATAAGTTTTATCATAATCAGTTCCAGGTCTCTTTGAGAATCATTGAGCCATACGTCGGGCTTTATATCTCACGACTTTATTTTTCTCATTTCTCTTTTGAACAAATACCCATTTATATCCAATGGACTTTACATTATTTGGAGTTCGAGCAAATTGCCCAAATAAATTTCGTTTTTCTAGGGAAGCTAACTCGGATTTTATTGCTTCCTCCCGCATAGGCCAATCAAGCCTGTAACGACATTCCATTTGAGAACGTGGTTCATTATCATAATCATCATTCATAATTTCTTGAGCAACCGAGAATGCAAAATTATCATCAATATTTATTTCATTTTGATCCCATATTTCATTAAAATAGCTCATGAAATTTTCGGTGCTATCAAAATTTTGTACATTTTCTGAGATATTAGGCTCTACAGATTCATCTGGAGCATGCTCATTAATATCAACTCTCCCCTTTCTTTTTCTAGGAACAATATCCTTTGAGCCAATAGGTCTACCAAGTTCTTGTCGTAGGTTATCATCATTCATTTTGTTATGTTCATCAGGAGCAATAATCCTAATTGGAGCATTAGCAGCCGGAATATGAAACTTCGTGACTTTGCTAGCATTGGTTAATGCATCAGGAAGTCTATTAGCAATATTTTGTAAATGAATGATTCTATTCACCTCACTTTTACATTCTAAAGTATGTGGATCTAAATGGAATAAACTTTGTTCTTTCCAGGAGATACTCTCAACTGATTTTGTTTATGTAAAACAACTTTATCCATTCCCATTGATGGTTATGTTGTCTCATCAAAATGACAATCTGCAAATCTAGCGGTAAATAAATCTCCCGTCATTGGTTCCAAATATTGAATAATTGATGGAGAATTAAATTCAATGTATATACCAAGTCTATATTGTGGACACATTTTTGTTCTCCGAGGATATGGAATCGGCAAGAATCAACAAAGACACCAAAGTGCGTAGTTTAAAATTTCGACTCAAAACTAAAAGTTAATTAGGCGTCATCAAGTCAAAAGAAGTGTACAAAGTCAATTGAATGTACAAAAGTCATTTTCCCAAAAAGTGAGTATTTTTTGGAATTTTCCCAAACTAAATGTCATTTACTTTGTCCCAAAATATATATCTCTGGTGCAAAAAAGGAAAAAGAAAAAATATGTAAGATCGAAGTTCAACCATGTTCGACCCAAATTCAGCAAAAAGCCCATTTCATGTGGTATTTATATATAATTTCTACAGACTAAATTGCAATTTTACTCATGTACCTATAAGAAATTTGGAATAATAGTCTTATTGAAATCACGATTTGTAAAAATATCCCGTTATTTTTGAAAAACTCTCGATTTCAGTCATTTGATCTTCAGAAATTAGAAAGTTTGATGGAAAATTCCACGAGTCCATACTTCCGACCAAACCTGCTTATTTGGAAATGAATTTCGGTTGTGTGGATATTTTTCAAGTGAGTTGACATGTTGATTGGGACAAAACTCATGAAAGAAATAGAGGATGTTCACATAGGCGAAATTGGTTTTCTTGTCAGTGAGTTTGTATAGAAATGTGGACACATGGACTTTTTCAATAAATTTTCCAACTTCCGGCTACCAAAGGACTAAATTCGACGTGTTTTTTGAAAGTTATAAGATTCTTTTGCAAATATTGATTTCAGTAGGACTATTATTGTCCATCCTCTATGATTACAAGACAAAGGCGGATTTAGTGCTCCTATTATGGGGGCAATTTTTCACTTCTATTATTTATTTTTATAAGTGATATATTAGTTTAAAATAAAAACCAAAGTGTATCCCCATTAATTATTTTTGATGTAGTTTATAATTGTATTTATTATAAAAAAAAATCTAGATATGTCCCTGCTATAAGACAAAAATTGCAATTTATCCAATTTGTATAGTGAACAATAAAGTGCATTTCTACGAACACTTAACAATACTCATAAATATTTTTTCAGAAAAACAAACTATATTAAAAAAAACCCTATCTCATAGATAAATATTTATTCCAAAAGTGCTCGTGCCAATGTTCAAATATTATTTACTTTGGTAGGGGCCAAACTCCACTTAAAGCTCAGAGTTTGGTTCGGTCGTGTTTGTTTGGGCTTAATTCTTTTTTTCTTCTTCGAAAAATTTTGGGCTTAATTCCAAGTATAGTTGGGTTTGTCACACAGTCCAATTCACACGTCAAAGAATGATCCACCATATTGATCCAATTGGCAATTAACTGACAAATTTATGTGACATTTCATATTACTCATTAAGTTTAAAATCTTTTCCCCTATTTAATTACAAGTAAATTATCCACGATTTTAAGTACTTTCAAGTTACAATAATTTCAAATCATTGAACTCTTTTCTTGAATTGTATTTTGAGTTATTATATTGTGGATTTGATTTCATTTCCTCGATTTCTTTATACAAGTTAAAACTTATTTCATCCAAAGCAGACACTTTCAATATTTCTGGAAAATTAAAATAAATTAATAGATGAAAAAGAAAATAATGGTTTCTTTTCAAAAAGAAAATGAACAATGTTATTTACGGATTGAGATTTAATGTTCCACTTTTCTGTTTCACTCCATGTTTTATTGCATCGAATGAATGATAGGTGTACAAGATGATATCAACATTGTACACATGTTCATTCAATATATGAAATATGAAGTGAAAGAGAGAAGAGAAAGTAGAATAAAAGATGTCATCTTGTTATTTATAAAATGGGGATTTTTTATTCTTAATAAGTCCATAAAATATTTAAAAAACAGTTAAAGAGTATGAAAACTCCCGCGAAATTCCCAACTTTTGAAGAATACCAATCCCTACCCTTCATCCCATCCCCCAACTCAAACAATCCCTTTCCCTTATCCCTCAATCTTCTCAATCCACCATTTTCCTCTCAATAATCCTTCCAACAATCCCCCCAAGCAAAGCATCATTCTTCTCTTATAAACAATCCTAATCCTCCCCCATAATCCCCCAACAACAAACACCATTTCCAAATAAACAAACTTCTTCAAAACTCAAACTTATCATCTCCAAAAAGAAAAAAATGGAATCTGAACAACCCCATGTTGAAGATCAAATATCCCTTTCCAAGTACTCGAAAAGGGTAATTCTGGAAACGATTCTAGGCCGTCCAGATGGCGGCGTGGGATTGATCGGACGGAGAATAGTGGTTGGAGGGTGGGTTAAATCGTCCCGCGAGTTCAGAAAAGAACCCGCGGTACAAGCACCTGAAGCATTAGGGCCTAAAGATGTTAGCTGTGTTGAAGTTCTTCAAAGTAGGCTGCCATATTTTTCAGGTCCATCATAAAGGTTTTCGGTGGAGATCATCATCGTATGCGTGACAAGTTGGATACTATTATACCTAAGCCACCACAACCGTCGATTTCTATCTTGCAAATCAGTGATGGATCATGTGTTTCGAGTCTAAGGGTACGTATAGATATAGTTCAAACTTCTTTCTGAAAACTGAAGGGCAGTTACAAAAAGTGGTAATAGGCCAAATTGACCATTTATTTTTTCGAAAATGAAAAATAGTCATGGTTTTCAAAAGCCTGTTTTTTAATTATTTTGACCAAAAAGTAAAAACTGAGGTCATACATTTTTTGTATTCTTTGGTGAGCTACTTAGTCATTTTTCAAAAAAATGTACGTTTCTCGATACCAAAAAATGAGTCTCAATTCCGAGAAATTTAGCAGTACTGAGAAATGAGAAAAAGAGCAAAATGGATAATTGAACTCAAAAATGGATTAAAAAACATGGCTAAAAAATATTTTTGTCATGGACAAATGGCCAAAATTCCGATGCACTCTTACAAAAATTACCCTGAGGTTTAATCTAATTATATAAAAAAAAACAGCTATATTTCAAAATCACAAATATCCCCTTGAAGTTTGTCTTTGTTTTACAAATACCCTCAACAATAGTGCAATCTATAAAATATAAACATGTGTGATATTTGAAATTTTAAAAGATAATTTTTTTTTGTAATTAGACTAAACTTTAGAGGAGTTTATTGTAATTAACACAAAAAAAATAAAAGTAAAATTTGTGCCATGAGGTTTTTGTGTATTGTGTTAATTGATAAGTTTTTGTGATGAATCAGGTTTTGGTGGACTCGGCTTTAGCTTCTCCAAGTCATGTTATGCCAACAGGAACTTGTATATTAGCTGAAGGGATACTGCAGAAACCTTCATTGCAAGATAAGGAAATAATTGAGCTGAAAGCAGAGAAGATTCTTCATGTTGGTTTGGTGGATCAGGATAGATATCCTTTATCCAAGAAACGTTTGCCCCTGGAACTGTTGCGGGATTCGACCCACTTTCGACCACGCACAACAACGGTTTTTGGCTGGAATTTTTATTTCTTCTGTTTTTTTACTGTTTTCAAATATCGATTTCTGGTTCTATTCTGCTTAATTTAATCGAAATCTAAAACCATGGAAAATGATACTTTAGAATTTTAATTCTGCTCGCGGTTTGACTTTTACACACAAATAAAACACTATTACAATTTATTCACCAAACACTCTTTTTAATTTATTCAATTTTTAGCTTCCATAACAACAATATCAACTTCTGATTCTCAACTAATTTTAAATTCTGCTACAATGAATCACTCCATCTAAAACAGAAACTTTTGCGAACAAAGTGTTTGCAATAACTAAAAAAAAGTATTTCTTAGCTTTTGGATGAAAAAAATATTTTTTAGTGTTTGCAAATGTCAAGTTCTACTTCTGATTCTGCTTCATTTAATCAGTATGTAAAAGCAGGGAGATGAGTGCTTTAGATTTCTGTTTTGTTTCTGGTTTGACTTTTACAAATAAATAAGCATTTTTACAACTTTTTCCTCGGACACTCTGAGCTGATGATTATGAACTACTTTAATAAATCACTTCTTCTAAAAGCAGAAGTTGTTGCAAAGACTCTCTAAAGAGTTTTCTTGCAGGTGGCATCGGTTATGAGGATAAGAAATGCCCTTACACAAGCAACAAACACCTTCTTCCAAGAAAACCGATTTCTTTACGTGCAAGTGCCCATAATCACAACCACTGATTCCCAAGGATCCAGTGAGATTTTCCAAGTGACTACTCTTCTTGCTAAACAAAAAGCAGATGATCAAAGCGGTACCGATGATTTTGAAGGTATCAAACTTGAAATCATTAAGGCTACAATCAAAGAAAAAAGCAAACAAATCGAACAACTTAAAAGAAGCGATAGCAATAAAGAAGCGGTAGCTGCTGCCATCCAGGACCTCAAGAAAACAACAGAGTTAGCATCACAATTGGAAGCCAAACAAAAGCAAAAATCCGGAAAACATTCTATCCAAACCGATAAAATTAATTTCTCCGAAGATTTCTTTTCGTGCAAGACATATCTAACGGTTTCTGGTCGACTGCATTTGGAGAGTTACGCGTCGGCTCTTGGGAATGTATACTCTTTCGGGCCGAGATTTCATGCGAACAAATTTGATTCGAAGAAATATTTGGCCGAGATGTGGATGGTTGAGCTTGAAATGGCTTTCTCTGAACTTGAGGTTTATCTTGGTTTCAAGCCTTTTATTTTTTTTTTTCATAATTTCTTGAGGGATTATTACGAAAACTATTTCCGAGGTTTATTGAGAAGTTTTCACTTTTCTGATGCAATTTCAGGATTCTATGGAATGTGCAATTGACTTTTTGAAGTTCATTTGCAAATGGATTTTAGAAAATTGCACAGAAGATCTAAAGTTTGTCTCCAAGCGTGTCGATAAACTTGTTGTGGATCGCCTGCAGTTGATTGTAACAGGTCCTTTTGAAAAGATTTCTTACACGGAGGCAGTCGAAACTTTGAAGCAGGTAACTGAGAGAAAATTCGAGACAAAAGTCGAATGGGGTGTTTCTCTCAATGAAGAACATGAAAGGTATAACATCACAAGTTAGCTTCGGCTTTGTTTGGATTGATGGATTTCAAACTAAAATTTTGAATTCTTTGATGGCAGTTATTTAACAGATGAAGTATACAGGAAGCCACTTATTATTTACAACCATCCAAAAGAACTTAAGCCGTTCAATATACGCTTAAACGATGATGGAAAAACAGCTGCAGCATTTGATGTGATTGTACCAAAGGTAAAAAAAAAGAGTCACATTATGAGCGATTTCAAGACAAGTCTACTTATGAAGACAAAGGGTTCCTATTTTCATTGATCAATATCTAACATGTAATTTCAGGTTGGAGCTCTGATAAGAGGAAGTCAAAGTGAAGAACGCATTAATATGTTAAGCACAAGGTGAAAAATATCCTCACTTTTGCAAAATTGAGATGATCCATTATTAGATAAAATAATTAAAAAAAAACCTTATGTAGGGGCTAATTACTTTTTTGAAAATTTCAAAAACTCTATTGATATTTCGTCTTATATTTTCCTATTTCATAAGCAAAAACACATTTTAAAATCCCCTAACATTTATATAAATATTACAATTACCTCCTTAAATTTAAGACTAAATAAAACCTCAAGTGGTTTTTTGTAATGTTCACAAACTTGTGTGTTTTTTCTTTTTGTAATGAGGCCAAATCTCAATTTTTCTTGTAATTATCCCGCGTTACATTTTACCATTAAAAAACAAATATAGGGATATTTACAAATGCTACTCTTAGGTTTAGCTTAATTACCAAAAAAAGAAATCACAGATATCTTTCAAAATTACAAATATCCCTCGAGGTTTTCTTTGGTTTGCAATGTCCCCGGTCAGTAGGTGCAATTTGTAAAACAAATTGTCAGACACATACATCAAAACAACACTTGTATTTTGTACTTTATAGAGAAATACAATTGGATTATTTTGTAGTTAGACTAAACTTCAAGGGTAGTATTTGTAATTATCCCATAAATATATAAGCTGCCCTTACTATGTTGAGCTAACTCGTAGTTCATATGCTGGCAGGATTAAGGAACTGGGTTTGGAAAAGAAGCAATATGAATGGTATTTAGATCTTCGTAAACATGGTAGCGTGAGATGTTGTGGGTTTAGCTTTTTGTTTGATCCATTGGTTCTCTACGCCACTGGACTCAACGATGTTAGAGATGCTGTTCCATTTCCAAGAAGTTTTGGCAAAGCCAATAATTGAGTTATCAAGACAACAAGGAAAAACATCTACTTTCCAGAAGAAGTTTTATTAAAGTAGGGAGTAATAAAAAGTTCAAACCATAAGATTACCAATATGGGGAACTTAACCAAATGTACAGAAGTGAATATTTGTGGCAATAAATCCTAAGGATCGATATGTATACATGTATGTACACAGTGAAAATGCAAACTGAAACTGTTGACGAGTGTGCTTTCTCAGTAACACGATCAAGGTTAAAAAATCCACGACATTCTAAAATAAATTACGTTATCCATGAACAGTGTTATGTTACTATATCCAATCAATTTTATCCCGTTCATAAATCCAAACGAGACCCGACATGAAAAGAGAGCATTCGTTACATATTGACTTCCACTACATGAAGATACTTTGGGGGCAAGTTTCATACCATATTAACAGAGTTTGCATAAACTAAAAAAAGGAATGATTCGCAGCTTTTAACTGGAAAAAATTATATTTTAGTATTTGTAAACGCCAACTTCTACTTCTGATTCAATTTTATTTAATCAGAAGTGAAAGCAGGGAAAGAAGGCTTTAGACTTTTGATTCTGCATAAAACATTTTACAACTTCTCAATCAAACACCCACTCAACCTATTTGCAAACATTACCAACTTTTAATTTGCCGGCAATAAATCACTCTTCCAAAAGCATAAGTGCAAGCAAACACTCCCTAACTCGGCAAATATGTATGTTCCATGTTTGGGCTACATTTATGATCCCCTAAAGTACAAGTAAAACAATGTTTGAACAAAGAAATGCGAACAGAAAAAGGCACAAAAATGGAAGTTTGTCTGGCAAAGCTGAGGAAATAAGTAACTCGGAAGTGAAGATATAAATAGGCACATAGCTGTTAAATAACATATTCAGATACTGGAGCAGTTCAAAAATGTCATATTATATTTTCAGAAACCAAACAGACCAAAACAACAAAGTCAAAAACTATCTCCTACTTTTATCACCTGAATAAAAACGCAGCTAATACCGACCGATCAAAACGAAGTCATCATCGTCCAAGACCTGCACATCTTTCTCTCCTATAAAATTCTCCCTCCCGAGTTCCTTAACTATACTCACAAACTCCACCCTCTTTGCCAAAGGAAGGGGTACATACGGTAACCGAAAAACTGGCCTCACGACCCCAAGCTGAGCAAGGGCCGTGTTTAAGCCAATCGGGTTAGGTTCTTGGAAAAGCCATTCGATTAAAGGCATAAGTTTCGAATTCAAAGATGAATTCTTTCCTCCAAACATAAGTTCTCTCATTAAACCAGGAACTAAGTTGCTCGTAACTGAAATTACGCCCGTAGCCCCGTAATCCCATCTCGAGTCGTGGCATTGATCGTCATTCCCACTCCACACGACCACCCCACTATTTGTATACTGCTCGACTCTATCATTTCCAACGCATTCTTTCACACCGGCCAAGTTGGTGCTATGTGCTACAGTCTGAATCACGCGCGGAGGAATATCTTGGCCCGTCCGTGACGGTACGTTGTAGATAATTGTGGGGCCCATGGGAAGCACGCTGTCGAAATGAGAAACCAAACCCTCTAATGAGGTTTTACCATAGTAAGGATTAATGTGGAGTGCTGCGTGCATTCCAACGGCAAAGCCTTGTTCGGTGGCGTGGATAGCTTCTCGAGTGGAGTTACTTCCGGTGTTGCCGATAACTTTGATGGATGCGCCGAAACAGTTGACTGTGTGACCGATGAGCATGATGTGCTCATCCCAGCTCATCAACTGGCCTTCGCCGGTGGTGCCACCAACAATCACTCCCTCTACACCGTCTTCGATCTGCATGTTCACTAAGGCATCGTAGGCCTCTAAATCGAATCTGCCGTCTGGGAGATAAGGTGTTTTGATGGCGGTTATTAATCTAAGTGCTTTTATGTCGTCAACGTTAGTCCTGCAAATATAAGGTTACACATGTTTACATATTGGTTAGTTTTGAAAAGCCAAGAAGTAAATCCAATCAAATGCATGTCATGAACCACTAATTCTTTTCAGACCCTTTTTATTTATAACCACGTTTTTGTCTTGAATTTAGAAAGTCATTAAAAGTTTATGCTTGATTAATGAATATATCTCATACTTTGCAGCATATACCACCCAATAAATATTCCATACTTTTTTACTTGCCCATAATAAAAAGAAAAATGGATATCAAATAGCAACAGCATACCTGAACTTCTTACTATATTGGAATTGTTAACCTCAATGGCCTTCACAAGATGGTAGGGGTATGATGTAGGTTTACACAAACTAGCAGTTTGAGTTCGAATCAGATTTTACACCAAATACACGTCTAAAAAGTATGAGTTACAACATAATTCCCCATGTCCTTATAACCTAGTCCCATAAATAAAGTGGAAGTATAACTTTTACGCAATGACAACTGACAGTGAAAAGCTTCGATCTCGGCAGACAATGAACACTTTTTCGACAAGCAATTTGGCAGTCAACATCTTTCATGTACAGAGGAGATGTAAATACAAGAGACAACCCCATTTGACTGAGCAGATGAGTCCAAATATCCATTCTCCTCAAAACAACAGGGATATAGAAAAGGCAAGAGAAATCATAACCAACATTAACTTCTACATGTCAATGATCCATGCATCAACTCTAACCATAGTTTTTAAAACTTTAAGTGAGACACTTAACAGAAAAGTTCTGTGGCTAAAATTGACATAACAAAATACAGCACGAAAACAGCACATAAATTATGCAATAATAATTTAATTCTGAATTTGACTTTTGTGATCGGATATACTTTCATAGTTGAGCAAATATGCGTAAGAGAAAAAATAGTAATTTTACAATCGTTGTCACAAAGAGACAAGAAAGTGTTCAGGCTGAATTTGCAATGTGAAGATCAATCTCACTAGCACAGAGACGTATTAATAGATAAAACAGGTACCCACTAATACACTAGATATCGTTTTGGAACTACTCCTTACTAACATGATATTCTTGAAAACTATACAAAAGAAAGTATGCTTGATGAAAGTAAAATCAAATTGGCCTGTAGTATTACGGAGGAAACAAAATAAAAACGGAAGCAATCACTTTAAGAAGAAACTGCTCGAATGATTACCTATTTTTAACTTCATAACTACGCATTGGGAGATGAAAATTGGGTATCACAGCTGCTCTAGGTGACCTCCACTTTGGCATCCTGACTGCATAATAGCAGTAAAAACTGGCATCAGTACTATGTACAGAAGAGTTTCTGGTTGCGGAAAGTAAAATAATAAGTCTTTCTTCAAATTGTAGAAGTCAAATTGTACTTATAACCAAAAAAAAAATCGTATCAACAGCCAGAATAAATATTTGTAAATGAAATGTGTTAGAACTCAGAGAAACAGAGGAGCAAAGAGCTCTCAAATAAAGCTTGTTGAAAGAAGGCTAAAAAGCTACACATTGTATCTACACCGACAATCGAGCCGAGCTTGATCTTATTTCAGTTATATATACTTCATTCATTCACAATGACGCAGAGTCTAAATCATCACATAAACGAAATCCTCTTTTAATAAATAAACGAACTTGAGAGCTACAACTAATTATAAGACAATCACAACAAAGCTACTCTTAAGCATCCTTTAGTATGTGCGAATTCCTAATTTCAATAATCAATTGGCAAAATATCCAATAAAATACCTTGATGCGTAGCTTTGAGAGAACAACATCCAATGGCCGACGCCATCGTAAGAGACTCGAGAAAATAATAGATAGGTAGAGTAGAAGAACTCAAGAAGAAAGAGCGCAAGGCTGAGGTAAATCACGTAATCCTCCGGCAACGAGGGGCACTCCAGAAACCGAGTGGAGAAATTACTCTCTGAAGGCGGCAGCTCAGCCGCATTAGACTTTCTTCGACTCCTGAAGATGACGGTTGGCTGACGGGGCGGAGGAGGTAAAGGTAGAGAGGCGAAGGCGAAGATAGGAAGAGGAAGAGTTAAAACCTGAAGGGGTTGGCCATGGCGGCGGACTAGGAAACAACAATTAGGTTTTCATCTGATGCCCGTGTCTCATTACAGGTGTCAAACACGTCGTGGTCAAAAAAATTCTAATTATTTTTTTCAGTAATTAAATACAGATTTTACTAGAATACATGGGTTTATACATATATAAAATTTTAGTGCCACAAATTTTAAAGATAGTATAGATAGAATCCTTTATTTTTAGATTTTTTTGTTATCTACTAGTTTCAAAAATATATATTTTGAACTAATGTAGTATTTCTCAATGAAAAAATCTTCGAATAGATTTGATTAACATCGAATTTTCCAAACTAATTGTGAGCAAATACTTTATTTTTTGGATTATATTTGTCTTTTAAATGTGTTATCTTTTAATTTTGTACATAGAATTGACACATAAATAAATGTGGAACTGTCATGTGGAATTGAGAGATGAAAAGTTGACAAATGTCCGAAATTAATGAGGTTGTGACATGTGTTAATTTTTTTTTTCTTTTAATATATAGGGTGGATTAGGGTGGTTGCAATGGTAAAAGACAAAAAGGCAACTTAAAGTGTCACTTCATTGCCACATCAAAAAAAAAAAAAAAAACCAATATACTTAGGCATCTCCAATGTCATCCCTTTAAAAACCTCTAAAAATCTACTTTTTGGTGGGATTCATAATGTCACATCATAAAAACCTCAAAAAGAAAAATATTCATCTTTCTCTCCACAATTCAAAAACTTCTAAATAGCTTTTTCGTGGACCCTACACTCCTAACAATAAAATTACATATCTTTTATTATATTTACATTATATAACATGTATTATTACATTTATATAAAAATATATATCATTTATATTTTTAATTTACGAATAAATATATTTTATACATATACTATTTTATATAGCCAAAAAGTAGGAAAATTTTATTTATAATTGTTGCAGTAGTACATCGTTAAACATTAAAATATTACAATCAATTCATAAAATTTATCTATTAATCTAAGCAATAATCGCCTCCATAGAGTGTCCAAATGTGCTCAACTAAGTCGGCTCGAAGTTGGTGATGTATTTGACTATCGCGTAACACAGAACGTCTTCGAAGGTATTCTTGAAATTCTTGGCTGGAGCCCTGATATATTTGTTCTGGAGGATCTCCTTCATCATCCACCCAATTGTTTGATGTTTCCCCTTCATCCTCAATAATCATGTTGTGCAAAATAATGCATGTATGCATGATATCTTTTAAATTGTCCTTGTACCAAAATCGCCCTGGACCTCTGACCATTGCCCAACGAGACTGGAGTACTCCAAATGCTTGTTCAACATCCTTTCTTGCAGATTCTTGTCGTTGTTTGAAAATCTTTCTCTTAGGATCTTGCGGGCGCGGAAAACTCTTGACAAAAGTTGCCCATTGTGGATAGATCCCATCAGTTAGATAGTACCATTTTGTATATCGTGTCCCGTTTACTGTAAAATTGACGTCCGGTGCATTTTCTTGTAGAACGTCGTTGAATAAAGGTGATTCATTAAGCACATTTATATCATTACGCGATCCTGCTACTCCAAAAAGGCATGTCATATCCATAAATCTGCAGATGCGACCGCTTCAAGCACAATTGTTGGGACTCCATGATCGCTTCGAGTAAATTGGCATTTCCAAGCCGTGGGACAATTCTCCATTCCCAGTGCATACAATCAAGGCTACCCAACATTCCAGGAAACCCGTGCTTGCGGCCATGCATTTCAAGCAAAAGTTGGATGTCAGTTTTATTGGGCCTTCTTAAGTATTGTGGCCCAAATACTTCAATCACACATTGACAAAATTTTATCAAACATTCTAGGGTAGTTGTCTCACCCATCCGTAGGTACTCATCGCAACTATCGGCCGGGGATCCATATGCCAATTGACGAATAGCTGTTGTGCATTTTTGAAGGGGAGACAAACCTCATCTTCCCACTGCATCGATTCTCCATTCAAAATATTCCGAGTGATTCTGCAAGGCATTGACTATGTGAAGGAATAACCCTCTTCGCATTCGAAATCGTCGTCGAAATACTTCATCAGGATATACTGGTTGATCTGAGAAGTAATCATTGAAAAGGCGATCGTGTCCAGCTTCACGATCTCGATTTAAATACCTTATTCTATGCGTTCTATTAGAAGAATTCAGAGCTCATTGACGTCTAGTTTCCTCGTGCTCAAGTAATTCTAACATCATTTGATCCAAGACATCATCTGAATCCACTAGAAAATCTCTCCACCGCTCAAATAGAATGGAAGGTCTAGAGTGATTGGGATCGTCAGACATTTAAGAATACAATGTTTGTAGAATACAATGTTTCTATAATAGAGAATTATATCTTATGTTTCTAAAATAGAGAATTATATCTTCTATACGTGTATATATAAACTAGTTTGTGACGGCTAGTTTTTAACGGCTAGTTTTTATTATTCAACACAAATTACATTAATACAAAATAAAGTGGAATACATAAATAAAATACAGAAATAACAAACAAGAATAGATCACCCCCACAAGATATCTATTAGAAGCCCCATCTCTTTTTAATCTCTTCACAGTAAAACATATGTAATCTAAGTTGATCCTATGTCATCCCACTTGTTTCGTTCATAAAGATGTCATAATCCTTTCTCTTTGCCTTCTCCTTTTGCATTTGCAGTTTTTCCCTCTGTAGTTCTTCTATTCCTTTTAATCTATTATAATATTCATCATCGTTAGATGTTGTAGCTGTGGATTTTCCTCTCTTCTTTGATGCCTTTTGCCCAATTGGATGACTGCGGACTTCACAATCATCTACATCAATAGGAGCATCCACATTCGATGATGATATGCTTGTCCTTGATTGAGAAACTCTTGTTTTCTTTTTAATGTAATCACCTTGTGGAGCCCATTTTGGACAATCTTTAACAATCCTCCACACATGTTCATATCTGAAATCCCCATTACCATTGTGTTTATACTCTTGACATGACCTAAAGAGTATATCATCATCACTTTGTCTGCTTTGACGATTGCCATATAATCGATTGTAAATAGCAGTAAACTCATTTACTATTGGATGGATTCTATAGAAGTGAGATTTTAATGGCACCCAATCTCTCTCCGCGGCACCTTTGGGGCGACATTTGTTGTAGTAGTCTGTAATTCGTTTCCAAAAAGCAGTTTCTTTTTTATCATTATCAACCTCCGGGTCTTCACTAATAGTGATCCATGCCGCTGCAAGTTTCTCATCTTCCTCGTCTGTCCAAGTTGTCCATTTGTTTCCACCACTCCCCATTTTATTAGTTGTCTCCTTATCTTTATCAAGAACAATATTTTCGAGCCCTACTTGTGTTGAATGTTGTGGGAACGGTGAGTCTGGAATTGATGATGGTGTTGAAGGTTCCTTGTCTGTCCCGGAAGCATCTATGCCAACTCTTTTTGATTCATTAAAAAGCATAATCGATGGGTGTGGAGGAGAAGTACCCGAAAGAGGGATTGGCATCCCAAATTGGTTGCCCATGGCTCGCCAATATTCGGGCAAGTACATATAAAATGGAGGCATTTGAGGGGTATTCGAACTAGTTGAATAGTTTTGAGAACTTTGAAAATTTGGAGGAAATTGTGGAATATTTGGAATATTTGCAAAATTTTGAGGGTATTGTGTAAGAGCAGAAAATTGAGAATTTTGGAGGGATGGAATATTGGTGGCATTTTGCGATGTATTTTCATCAATATTTTGAGAACTGAAAAAAATCATAAAAGACAGATTATAATTTTCATCCATATTGGATAAAATTTTGAATTATATGAACAAAGGAACTGAAGAAAAATAAAGGTAATTGGATGTAGTTTGAACAATTTATATGTTTGAGAATTTGAGAGTAGTATGATGAATGAGAAAAAAAAATTGTAACATATTTATAGGCAAAAAAGTAAAAAAAAAAATATATAAATTGCAACGACTATAAAATGCAACGACTAGTTTTGAGGTGATTCAAAATGAAAAACATAAATCTCTATTAAAAAATTAATTAATTAATTTTTTTTTAATAGAAAGAAGTGGTGGAGTGAAAAAAACATGTTGCCCACAATGGGCTTAGCTTTTTGGGCTAAGTTTTTTCAATTGAAAAACCTTTCAAGAAACCCCACATTGTAGACACCCTTATAAACTTATCCCCACAATAATAAACCCCAAAAAGCAATTTTATAAGGTTCCACTACTATTCTATCAATCACACATCACTGTCTATTTTATTTATACACTTTTTGTTTAATACTTTTACTTTTTAATTTTTACTTAGTAAAAATATATAAAAACACATTTTCTAAAATAATACTTTTTATTTTATTAATAATAAATATTAATTAATTTTTTAATACATCTCCATTCAATATTTATTTTTATTTCGAAAATAATAATTTTGTGAAAATTATTAAATTTCAAAACAAATAATACATATTAATTAATACTTTAATACATTTCCATTAAATATCTATTTTGATTTTCGAAAATAATAATTTTGTGAAAATAATTATTTTCAAAAAGAATAATAAAATATTAATTTAACTTATTAATACATGTCCATTTCCATTCAATATCTATTTTTATTTTCAAAAATAATAATTTTATGAAAAGAATTATTTTCGAAAATAATAATTTACACAATGAAAAACAAATTCAAACAACCCAATTTGTGAAAAGAGAACAAAAATGCAAAATTGATTGAATTGTGAAAACTGCCACTTTGTAGGACCCAGCGCCGCGCGCCCGTACAAGCCACCAGCCCAAAAATTTCATGCGTGCAATACACCTTCACCTCTTCTAAAATGCTAGTTTCTTTATTGAGTTGGGTTTGAAAAATCAAATCCAACTTTCTACTATGCATTTCAAACTCAATCTCACAATGGGTAATAAATGATTGAGTTAACTTAATTTCGTTTGAGTTGGTGTATAAAGCTACCAAGCCTACCATTGCAGCCACCTTAGACTTAAGAACTTTGGTTAGCCATTGGATATGTTTTCTTTTTTAAACTTTTCTTTTTGGGGAAGAAGAGCGGTAAAAAAAAAATAAAAACAAAGATGTATTTTATAATGTGGTTGGATATGAGATGAAAAAATAATGATGAAAGTTGATTTGGTATAAAAAGTAGTTAGAAATGTGTTAATGGGGTGAATAGTATAATTTGTTGGGGATTTATAATAATGATTAGCTGAAAAAATGTGTAAATGTGATCGATAAAAGAAAAAGTGAAAGGGAGTGAATAGTGTATTTTTCGAAATTTTCATAAACAATTGCATGTTGGGTTAAATAATTATCTAGCAGAACGAAAACTGAAATTTTTATATCCAATCGGTACCTTGACTTTTAACCCACACTAGACGAGACATCGTGCAATAGATGAGTTGTATGTCTGTGATGCCCCATTTTGTACTTGGACACGTGCATTTTCCTAATATATAGTTATATGAATTCTATCACATTGTGTTGCAATAATTTTAAAACATTAGACAATAGGTGAGAAATACTATTTAATGTTTTTCATTGATGAGGTCAAGAGAGAAAAAAAAATCATACACCATATCATGAAAAATACATTCAATACTATGTATTCGTGTTTGACCTTTGAAAGCTGAATTTCCATAAAACCATACAAGGCGCAACTTCATCGTCATTGCATTTTAGTCATGCTTAGATCCTTAATAAGTTTGAAGATTGGTGCCATATTTTTTTTCAAGGTTGTAATAGTAAATCCGGATGCATTTTTTTCCGAAAGATGTTCGTATGTGTAAATTGGAGGGCGGATGTTTATACAAAAGCTACTATGTAACAATAAATGAAAAACTAAAAAACACACACACACACACACATATATATATATAGGATAACTAAGTAGAATAATTGAGAAAATATGATATAACTAAACATAATTTTGGTAACATTATTGATTTTATTAGATTTATTTGGAGGAGGGTGGTTTATTTTTGCAGATTTTGTTATGTATTTTATTCATTCATATTGTTTAAGTCACTTTTCATATTTTGTATTTCTAAACTGCATTTGATGCGATCGGATTTGTGTTTATATAAAAAATATTTTTTAGTGATTGCACAGTATAGAATTTCAATAAATAATTATAATATAAAGTTAAAATAATTTGATTATAATTTATAATTAAACAATAAAAATAAATTATTTATAAACTATGAAAAAAATCTTTAAATAAAAAATATTTGTTGATAACAAATTTTGTGAATGTGTATTGTATCTATTTATAGAGCATGTTTATAAAAGTAAAAATTTGAAAAAAGTTTGATTGTCCAATGGTGAATGTTTAATTATTAAAGAAATTAAACAATAATCATGTTTTATATATAGCCACATAATTTTATTGGAAAATAAAATATTTCAAAAAAACCTATTACAATTTATATTTACAGATATATCAAAAACAATTTCAAACATACAAATTCATATCCATTAAGTAATCATCTAGATGTACATCTTTGAAAGTTAAATATCAAAACACGTAGATAAATATAAAAAATAATTTCTATTAACATGAAAAATACATTAATAAATACAAAAAAAATAATTTTCTATCTATAAAAGGATATTATGAATATAATTCTATATTAAATAAAATTTAATTTTTTCTTACATGAGTATATATAATGCGCACTAAAAACATATATAATGTTATCTATGGATATATATAATATATAAAATATTTTAATTTCTTCAATTAAAATAATTTTAATTGAATTTAATCAACTTAAATACTATTCTATTTAATTATAAAGAAACGGGTTAAGCCCAAATAACAACTACACATATATCACAAATAATCAAAAGACATGAATATAAATTGATGTCCAATAGCCCAAATGTATGATTTTTAAAGGCCATTACAAAATAAATTTTGAGAAAATATATTTTATATTTGTTATTTACTATGTTTATGTTTTATTTTGTATATGTAATACGTGTGTCAAACTGAAAATCGTAAAAAGATAATTAATTACATATATTATACGTAGAATGCATCTAAAATGAAAAAGCTATTAAATTTTAAAAAAGTAAAGAGAAAGAACAAAATAATAATTAATACAATACATGCACAAATTTTGAAAACCAATTCTTATATAAATCTTATTCTAATAAAGTCAGACGTAAAATTTACCAAGGGCGGGGAAATATTTTTAGAAATATGTTTGTTATTTTATATATGTACATAGATGTCCTGTAGTTGATAAATTATTTAAAAAATAAATTTAATACTATTAGGGCTGCAAACGAACCAAATTGAGCCGAGCTTTCCAGAATTTGAGTTTGACTCTTTTATTATCAAGTCGAACTCGATCTTGAACTTATTGAATATATTGATAGCTCGCGAACTTCATCAAGCTTAATCGAGCTAAAAAGTTTAGTAAATATCAATTATAAATTAAATTATTCTTCAATTTATTACAGAATAAAGTTATGTATTTCTAAAACACTTAGTATATCAATTAAAATCTATGATTCTATTCAAACAACTAAATTTATCTAATTTTTTTATATTTATCATAAGTAAACGTATAAAAATTAAAAAGTCAAATATTTAGTTTAATTTAAACGAGTTTACTAACGAGTCTGCTCACGAGCTTATTAACAAGTCTAGTGACGAGCTAACAAACTGAATATATCTAAGTTTGAGTTTGATTCATTTATTTTAAAGAGCCTAGTTAAATGAACTCAAAACGAGCTTTTATCGAGTCGAACTCCAAATAGCTCATGAGCAGTTTGGTTCATTTGCAGCCCTAAATACGATACCATTTTATCTGAGTTAAGGACAAAAATGTCCAACATTGCAAAAAATATGAAACATTTACTCTCAGACTTTTTTAAGCTTCTGGCCTTTTTTGGTCTTTTCTACGCTCCTACCATTTTTTGCGAACTTTTTGACGATATTGTTTTAAGATTGTTTTGAACATGTTTCAACTACTAAAATTTCAGCGACAAATACAGTTTCTGCCACGATTAAATAATCAGTTTTACACTCGAAATCTAATAAACAATCAATAAATATATACACATAAACAACACATATTAAAACAAAACACATTAAAAATAATATAGAAACAATACATGAATAGAAAAATAATTCAATTTTTGATCTGATGTATTGAAAAACATCGAAAATAACATGAAAATAATAAATAAAAACACATAACAACATAAAAAAACTAAATGTAAACAACCCATAAACAATACAAGAACAAAAGAGCTTAAAATAGGTAAAAGCTAAATTGAAACATCGAATACAACATGGAAACGACAAAGAAACATCATAACATCATTGAAAATTAAACAATATATAAACAACCTCAAAACAATAGAAACAATATAGAAAACAACACATTAACAAAAAAAAAGGAATTAAAAATAGGCAAAGTTGCATTGAAATATCGAAAAAACACAGAAACAACCAAAAAACAATATAAAAAACATAGAAATAATTACGAGACAACAAAAATAACATAGAAAATAATTGAGGAAAAAAATTAAAAAAAGCATAAAAATGTCCAAAAAAATGCAGGAGCATAAAATTATCCAAAAAAAAAAAGCGGGTAGCTTAAACATTGTATTTGTTCTCGAAATATTGGTTATGTTTATCAATTACACATTGTATTTAGATGTAACGATCTGAATTTTTATGCCTTACTAAGAATTTTATTTATTGTGTTATTAGAGTAATTTATGGAATAATAATGGAGAATTAGAAATTTTAATTATTTTACTGGATAGTTAACTAGTTAAATTACGGATAATAAAAGAATCTTTTTAATTGGATTGGTTAATTATTTAATTTGGGCCTTATAATAAATAATTGGACTTTTAATTAGTAGAAACATTAAGTCAGGCCCATAAGTCATTTTTCTATTAATGGATTAATAAGTAAGCTCATGTACCCAAAACCTAGTCCACTTTGAAGTAGGTTAAAACGCAGATATAAGACACGCAAAACACACACAGAGAACACAAAAAAAAAACACATGGCTAGAACAGAGAAAAGGAACTGGCACGTTAGCGGGAGAGAGATGGCCAGAGAAGAAAAAAAAGAAAGGAGAAAGATAGGCGATTTTTCCCTAATGCGATTCAATCGAAAGAGGTCTGCAAAGGATTTTACTACCCCTAAATTGAACATGCAAGTAATCTCCCTAATCTCATATAGAATTAGGGTTTGAGTTATTGTTATTAATTTATGTGTTGGATTGTCAGCTTGCCGCCTAAATTCTATGGATTGGTGTAATTGTGTGAATTCATTAGATAATCTCCATAAGTCAATATTGACCGGCGGTATACATGCTCCATGCATGGTTTAACAAATAATTATAGGAAACTCAAATGCGTACGAAATTGGTTTCTGCAGAGTTGTGTTCTAACGCATGCAGAATTATATGTAAATCCTTATCCTATCTTGATTGGTCCTTATGATGCATGTTTACTACTTTGAGAATTAAAAGGAAAATCTGAATATCTGTTACTTGGTTTTGATTTACGTATATGTTCATCATCATTAGTCAAGTGATGCTTCAAGTAATTATTATATGTGCAATTGCATGATTCATATACATAAATTGATGCGTGTTGCTTCTTGGTTATATTACATAAAATATTATTTTCCTAAGTGAGTGTCACATTAGACTGTTGGACACCTTTTGGCTCCACATGAGCTAATACCCTTTTAATTCAATAGTTAGTTATGAATTAGTAGTCTCAACACAAGTGTTGGGTGTTTTTATCATTGAGTCAGCTATGATTCGTTTTCTTTATGTTTTTAAATAAGAATTATGTGTTTTATATGCATAGTATGTGGAAATAACTAATTATATAGTTTTTCCTAACTAATTTAATATAGGGTTTTCCCTTAACTAATTGGATGTAGGGTTTTCCCTTAAAGAGGTTTGAATAATTGAATATAGGATTTCCCTTAATTAAATGAATGTAAGGTATTCCCCTAACTAAGTGAACATATGACTTTTCTCCAAGCATATTTGAATCTAGACTCTAGAGTTCACTAATTAATTGGACGTTTCCCTGATTAGTTGAGCATAGGGTTTATCCTTGATTAATTGAATGTAGTATTTTCAATGATTAGTTGAACATAGGGTTATCCCTAGTTAACTAAATATACTTTTTCCTTAACTAATTGAATATAAGGTTTCCCCTAATTAGTTGAACATAGAGTTTATCCCTAATTAATTGAATGTAGGGTTATTCCTAATTGATTGAACGTAGGATTTTTCCTAATCAGTTGAATGCAGGGTTTGTTCTCGAATTTATCTCAGCTAATGTGATTTAATTAATATGATATGTGTTTATGTTTATTCTCGTATTTAATGATATGTTGCATCACTTAGGTTCATGCATCATTGTTATGTATGTTCATAGCATTTCATGAGCATCCAAACATTAAGTAAAGTCAAGTCATAAAGTATAATATTTTTAAAAGAAATGGGTGGACATTGTTCTATGATGCTGGAGTGAGTGGAAATGGGCGCGGGGGACCGGCGTTCCGACAATGTGCCACTTGCGGCTAATGTTAATGTTCAAGGAAAAGGGCCTTCGAGCAAAACGAATGGAAATGTGCCTTCGGGCAAAATGTTAATCGGGTTCCAAATAACAAGGCCCACTGCGACCCTGATTAGAACAATGTGTCACCAAGTGAGCTCGCGTCCTAAGAACATTTTACGAAAAGAAAGACAATGTTTTAAGTATGAAAGTGAAATGTTTTTAAGTAAAGGAAATGTAAAGTCTTTCAATGTTAAGATAATGCATTAGGCATGCATTCATGCATGAGATTACTTGTTGAGCTCCTTTAGCTCATTCCACGAATGTTGAATATTTTTCAGATGAGAACCCAGATGAGGAAGGAGATGGCACAATGCAAAGACTCGGAAACCCACGTCTTTCATGATTTCATGCCTTCAGTTTCTCTTATTTATAAAGTTTGACATTTTAGTTTAGTAAATGTCAAATGTCGTTTATTTTCAGAATGAATGTTTTTGGACAAGTAATTATTTCAGTTATAAGCATTTAATTCCGTTGCAAAGTTTTCAAAAGAAGTAAGACTTTATTTATTCCATATTTTTAATCATTCTCCAGAGTATTTTCATTTTAATTTCATATTTTCGCATTAATATTCAAGCAAGTTAGAAAGGGTGCTACATTTAGTGGTATCAGAGCCGAGGCTTTTTAAAATCGGTTTTGTAGACTTTAAAATGATTTAATTTACGATAAATTTAAAGTAAACGAGTCATGGGTTCTGAGTCGCGCTTTGAGCATCTCCCTCCACTATATGGTAAGTTTTATATTCAGTTTAATTACACATGTACAATATCGTATTTATGTTTCTGGCTTTATATTGCAGTTGAGAATGCACTCTGAATGACACAGATTTTTTGATGAAATCATATTGTTTCATGAACTGTATTGTTTTCATTTATTTTATGTGATTATTTACTTCAACATTTTGACCCACATGAGTAAATGTTTTAAATCCAATATATGTATTTGAATTTGGATACGTTTTAATGACACCTAAAACTTGAATTTTGCATGTATATTTCTAATATACGACTTTATATTTTTCTATTATGACCCAAAACACTTGTTCCAAACTTTGAGTTTATCCTTTAGCATTTTCAATTTTTCTTTAGAGCAAAAGAATCTTATCCTCAGATCTTAATTTTATTCTTTTCTAATTCTGCAAAAAACTTGAAAATTCGAATTTAAATGCCAACAATCCAGAAATCTGAATGGTTTTGGCTCTCAATTATCATTTTTGTTTCTCCTTCAAAATGATTGAGCAATAGACATAGATGTTTCCTTTCAACCTCACTAAAAAAAAAGTAATTCGGCAGTTTTCCATCCACCTATCCGAGATTACAATTCTATCTAACTGACACAACTGTCATCACATTTATACCAAGTGAATTTTCATCTCAAGAGGGAAATCAACAACTTCACAATTTCTAATAAAACTATTTCTTTTGTTTCTCTATTGTTCACATTACCTGCATTGCCTTTTCTTCCCCATTGAAAATTGCCTACATTAAAGTCATAAAAAATACACTTTTTTTCATTGTCACAATTTTGTATGTATCTCCTCCCAAAGTTTTCTCTTCCTAACAAATGAACAAAATGAATTGACATTGCAAATTTTATCAACTCGTCATGATTTTCCCATTTCCTTATTATTGCTAAACTTCCTTTGTTAGACCAATCTTTGATAAAAAGTAAATATTCTATTATCCATGTCTTGAGTAATCCACCTGATGCTCTTTGAGAACCCAAGTATCCCAACCCAAAACCGTTATTTGACCATAACTTTACACCAAACTCTCTATCAATTTTCTCCATTTTGTTTCGTGTAGACAAGCAAAGTTCATCCATTCCTTGCTAAAAATTTATGTAACCCCTCTTTTCTTAACATTCCTCGTAACATTAAATGATAAAATCTAGAATTCAAATCTCCATCTGCCAACCATTTCAACAGAGTTTTTTTTTTTTTTTAAAACAATAATGCATCCCTTGTCATCAACAAATATTGCAAATGAAACCAAATTTCCTTCCAATTCATGATGTCTGTTTCTTTACTTTTCCCAGCTTCAAAGTTTATGTCCAACTGTTTTATTCTTCCTTTGCCTCCTAGATGTTTTGGTTTAGATCCCCTAAAACTCCTCTATTCCACTATTTAAGTTTTCCTTAAGCCTTTTTAAGCATTGAGAACAAATGATCCCCATCCCTGCACCTCAATTTTTTTTTCCGTTCGGATTTACAAAATCTAAAAATATAGGGCCAAGCATCCAACTATCCACCACCCTGAAGGGTTTAGGTCCCCAATTTTAATTATCATCCTTTAACATTAAAGCTTAGTAGATTAATTTCTTATCTATTTTTCCTCCAGCCCGTGTGGATGTTCTTCACTGCGTCGTATTATTTGTCACACTCCCTTCTTTCAAGATATTTTATTCTTTCAATTACCTCCGGATCATTTCTTTTCGCTTTCAAACCCTAGCATTTTCTAAAGCTCCAAATTTCCTCTGCATATTCTTTGATCATTTTCTTGCAAAACATTCTATTACAATTTGCTACATTATTATCAGATAACGAATTTTTCATTTGGTAAAGTAGAGATTTTTTTTTTTGAATTTTCTCCCTATTTTCCTTCTTCCTCTCCTTTCACTCTTTCTTTTGTCTTCTTTCATTTCTTTGTTGCTCCTTACCTCCTCCTATGTTCGGGAGTCAATCTTTTTCCTCTTCTCTAATTTGCTTCTCAATTTCCTTTTTCCCTTCTTGATATTTCTCTCTACTTTACATTCTTTTTGTCTCTAACTTTCATCTTCTTCTCTCTGCAATTGATTTGTCCAAATTGAATGGATCACTAAGTCTAAATGAGTTTTCATTCGAGTGGTTTTTAGCCTCATCATCACTGTCCATATTTTGGGCTTGCTATATTTTTCATCAGATTTTTCGTTTGGACTTTGACCCATGTTCTCATCCATTTGGACATCTTGGGCTTGCTAATTATTGTTGTATTTTTGCTTCTCTTCAAAAACTAGTGAATCTTCAAAAAAAGGGTCTCATGTTCATATGAATTATATCCCTATCTGACAAAGAATTTCTCAAACAATTGTGTGAAGCCTACCTGTGCCTCCAATTCTTTTACTTGGTCGGTCTCCCTCATTTCTTACTTTTATTTCAATTCTTGTTTTTCCTCTTTCTTTCTTCCTGGTTGTTCTCATTTTTCCACTGGGATTCTTGATTTAGCTTATGTTTGTTTTCTTTTCTTGATTCAACTCCTGACCCGATATTTTTCTATCTCCATCTATCTTTGTTTTCTCTTTTTTTTTATTTCTCTATTTAACAGAGGCTCAAGTTCAAGTAGGTCATTATTTTAAAGCTACCAGTAGACCCATGTCCTAGTTTTTCCTTGTGGGCTTACAAAGATCGTACTCTCTCATTTGTGCTTCCAATAATATTGGGTCATTCATCATCATAATTTATTTTTATTTAATCCGATTTTTGCCGATTTCAATTCTCTTTCTATGGATTTACGAACTTGTTCAAGCCCATTTCTCCTGTCATCGACCTCTTGTCTATATATGCTTAGAATTGGGTTTTGTATTCTTCATGAGTTGATGACCCAAAAATATTGTGGCTTTGAAATTCACCATTCATCCCCAATCAATATTCATTATTATCCTCTATGCTTAGCTGACAAGTTTCTTTGTATCCATCAACTTTTAACTTCGATAAATCACAGCTTTTGTTGTATCCACCATTTTTTGTAGTTTGGTGATATATTACCTACTTGTCAATATGCGTTGTTCCTGAATGGATTATCATAAAAGTTGGTTGGTGAGCAAAGTATCTTATTTTATCTACATGTGCAGTGTAAAGTATTTGCATAATTGAGTGCTTAAAATTCAAGCAATTTATATTTTACGCTTGCGAGTTCATGTTTATTCAGTGCTCTCTTTCTGTAGTTACTTATTAATTTCCTGATTTATGTCTGGGGTGAAAAAAAAAGAATTAAAAGTTATTTTTACGCCTTATCATATTACGTTTTTTATATTTGACAAGTTTTGAGGATGAAATTTTTTATAAGGCGGGGAGAATGTAACGATCCGAATTTTTATGCCTTACTAAGAATTTTATTTATTATGTTATTAGTTTAATTTATGGAATAATAATGGAGAATTAGAAATTTTAATTATTTTACTGGATAGTTAACTAGTTAAATTACGGATAATAAAAGAGTCTTTTTAATTGGATTGGTTAATTATTTAATTTGGGCCTTATAATAAATAATTGGACTTTTAATTAGTAGAACATTAAGTCAGGCCCATAAGTCATTTTTCTATTAATGGATTAATAAGTAAGCTCATGTACCCAAAACCTAGCCCACTTTGAAGTAGGTTAAAACACAGATATAAGACACGCAAAACACACACAGAGAACACAAAAAAAAAACACACACGGCTAGAACAGAGAAAAGGAACTGGCACGTTAGCGGGAGAGAGACGGCCATAGAAGAAAAAAAAAGAAAGGAGGAAGATAAGAAAGATAGGCGATTTTTCCCCAACGCGATTCAATCGAAAGAGGTCTGCAAAGGATTTTACTACCCCTAAATTGAACAGACAAATTATCTCCCTAGTCTCATATAGAATTAGGGTTTGAGTTATTGTTATTGATTTATGTGTTGGATTGTCAGGCTTGCCGCCTAAATTCTATGGATTGGTGTAATTGTGTGAATTCATTAGATAATCTTCATAAGTCAATATTGACCGGCGGTATACATGCTCCATGCATGGTTTAACAAATAATTGATAGGAAACTCAAATGCGTACGAAATTGGTGTCTGCAGAGTTGTGTTCTAACGCATGCAGACTTATATGCAAATCCTTATCCTATCTTGATTGGTCCTTATGATGCATGTTTACTACTTTGAGAATTAAAAGGAAAATCTGAATATCTGTTAACTGGTTTTGATTTACGTATATGTTCATCATCATTAGTCAAGTGATGCTTCAAGTAATTATTATATGTGCAATTGCATGATTCATATACATAAATTGATGTCTGTTGCTTCTTGGTTATATTACATAAAATATTATTTTTCCTAAGTGAGTGTCACATTAGATTGTTGGACACCTTTTGGCTCCACATGAGCTAATATCCTTTTAATTCAATAGTTAGTTATGAATTAGTAGTCTCAACACAAGTGTTGGGTGTTTTTATCATTGAGTCAGCTAATTATATGCATAGTATGTGGAAATCACTAATTATATAGTTTCTCCTAACTAATTTAATATAGGGTTTTCCCTTAACTAATTGAATGTAGGGTTTTTCCTTAAAGAGGTTTCGAATAATTGAATATAGGATTTCCCTTAATTAAATGAATGTAAGGTATTCCCCTAACTAAGTGAACATATGACTTTTCTCCAAGCATATTTGAATCTAGACTCTAGAGTTCACTAGTTAATTGGACGTAAGGTTTCCCTGATTAGTTGAGCATATGGTTTATCCTTGATTAATTGAATGTAGTATTTTCAATGATTAGTTGAACATAGGGTTATCCCTAGTTAACTAAATGTACTTTTTCCTTAACTAATTGAATATAAGGTTTTCCCTAATTAGTTGAACATAGGATTTATCCCTAATTAATTGAATGTAGGGTTATTCCTAATTGATTGAACGTAGGATTTTTCCTAATCAGTTGAATTCAGGGTTTGTTCTCGAATTTATCTCAGCTAATGTGATTTAATTATTATGATATGTGTTTATGTTTATTCTCGTATTTAATGATATGTTGCATCACTTAGGTTCATGCATCATTGTTATGTATGTTCATAGCATTCCATGAGCATCCAAACATTAAGTAAAGTCAAGTCATAAAGTATAATATTTTTAAAAGAAATAGGTGCACATTGTTCTATGATGCTGGAGTGAGTGGGAAATGGGCGCGGGGGACCGGCGTTCCGACAATGTGCCGCTTGTGGCTAATGTTAATGTTCAAGGAAAAGGGCCTTCGGGCAAAACGAATGGAAATGTGCCTTCGGGCAAAATGTTAATCGGGTTCCAAATAACAAGGCCCACTGCGACCCTGATTAGAACAATGTGTCACCAAGTGAGCTCGCGTCCTAAGAACATTTTACGAAAAGAAAGACAATGTTTTAAGTATGAAAGTGAAATGTGTTAGATAAATGTTTTTATCATGATTTTGATGATTTTGTTCAAATGAGTTTTTATACCAAAACAATGTCCCTAAATGTTGTCCCAACACTTCCGATCGATCTAAAATATTTTTACTATTTTTCGGAGTATTTCTTGAAGTTAATATTCGATTTAAAATTGGACAACACTTTTGTTTCAGTCGACCGGTCGCCCTAGGGCAACCCGCACTGAGTTGAGTTTTGAAACAAAAATGGGACGTAAGAGAAAATGGGGAGGGCGACCGGTCGACCAGGTGGGCGATCGGTGAGGGCGGCCGGTCGACCCTCGGGCGACCTGCACTGGGAGTGCCCTCTCGAATACGACTTCTCTCTGTTTTGATTTTCTATCAACCCCAACCGGTCAAGACCAAGGGCGACAGGTTGAACCCCCTCGACCGGTCCCCCTTTGTAAAAATTCGCAGAACTCTTTTCAATCTTATCTCTGTCGACCTGTCCGAACCCCCTGCTTTTGACAAAGAAACTATCCGTTGCATTTTCGATAGCTTTTCCCTATTTTGTGGGATTGATTTCTAACAGCTATATTGATGATTTTAAATGGTTTCTTTTGCAGCAAATCACTCCCAAGGAGGAGCCAATGTCCGGAAATCAAAGCCAAGACCTCTCCTATAAATAGAGGCTTCATTCAAGCAACAAGATACAACACTCCATACAAGCAAAGAGCAAACAAAGCAAACACTTTCATATATCTTGTTGTATTAGCCTTAGCACTTTCACTTGCACAAATTTGAGGTCTAGGCTTTCAATTCTTGATTACACTTGTACTCATATTGTATCAATCATTATTGAGTTGTAATCTTGATTTTGGTCATCATTCAACACAAGACATCCTTGTGAGTATTCTTGTGGTAAGAATACACTTGGGTGATCTAGGTGATAGGTGTTTGAAGGTTGTGGTAATCTTCAAAGGTGTTGTAAAAGGATTGTGGTAATCCTCAAGGTGGTGTAAGAGGGTTGTGGTAATCCTCAAGGTGTTGTATTAATTTTTGGTAAATTAATAAAATCTTTTTTTTTTTGAAATCCATCCCTGATATACTTTGGGGTGGTAGAGATTAGGCCCTAGGTGGGTTGAACCTCTTTAAATCGACGAGTGTTGTTTTATTTCCGCATTTACATTCTCGTCTTTGTTTGATTATTCAAAAAGAGGGCAAAATCTGAAAACCAAGATAATCTATTCACCCCCTCTAGATTATCGTAGCCACTTGGACTAACAAGTGGTATCGAGCCAAACTCTTTGGCTAGCTCGTTCGAGTAAAGAGGAAAGATCTATGGCTACGAATGACGCTTATCTCACCACCGGTGCCTCCACCAACAAGCCACCATTGTTCGACGCCAACAACTACGCATTTTGGAAAGACCGTATGGAATGCTTTCTACAAGGGTGCGGGTTTGACATATGGAATGTGGTTATTGAAGGAGTTGATCAACCAACAAAAAAATGGAGGATGGCACCTCGGCTCCTAAACCTTTCAAGGAGTTCGATGAAAATGATAAGAAGGCTTTCTCTAAAAACGGTAAGGCCTTAAATATTTTGCATTGCTCACTTACCGCCACCGAATACAATCGCATACGAGGCATAAGGTCGGCACATGAGGTTTGGGAAAAATTGGAGACTA
The DNA here is from genome assembly GCA_016081115.2 of Rehmannia glutinosa. Taxonomy (NCBI): domain Eukaryota; kingdom Viridiplantae; phylum Streptophyta; class Magnoliopsida; order Lamiales; family Orobanchaceae; genus Rehmannia; species Rehmannia glutinosa. The sequence goes on along the minus strand of JABTTQ020000045.1, from coordinate 142,967 downwards.
TATATGAAGGGACAAAGAAGGTCAAGCAAGCTAGAAAGACCATGCTTGTTAAAGACTTTGAAAACTTTAACATGTATGATGGTGAAAGCATCTCCAAGATGGTGGAAAGGCTTGACAACATTGTCAATCCTCTTGTGGCCCTCGGTAAAGTCATCTCCGAAGAAGACAAAGTGACTAAAGTATTGAATGCTCTTCCCGGCTCATGGTCCGAAAAGGTGACGGCAATCACGGAAGCACAAAATCTTGAGACACTCAAGTTTGACGAGCTCATCGGAACCTCCTCATCTATGAAGTCTATCTCAAGGAGAGGAAAAATACCAAACCAACCATCAATCAATCGGGTATGCAAAATATTCCTAAAGGTCTTGCTTCTTCTTCTAATAATGCATACTATGATAATGATGATGATGATGAGAGACGGCCGCACTTGTTCGAAAATTTGCAAAATTTGTGAATAAAAATAAAGCAAGAAAACCAAGAGATAATGCTTGCTTTAAGTGCGGAAAACCCGGCACTTCATAGCCGATTGCCCAAAACTCAATGAGGAGGAACAAAAGAAAAAGAAGCCTTTTCCGAAAAAGAAGGCTCTAAATGCGGATGTCAAAACTTGGGATGAGCTACTCGAGACATCCGACGAGGAAGGAGAAACCGAACATGGTCTTATGGCTATAGACGATGAAAATAATGAGGTACGCTCTAACTCCTCTACCTCTTCCTTAGTTGATGAATTGCAATGTGATTTTGATGAGTTGCAAAATGAATTTCAAAAATTGATTGTTAAATACAAGAGTTTAAAGAAGGAGCATAAAGAGCTTAAAATAGAAAAGGATAAATTATTTACATCTTATGAGACTCTTGATCATGTTCATGCTATTACCCTTACTCAAATTCAAACTCTTGAAACCGAGAAACAAATGCTCACTAATGATATTGATAATTTGAAAAAGGATGTGCATCGTTTTAATTTAAGCACGGATAAGGTTACTAAAATTTTAGATGCACAAAGAGGTGAGCATTCAACACAAGGACTTGGTTACAAACCATTTCAAAAGTCTTTAAGAAAAATAACCAAGGTCCGACTTTCATACGTGCTAGTAGCTCTCATACTCCTACTTGTTTTTATTGTGGCAAAATTGGACATTATGCTAATAATTGCAAATTGAGAAATAGCTCTAGTTATGTTTGGAGACCCAAAGGTCTCAAAACTAACCCCATGGACCCCAAAATTATAGGGTACCTAAAAGAAATGCTTTTGTAGGTAATAGGGGCTATAACAACCATGGAGGATTCGAAATGGCTCGTGGACAGGGATGTTCACGCCATATGACCGGGAGGAGAGAGCTTTTTACCAACATCAAGCTCCAAGAAGAGGGTATGGTCATGTTCGGAATGGCAAAGGAAAAATTCTTGGAAATGGAGAAATTGGTAACTCTTCTTTTTCTCTTTGTAATGTTCTTTTAGTAGAAGGGCTTAAGTTTAATTTGATAAGTGTTAGCCAACTTTGTGATTCAAATTATGATGTTTCTTTTAATAAAGAAAAATGCCTTATTCTTAAAAATGGTAATATTATTTGTGAAGCAAATAGAAAAGGCAATCTTTACAAAATTTGTACTAGTGATTTGGTTAGTCAAAATGTTTCTTGTCTTGTCGCCAATAATGATTTAACGAATTTATGGCATAGGCGACTTTACATGTTGGATACAAGAATTTGAAAAATATTTACAAAAACCAACATGTAAAAGACTACCCAAATTGAATTTTGAAAATCTTGGCTTATGTGACACTTGTCAAAAGAACAAATTAGTTAAGAGTAGTTTTAAGCCCAAAAATGAAATTTCCACTACCAAACTCCTACAATTGCTTCACCTTGATTTGTATGGGGATGTTGGTACGGCTAGTCTAAGTGGAAAACATTACACTTTCGTTATTGTCGATGATTTTTCTAGATACACTTGGGCTCTTTTTCTTGCAAATAAAAGCGATGCCGTTAATGAGTTTGTTAAGTTGTGTAGACGCATTGAGAATGAAAAGGAAGATACTATTAAAACTATTCGAAGTGATCGAGGCGGAGAATTTGACGGTGAGTTTAGAGTCTTTTGTGAAACCAAGGGATATACACACAATTTTTCGGCTCCAAGGACACCTCAACAAAATGGTGTAGCCGAAAGGAAGAATCGAACGCTACAAGAAATGAGTCGCTCCATGCTCAATGAATTTTCTCTTCCAAAATATTTTTGGGCCGGCCGTAAGTACCGCTTGCTATGTCATTAATCGAGTTTATATTCGTCCTAAAATGAATAAAACTCCATATGAGCTTTGGAAAGGAAGAACTCCAAATATTAGTTATTTCAAAATATTTGGATGTAAGTGCTTTATTTTGAATACTAAGGATCAATTGGACAAACTTGATCCTAAGGCCGATGAAGGAATATTTATGGGGTATTCAACCAAGAGCAAAGCATATCGGGTTTACAACAAGACTAGCATGGTTGTTGAAGAATCTATTCATGTCAAATTTAATGAAGCCTCGGTGTTGAAAGAATACCCAATGACGATAGTGATGAAGAGGATATTGTTGAACCTATTGTTCAAAGTGATGCTCATAATGATAAACCTTCTATTTCATATGATCAACCTTCAAGTTCAAATGTTCCTCAAGAAGATAGGGGTGATACTTCAATCTTCCCGTAGCATTGAAATTTAAGGAGATCACCCAAAAGATCTTATTATTGGTGATCCCTTGATAAAGTAATGACTCGAAGGAATTTTGCCGAGAAAGCTCTTATATCTCAAAAAGAGCCTAAAAATGCTAAGGAAGCTATTGAGGATGAAGATTGGTTTTTGGAAATGCAAGAGGAGTTGAATCAATTTGAAAGAAATGATGTATGGGAATTAGTACCTTGTCCTCCATCTCAAACAATTAGTGGTACAAAATGGGTATTCGAACAAACTTGATGATCAAGGCAACATTGTTCGAAATAAGGCAAGGTTAGTAGCTCAAGGGTATTGTCAAGAAGAAGGTATTGACTATGATGAAACTTTTGCACCCGTGCACGTTTAGAAGCTATTCGTATTTTACTTGCCTATTCTTGTTTTAAAAATTTCAAACTTTACCAAATGGATGTTAAATCCGCTTTCTTAAATGGTATTATTCAAGAAGAAGTCTATGTAAAACAACCTCCGGTTTGAAAATTTTTCTAGGCCTAATGATGTTTATAAACTTAAAAAGGCTTTGTATGGTTTAAAACAAGCACCCGTGCATGGTATGATAGACTTAGCTCTTTTCTTTTGCAAAATGGTTTTACAAGAGGTAAAGTTGATACTACACTCTTTGTTTTTGAAAAAGGGCAAGATTGTTTACTTGTGCAAATTTATGTTGATGATATTATCTTTGGTGCTACTAATGAATCTTTGTGCAAGAAATTCTCCAAGTTAATGCAAGGTGAATTCGAGATGAGTATGATGGGGAGCTAAACTTCTTCCTTGGACTTCAAATTAAGCAATGCCAAGAAGGTATTTATATTTCGCAATCAAAATATACAAAAGAACTTTTGAAGAAGTTCGGCATTGAAGAAGGAAGAACCGCCTCGACTTATGGCAACCAATGTCAAAATTGACAAAGATGAAAAAGGCAAGACGGTTGATGAATCCAAGTATCGAGGTATGATTGGCGCTTTACTTTATTTAACCGCTAGTAGACCGGACATTCTTCATGCCGTATGCCTATGTGCTCGTTTTCAAAGCAATCCAAAAGAATCTCATATGAGTGCCGTTAAACGGATTTTTCGATATTTGAAAGGCACTATTCAATATGGTTTATTTTATCCAAAGAATGAAAATTTTTCTCTTAAAGGTTATAGTGATTCGGACTATGCGGGTAATATTGATGATCGGAAAAGTACTTCCTGATCATGTCAATTTTTAGCGATTGCCTAGTTTCTTGGTTTTCAAAGAAGCAAAACGTGTTTCTCTTTCAACGGCCGCCGAATACATTTCCGCCGCATTTTATTGTACTCAACTTCTTTGGATGAAACAAACCTTAGCGGATTACAAATGCTCTTTTGAAAACGCACTATCTTTTGTGATAATATATCCGCTATAAATATTGCTCAAAACCCGGTTCATCATAACCGTACTAAACATATTGAGATTCGACATCATTTTCTAAGGGATTGTGTTTCAAAACGAAAAATTGAGATATCGTTTGTGCCATCTCAAGATCAATTAGCGGACATTTTTACAAAACCGCTAACTTCCGAGACTTTTGCGTCAATACGAGCTCGGTTAGGCATAATGCATATTGAATGAGGTCTACGTTTGCATTTTGCATGTTTTTAAAACTTAGGCGAAAAATCGGATTTTTGGTTGAAAATTCGGATTTTAAAAAATTTGACGAGCAGTCAAATATGAAGAGGTTGAGGGCAACCTGTCGCCCTCAACGCCGACCGGCCGCCCTCAACCACGACCGGCCGTCGCCCTAGGCTAAATTTTGGTTTAAGTTAGATTCTGTCTTTAGTATTTGAAAGTTTCACTTCTTTTTGCCATTTTTCGTCCCCTTTGCCAAATGCACACAATTGTCACTCAAAATTGATTTTCATGCATTCAATTCATATCTTGGACCTTATATAGCATGTTTATCATCATCATTGCTCATCTTTTCCGATCAAATGGTAAGAATTTTCCTTACTTTGCTCAATTGGGTTGAACCCTTGAGTTTATGGCTTTCTTGTATATTTCTTGATAATTTTTGCTTATGATCTTGATGAGATTAGTTATTATGTTGTATTGTATGATGTTTGATGTGAATTGGTGATGAAATTTTTTGGCTTGGATCATTTACAAGGGCTATATACAACTCTTTTTATTTTTCACGCCCACAATGTGTTCGATGAAATGATACAATGAAAATTTCAACTTCTACATGATTCTATCGCTTCCAAAAGTCTTCAATACTCATTGAGATCATGTTTTGGAAAATAAAACGAGCATATGAACTCTTCATGATACATTTCTCCCATTTTCCTTGGTTTTTAAGCCTAAATTTCTCAATGGTTGATAAACCATTTCTTTGGCGCACTTTGATATACTTCTATGACGTTTTTATCATCCTAACATTCTTTTTGATGATTCCAAAGGGGGAGAAAACAGGAAATTGGCTCGTTAGCTCAAAGAAGCTAATAAAAGCTCATGATAGAAGCTACAAGCTATGGCTTATTAAGGCCATAAGTTGTGAAGAAAACTAAGTCCAATGATTGTTTTATGAACTTGTTTGCATGGATAATAAGTATTTGTGACAGGGGGAGCTTCTAAGCTCATGGAGTTGTTGTTTATTTTGTAAAAGCTTGTGCTTCTAGCTTATGCAATATTTCTTCTTAATGTGCTTGTTGATAGGGGGAGCTTTTGTAAAATGTTTTTAAACGGATAGTTTACTCATAAACCGGAAAATTATTTTGTTTTTCGAAATCGTCCTCTTGAAAATTGTTTTGGTTTGTAATCATCAAAAAGGGGGAGTTTGTTAGATAAATGTTTTTATCATGATTTTGATGATTTTGTTCAAATGAGTTTTTATACCAAAACAATTTCGCTAAATGTTGTCCCAACACTTCCGATCGATCTAAAATGTTTTTACTATTTTTCGGAGTATTTCTTGAAGTTAATATTCGATTTAAAATTGACAACACTTTTGTTTCAGTTTCTCGACCGGTCGCCCTATAGGGCAACCCGCACTGAGTTGAGTTTTGAAACAGAAAATGGGACGTAGAGAAAATGGGGAGGCGGCACGACCCGACTGGGGGCGACCGGTGAGGAGGCGACCGGCCGACCCCGGGCGACCTGCACCGGGAGTGCCCTCTCGAATACACGACTTCTCTCGTTTTGATTTTCTATCAACCCCAACCGGTCAAGACCAAGGGCGACCTGGCCGAACCCCCGACCGGCCCCCCGTGTGTAAAATTCGCACTCTTTTCAATCTTATCTCTCGTGCGACCGGTCGAACCCCTGTTTTGACAAAGAAACTATCCGTTGCATTTTCGCACAACTTTTCCCTATTTTGTGGGATTGATTTCTAACAGCTATATTGATGATTTTAAATGGTTTCTTTTGCAAAGAAATCACTCCCCAAGGAGGAGCCAATGTCTGGAAATCAAAGCCAAGACCTCTCCTATAAATAGAGGCTTCATTCAAGCAACAAGATACAACACTCCATACAAGCAAAGAGCAAACAAAGCAAACACTTTCATATATCTTGTTGTATTAGCCTTAGCACTTTCACTTGCACAAATTTGAGGTCTAGGCTTTCAATTCTTGATTACACTTGTACTCATATTGTATCAATCATTATTGAGTTGTAATCTTGATTTTGGTCATCATTCAACACAAGACATCCTTGTGAGTATTCTTGTGGTAAGAATACACTTGGGTGATCTAGGTGATAGGTGTTTGAAGGTTGTGGTAATCTTCAAAGGTGTTGTAAAAGGATTGTGGTAATCCTCCGGGTGGTGTAAGAGGGTTGTGGTAATCCTCAAGGTGTTGTATTAATTTTTGGTAAATTAATAAAATCTTTTTTTCTTTTGAAATCCATCCCGGATATACTGGGGTGGTAGAGGATTAGGCCCTAGGTGGGTTGAACCTCTTTAAATCGACGAGTGTTGTTTTATTTCCGCATTTACATTCTCGTCTTTGTTTGATTATTCGAAAAAGAGGGCAAAATCTGAAAAACCGAGATAATCTATTCACCCCCCCTCTAGATTATCGTAGCCACTTGGACTAACAAAATGTTTTTAAGTAAAGGAAATGTAAAGTCTTTCAATGTTAAGATAATGCATTAGGCATGCATTCATGCATGAGATTACTTGTTGAGCTCCTTTAGCTCATTCCACGAATGTTGAATATTTTTCAGATGAGAACCCAGATGAGGAAGGAGATGGCACAATGCAAAGACTCTAAACCCACGCGTCTTTCATGATTTCATGCCTTCAGTTTCTCTTATTTATAAAGTTTGACATTTTAGTTTATTAAATGTCAAATGTCATTTTATTTTCAGAATGAATGTTTTTGGACAAGTAATTATTTCAGTTATAAGCATTTAATTCCGTTGCAAAGTTTTCAAAAGAAGTAAGATTTTATTTATTCCATATTTTTAATCATTCCCCAGAGTATTTTCATTTTAATTTCATATTTTCACATTAATATTCAAGCAAGTTAGAAAGGGTTAACTACGCAACATTCGTACTGTGAGGTGATGCACATGACTGGTGGAGGATGGTACAACGTCAGATTGAGGGTGACACACGTCCTTTTACCTGGGAGAGGTTTACAGAAGTCTTTAATGATAAGTATTTTCCAAGAAGTGTCCGCCAACAGAAAGAAAGGGAGTTCGTACGGTTAGAGCAAGGGAGCCATACAGTGGCTCAGTATGGAGCTGAATTTGCTAGGTTATCCAAGTTTGCTCCTGACTTAGTTTCTACTGAGGAAATGAGGGCTCGACGATTTGAAGAAGGACTGCGGCCTCAGATCAAGCTTGCAGTGGCACCGTTTGAGCTCATTACGTACCGTGAAGTCATCAACAATCTTATGTTGGTGGAAAAGGCTCAAGCAGTTAATCAAGAAGACATGAGGATTCATCAAGGTGGACCAAACTTTAAAACTGGAAACACAAAGATGTGGAATAACAATGGTCGAAAAGGAAACAAGTGCATTTCCACAAGGTGCTCCACGAATAAAGAACCGATGACTGTTTGTGCAAAGTGTGGGAAGACACATTTGGGTGAATGTTTGCAAGGTTCCGGAGTTGCTTCCATTGTAAGAAGCCCGGACACATATCACGATTTTGACCGGATAGGAAGAAGCCAGCCCAGGCTCGAGTATTTGCTATGACACAAGCTGAAGCAGATGAAGCAACAGACGTGGTGGCTGGTACATGTTTGAAAAATGGTTTTATCATGATTTTGATGATTTTGTTTTTATACCAAAACAATGTTTTTAAAGGTTGTCCAAATACTCCTAAATGATTTAAAATGATTTTAATATTTTCCGGAGTATTTCTTCAAGTTTTATTTTCGACAAAATTGGACAACACTTTTAATGATTTTACTTAATGTATTTTTACACCAAAACAATGTTTCTAAATGTTGTCCTAATACTCCCGATCAGTCTAAAATATTTTTACTATTTTTCGGAGTATTTATTGAAGTTTATTTTCGATATAAAATTGGACAACATTTTTGTTTTGGGCAAAACTATCGCCCTATAGGGCATCCCGCACTCGAAAGTTGTGAAAAATGCAGTGTATAAGCCTTTTCTTGAAAAAAGGCTGTAGACCCGAAAGCAGGGTGGTAGATCGGTGTGGTCGGCCGGTCGGCCGATCGGCGTCGACCGGTCGGCCGGGGTCGACGGTGCCTGGGAGCAATTTCAAAGCGATGAACTTTCGGACTCGTTTTTGGTCTTGCTCGACCGGGTTGGGCATGGGGTCGACTCGTCCCCCGGCCGACCTGGCCGCCTGTAAATGTGTTTTCTCATTTTCAAACGTCTATTTGTGCGCGACGGTTGCCCTCAAGTTTGACAAAATGGCTTCGACCGTTGTGCGGGACAACTTTTCCCTAATTTGTGGGATAGATTTCTAACACTATAATCTTGATTTTAATTGCAATTTTTTTGTAGATATCGATTCCAAGAGGAGCCTATCAAGTATCAATCATCTCCTATAAATAGAGGAAGATTTGAAGCACAACTATTAGAGAGAACAACACAACACAACAAGATATACTCAAGCAAACACTTGGTCTTTCATTGTTATTATTCTTGTTGTAATTTGCCTAGCTATTCACTTTCACATCCTTGAGGTCTAGGCTATTCTTGATTACACTTGCACTCAATTGTATTATTCATTATCGAGTTGTAATCTTGAATTTTTGGGTTATCATTCAACACAAGATATCCTTGTGAGTGTTCTTGTGGTAAGAACACACTTGGGTGATCTAAGTGTTAGGTGTGAGAAGATTGTGGTAATCTTCTTGTTGAGGTGTTGAAGAATTTGGTATTCTTCAAGGTTGAAGATTGTGGTAATCTTCACAAGGTGTCGTTGGTGATTGTGGTAATCTTCAAGTGAGATTGTGGTAATCTCAAAGGTGGTGTTGAAGAAGAGTGTGGTGCTCTTCTAGGTGTTGTTGTAAGTTGGTGTTGTATTAATTTTGGTAATTAATAATTTTTTTTTTCTTTTTGAAATCCATCCCGGATATACTGGGGTGGTAGAGGATTAGGCCCTAGGTGGGTTGAACCTCTTTAAATCGACGTGTGTTGTTTACATTCCGCACCTTTATTATTGTCTTTGAGCATTCGGTTCGAAAAAGAGGGTAAAATCGAAAAGATGGAGATAATCTATTCACCCCCTCTAGATTATCGTAGCGCTTGACTTACAAGTGGTATCAAAGCCAAACTCTTTGCAAGCTCGTTTCACATCGCGAGTGAAGAGAAACGATCATCGGCTACGAACGAAGCTCATCTTTCCGGCACCTCCACCACCAAGCCACCACTATTTGATTCCAAAAATTTTAATTTTTGGAAAGAAAGAATGGAATGCTATTTACAAGGTTGCGGGTTCGACATTTGGAACACCGTCATTAATGGAGAATCCATTCCGATGAAAGATACACCACACACCTCAAAAGGCTTCAAAAAGCTCAATGATGAAGAGAAGAAAATCATCTCCTTAAACGGTAAAGCTCTCAACATTTTGTATTGTTCATTTACTAATTTAGAATATGAACATATTGTAGGAATAAAGTCGGCACATGAAGTATGGCAAAAATTAGAAGCCATCTATGGAGTATTTGCAAATGAAAGGAGTCAAACAAAAGCATCTACTTCTCAAAGGAATTCGAGTTCAAATCTAAGGAACAAACCTCTTACAACTTCCGATGATGAGGACGAACAATGTTTTATGGGCATCGAAGAAGAAAATGAGGTATGTCTTAAACCCTCTACTTCCTATGATATTATCATACAAAATGATTATAGTGATTTACAAAATGATTATGATGAACTTCAAGATGAATTCCAAAGCTTGCTTGTTAAATACAAAAATTTGAAAAAGGAATTCATTGTTTTGAAAAATGATAAGGATAGTTTATTTACTTCCTATGAATCACTATCATGTGCTCACACTACCACTCTTGATAAGGTTAGAAACCTTGAAAAAGAAAATAGTACTCTTGTTGAGGATATTAATTGCTTGAAAAATGATTTATCAAAATCAAACTTGAGTACCAATAAAATGTCCAATATTGTTGATATTCATAATTGTGATAAAGGACTTGATCATAAGCCTAATGTTGTTAATCATATGAAAAAGGATCAAGTCACTATGCATATTGGCCATTATGCTCCTAGAATTATTACTTGTTTTTATTGCGGTAAAAAGGGTCATACGGCTAATTCTTGTCGAGCTAGAAAGCTCTAATTATTGTTGGAGACCTAAAAGTCTCAAGACTAATCCCAAAGGACCCAAACACATGAGGGTACCACAAAACAATGTCATATTAGGTACTCGGAAATAATGATCGAAGAAAATTCATACCACCAAGAAGGCATCAAATGACCGATTCATTTGATCAAAGAAGGAGAAACTATTTTCAACAAAGCCAATTTCCAAGAAGAGGATATAATCAAAAATGGGAAGAACACAATCCATGGAAATGGCAAAGACATCATCAACAAGATGATTTCCAAAGAAGAAGAGACTATCAACAATGGGAAGGACAAAAATTTTGGAGATGGAGTAATTGGAGAGATTACCATCAACATGAAGATTTTCAAAAGGGAAAATATCATCAACAATGGGAAAACCCATGGAAACGGCGTAATTGGTAAACCGTATCTCCCTATTTAAATATGCATTTTATTTGTCTATTTTGCAAGTTTTTATTTGTGTCCTACTTGCAAAATGAGTTTTCATGTATTTAAATTTTAAATTAAGGTCTTCAAAACTTATTTGTATTTTTAAAAAAATTTGAAAAAGAAGACCTTATATGTTGTTTTTAAAACTCTTATGCATTTTTGTAGACTAAAGTGTATTATCATCTCTTATGGATTTTTATGGCATGAGCTTACTTGTGATATCTCTTAGCCTACACTTTTATCATTATGATTTGTGCTAGATTTGTTTTAAGAATTGTGTAGGATTTACATATTTTCACAAATGGCCATTTTGTCAAGAAAGGCATAAATTATCGAGGCACGTTTACTTGTGTTACTTTTACTCTTATAGACTCGATATATGTATTGCCATATGCCTATGTGCTTGTTCTTTTTTATTTCATACAAGTGCCATTAAGAGGATTTTTAGATTTTTTGAAAGGCACTATTCGATATTTGATTGCACATATTTGCTTTGTCAACTTTTGTTCAAATACTTCTTTTAAATGAGGTCTCAATTATATGCTATCGGATTTTCAAATTTCAAAAGAGACCTTTTGTAGCTCTCTTAAGCTTATTTGAACTTGCATGATTTATTAGACTCTTGATGATCTTCTAAATGCATAGTATGTGTTTCTTGATTCATGGTCTATATATATAGTATCTCTTACTACTATGCTCTTTTGCAAGATATTTTGTGATTGATGATTGAGACATGTTTTTACACTTGGGCTATTTTTATTCTTGATTATATAAGTGATGCCGTTAATGAGTTTGTTAAGTTGTGTAGATGAGAAATGAAGTACTCCAAATATTAGTTACCTCAAAATATTTGGATGTATATGTTCTATTGTGAACACCTTAGACAAATTGGATGCCCTATGATGATAGTAATGAATTAGACAAAAAGGGTATTCCGAAACAAACTCGATGATCAAGGCAACATTGGTCGAACTAAGGCGAGGTTAGTAGCTCGAAGGTATCCTCAAGAAGAAGGTAATTGATTTTGATGTAACATTTGCACTCATAGCATATTTAGTAGCTATTTGCATTTTACTTGCCCATTCTTGTTTTAAGAAAATTTCAAGCTTTACAAAATGGATGTTTAATCCAATTTTCGCAATGGTTTTATTCTAGAAGAAGTCTATGTAAAACAACCTCCGGGGTTCAAAATTTTTCTAGGCTAAATGTTTTTTATAAAAGGCCTTGTACGGTTGATAGACTTAGCTATTTTTGCTAAATGATTTTACAAGAGGTAAAGTTGATACTACTCTCTTTGTTTTTGAAAAAGGGCAAGATTGTTTACTTGTGCATATTTATGAGAATATTTTTGGTACTACTAATGAATATTTGTGCAAGATATTTTTCCAAGTTGATGCAAGGTGTACTTGAAATGAGCATGATGGGGGAGCTCAATTTCTTGCTTGGACTTCAAATCATTCAATGCCAAGTAGATGGTTACATTTCAAAAGAACTCTTGAAGGAGTTAGGCATTGAAGAAGGAAGAATCATCTCAACCTCTATGGCTACCAATGAAGAGATTGACAAAGGTCGAGAAAGGCATGTCGGTTGACAAATAAATTCGAGGTATGTTTTCTTGTATTATTTTTATAGATTCGACATTCCATATGCCTTATGTCTGTATGCTCGACTTCAAAAATTATCCCAACGAATCTCATTAAAGTGCCGTTAAAAGAAAATTTTCAAATATTTATAAGGCACTTCTTCTTATGACTTGTTCATCCAAAGCTTTTAAAACGTTCTTATTTATTTTGGGATAACAAGTCCGGTGAAAATTATTCAAAATATAGTTCGTCATCATCGAACTAAATATATTGAGATTTGATGTTTTTTTTTAAAAAAAGGGATTGAGTTTTTAACAAAAACTTGAGATGTGTTTAATTCCGTCTCAAGGATAACTCGCGGACTTTTTAATCGCCCACCGCCGAGTATTTTACCTCATTTCGAGTCTTGATTATGACATAATGTATATTGAATGAGGTCTACATTTGCATTTTGCACGTTTTTAAAACTTAGGGGCGAAAAACCGGATTTTTGAATCAAACTTCGGAATTTTGCAAAACAGAAAGAAGCAGTGGGCTGAAGGGGCTGAGGTCGACCGGTCGCCCTAGCCTCCGACCGGTCGCCCCAACCTCCAACTGGTCGCCCCTGCTGAGTTTTCAAATTAAATTGCTTCAGTTTCCCAGACTTAGCCATTTTGGCTCTTTTGGTTCATATTTCGTCCCCTTCGTCATTTGCACACACAATTCACTTCAAATGAGTTTTGATGCATGAATTATATATTTTGGGGACTACCTAGCTTGATTATCATCATTGATGCTCATCTTTACCGATCGAATGATAAGAATTTCACTCTCTTTTAGCTCAATTGGGTTGAACCCTTGAGTTTGTGGCTTATATGTATCTTTCTTGATGAAATTCATATATTTTTGTGATGAGCTTATTGATTGTTGATGAATGATATTTATTAAATTGCATTTGGTGATGAAAAACTTGGCTTGATTTCATTTACAAGGGCTCTATATATCTTTCTCAATTTTTGACGCCCGCCAAGTGTTTGATAAAACGTTTCAATGAAAAATTCATCACCTACATGATTCTCTCGATTTCAAAAGTCTTATATATTTTTAGAGATCATGTTTTGATTATCAAATGATCTTTCATAAGCTTCTACAAGTCATATGATTCGACTCTTCCCTCCTATTTGGTTTATAAGCTTCAATGTTCAAATAGTTCGATACATCGGTTTAGTTGCGCACTTTGATATGAATATATGATGTATTTATCGTGCTAACATTCTTTTTGATGATTCCAAAGGGGGATAAACAGGTTATAAGCTCTTTAGCTCAAAGAAGCTAAGATAAGCTTCACGAAAAGAAACTATAAGTTGTGGCTATGTAAAGCCATAAGTTGTGGATCATATTATGTCCACTTGATGTATTATGGTTATGTATGACTCTTGGTCCATTGGTTGTAGTATGGACGTATTTATGTTTCTAATGATGTCACTTTGACAGGGGGAGCTTTTAAGTTATTGATACTTAAGCTCAATATTGAAAAGCTAAGCCTTTAGCTTTTGTTTAATGTTGCTTCTATATTACTTTTATTGTGCATATTGATAGGGGGAGCTTTTGCTATATGTGTTTGAATCTCTCTACTCCCATCCTTATGTTTATTGCACGGAATGTTGTCGCTCACAACGGATAGTTCTCTTTAACCGGTAAAATTATTTTGTTTTCAAAACCGACCTCGTTAAAATTATTTTGGTTTGTAATCATCAAAAAGGGGGAGATTGTTTGAAAAATGGTTTTATCATGATTTTGATGATTTTGTTTTTATACCAAAACAATGTTTTTAAAGGTTGTCCAAATACTCCTAAATGATTTAAAATGATTTTAATATTTTCCGGAGTATTTCTTCAAGTTTTATTTTCGACAAAATTGGACAACACTTTTAATGATTTTCTTTTAATGTATTTTTACACCAAAACAATGTTTCTAAATGTTGTCCTAATACTCCCGATCGGTCTAAAATGTTTTTACTATTTTTCGGAGTATTTATTGAAGTTTATTTCCGATATAAAATTGGACAACATTTTTGTTTTGTGGCCAAACGGTCGCCCTATAGGGCATCCCGTACCTGGAAGTTGTGAAAAACAGTGTATAAGCCTTTTGCTGAAAAAAGGCTGGTAGACCGGTCAACAGGGTGGTAGACCGGTGTGGTCGACTGGCCGACCAAGGGGCGTCGACTCGAGTGCACGGGAGCAATTTCGAAACATAACTTTCGGACTTGTTTTTGGTCTTGCTCGACCGGTGGGCATGGGGTCAACTCTGTCGAACCCCCGTCGACCGGCCGCCGCCTGTAAATGTGTTTTCTCATTTTCAAACGTCTATTTGTCTTGCGACCGACGCTCAAGTTTGACAACAAAATTCTGACCGTTGTGCAGCAGACAACTTTTCCCTAATTTGTGGGATTGATTTCTAACAGCTATAATCTTGATTTTAATTGCAATGTTTTTGTAGATATCAGATTCCAAGAGGAGCCTATCAAGTATCAATCATCTCCTATAAATAGAGGAAGATTTGAAGCACAACTATTAGAGAGAACAACACAACACAACAAGATATACTCAAGCAAACACTTGGTCTTTCATTGTTATTATTCTTGTTGTAATTTGCCTAGCTATTCACTTTCACATCCTTGAGGTCTAGGCTATTCTTGATTACAGTTGCACTCAATTGTATTATTCATTATCGAGTTGTAATCTTGAATTTTTGGGTTATCATTCAACACAAGATATCCTTGTGAGTGTTCTTGTGGTAAGAACACACTTGGGTGATATAGGTGTTAGGTGTGAGAAGATTGTGGTAATCTTCTTGTTGAGGTGTTGAAGAATTTGGTATTCTTCAAGGTTGAAGATTGTGGTAATCTTCACAAGGTGCCGTTGGAGATTGTGGTAATCTCAAAGGTGGTGTTGAAGAAGAGTGTGGTGCTCTTCTAGGTGTTGTTGTAAGTTGGTGTTGTATTAATTTTGGTAATTAATAATTTTTTTTTTCTTTTTGAAATCCATCCCGGATATACTGGGGTGGTAGAGGATTAGGCCCTAGGTGGGTTGAACCTCTTTAAATCGACATGTGTTGTTTACATTCCGCACCTTTATTATTGTCTTTGAGCATTCGGTTCGAAAAAGAGGGTAAAATCGAAAAGATGGAGATAATCTATTCACCCCCCTCTAGATTATCGTAGCCGCTTGGACTTACAGTACCTATCTATCTTATCCTTTCATTATGAATTCTATGCCATTATATTTGTGCATGTTTTAAGCGTGTATTTATTTTCGTAGGACCTTTGAATGTTTGTGGTATATCTGCTTTTGTCCTAATTGATTCTGGAGCTTCGCACTCCTTCGTGAACACCAAATTCGCTAAGAACCTGTCTAATTATACCTCTTCATCGAACACACACTTCAACGTATCAACCCCCTCAGGAGATATCATGAACTCAACCCTTGTGTACACTATGTCCGGTTACTATTGATGGGAAGGAGTTATCTGTTGATCTTATTGGATTGGATATTCATGACTTTGATGTTATTTTCGGAATGGACTGGTTGTCCAAGCACCATGCAACGATCGACTGTCGAGCTCGAAGGGTCATTTTTAATCATCTTCAGGACTCCCAACCGTTTTTCCAGGGAGTTTCATCTAAACCCAATATCCCTATCATCACAGCTATGAAAGCTCGAAAACTCATGAACAAAGGTTGCGAAGCATACTTGGCCTTAATAACTGAGGTTCCTAAGGAACGACCCTCGATTGACCAAATTCCTATTGTTTGTGAATACCCCGACGTATTCCTGGAAGATATTAATGGCGTTCCGCCAGAGAGAGAGGTGGAATTCGTTATAGAGTTAGTGCCTGGGACAACTCCGATATCCAAGGCACCATATCGGATGGCCCCTGCAGAATTGAAAGAACTTAAGGAGCAGCTACAAGATTTACTGGATAAGAGATTCATTAGGCCGAGTTTCTCACCATGGGGTGCCCCGGTTCTTTTTGTTAAAAAGAAGGATGGATCGATGAGATTGTGCATTGACTACCTTGAACTCAATAAGGTAACCGTCAAGAACAAGTACCCTCTCCCTAGAATTGAGGAGTTATTCGATCAGCTTCAGGGTGCTGGGTATTTCTCCAAGATCGATCTGAGGTCTGGGTACCATCTGTTAGATAAATGTTTTTATCAAGATTTTGATGATTTTGTGTTAATAAGATTTTATACCAAAACAATGTTTTTATATGTTGTCCAAATACTCCTAAATGATTTAAAATGTTTTTACTTATTTTTGGAGTATTTCTTGAAGTTTATTTTTGAAAAAAATCGGACAACATTTCAAAAGGGGCGGGCCGACCGACACGCCCAAAGTTGTCGACTGCACACAAGATTAGATAATCGAAACAGAACTTACAGTCTTGAAAAAGAGGGAGGGGACCAGGTCAAGGTGAGGTCGACCCAGTCGTCCTAGGCGACCGGCCGCACCCCACCTCGACCGTCGCACCCCCGCAACCCCTACCCGGATCGCACTATTTTTTCAAACGGTCGAAATCTTCAACAGGGCAACCGTCGCCTATGTTATTTTTTGACAAAGAAAATTCCAACCGTTGCAATGTGATGAAGATTTGCTTTTCAATTTTGTACAATATTTCTACATCTTGTGATCTTCTTTTTGTAGACAAAAGTGAAGATAGAGGAGCCTATGTTGGGAGCCTATGTTAGTGAAGCTTCCTATAAATAGAGGATGAATTGAAGACACAAGTGACAACACGTACAAGCAAAATACACAACAAGAAATCTGCAAATTGTTCAAACTTTCATTTTTACATTCTTGTTGTAATAGCCTAAGTACTTTCACTTGCACATCTTTGAAGTCTAGGCTTTTTGATTCTTGATTACACTTGCACTCAATCTTTGTATTGGTTTCATAGAGTTGTAATCTTGAATTTTGTCCATCATTCAACACAAGACATCCTTGTGAGTATTCTTGTGGTAAGAATACACTTGGGTGATTTAGGTGATAGGTGTCAAGAGTGTGGTACTCTTCAAAGGTGGTGAAGGAAGATTGTGGTAATCTCCTTGAAGGTGTTGTAAGAGGATTGTGGTGATCCTCAAGGTGTTGTATTAATTGTGGTAATTAATAAAATCTTTTTCTTTTTGAAATCCATCCCTGGAGATCTTTGGGGTGGTAGAGGATTAGGCCCTAGGTGGGTTGAACCTCTTTAAATCAACGAGTGTTGTTTAATTTCCGCATTTACATTCTTGTCATTTACTTGTTGATTAGAAAAAGAGGGTGATTTGCGAAAAATCGGCATAATCTATTCACCCCTAGATTATCGTAGCCACTTGGACTAACAAGTGGTATCGAGCCAAACTCTTTGGCTAAGCTCGCTTCGAGTAAAGAGGAAAGATCCATGGCTACGAATGAAGCTTATCTCACCACCGACGCCTCCACCAACAAGCCACCAGTATTCGACGCCAACAACTACGCATTTTGGAAAGATCGTATGGAGTGCTTTCTACAAGGATGCGGATTTGATATTTGGAATGTGGTCATTGAAGGAGTTGCTCAACCAACAACAAAATTGGAGGATGGTACCACTACTCCCAAGCCATTCAAGGAGTACGATGAAAATGACAAGAAGGCTTTCTCTCTAAATGGTAAGGCCTTAAATATTTTACATTGCTCTCTTACCGCCACCGAATATAATCGCATAAGAGGCATACGGTCGGCACATGAAGTTTGGGAAAAATTAGAAACCATTTATGAGGGCACAAAGAAAGTAAAGCAAGCAAGAAAAACAATGCTTGTGAAAGACTTTGAAAATTTCAATATGCATGATGGTGAAAGCATATCAAAAATGGTGGAAAGGCTTGACAACATTGTCAATCCTCTTGTGGCTCTTGGAAAGGTCATCTCCGAAGAAGATAAGGTGACCCAGGTATTAAACGCCCTTCCCGGCTCATGGTCCAAAAAGGTGACGGCAATTACGGAAGCTCAAAATCTTGAGACACTCAAGTTTGATGAGATCATTGGGAATCTCCTCATTTATGAAGTATATCTCAAGGAGAGGAAAAATTCTCAACCATCCACCTCTAAATCGGCTACGCAAAATATTATTAAAGGCTTAACATCTTCTTCTAATAATGTTTATTATGCTAGTGATGAGGATGATGAAGAAACGGCGGCTCTTGTTAGAAAATTTGCAAAATTTGTAAACAAAAATAAAGCAAGAAAGCCAAGAGACAATTCTTGCTTCAAATGCGGAAAATCCGGTACTACATAGCCGATTGTCCAAAATTAGCGGAAAGAGGAACAAAAGAAGAAAAAGCCTTTTCCGAAAAAGAAGGCATTAAATGCGGACGTCAAAACTTGGGATGAATTACTTGAAACAACCGACGAGGAAGGAGAATCCGAACATGGTCTTATGGCCATAGACGATGAAAATACCGAGGTACGCTCTAATGCTTCATCTTCTTCCCTAGTTGATGAATTACAATGTGATTTTGATGAATTGCAAAATGAGTTTCAAAATTTGATTGTTAAATACAAGAATTTGAAAAAGGAGCATAAAGAGCTTAAACTAGAAAAGGATAAATTATTTCCTTCTTATGACTCTCTTGACAAAGCTCATGCTATTACTCTTACTATGGTCCGTACTCTTGAAACCGAAAAACAAACGCTCACAAATGATATTGAAAATTTGAAAAAGGATGTGCATCGATTCAATTTAAGTACGGATAAAGTCACAAAAATTTTAGATGCACAAAGAGGTGAGCATTCTAAATTAGGACTTGGTTATAAACCTTTTCAAAATGCTTTTAAGAAAAAAGACCAAGGTCCAACCTTTGTACGTTCTAGTAGTCCTCGTATTATTACTTGTTTTTATTGTGGTAAGAATGGACACTATGCTAGTAATTGTAAATTGAAGAATAATTTTAGCTATTATTGGAGACCTAAAGGTCTCAAGGCTAACCCCATGGACCCCAAAATTATAGGGTACCTAAAAATAATTCCTTTGTAGGTTATAGGGGCTATAACAACAATGGAAGATTCAAAATGGCTCGTGGACAGCGGATGTTCACGCCATATGACCGAAAAGAGAGAACTTTTTACCAACATCAAGCTCCAAGAAGAGGTATGGTCATGTTCGGCAATGACAAAGTAAGAATTCTTGGAAATGGAGAAATTGGTAACTCTTCTTTCTCTTAGTAATGTTCTTTTAGTAGAAGGGCTTAAGTTCAATTTGATAAGTGTTAGCCAACTTTGTGACTCAAATTATAATGTTGTTTTTAATAAAGAAAAATGCCTTATTTCCAAAAATGATAAAATTATTTATGAAGCAATTAGAAAAGGCAATCTTTACAAAATTTGTACAAGTGATTTGGTTAGTCAAAATGTTTCTTGTCTTGTCGCCAATAATGATTTAACTAGCTTATGGCATAGGCGACTTGGACATGTTGGATACAAAAATTTGCAAACTATTTACAAAAACCAACATGTAAAAGGACTACCCAAATTGAATTTTGAAAATCTTGGCTTATGTGACACTTGTCAAAAAGAACAAATTAGTTAAGAGTAGTTTTAAGCCCAAAATGAAATTTCCACTACCAAACCCCTACAAATGCTTCATCTTGATTTGTATGGGGATATTGGTACTGGCAAGTCTAAGTGGAAAACATTACACTTTTGTTATAGTTGATGATTTTTCTAGATATACTTGGGCTCTATTTCTTACAAATAAAAGCGATGTCGTTAATGAGTTTGTTAAGTTGTGTAGACTCATTGAAAATGAAAAGGAAGATACTATTAAGTCCATTCAGTGATCGAGGTGGAGAATTTGACGGCGAATTTAGAGTCTTTTGTGAAACCAAGGGATATAGTCATAATTTTTCGGCTCCAAGGACACCTCAACAAAATGGAGTAGCGAAAGGAAGAATCGGACACTTCAAGAAATGAGTCGGTCCATGCTCAATGAATTTTCACTTCCAAAATATTTTTGGGCGGAAGCCGTAAGTACGCTTGCTATGCCATTAATCGAGTTTATATTCGTCCCAAAATGAATAAAACTCCATATGAGCTTTGGAAAGGAAGAACTCCAAATATTAGTTATTTCAAAATATTTGGATGTAAATGTTTTATTTTGAATACTAAGGATCAATTAGACAAACTTGATCCTAAGGCCGATGAAGGAATATTTATGGGGTATTCAATCAAGAGCAAAGCATATCGGGTTTATAATAAGACTAGTGGGGTTGTTGAAGAATCTATCCATGTCAAATTCAATGAAGCTTGGTGTTGAAAGGATACCCAATGATGAAAGTGATGAAGAGGATATCGTTGAAACCATTGTTCAAGATGAAACTCAAAATGATCAACCTTCAAGCTCAAGTGTTCCTCAAGAAGATAAAGGTGATACTTGAATCTTCCCCGTAGCATTGAAATTTAAGGAGATCACCCAAAGGATCTTATTATTGGTGATCCCCTTGATAAAGTAATGACTCGAGGAAAATTTGCCGAGAAAGCTCTTATATCTCAAAAAGAGCCTAAAAATGCTAAGGAAGCCATTGAAGATGAGGATTGGTTTTTAGAAATGCAAGAGGAGTTGAATCAATTTGAAAGGAATGATGTATGGGAATTAGTACCTTGTCCTCCATCTCAAACCATTATTGGTACAAAATGGGTATTTGAACAAGCTCGATGACCAAGGCAATATTGTTCGAAACAAAGCAAGGTTAGTAGCTCAAGTTATTGTCAAGAAAGAAGGTATTGATTATGATGAAACATTTGCACCGTAGCATGTTTAGAAGCTATTCGTATTTTACTTGCCTATTCTTGTTTTAAAAATTTCAAGCTTTACCAAATGGATGTAAAATCCGCATTTTTAAATGGTATTATTCAAGAAGAAGTTTATGTAAAACAACCTCCGGGGTTGAAAATTTTTCTAGGCCTAATGATGTTTATAGACTTAAAAGGCCTTGTATGGTTTGAAACAAGCACCGTGCATGGTATGATAGACTTAGCTCTTTTCTTTTGCAAAATGGTTTTACAAGAGGTAAAGTTGACACTACTCTCTTTGTTTTTGAAAAAGGGCAAGATTGCTTATTAGTGCAAATTTATGTTGATGATATTATTTTTGGTGCTACTAATGAATCCTTGTGCAAGAAATTTTCTAAGTTAATGCAAGGTGAATTTGAAATGAGCATGATGGGGAGCTCAACTTCTTCCTTGGACTTCAAATTAAGCAATGTCAAGAAGGAATTTATATTTCTCAATCAAAATATACAAAGGAACTTTTGAAGAAATTTGGCATTGAAGAAGGAAGAACCGTCTCTACCCAATGGCAACAAACGTCAAGATTGACAAAGATGAAAAAAGGCAAGTCGATTGATGAATCCAAATATCGAGTATGATTGGTAGTTTACTTTATTTAACCGCAAGTAGACCGGACATTCTTCATGTCGTATGCCTATGCGCTCGTTTTCAAAGCAATCCCAAATAATCTCATTTAAGTGCCGTTAAAAGGATTTTTCAATATTTGAAAGGCACTATTCAATATGGTTTATTTTATCCAAAGAATGAAAATTTTTCTCTTAAAGGTTATAGTGATTCGGACTATGCGGAAATATTGATGATCGGAAAAGTACTTCCGGATCATGTCAATTTTTAGCGATTGCCTAGTATCTTGGTTTTCAAAGAAACAAAATTGTGTTTCACTTTCAACGGCGGCCGCTTGAATATATTTCCGCGGCATTTTGTTGTACACAACTTCTTTGGATGAAACAAACTTTAGCGGATTATAAATGTTCTTTTGAAAATGTTCCTATCTTTTGTGATAACATATCCGCTATAAATATTGCTCAAAACCCGGTTCATCATAACCGTACTAAACATATTGAGATTCGACATCATTTTCTAAGGGATTGTGTCTCAAAACGAAAAATTGAGATATCTTTTTGTACCATCTCAAGATCAATTAGCGGACATTTTTACTAAACCACTAACTTCCGAGACTTTTGCATCAATCTGAGCTCGGTTAGGCATAATGCATATTGAATGAGGTCTATGATTGCATTTTGCACGTTTTTTTAAACTTAGGGCGAAAAATCGGATTTTGGTTGAAAATTCGGATTTTGGAAATTTTATCAAAACAGTGGGCTGAGGAGGTTGAGGGCAACCGGTCGCCCTCAACGTCGACCGTCGCCCTCAACCATGACCGTCGCCCGTCACCAAATTTTGGTTAAATTCGGTTCTGTCTTGATTTAACCATTGTGGCTTATTTGGTCTATTTTTCGTCCCCTTCGCCAAATACATTAAAATTTCACTTCAAATGTATTTTCTTCTATATGTTTCATCTTTTGGACTTCATTAAGCTCGATTATCATCATCATTGCTCATCTTTACCGAATAAATGGTAAGAATTCTACTCCATTTGCTCAATTGGGTTGAACCCTTGAGATTTTAACTTATTTGCAAAATTCTTGATGCTAGTTTCATATGAATGTGATGAGCTTAATATTTATGATGTATTGAATGTTGTTTGAACTGTATTGGTGATGAAAATTTTTGGCTTAAATGAATTTCAAAGGCGTTATATACTTCTTGTTTTATTCGGCGCTTACGCCAAGTGTTCGACAAAATGTTTCAATGAAAAATTCATCACCTACGTGATTCTCTCGATTTGAAAAGTCATATAAGTTTATAGAGATCATGTTTTATCAATCAAATAAGCTTTTGCAAGTCAATTGATCAACTTTTCCCTTTTACTTGGAATTTAAGCTTCAATTTTTAATAAGCTCGATAAATCGATAAATTTGCGCACTTTGATATGAATATATGATGTTTTTATCGTGCTAACACTCTTTTTGATGATTCCAAAGGGGGAGAAACAGGAAAAATGCTCATACGCTCAAAGAAGCGAAAATAAGCTTGCAAGAAAAGCTATAAGCTAGGGCTCTTGAAAGCCATAAGCTGTGAATAATGCTTAGTCCATTTGATGTATTGTGGACCTTTATGCTTGACTAATGATGTTTTGTGACAGGGGGAGCTTATAAGCTCATGGAATTCAAGCTTAAGTTGTGAAAGCTAAGCTTTTAGCTTTTAGTTGTTGCTTGTATACTTGTTCTTAATATGCATATTGATAGGGGGAGCATGTGCAAAAATGATTTTGAAAAATCTTTGCTCCTATCCTTGTGTGCTTGTACTTATGATGTATCTTGTTTGTTATTAATTGTTGTTTTAAGACCGGAAAATTTGTTTTGTTTTAAAATCGACCTTCTAAAATTGTTTTGGTTTGTAATCATCAAAAAGGGGGAGTTTGTTAGATAAATGTTTTTATCAAGATTTTGATGATTTTGTGTTAATAAGATTTTATACCAAAACAATGTTTTTATATGTTGTCCAAATACTCCTAAATGATTTAAAATGTTTTTACTTATTTTTGGAGTATTTCTTAGAGTTTTTAATTTGATAAAAATTGGACAACACTTTTGATGTTTTTGTTTAAATTGGTTTTTACACCAAAACTATGTTTATAAATGTTGTCTAAATACTCCCAAATGATTTAAAATATTTTTACTAATTTTTTGGAGTATTTCTTGAAGTTTATTTTTGAAAAAATCGGACAAAGATTTCAAAAGGCGGTCGGCCGACGGTCGCCCAAAGTGGTTGACCGGTACGAAGATTAGATAATCGAAATAGAACTTACAGTCTTGAAAAAAGAGGGGGGGACCGGTCGAGGTGAGGTCGGCCAGTCATCACTTTTTAGGCGACGGCCGTCGCCCCACCTCGGCCGTCGCACCCCCCCTCGCAACCCCTACCCGGATCGCACTATTTTTTTTCAAGCGGTGAAATCTTCAACAGGGCAACCTGTGCATCTATGTTATTTTTTTGACAAAAAAATTCCAACCGTTGCAATGCTGTGACAAGAAGATTTGCTTTTCAATTTTGTACATATTTCTACATCTTGTGATCTTCTTTTTGTAGACAAAAGTTAAGATAGAGGAGCCTATGTTGGGAGCCTATGTTGGTGAAGCTTCCCTATAAATAGAGGATGAATTGAAGACACAAGTGACAACACATACAAGCAAAATACACAACAAGAAATCTGCAAATTGTTCAAACTTTCATTTTTACATTCTTGTTGTAATAGCTTTAAGTACTTTCACTTGCACATCTTTGAAGTCTAGGCTTTTTGATTCTTGATTACACTTGCACTCAATCTTTGTATTGGTTTCATAGAGTTGTAATCTTGAATTTTGTCCATCATTCAACACAAGACATCCTTGTGAGTATTCTTGTGTAAGAATACACTTGGGTGATTTAGGTGATAGGTGTCACGAAGAGTGTGGTACTCTTCAAGGTGGTGAAGGAAGATTGTGGTAATCTCCTTGAAGGTGTTGTAAGAGGATTGTGGTGATCCTCAAGGTGTTGTATTAATTGTGGTAATTAATAAAATCTTTTTCTTTTTGAAATCCATCCCTGGAGATCTTTGGGGTGGTAGAGGATTAGGCCCTAGGTGGGTTGAACCTCTTTAAATCAACGAGTGTTGTTTAATTTCCACATTTACATTCTTGTCATTTACTTGTTGATTAGAAAAAGAGGGTGATTTGCGAAAAATCGGCATAATCTATTCACCCCCTCTAGATTATCGTGCCCACTGGACTAACACCATCAGTTGCGCATTCGAGAGGAAGACATTTCAAAAACCGCTTTTCGTTCTCGCTATGGTCATTACGAATTCCTAGTCATGCCTTTTGGCTTGACTAATGCCCCAGCCGCATTCATGGACCTGATGAATCGAGTCTTCTCGGATTACCTCAATCATTTTGTTATCATTTTTATTGATGATATCCTTATCTATTCCCGATCAAAGGACGAGCATGAACAACACTTACGTCTAGTTTTGCAGAGGCTCCGGGAGAAGAAGTTATTCGCGAAATTTAGTAAGTGTGAGTTTTGGTTGGACAATGTTCCTTTCTTGGGCCACATTGTTTCTCGAGATGGGATTTCTGTGGACCCTAGTAAGGTTGAGGTGGTACGACACCGGCAACACACCGTGAACGTAGGGGAAGTTCGTAGCTTCCTTGGGTTAGCTGGATACTACAGAAGATTCATTGAAGGCTTTGCAAGGATCTCTGCACCACTAACTCAACTAACGAGAAAGAATGTTAAATTTCAGTGGGACGATAAGTGCGAAAGGAGCTTCACAGAGTTGAAAAAGAGGTTGACGACGACTCCTGTTCTTACACTGCCGAATGGGGTTGACGGGTTCGCTATCTATAGTGACGCCTCACTGAAGGGTTTAGGGTGTGTTCTGATGCAACAAGGGAAGGTAATTGCGTATGCTTCCAGACAATTGAAGGATTACGAGAAAAATTATCCAACTCATGATCTAGAGTTAGCAGCCGTGATTTCCGCTTTAAAGATATGGCGACATTACTTATATGGGGCTAGATGTGAAATTTACAGTGATCATAAAAGCCTCAAATACTTCTTCACTCAAAAGGAGCTTAACATGAGGCAACGCAGATGGCATGAGTTAGTAAAGGACTATGATTGTGTTATTAATTACCATCCAGGGAAAGCTAACGTGGTGGCAGATGCTCTGAGCCGTAAGGGTCAAGGGACTATTTATGCCTTGCAGACGATTCAAAAGCCACTCTTGAAAGATATCACGAGCCTTGAGTTGGAAATTGTATCTCAAGAGAAGTCGAGTTATTTGGCTACCCTAACCTTACAATCGTCAATCCTGGAAAGAATAAAAATTGCACAGCTGAATGATCCGAAGTTGACAAAGATTCATTCAGAGATTGTTGAAGGAAAACGTGATGACTATGTGATAACGGAAGATGGGGCATTACGTTTGGGTACTAAGTTGGTTGTTCCAAACAACGAAGAGTTGAAATTAGAGATTTTAAAGGAATCTCATAACGCCCTTACTCCATTCACCCCGGAGCACAAAAATGAAGCACGACCTCGTGAAGCATTTCTCATGGGTTGGCATGAAGAAAGATGTGGCGGCGATATGTTCGAGATGTCTTACTTGTCAGCAAGTTAAGGCAGAACACCAGAGGCCTTCTGGTCTATTGCAACCACTGATGATTCCCGAGTGGAAGTGGGAGCGCGTGGGCATGGATTTTGTGGTGGGACTACCAAAGACAAAGGTGGGATTCAACTCTATTTGGGTTATTGTTGACCGTCTCACTAAGTCCGCACATTGCTACCCGATAAAGAAAGGCGTCATATGGAGAAATATGCGAGTTGTACATATCCAGATAGTTCGATTGCATGGAGTACCGTTATCCATTGTGTCGGATAGAGACCCTAAGTTCACCTCAACATTCTGGAAAAGCCTACACCGAGCCATGGGTACTCGGTTGAGTTTCGATCTGACTTTCCATCCACAAACCGATGGCCAATCGTCAGAGAAACAATTAAGACACTCAAGATATGCTCCGAGCTTGTGTAATAGATTTTAAGGGTACTTGGGACAAGTTATTGCCATTAGTGGAATTTTCATACAACAATAGTTATCAGGCCTCCATCGGGATGGCTCTCTATGAAGCATTGTACGGGAGAAAATGCCGATCACCAGTGCATTGGGACGATGTTGGTGAAAATAAACTGATAGGCCCTGAGTTGGTACAACAAACAGCCGAAGTGGTTGAGAAGATTCGGCAAAGAATGAAAACTGCTCAAAGTCGACAAAAGAGTTATGCTGATAAGAGAAGAAAGCCACTAGAATTTGCAGTAGGAGATGCAATTTTTCTTAAGGTAGCACCAATGAAAGGAGTCATGAGGTTTGGAAAGAAGGGAAAGTTAAGCCCTCGCTACGTTGGGCCATTTGAAATCTTAGAGAGAATAGGCGATTTAGCATATCGAATCGCCCTACCCCCAGCATTATCGGGAGTTCACAATGTTTTCCATGTTTCTATGATGAAAAAGTACATTCCGGACCAATCACACATCTTAAGCTACGAGACAATTGATCTTCGTGAAGACTTAACATATGAAGAGAGGCCAATGAGAATCTTGGACAAAGTCGAGAAAGAGCTTAGAAGAACAAAGGTCACATTAGTCAAAGTCTTATGGAGGAATCACGCCATGGAAGAAGCCACGTGGGAGCGTGAAGATGAGATGCGCGTTATATACCCCCAACTTTTTGGTAAGAATTAAGCCTTTCTTTCGAGATTTATTTTCATCCCTTCATATTTCATTTAATTGTACTTGACAAGTTTCGAGGATGAAACTTTTTATAAGAGGGGGAGGATGTAATGACCCGAATTTATTTAATTGCGTAATGATATTATTTAATTATTTTATTGGATTATTCTAGATTTTATAATGACTTTATTATAAAATTGGGTTTTATAAAACACTTTGGGCTCTTATTTGGACTAGAGTTTTAACCAAGCCCATAATGTTAGTAAGGTAAGTATAAGCCCATGTACTCTAAACCTAGCCCAATTGGGATTCGGTCAAAAACACGAGATATAAGACACGTAAAACACACACATTGGGAACACAAGAGGAGAGACGCCTAGGGAGTGAGGGAATCGGCCGAGAGAGGAGAAAAGAGAAAAGAGAAGAAAGAGAGGGTTGATTCGAAAGAGGCCTGAAAAGGATTTCACTACCCCTAAATTAAACAGGCAAGTAATCTCCTTAGTTTTGATGTAGAATTAGGATTGGAATTATTATTATGCGTAACCGCAAGGCGTGTCTTTAGTATATGTGAAGCTGCGTGATTTTTCTGTATTAGTTGGATTCCAGTACGATAAGATCCGACTGTGTATTGTTTGTTGAGGGTGTTGAATACGTATGTGCGATTTGTGTGATAATCGCACGTAATCCTTAAAGTTTCAAATTCCAAAATCTGACATGTGCCTTTTGATTTCATTAATCAAACCCATAACCTGTTAATGCTTACACGTGATTACATATATTGGTTTCAAATTGAAGAATGGTATTGCATGCATGTGCCCACTAGATTAGTTATATATATATATATTGTTATGTGAATGGTGCTTTTTAAAAATAGATATCCTCAACTGAATGCTTAGACATATATCCCAGATTCTGTAGTTATAGAATTTTCTCACAATGTTAGTTGGCTAAGCTCAAGCAATTAACTCTTTGACAGGCAGTTTACAAATTAATCCTTCGAAATATCTATAACTATTTATTTCTCCATTCCAACAATAAATACGCATAGAGTCTTATAAATTTTTATACAATTAACAAATTATGTTAAGAGTATTAGACTAATTAGGCTAATTAGTTGGATGGGATATTTTCCTTAACTAATTAAATGTAGGGTTTTCCCTTACCTAATTGATTATGTAGGGTTTCTCTTAACTAACTGAACATAGGGTTTTCCCTAATTAGTTGAACATAAGGTTTATCCCTAATTAATTGAATGTCACGTTTTTCCCTAACTAATTGGATACATGGTTTTCCTATAACTAACTGAATGTAGGGTTTTCCCTAAATAAGTTTGAATAGTTGAATATGGGCTTTCTCTTAATTAGCTGAATGAAGAGTTTTTCCCTAACTAATTGAATTTAGGGTTTTCCCTTAACTAACTGAATTTAGGGTTTCCCCTTGACTAATTGAAAGTTGGGTTTTTCCCTAACTAGCTGAATGTAAGGTTTTCTCCTAACTAATGTTGAGTATGTGAATGTATGTTTATCCTTATTCACCTGTTTGATGTCATATTTACTTTTAATATGTTTACTAATCAATGCGATTTAATTATTATGATATCCGCTTACGTTATTCTCGTTTTTAATGAAAAGTTGCATCACTTAGATTCATGCATCATCTTAATGTATGTTCATAGCATTTCACGAGCATTCAAAGATTGAGTAAAGTCAAGTTTTAAGGTCTATAATTAATAATGTTTTTTTAAAGAAATGGGTGCACATTGTTCTATGATGCTGGAGTGAGTGGGAAATGGGTGCGGGGGACCGGCGTTCCGACAATGTGATGTTAATGTTAAAGGAAAAGGGCCTTCGGGCGAAATGAAAGGAAATGGCCTTCGGGCAAAATGTTAATCGGGTTCCAAATAAAAAGGCCCACTGTGACCCTGATTAGAACAATGTGTTACCAAGTGAGCTCGTGTCTTAAGAACGTTTTACGAAAGGAAAGAAAGACAAAGTTTTAAGTATGTACACGAAAAGATTTTAAGTAAAGAAAAGGTACAGCTTAACTAAGTTTAGTCATTGCATTAAGCATGCATTCATGCATGAGATTACTTGTTGAGCTCCTTTAAGCTCATTAGTCATTCCACGAATGTTTTTTTTTTTTCTTCTTTCAGATGAGAATAATGAGGAAGGAGATGGCGGGGCGCAGTAACTCAAGAACCCATGTCCTTCAGTCTAGCTTATGTTTTTATTGAGTTGACTTATTAGTATATTTAATGTTGAACGTCGTTTTATTTTTCAGTATGATTGTTTTGGACTAATAGTTTTAGGGGTCATTTTATGCGAATTTAATAGGATGTGCATCAAAATTAGTGATTTGGTGGAAATTTGGCCCATCCCGGTGTTGGCCCAAAAAGAAAAAATAGTCCAGGGCCATTTGGCAATTCTAAGTTTATTATCTGGAATTTTATATATTATTGATTTTATTATTATTATTATTACTAAGTGCGATGCATGTACTATCCTAATAATAAGTAGAGCTATCAAATGGGGCAGTCCGAGCTGGCTCGTTGGGCCAAAGAAAAAATCTGGGTTGGGTCAGGCTGAAATTACATCTAATTGCTATTTTTGAGATCGACTCGACCCACTCCACTCCATGAAATCACCGGCCTTATCGGGCTGTCCGACTTTGTGGACCTAATTTAAATTTTTAGTACATTCTAAAATAAAAAGTATTCATCATTTTATACTAATACTTTTACAATAATAATAAATATGTATGACATTAAAAAATATTAATTAATTTTTTTTCCTTTAAATAATTTAATAGCAAAACCAATGCATCCTTTTTCTTATAACTTTCGAAATTACACTATACTTTATTTTAATAATATGTTATGAACATATTTTAGGATCTTTTATTTATTTTAAATTTCAATAACAATATTATAGTACATTTCAAACATATTTACAATTTTATTTATACATTGTTATAAATAAATTAAATTCGAATTTATTTGTAAATATAATAACACAATTATAAGATTGTACTTTAAAAATTATATTACAATACGATTAAAATATATAATTTTCAAATATAATGACTCATTAATATATTTTTAATTATAGCACACCACGTGCATATTTCTTTTAGTTTTAAAATAACATTATATTCTTTTTTCATCATATATTGTAAATTATATTTTAAATTTTTTAGTTATATCAAAATCTAAAATATATAAAATAATTCAGAGTTTGTAATATATCCGAAATATTCTAAAAGAATTCGTTTAAATTCATAATATTATATCACACTCCAAACGCGTGATTCCAGTTTGTTTATAAATTTTAAACAAAAAATAAATTTAATTTAAATTTATCTAAAAATATAATAATACCATTAAAAGATTAAACTCTAATGATGTATATTGTAATACCAATTTACGATTCTAATACACTATTTTCAAAAGTATAAATTTTCACTACGATTAAAGATTTGATTAAAATTATAAAATCGTATTAAATTGATCGTTTGAAAACAAAAGAGATAATATTATAGCCAAAAATGCTGTTTTGTTTTATATTTTGTTTAGATATTTTGGAATTTTTTTTACTACAATATCTAATACTGATTAGTCGTACATAAACTATATTGTTAATGCATATCAAAATTAAAATGGACAAAGTTAATGACAAATTACATTAATTTCGGACAACAAACTATTTTTTCTTTTTTAAAAAAAACCTTCCAAATTCACATATTTAGTATTTAATTCTAATTAGAGATACCTAAATTAAAATGTCAATGCACACCATAATTAAGATAAATAAAATTAATGATATAATTATAAAGTTATTGGACACATATATCCCTTTTACTTTTTCATTTTTTATAAAAAAATATCTAATTTTATTTTTAGCAAGTGCAAATAGGCGGAAAAATAAATTTGGAAACATGTTTGTTATTATATATATAGGTATATATAGATTATTAGAGCTTTGATGTGTAAACAATAACAAGTTAA
Source organism: Rehmannia glutinosa (assembly GCA_016081115.2). Classification (NCBI taxonomy): domain Eukaryota; kingdom Viridiplantae; phylum Streptophyta; class Magnoliopsida; order Lamiales; family Orobanchaceae; genus Rehmannia; species Rehmannia glutinosa. The sequence goes on along the minus strand of JABTTQ020000045.1, from coordinate 111,315 downwards.
CAACAAAACAATAATTTATCATTAATTTAATTGACAACTCATATATTTAAATTTAAGAGAGCATTTTGTTTATATAGTAAAGTCGACGTGGAAAGCTTGCTTTCATCTTGAATATGCGCGTCCATGTCTACATAAAATAATCATAGAACAATAATGACACTAAATAATCATTAATCATCCTTAAATTTATTTATTTTTTACATTATTGTGGTGCTTAGATACAAACAAAATTAATTACATGGTGTAAATTGTAGAATATTGTGAACCATCAATATGCTAGTCGCAAGATGAAATGTTTTCATATGCTGCTATCTTCCACCTTAAGAAACCATTTCACAATTTTTTCATTACAACCAAAACAGAACTTGAACATAAAGCAAGCAATATGATGCATTTCACACACCCAAAGTGTTTGCGATCACTAAGAAAAGGGTGATTTTTAGCTTTTGATTGGGAAAATTGTTTTTGGTATTTGTAAATACCAACTTCTACTTCTGATTCCGCTCTATTTAATCAGAATCTAAAAGCAGGGAGATGAGTGCTTCGAATTTTTGGTTTTGCTTCTGGTTTGACTTTTACAAATAAATAAACACTTTCACAACTTTTTCACCAAACACTCTCAATTTATGATTCTTAACTTCTGATTCTATTTGCAAACGCTACCAACTTTGGATTCTCAACTAGTTGTACTTAGAGTTTTTTTTCTTTTTTTTTTTTCATTTCTTGCAAACTCTCCCATCACTCCTTGATGTGAATTGCGATGAAAATTAAAATCTTATATTTATTCAATATTCCGTTGTATTTTCCAAATAGTCAAGGGAATATATAAAAAAAGAAAAATGTGGACTCAATGGTGAATATATTTTGAAAATTTATCACATTTCGTACAAGAATCACATTCAAACAACTACATATTGATGCTTATAAATTATATCTCCAACACTTTTATGTTATTCAAACGCAATAAGCGATGGTATTTCTTAATCAAACCGTAAATTTTTCACAAAAGAAGGAAAATAAAATTAAGGGCATTGAGATATAGCTACGAAGCACTGATATGGGTATGGGGCACGAATACGGTACAACACGGATGGGAATACATCATGTTTTAAAATTTTAAGAATACAAATACGGTATATATACATATAAAATTATATATTTTTATATTATTGAAAATATGGACATATTAAGTATATTTAGAAAAACAATGTTTCAAGCATAAAAAAACTTAAATTTCATAAATACTCAAATCTAAAATGTGCTAGCTCACATAGACATACACATAAAACTTGTCGAAAATATTAGTAATAAAATAAATTTTATATCTTTCCATATGTGGATTTATAATAATTCATATGTATGTTGCTTTGTTTTTTTCAAATTGGAATGTCTAGCCGATCTATTTTTTTCCAATTGGATACTTTTAATGGAATATCAAAAAGGATCGTATCCGATATAATATGATTTGCGTCATCTTCACATAAGTATTCGTGTTTTGTGGGATCAACCTGATGCTTTAGTGGTTGAGACATGTATTGTAAGGATGAAAGACCCAAATTCGATCACATATGAGTGCGTGTGTCCCTTCCCAAATTCTCCCATTGTACTTAAAAAAAAAAAAAAAAAAGGTCTTCGTGTTTCGTTATTGATATAGAGAAAAACTAAAAGAAGAGGGGAAAAACGCGACTAGGGGAGACTCTTTACCCGTGAAATACGCAGTTAGTGTGTGATTACTTCCCCGCACAACTACGACCGTCCACCACCTCTTTCCCTCGAACTCAATAATCAATAAATAAATAAAAATCCCAACCTTTTTCTTTCTTCAACACCCTTCTCAAATCCCCTCACACAGACAACCCACATCAAAACGAGCAATAAAAGAAAAAACCAGAAAAAAAAACAATGGCAGAAGAAGGTGGAGGCGAGCAGTATTTGTTCAAGATAGTGGTGATAGGCGATTCAGCTGTGGGCAAATCCAATTTACTGTCCCGCTTTGCTCGAGATGAGTTTGACCACAACTCCAAGGCCACCATTGGAGTGGAGTTTCAGACCCAGGTGGTGGAGCTCGACGGCAAAGAAGTCAAGGCTCAGGTGTGGGACACCGCCGGCCAAGAGCGGTTTCGTGCCGTCACTTCGGCCTATTATCGCGGCGCCGTTGGGGCGCTCATTGTCTATGATATCACCAGGAAGGCAACTTTTGAGAGTGTCAAACGATGGCTTGATGAGCTTAACAGTATGCTTTCTTTTCTCCCCCTTTTTAGTATCCCTTTTTGAATTTTGATACGTTTTCTGATTTTGTGCGTGCTGTGTGTGTGTTTTCTGTTGTGGGGATTACGAAATAGTTGAATAGTTAAGTTTTGAAGGGTTTGTTTGGGTCTTGGTTGTATTTCAGTATTCCATTGTGAATTTACTCAATTCTGAAACTTGCATTCTTGTTTATGTGTTATTTTAATGTTTTTGCTAGTTTTGGAATTGTTTTTATCCAGGTTTCCATGTTTTGCTGATGTTAATCGGGTTTAGATTTCTTGTTCCACTTTGTATTCCACTGTTCAGATTAATAACAGGTGTCCAATGAAATATGATATGAACAACACCAATTTATCTTATAGACATGTGTCATTCACCGAGATGTGAAATATAAAGTGGAATACAAAAGTGGAACATGAAATCTGGTGCCGTGTTAATCGGTTTCAATAGATGAGGTTAGTTATTGTAGTTATACAGAGAGAGCCTGTTTTAGATTAGATTCATATGTTATGCTTCCAATTCTCAGTAGTGATCCGAAGTTGGACGTAGTAAAACGATGAAGTAAGTTGTCACACCTTCGGAATCGGGATTTCACTCCCTAAATCTGGGTTGATTTCAAGATGAAATGTGTTTTATGACGTTCCTTTATTTTGTCTCAATGGTAACAGAATATATAAGTAAGAGGGAATGGGTATGCAGAGGAGTTTCTAATCCTGTTTAGGATGATTCAGAAACTTGCTGCCCCGAATAATATTTCGAATTTAGTAAAAAGATTGTTTTTTACTAGGTATAATTATAAAAAGAACCCTGAGGTTCGGAGGATTACAATAATACAGAGAAGTTTCGAAATTACAGAAATCTGTTGAGGTTTGATTCCATCTTATATTTTCACTTTGTTGAAATGATAGAATTTGCTGATATCATCAATTTTTTTACAATTATATCCCTCACCATTTCTAAATATTACAAATAGCTCAAACTTTTGTCTTACATTTTACAATTGCATCCCTCAATTTTTAAATACTACAAATAATGAGAGAATAAGTTGGGCTATTTATAGTTTACAGAAAATTTGAGGGATGCAATTATACAATATTTAATGACATCAACAAGTTCCGTCAGGTTAACTAACGATTGGGGCAAACTGTGAGACGGAATCAAACCTGAAGAGATTTTATGTATATGCTAAACTTTTCTGGGTTTTTTTGTAATTACTCCAAACCTTAGGGGGTTTCTTGTAATTATCCCTTTTTGCTCGTTACGTGAATTCAATGTGCCTGCTTGAAGTAATCGAATCACTAGACATTTGCATTTTCCTATCTTCCAAAGATTTTTTCTCCGGAGATCATATAATTCCCTTGTTTTTTTGTTCTGGTAATGTCATTAATAGAACTGTTGGGTAGATAAACCAGTATGGAATAAACACCTCACCTAAAAGTCATAAAAACCCTTCACACTTAAAGTTGATAGAGACATGAAACGTGGAGATCATAAATGGAATTCATGCAGAGCAGGTACGAGTTGCAAACAAACTATACATTTTGGTTTCATCCATTAAATATGTTCAAAACCTGAGGACATTTGATACGAGTTGAATCAAAAGCCTAATATCAGTTTGCTAAATATGTGAATGGGCACATAAAGAGGTTGAATTTTAGGTGAAATGTCAATAGCGTCTAAATGGATCAGTGAACCTGGTTTACATCTTTGATCATTATTGTGTAACAGATTTGAGAAACATATTTTCAAATTTTGTCCTTTTGTTCTATGCTTCGTCCAGTTACATTCCAATTAATATTATTCCTTTTATCCAAACACTCCAACAACCTATTTTTAAAATAAGATCTAACATCTTCCAAACTCTTCAAACATCTTATAATATGTAGAAGCTTATAAGATCTTTTAAATAAGCTTAGTTAGCCAAACAAGCTATAGACATTTAAGCTCATTTTAAGCCACACCTAATATATTTAAGTGACACCACTTTATTGTTATGGAGAAAATATAATAAAATCGAGTATTGTTAGGCTTATGTGCTCAATGATCATACAAATATTCTCTTAGTTGCCGTTCATTTTGTTATCGAGTATGGGAAAGTGAATTCTCAACACCCTCTATCTTTTTGCTGTTTTTGACATTTCTAAAATCGAAATTGACGTGCAGCTCACTGCGATACTACAGTTGCGAAAATGCTAGTTGGGAACAAATGTGATTTGGACAACATTAGAGAGGTGAGTGTGGAGGACGGCAAAGCCTTTGCTGAAGAAGAAGGATTATTCTTCATAGAGACCTCTGCTTTGGACTCTACTAATGTGAAAAAGGCCTTTGAGATGGTCATTCGCGAGATATATGATAAGGTTAGCCGGAAAATTCTCAACTCGGATTCCTATAAGGCTGAACTATCAGTCAATCGGGTTGGTGTCGATTTGTCAAAGCAAAACAATGGCACCTTCTCGTGCTGTTCAAGATGAGTCTCGAGTATAACACTGTCGCACGATTCTTTTTATCGTTTTGAGCTGATGATTATATATAATTTAGGGATTGCAAAACTAGCCCTAAGGTTTAGCCTAATTACAAAAAAACTCCAGTTATTTTTTTTAAATTACAAAGACCCCCTTTCGAGTGTGCACTTTGTAAATTAGAAACAAATGTAAAGGGGATATTTGTCATTTTGAAAGATATCTGGATTTTTTTTGTAATTAAGCCAAATCTTCGGGGTAGTTTTTGTAACCCTATAATTTATTTTGGTTTATCTTCAGAAAGGGTCAATTGAATGTTGGTGTTAAGCTGGAAAAATCATATAGTAGTATATTTTTCTGAAACTACAAAGGTAAGTTTTTGTTATGAAACTATCCATTTATGGATTGTAAACGTTAAAAGAATGTGTAATTACATTTTATCAAATTATTCTTCCCCTCTCTGCAGAAATCAAACCAGAGTGCCATGAATATCTATGGGCTCTAGGTAGGGGTGGAACTTGACACGTTATAAACAGGTTAAGCTCAGAATCAGACCAAACCCGATTAACACAAATACTTAACATGCCGGGTTAAGCTTAACTTGAAATGACGCAATTAAACTCATTTGACCCGATTGTGTTGTTTTATATGATGTTTTCGAATACTTATGGTTGATTGAATTTGTTAGTATATGATTGAATTTTATAAAATTATCAAAATGTATGTAAATTTAATTTTCAGGCTAAAATTAACTGATACAACCCATACAATCCGTATAAATAGACGAGTATTTAGATTTTTAGAATATACAAGGTCATTTTGGGTTGACCTGGAAAAGACGAAAAATTTAACAGAATAGGACTTGTTAGGGTTGAGAAATTTGAAACGAATAATATGAATTTTCTGGTTCAATGAGGATCAACTCAGTTTATGGGATAACAATTAATGGGTTGTTCTATAGATTTGTTGTGCGTAAATGAATGGGCTACTTTTGGACTGTTGAATTTTAAGTTGGAAATGGGATGACCCCAAATTCAAAATTTTCTTGAACTGATTTGACAAACCTTATCTTATTAGTTATTACTATAGATGTTATACGGTTTGGTCACTAGCCACTTATAGAGTCGATCTGTGAGCAACGAAATGGAGTCATTGCACTATCTATAAGTCAAAAATATAAAAATTATATATTTAAATCTAAAATTTTAAACTCGAACATATATAACATTTAAGTTTAACATGTTAAGTTAAAGTATTCATTATAAAAAAATCTTGCATAGTTTATAATTATATTGCATTAACATAATTATAAAATTTAAAAATTCCATGATCTAAATTTTTAAAATAAAACTATAATAATAAAATATAGGATTATATAATATATACCCATATAAAATAGAAAAAAATACTTTTAAAAAAAATATTCATATGAGTATAAGTCATTATTTTAAGAATTATACATTTAAACCTATTAAAGATGAGAAGATGTGAGCTTGAAAAAATATATTTAGTAATAGGTAATATGTAATAAAATAGATTTATAATATTAGAATTATATTTATTTTTTAAAAAAATACAATTGGCGGGCTAGAAGGCTAGCCGGGTTAACCTACGGGCTAGCCCTAACAGGCCTCACGCTAAACGGTCCGAGCCAAAAAAGGCTCGGATTTAAATGGGCCAAAATAATTCGGCCCTAACCCTCTTTTTTCCCAGTTTAAATGGTTAAGACCCACGGGTATGACCGCTTAACATCTCTACTTATTACCATGAATATGGTCTTTTATTGCAAAATGATGTTGTTGTTTGGGTGGTTTACTGTTTACAAGATGTGGCTAAAGTGTTTGGAAAAACAGGACATGATTAAGTCGAGGACTGTATTTAATACAGTCTCCGCAAGACGAATCGCCACGTATATGAAGTGCTTACGGTTTTGGCGCTCGTCCTTAAGATACAACGACTTTACTGTCTCGACTTAGCAGCACTTGCAAAAGTCGAAACTACAACGAACGTAAGTGTTTCAAACTTTCAAGCTTTGAAGGGAATGATATTAATATGTTGTAATGCAATGACTCGGTTTTAGGCTTGTAATTTCGTACCAGATTTCATCTGCAGGGGCCTTGTATTTATAGGCATCAAGGTGCCCGATGGAAAAGACATATCTTTTGGTTCGAAAAGACATGTCTATAGCCAAAAAATGCACTTGGTTGCTCGAACATGTGCATTAGTTCGGACGTGCGCGTCCGCGCACACCTGTGCTTGCGTCTAATTATGCTCACTCACCGGTCTGCGTGCGTAGCCTTCCTTGTAGACGCCGCCCTCGCAGTGATGCGGCTCGCGCACAGCTACGCACCCGTGCAGCTCAAGTTGGAGAAAATTAATTATTTAATTAAAAATAATTAATTAATTTTAAAGGGTTTTAAAATTTGGTCCAAAAAATATAAGGCCTTGATGCCCAAGCTCAAGCCCAAGCCCAGGCCCAGGACCCGGACTGGGCCGAGCCGAGCCGGCCATCGGGCGGGCGGCGGCGGCACGCGCGTGTGTATTTTGAACCAAACCCACAAGCATGTAGGTCCTCACCTCTTTAAAAACATTGGTGCCCCAAGGGCCCAAACCCAATTGTCCAAATTGGGATTTATAAATTAAGCAAACTTTGATTTTCGACTCTATGTGGGATGAGTTTTTCTCCTTCCCCATATTTTCTATTTTTCATACCATTTTCTGGTTTTAAGTGGCTAATCTCTAGCATTAATTTCTCATTACTCGGAATTAGTTTTGAGAAATTCCAAATGCCAATCTCATCTACTCACTTAGTAGAATTTCTACAAATAATTTAATTCCATTTTTCACTAATGGAAACCATTTAAATATTTGGTCAAAATTGGGTCAACACCCCAATTTAACACACCAAATTCAATAATCCCCACATGAAAGAAATTAATGCATGCATGTATGCGATTAAGCTTGAAAGTCTCGTGAAATCATTATTGCATCTGGATAGGTTGCTTGTGGCTTTGAACTATCGGATTTACTAGCTGCTTAGTGACACAATGTCTTGAACTACTCAGTCGTTTGTGTAAACCGAGAAAACAATACTTACACAATAATAATTCTAACACTTGTTGTTCTCATGTTGTGTCCATTTTGACCCTGGGCCATATCTTAGATTCATAAATGTTTCTTTTGAAGCGGCCATTACTTCTCACATATATAGGTGATCTCTTATTGAAGAGTATCCTGCCATACTCCACTTTTCGGTATAGAAAATCATTAAAAGTCTTAAACTTAACCTGACTACATTCAACATGTTTCTATTTCACTTGAAAGTTTTAGGAATGAGCTAACACATTTTCCAAGCGTTCAGCTGAACATTCATAACTTAGTTGTCCCATTGAACCAAGGTCTTGGGATCTCCAATTCACAAGGTTGGGTTACCGCTATAAACATTCTTTATTTTATGGATTTTAAACCTATTTCCCTTAACAGTTTATACGATTGATCTCGATTTATTCCTTTCGTGAGCGGATCTGTTAGGTTTTTCTTTGACTTCACGTAGTCAACCTAAATAACCCCATTTGAAATCAACTGTCTAATGGTATTGTGTCTTCGACGAATATGTGTAGACTTACCATTATACATACTACTTTGTGCCCTCCCAATTGCTGATTGACTATCACAATGAATTAAAACAGCAGACACCGGCTTATTCCAACAAGGAATATCCTCTAAGAAGTTTCTAAGATATTCTGCTTCTTCTCCAGCTTTATCTAAAGCAATGAACTCAGATTCCATAGTGGATCGAGCTATGTACGTCTACTTAGAAGACTTCCACGACACTGCTCCTCCACCTATTGTGAAAACATATCCACTTGTGGACTTGGAGTCTTTTGTGTCTGATATCCAATTGGTAGACACACTTGTCACATTCATTGATCTTAAAACCATTTGACTTCATAGTCGAGTCAATTTTCATGTCATTGCTTAAGTACTTATTTTAGTCCATAAAGTGACTTAATAAGTTTACACACCTTTCGCTCTTGACCGGGTGCAACGACCCCTCGGGCCCATTAAATCTCCTCTTCAAGCTCACCATTCAAGAAGACTGTCTTCACATCCATTCGATGTATCTCAAGGTTATGCAAAGCTGCAATAGCAATGAGAACACGAATGGACGTGATCCTCGTAATAGGAGAATATGTATCGAAAAAATCATATCCCTCCTTTTGTTTAAACCCTTTAGCTACCAAACGAGCTTTGTGATTATCTATAGATCCATATACTTTATACTTCCTTTTAAGGATCCACTTGCATCCCAAAGGTTTGCAACCCGGTGGGAGATCAACCAACTCCCAAGTGTTATTTTGCATGATGGAATCTTTCATTATTGACAGCATCTTTCTAGAGAGGAGCTTCTGGACAAGACAAAGCTTATTGAATAGTTCTAGGTTCATTTTCTAACATGTAAGTTAGAAAATCAGGACCAAAAGACTTAGCTACTTTTGTCCTTTTACTGCATCTTGATTCCTCTTCATCATCACTTTTAGGCAACCTTGTAGTTTCATAAGTTCGTTTATTCGAACTTTCTTTATTCGGAAATATATTCTCGAAGAATACAACATTCCCTGATTCAATGATCAAAGCTTCATTTATATCAGGAATAGCTGACTTATGCACTAAAAAGCGATATGCACTATTATTATTATTAGCATATCCAATGAAAACGCAATCGATCATCTTCAGACCGATTCTAACTTGTTTAGGCTTAGGTACTTCGACTTTAGCCAAATACCCCTACACTTTGAGGTACTTATATGACGATTTATGTCCGTTCCATAACTCATATGGAGTTTCATTTTTACCTTTGTGTGAACCTTTCAACGGAGAGAGATTTCACCGAAACGGAATCCGGAATAACGTCCGATCTTGTTTCTGGGCTCTCATCTTTTTGTTGAAATCTCTATGAATCGCCTGGGGAGTACGTTCGCAAGAATTAAACTGGGTCGACACTGACACTGAGAGACAAAAGCTAGGATCTTATTAAGAATGTAGTTTGCAGAAAGTATGGCTTCCCCCCACAAGTTTTGGGGTTAGCCAGAGCTTATCAACATCGCATTCATCATCTCCTTAAGAGTTCGATTTTTGCGTTTTGCTACACCATTTGATTGAGGTGAGTAGGGAGCTGTTGTTTGATGAATTATACCCGCTTTCGAACAGAATTCTTCGAATGGAGTAACATACTCTCCGCCTTTATCACTTAGAATCATCTTAATTTTTAAATTAACCCAATTTTCAACTTCATTCTTATAAGTTATAAAAGCTACTAAAGCTTCATCTTTACTTTTCAAAAGATATACATAACAATATCTTGTGCAGTCGTCAATAGATGTTATAAAGTACTTTTTCCCACCTCGAGCTGGACAAGTTTTAAATCACATACATCTGTATGAATTAACTCTAGTGGTTTGGTACTTCTCATTACCGAATGAAACGGTGCTTTAGCCAATTTCGCTTCAACACAAATTTCACATTTGTCGTGTGAATCGGTTTTAAACATAGGTATTAATTCCCAATTCACTAACCTTTTAATTGTGTTGAAGTTTGCGTGTCCTAATCTATCAATCCATAAATTAGAACAATCCAACAAGTAAACAAAGGTAATAGTTTTATTCTTCTCCTCTTAGCGGAAAATAGACATTACAGACATCTTAAAGAGCCCCTTATCAAGATAGCCCTTACAAACAAACTGACCATTCTTGGTCATTACAAACTTGTCGGACTCAAACACTAGTCTAAACCCGACCTTACTAAGCAAAGGACCGGAAACCAAGTTCTTACGGATATCCGGGACATGCAGCACATCCACAAGCATAAGCTCCTTTCCGGAAGTCGAAGAGTTTCCCATGAAAAGCTTCCTTCCATTTATCAGAGTGTAGGAGGAGAACATCTCCTTGCTGGCACAAATGTGACGAGTAGCCCCGGTATCTATCCACCACTCCCTTGGGTTGGCTTCAAACACAATGGCGGTGAGATCAAGCTCTGACATTTCTATTGGAACAGACTCGTCCCCGATCACATTGCCTTGTTGATTGCCATTTTGATTGCCCTTTTTCGGATGTCGGCAATCCATGGCATGTGGTTCGGTTTGCCACAGTTGTAGCAATTCCCCTTGAATTTCTTGGCCTTACCCTTGTCTTTTCTGGAATGATTTCGTTTCTTGCTAGTGCTCGATTAAGCAAGATTGGCCTTGGCCTACCCTCTATTCTAGACTTACTGGACTTCACTTCGGATTTTTGGTTGTCTTCCTCAATCCGAAGCCAAACTATTAGATCCTCAAGCCCCATTTTCTTGCGCTTGTGCTTGAGGTAGTTCTTAAAATCCTTCCACAATGGCGGCAACTTCTCGATTATTGCAGTCACTTGGAAAGACTCGTTGAGAATTATCCCTTCAGACACTAAGTCGTGAAGTATGATCTGAATCTCTTGCACTTGGCTGATCACCATCTCGGTGTCAACCATCTTGAAATTCATAAATTTGCCGACAATATATTTCTTTGTGCCAACATCTTCTGTTTTGTATTTTTTCTCCAAAGAGTCCCACAACTCTTTGGACGTTTTGAACGAACTATAGACGTTATAGAGGGTGTCGTCTAGCCCGTTCAAAACATAGTTCCGACAGAGAATATCGCTGTTATGCCAAGCATCCACAGCGATTCTCCGTTGGTTGTCGGATTCTTCATCGCCAATGGTAGGGGGTCCTCCTTCAGGAAATGGGACAGACCCAGTGTAGTGAGGTAAAAGAGCATCTTCTATTGCCAGCGTTTGAAGGCAATGTCGGAGAACTTTGCCGGCTTTTCACCGTGAGCGGGAGCAACAGCCATTGGAGTGAACAAAACGGATGCCATCGTCTTGAAAACAGAAAAAAAATTCATCTTGCGATTGTTGTTTGGATGGTTTACTGTTTACAAGATGTGGCTAAAGCGTTTGGAAAAACAGGACAAGATTAAGTCGAGGCCTGTATTTAATATTGTCTCTGCAAGATGAAATCGCCCCGTATACGAAGTACTTACGGTTTCAGCGCTGGTCCCTAAGATACAACAACATTACTGTTTCGACTTAGCAGCACTTGCAAAAGTCGAAACTATAACGAACTTATGTGTTTGAAACTTTCAAGCTTTGAAGAGAATGATATCAATATGCTGTAATGCAATGACTCAATTCTAGGCTTGTAATTTCGTACCAAATTTCATCTGCAGGGGCCTTGTATTTATAGGCATCAAGTTTCCCGATGGAAATGACATATCTTTTGGCTCGAAAGACATGTCTATAGCAAAAAAATACACCTGGTTTCCCGAACAGTTGCATCAGTTCGGACGTGCGCGTCCGCGTACCTACGCGTGCGTCTAATTATGCTCATTGTCCGTGGTGTGCGGCGCGCACGCTAGCCTCGCAGTGCGGTGCGCTCTGCGCATTGGTGCGCGCCCGCGCATCTCAAGTTGGAGAAAATTAATTATTTAATTAAAAAATAATTAATTAATTTTAAAGTGTTTTAAATAAATTTGGTCCAAAAAGTATAAGGGCTTTGAAGACCAAGCCCAGGCCCAGGCCCGCGACCGGCGACCCAGACCAGGCCGAACTGAGACGGTTGGAGGTGGCATGCACGCGCCTGCGTGTGTCTTTTGAACCAAACCCACAAGCATGTAAGTCCTCACCCCTTTAAAAACTTTGGTGCCCCAAGGGCCCAAACCCAATTGTCCAACTCGGGATTTATAAATTGAGCAAATTTTGGCTTTTTACTCTATGTGGGATGGAGCTTTTCTCCTTCCCCACATTTTCTATTTTCCATACCATTTTTTAGTTTTAAGTGGCTAACTTCTAGCATTAATATCTCATTTACCCGGAATTGGTTTTGAGAAATTCCAAATGACAATCTCATCTACACACTTAGTAGAATTTTTACAAATAATTTAATTCTATTTTTCACTAATGGAAACCACTTAAATATTTGATCAAAATTGGGTCAACACCCAATTTAACACACCAAATTCCAACAGATGTTTCTTCTCTTACTCCACCGCATCGATAATTGACACATGTACACAAATTATCATATAAAAAACAAATAATTTAGGCTTGATTTATGCTTCAAAATTAATACAATAACCGTGTGATGGAATAGAAGATGAAACATCATTTTTGCAATAGAAGATCACATCCATTATTACCAACCCTAACTAAATCTGAATGATTCAAAGTTAAATGAGTACCAAAATATATGCGCACCTCAAAAGGAAAGCAATATCAAAATTATTTTAAGTTTGTGAAGTGAATATGAATTTTTTTATATTATATTAAGCCCCAAAATAAGAATTCACTATTAAGTGCCACGAGTATTGTAGCTCAAACAGTGTCGCTCTTACTTTGTGAGGGCGTTAATCAAGGTTCGAACCTTGAGTTTTTCACTTCATTTGATTCCCTACCCTCTCTATTCCTCCTAACCTTTTAAAAAAGAAATCCAACATTGCGTCTTTAGGCCGAAAATGGTTAATAAGAGTCGTTTGGTTTTATTTTCACTCTCTTTTATTTTAGGTTAGTATTAAAATAATTTTCCTTGAAAAAGAAATATGTGTATATATTTGTATGAGTTATATTTCAATATTTATTATATAAATTTGAAATCGTTGCATACTTACTTTCAGGGGCAAAGCTAGACATTTAATTTTCTGGGGGGAGGGCTAAATTAATAAAAAATAAATGCTTAATTGCTAAAGTTAATATTTAAAAATAAAATATATATAGATTAATTAAGTTTTTGAAAACATTGGGGACAGGCGCGCTAAAGGCCCCACATTGCACCACAAGGGGCCATCTCTTTTTACTTTATGGTGTTTTATGCAGGAAAAGGAGATAAACACTTATATAAGATCATCTCAGGGGATACATCTCGGATTTTGTGAAACAGTTCCCGCAACCCATGACCCAACACAAAAGGGGGTGATTTTTTTCATAAATATTACACTAACATGTGAGTGTGATGATAATGCAAACATATTAGTTTTTTCTCGAAAGGTTCACTTTTTACTCTAAAAACTATACGTATTCAAAGTAATTTTTTTGGGACGTTAGTATTTTTTGTAATACAACAGTAATACAATATTAGTTTAGACTCGAAAAGTAACACTTTTATTCTGAAAAGTATATATTTTTTAAATTGATAAAATGGAAATTTACTCGCGAGGTTATATACGACCATGTTTAAAAGTATCACTCTTTATTAAAACAATCATCACTTTTACTCTAAATTGTATATGTTTTCAAGTAACAAAACTGATATTAGTGGTTTGCTGAAAAATATTAGCTTTTCAGCTTAAAAGTATTAGTAAAACTCTGAAAAATATTAGTTTTTTTGTGAATAGTGTAGATCCCAAGGGGTATTAGGTAAAGTTTAAAATGGGGAGAGGGGTTGAATGGATTTTCAGATTTTTTGATCTTTTAAAATCAGAGTTTTAAGAAAACAACTAAGTCCATAAGATAATTGTGTTGAGATTCAGTAGGAGAGTTAAACTCTCAACAATTCTCTGAAGGAGCTGTTGATAGAGTAACTTAACTGAAGAAAGTCATTTTTTTATGAAATCAGTTTTCTTACTAAAACATCGGAAGTTTTGCACCCTTTTTGAGTTTGATATATCAATACTTGTTGGGAAATTTTATTGTATAGATTTTGATGATGCTATGTAAAACTTAGATTAGAAAGTTGACACCCCATTTTCTGTTATAAATTCAATTATGTAACAGATAATATTTATGAGCTGAGTCGAAACAGCCAAGTTGAAAATTGCATAAGTTGACTGAAGGACAAAGTGAAGATTCAACTGTGTTGCAGCTGAGTGTCGAAAAGAAGATTTAGTCAAGTACCAAAGGTTGTCTTTGTCAGCAGACTGACAACTAAGTCACTCCAGGATATTTGGAGAATACTTATAAAGGGGTTCAGCAGCAAAAGGACTCGAAGAAAGCTAAATAAGTTTGTTGATAAGTAAAGTCAAAGAATTACTCAAAGTGGAAAGAAGACAGACTGCAACCTTAAAGCTGTTTTGCTAAAAGAGTGCAAAGGGCTGAGAACTAATGAGGCATTTGCAGAACACCTGATGTGTTTCAGGAAAACCCGCAGAGCATTAAACCGATGTTGAGCCAACATCATTTGCTGCATAACAAGACAAGCCAACGACCATGAAGTGGAGTTTGAAAGTGTGTCTATCACTTCAACGGACATATTTTTGAACTGCCACTATAAAAGGCTGAGGAGCTTATGTGAAAGAATACTTGCACGAACAGACACTAAGGCATTCAAGCAATCTAAGCAAAAAGCAAGCAATCAAAAATACTCTCAAGCAATACACTATATCCTCAAGCCTAAAATTCGAAGTCTATCTAACCAACACACTCAGTGAAGGAAATAAAAGCTTCAAACTGTTGAAGAGGAAATTTGTTTAAAGGAAAAAGGGGTCTGCACATCCAAGGATTAAAGGAAGTGCAGTGAGGTTCAAGTTAGAACCAGACTATGGATTCGTTGGAGGTCTTCCTAATCAAATCCAAGAATTCAAAGGAGATGAGTAGCAAGACTTCCGTCTTGTGAAGAGCTGAGTCCCAGGAGTGAAGCCAGATGTATGATCAAGGCTTGCCCGGACTGTTTATCCTTTTTGTAATACGATTGTTGCATTAGTGGATTACCTTCAGAAGTTGGAGTAGAGGAATTACCCCATCCTCGAACCACTATAAAATTGCTCTGTATCTATTTACTTTCAGCATTTTTCTTGCATATCTTTATATCTGCCGATTGATATATTTATCAAACTCAACGGATAATAACTTAACTAAAACAAGTGTTGTAAAACATATTTAACAAAAGGGTGTAAGACTTCTGCTGTTAAAACCAAGTTACCTGAAAATTTAAAGAGCTCACTTCAATCAGCTGAGTTACTCTATCAACAACTCAGAGTCTTTTGAGTGGTTAACTCTCCTGTTGAGGTTGAACTAAGTTGTCCCTCAAGGACTTAGCTGCTACTTGTGAAAACTCTGATTAAAGTTTAAAAATCAAAAATTACTTAAGTATATTCAACCACCCTTTCTAGACTTAACACAAACACCAATTGGGACCTGCAAGTGGTATCAGAGTGGTTGGTGTTTGATAAATGGTTTTATCATAATTTTGATGATTTTGTTTTTACACCAAAACAATATTTTTAAAGGTTGTCCAAATACTCCTAAATGATTTAAAATGGTTTTTAATATTTCCCGGAGTATTTCTTGAAGTTTATTTTCGACTAAATTGGACAATGCTTTTAATGATTTTATGTCAAAGTGTTTTTACATCAAAACAATGTCCCTGAATGTTGTCCTAATACTCCCGATCGGTTTAAAATATTTTTACTATTTTTCGGAGTATTTCTTGAAGTTTATTTTCGATATAAAATTGGACAACACTTATGTTTCAGGCTCGACCGGTCGCCCTATAGGGCAACCCGTACCTGTGTTGAGTTTTGGAACATAAAAAAGGGACGGGAACAAAACTGAGGGGGGCGACCGGTCGACCCGGTGGTCAACCGGTGAGGGCGACCGGTCGACCCTAGGGCGACCGGTGCCTGGGCGCCCCCTCGTAAGCGAAAACTTACATTTCTCATTTTTGTCTCCTCGACCGGCCGAGCAATAGGGTGACCGGTCGAAACTACGTCGACCGCCGCCCATGTAAAATTGCTGCGTTATGTTTCAAACTTCTATTTGTGCGCGACCGTCGCCTCTCTAGTTTGACAAAAAAAATCGACCGTTTGACAAAATGAGACAACTTTCCCTTAATTTGTGGGATGGATTTCTAACTTGACTCTTTTCTTCAATTGTCTTGCAATGTTTTACAGAATTCATGTCCCCAAGAGGAGCCTATCATGTACAAGACATCTTCTATAAATAGAAGAAGAATTAAAGCAACACAATAAGAGAGAAAACTACAACACAACAAAATACACTCAAGAATACACTTGTTCTTACATTGTCTTATTTCTTGTTGTAATTTGCCTAGCTATTCACTTTCACATTCTTGAGGTCTAGGCTATTCGTGATTACACTTGCACTCTATTGTATTATTCATTATCGAGTTGTAATCTTGAATTTGTGGTCGTCATTCAAACACAAGATATCCTTGTGAGTGTTATTGTGGTAAGAACACACTTGGGTGAACTAGGTGTTAGGTGTAAGAAGATCGTGGTAATCTTCTTGTTGAGGTGTTAAAGAATTTGGTATTCTTCAAGGTTGAAGATTGTGGTAATCTTCACAAGGTGCCGTTAGAGATTGTGGTAATCTTCAAGAGAGATTGTGGTAATCTCAAAGGTGGTGTTGAAGAAGAGTGTGGTGCTCTTCAAGGTGTTGTTGTAAGTTGGTGTTGTATTAATTTTGGTAATTAATAAAATCTTTTTTCTTTTTGAAATCCATCCCGGATATACTGGGGTGGTAGAGGATTAGGCCCTAGGTGGGTTGAACCTCTATAAATCGATGTGTGTTGTTTACATTCCGCACCTTTATTATTGTCTTTGAGCATTCAGTTCGAAAAAGAGGGCAAAATCGAAAAGATGGAGATAATCTATTCACCCCCCTCTAGATTATCGTAGCCGCTTGGACTTACAAGTGGTATCGAGCCAAACTCTTTGGCAATCTCGTTTCACATCGCGAGTGAAGAGAAATGATCATCGGCTACAAACGAAGCTCATCTTACCGGCACCTCCACCACCAAGCCACCACTATTTGATTCCAAAAATTTTACATTTTGGAAAGAAAGAATGGAATGCTATTTACAAAGTTGCGGATTCGATATTTGGAACACCGTCATCAATGGAGAATCCATTCCGACGAAGAATACACCACACACCTCTAAAGGCTTCAAAGAGCTCAATGATGAAGAGAAGAGAATCATCTCCTTAAATGGTAAAGCTCTTAATATTTTGTATTGTTCACTTACTACTTTGGAATTTGATCATGTTGTAGATATTCGATCGGCACATGAAGTATGGCAAAAATTAGAAGCCATCTATGAAGTATATGCAAATGAAATGAGCAACTCAAAAGCATCTACTTCACAAATGGATACAACATCAAATCCAACAACATGGGATGATCCTTCTACAACCTCCCATGATGAAGAAGTTGAACAATGCCTCATGGGCATCGAAGAAGAAAACGAGGTATGTCTTAAACCCTCTACTTCCTATGATATTGTTATACAAAATGATTATAGTGATTTGCAAAATGATTTTTGATGAACTACAAAATGAATTTCAAGGCTTACTTGTTAAATACAAAAATTTAAAAAAGGAACTCATTGCTTTGAAAAATGATAAGGATAGTTTATTTACTTCCTATGAATCACTATCATGTGTTCACACCACCACACTTGATAAGGTTAGAAATCTTGAGAAAGAAAATAGTACTCTTGTTGAGAATTTGAATTGCATGAAAAATGATTTATTAAAATGCAACTTGAGTACCAATAAAAAGACCAATATTGTTGATATTCATAATTGTGATAAAGGACTTGATCATAAGCCTAATGTTGTTAATCATATGAAAAACAATCAAGTCCCTATATATTTTGGTCATTATGCTCCTAAAATTGTTACTTGTTTTTATTGCGGTAAAAAGGGTCATATGGCTAATTCTTGTCGGGCTAGAAATAGCTCCAATTATTCTTGGAGACCTAAAAGTCTCAAAGCTAATCCTAAAGGACCCAAACACTTGAGGGTACCACAAAATAATGTTGTATTAGGTACCCGGCGAAATAATGATCGGAGAAAAGTTATACCGCCAAGAAGACATCAAATGACCGCGTCATTTGATCAAAGAAGGAGAAAACATTTTCAACAAAGCCAATTTCCAAGAAGAGGATATAATCAAAAATGGGAAGAACACAATCCTTGGAAATGGCAAAGACATCATCAACAAGATGATTTTCAAAGAAGAAGAGACCATCAACAATGGGAAGGTAACAAACCTTGGAAATGGAGTAATCAAAGAAGCCATCATCAACAAAGTGACTTCTCAAGGGGAAGATATCATCAACAATGGGAAAGACACAACCCATGGAAACGGCGTAATTGGTAAACCGTATCTCCCCATTTAAATATGCATTTTATTTTATTTCTATGCATGTTTTTATTTGTGTCTTAATTGCAAAATGAGCTTTCATGTATTTAATTTTAAAATTAAGGTCTTCAAAACTTATTTGTATTTTTAAAACCTTTTGAAAAAGGAGACCTTACATGTTGTTTTTAAAACTCTTGTGCATTTTTGTAGACTAAAGTGTATTATCATCACTTATGGATTTTTATGGCATGAGCTTACTTGTGATATCTCTTAGCCTACACTTTTATCATTATGACTTGTTCTAGATTTGTTTTAAGAATTGTGTAGGATTTACATATTTTCACAAATGACCATTTTTGTCATTACTTGTCAAGAAAGGCATAAATTATCGAGGTACGTTTACTTGTGCTATTCTTACTCTTATAGACTCGATATATGTATTGCCATGTGCCTATGTGCTTGTTTTTCATATTATTTCATACAAGTGCCATTGAGAGGTTTTTTAGATTTTTTTTGAAAGGCACTATTCGATATTTGATTGCACATATTTGCTTTGTCAACTCTTGTTCAAATATTTCTTTTAAATGAGGTCTCAACTATATGCTATCGGATTTTCAATTTCAAAAGAGACCTTTGTAGCTTTCTTAAGCTTATTTGAACTTGCATGATTTATTAGACTCTTGATGATCTTCTAAATGCATAGTATGTGTTTCTTGCTTCATGGTCTATATATATAGTGTCTATTTCTACTATGCTCTTATGCAAGATATTTTGTGATTAATAATTGAGGCATGTTTTTACACTTGGGCTATTTTTTCTTGCTTATATAAGCGATGCCATTAATGAGTTTGTTAAGTTGTGTAGATGAGAAATGAAGTACTCCAAATATTAGTTACCTCAAAATATTTGGATGTAAATGTTCTATTATGAACACCTTAGATCAATTGGATGCCCTATGATGATAGTGATGAAGAAGACAAAAAGGGTATTCCGAAACAAACTCGATGACCAAGGCAACATTGGTCGAACTAAGGCGAGGTTAGTAGCTCGTAGGTATTTTCAAGAAGAAGGTAATTAATTTTGATGTAACATTTGCACTCATAGCACATTTAGTAGCTATTTGCATTTTACTTGCCCATTCTTGTTTTAAGAAAATTTCAAGCTTTACCAAATGGATGTTAAATCCAACTTTCTAAATGGTTTTATTCAAATATAAGTCTATCGGAGTTTAAAATTTTAGGCCAAATGATTTTTATAAAAGGCCTTGTACGGTTGATAGACTTAGCTATTTTTGCAAAATGATTTTATAAAAGGTAAAGTTGATACTACACTTCTTATTTTGAAAAAGGGCAAGGTTGTTTACTTGTGCAAATTTATGTTGATAATATTTATGGTGCTACTAATAAATATTTGTGCAAGATATTTTTCCAAGTCAATGCAAGGTGAACCTAAGATGATCATGATGAGGGAAGCTCAAATTTGATCATTGGAATTTAAATTACTCAATGCCAAGAAGACGGTTATATTTCAAAAGAACTCTTGAAGGAGTTAAGCATTGAAGAAAGAAGAACTATCTCAACCTCTATGGCTAAAGATTGACAAAGGTTGAGAAAGGCATATCGGCCGACAAACAAATTCGTGGTATGTTTTCTTGTATTATTTCTGTAGACTCGACATTCTATATGCCTTACGTCTATATGCTCGACTTCAAAAACAATCCCAACGAATTTCATTAAAGTGCCGTTAAATGAGATTTTCAAAGGCACTTCCTCTTATGACTTGTTCATCCAAAGTTTTAAGATGTTATTATTTTTCGGGATAACAAGTCCGATGTAACTTTTATTTTTCAAAATATGGTTCGTCATAATCGAACTAAACATATTAAGATTCAATATTTTTTTTAAGGGGATTGTATGTTTTAACAAAAACTTGAAGATGTGTTTAATTCCGTCTCAAGGATAACTCGCGGATTTTTTTAATCGCTCACCGCCGAGTATTTTACCTCATTTCGAGCTTGATTATGACATAATGTATATTGAATGAGGTCTACGTTTGCATTTTGCACGTTCTTAAAACTTAGGGGCGAAAAATCGGATTTTTGGATCAAACTTCGGATTTTTAGACAGAACTCAAACAGTGGGCTGACTGGGGCAAGGCCGACCGGTCTCCCATGTCGTCGACCGGTCGCCCTTGCCCATGACCAGTCGCCTAAAGGGATTTTTGGTTTAAAATGGTTCTGTTTTCCGACTTAGCATTTTTGGCTTTTTGGTTCATTTTTCGTCCCCTTCGCAAATTTCACACACAATTCACTTCAAATGAGTTTTGTTACATGAATTACATAGTTTGGGGATTGTCTAGCTCGATTATCATCATCATTGCTCGTCTTTACCGTTCAAATGGTAAGAATCCTACTTCCTTAATCTCAATTGGGTTGAACCCTTGAGAACTTGGCCTATATGTACTATCTTGATGAAATTAGTATATGTTTGTGATGAGCTTATTGATTGTTGATGAATGATATTTATTAAATTGCATTTGGTGATGAAAAACTTGGCTTGATTTCATTTTCATGGGCTATATATATCTTTTTCAATTTTTGACGCCCGCCAAGTTTTCGATAAAACGTTTCAATGAAAAATTCATCATCTACATGATTCTCTCGATTTCAAAAGTCTTATATATTTATAGAGATCATGTTTTGCTTATCAAATGATACAAGATGTATTTATCATGCTAACATTCTTTTTGATGATTCCAAAGGGGGAGAAACAAGTTATAAGCTCTTTAGCTCAAAGAAGCTAAAATAAGCTTAACGAAAAGAAGCTATAAGCTATGGCTTCATATAGCCATAAGTTGTGGATCATATTTAGTCCACTTGGTGCATTATGGTTATGTATGAATCATGGTCCATTGGTTGTAGTATGGACCTATATACGGTTCTAATGATGTCTCTTTGACAGGGGGAACTTTTAAGTTTTTGATACTTAAGCTCAATATCGAAAAGCTAAGATTTTAGCTTATGTTGAAGTTGCTTCTATATTACTTTTGTTGTGCATGTTGATAGGGGGAGCATTTTCTATATGTGTTTGAATATCTCTACTCCCATCCTTGCGTTTATATTGCGCGGAATGTTGTCGCTCTCAACGGATATTTAGTTTTGATCGGAAAACTTGTTTTGTTTTCAAAATCGCCTCTCAAAATTGTTTTGTTTTCAAAATCGGCCTTGTTAAATTGTTTTGGTTTGTAGTCATCAAAAAGGGGGAGATTGTTTGATAAATGGTTTTATCATGATTTTGATGATTTAAAATGGTTTTTAATATTTTCCGGAGTATTTCTTCAAGTTTATTTTCGACTAAATTGGACAACGCTTTTAATGATTTTATGTCAAAGTGTTTTTACATCAAAACAATGTCCCTGAATGTTGTCCTAATACTCCCGATCGGTTTAAAATGTTTTTACTATTTTTCGGAGTATTTTTGAAGTTTATTTTCGATATAAAATTGGACAACACTTATGTTTCAGAGACTCGGCCGTCCCTATAGGGCAACCCGTACTGTGTTGAGTTTTGAAACAGAAAAGGGACGGAACAAAACGAGGGGGACGACGCCGGTCGACCGTGTGGTCGACCGACTAGGGCGGCCGTGCCCGGCGCCCCGTAGAGCGAAACTTCTTTTCTCATTTTTGTCTCCTCGACCGATGAGCAATGGGGTGACCGGTCAAAGCCTACGTCGACCGGTCGCCCTATGTAAAATTGCTGCGTTATGTTTCAAACTTCTATTTGTGCGCGACCGGTCGCCCTCTAGTTTGACAACAAAAATCTGACCGTTTGACAGCAGACAACTTTCCCTTAATTTGTGGGATGGATTTCTAACAGCTCTTTTCTTCATTTGTCTTGCAATTTTTTATAGAATTCATGTCCCCAAGAGGAGCCTATCATGTACAAGACATCTTCTATAAATAGAGGAATAATTGAAGCAACACAATAAGAGAGAAAACTACAACACAACAAGATACACTCAAGAATACACTTGTTCTTACATTATCTTATTTCTTGTTGTAATTTGCCTAGCTATTCACTTTCACATTCTTGAGGTCTAGGATATTCTTGATTACACTTGCACTCTATTGTATTATTCATTATCGAGTTGTAATCTTGAATTTGTGGTCGTCATTCAAACACAAGATATCCTTGTGAGTGTTATTGTGGTAAGAACACACTTGGGTGAACTAGGTGTTAGGTGTAAGAAGATCGTGGTAATCTTCTTGTTGAGGTGTTAAAGAATTTGGTATTCTTCAAGGTTGAAGATTGTGGTAATCTTCACAAGGTGCCGTTAGAGATTGTGGTAATCTTCAAGAGAGATTGTGGTAATCTCAAAGGTGGTGTTGACGAAGAGTGTGGTGCTCTTCAAGGTGTTGTTGTAAGTTGGTGTTGTATTAATTTTGGTAATTAATAAAATCTTTTTCTTTTTGAAATCCATCCCTGATATACTGGGGTGGTAGAGGATTAGGCCCTAGGTGGGTTGAACCTCTATAAATCGACGTGTGTTGTTTACATTCCGCACCTTTATTATTGTCTTTGAGCATTCGGTTCGAAAAAGAGGGCAAAATCGAAAAGATGGGGATAATCTATTCACCCCCCCTCTAGATTATCGTAGCCGCTTGGACTTACAGTTGGTTTAAAGAACCTTCCACACTGGTTAGTGAACTAGATCTCATTCTTTTTCAAAGAATCAACACTTGACTATTTTTAAACTTTCTTTAAAAAGTTATTATCATGGAAGCAAATCTATCTTGCATTTCCATGTTCACTGTTGAGCAGTTTGATGATTGTATAATTTGTATGCAGGTACATCTCTTAGCGTTGCACGATGAAATGTGGTTCGTCATTGAAGATGGACCCATACTGCTTATGAAAGTGAACACATCTATCACAGATGTTGCTGCTGCTGAAAGAGAGGTTGCTGCAACACCTGCTGCACCAAAGCATGCTATGGTTGAAAAACCACGAAGCGAATGGACTAACGAGGACATAAAAATATACAACTTGGATAATGTTGCTAAGGACATTCTTTATAAAACTCTTAACAAAGCCATGTTTAATAAAGTGAAATCTTGCAGAACTGCTCATGAGATATGGGAGAAGCTTACTCTAATTTACGAAGTCTCAGAGCAAATTAAACAAAATAAGCTAACTGTTGTTGTACAAAAAATTGAAAATTTTAAAATGCTTGCAGGTGAAACTCTAGATCAGATGGATGCCAGATTTATAGAAATTACAAATGAGCTTTCAGCTCTGGGTAAGGAATACACACAGAAGGAGATGTGTATGAAGATCCCTTAGGTCGCTCCCAGCTGAGTGGGAAATGAAAGTAATAGCCCTGAGACATTCTATGGACTTGATAAGAACCTCTAACCATGAACTATTCTTAGATTTAAAAGCTTATGAATTTGAGCTCTGAAGTAAAGAGCAAGAAGAGATAGTTGTACCCAAGAAAACTGCTCTATTAGCTGGAGAATCCAAGAAAGCTGAATCCAAAGAACATCATTGATCAAGAGGAGATAGCCCTAATGGTTAAAAGATTCAACAAGTTCTTTAACAAGAACTATAATAGGAACAAGGATGAAACCTCCAGAAGACACTCAGCTCCTTCCAAGAGCAAGGAAGACATACCACCAAAGAGAGCTGACAACCAGAGAGCTGAATATCAAAGAATTGATTACCAAAAAGATAAAAACCTGTGCTAGAACTGCAGACAGGTAGGACACTTTGTTGTTGACTGTTCCTATCCACCAGTCAACAAGTACATAAATGAGCAAGAAAGAAAACTCTTCAGAGAAAGAGACAAGAAAGAAAGAAAGCCATGGTGGCTGCTGAACCTGGCACAACTAAGGAGACAACTGAGTCGGACATCAGTGAGGCAGATTATTCCTTAGATACAGAAGAAGAGGCTTTGATATGCCTCATGGCCAAAAATAAGAAGACGAGGTACATTCTAACTCATCTAGCTCACATTCTGATGATAGTGACAGTGACACATACACTTCATCACCCGCATATCTTTATGATTCATAAAGAAAAATGATGAAAGACTTTGAGCACATAAAATCCTCACACATACACACACTCTTAAATGAGGAAAACAGCCAGCTCAGAAGCCAAAACTCACATCTGACTAAATAGCTAAGTACTCTCAGTCATATAGTGAAAAAAATAAAGAGCCGAAGGCTGAGATAGCTAAGGTCAAGACAGACTTAGCTGAAAAAGGAAAAAAGGGGAAAATAATTAAAAATGTGATTGTATCACTTAGTAAGTCATCCAAAACATTGGATGAATTAATGATGATTCAAAAGGAAATAGGAGATAAGGCAAACTTAGGATTCAATTCCTTTGTCAATGCTCAAACTCCAAGAGTAACTTTGGAGAAAGGATCCTCAAGCAATGAGGGAATCCAAAAATGAAAAGCACCATATGTTGCACCCACTTGCAATCACAAGCACACACATGTTGGCCTAGGCTATAAAGGCAAAGGCAAAAAGCCAACTAAGTATGCTGAAAGGACAACTGAAACGAAATTCAGAAGAGTCCATCAGTAGACTCCAAACAGAAAATATCCTGTGAAGGCAAAGCAGGACTACCAAAAGTCCCAGAGGTTTCAACAGAGAAAGCCATATGAAGAGAATTGTAGAAACTATCCAAGTCAGGCTAATTGAAATAATCAAATGAAACATCAGCCAAATCCTGTGGGATACAAGCCCAGGTGGCAAAGACCTCAGGCAAAAAATTCAATATCAGCACACATATACACCCAAACACAATGCCCATTATGCATAGAATCTCCACATTAAACAAATGCACCAGCATACTCACAAGCATACAGACAAATGCGATAGCTATATGCGCCTAAAACTCCTAAGCAGTTTGCTAAGATTCATTATGATTATGGAACCGATATGTGGCAACCTCTTAGAGTCATGGCTATAGGTTGGTTGGATCAGCTTATACTGCTAAACCTTCAGGACCTAGATAGGTTAGGGTACCTAAAACTTGATTTCCTTGATTGTAGGTTTAGCGAACAACTGAGTGTCAAGGAACCTGGTATATGGATAATGGTTGTTTCAGACACATGACTGGGTATAAGAAGAACTTATCCAACTTCAAGGAGTCAATAGGAGCCAAAGTCATATTTGGAGGAAATAAAGCTCCAGGGGAGATAAGAGGCATTGGACCCATAAAGAAAAATGGATTGAAAACATAGATGTAGCCTATGTTGAAGGGCTGAATTTCAATCTGCTGAGTATCAACCAACTCTGTGATAAAGGCTACAATATAGGATTCAATATGGGTGTATGCCAAGTCAAGAATGCTGAATCTAGTGAAGTTGTGCTCTGGATCAAGAAAAAAAATATGTATGTAGTGGATTGGTCTATTGCTACACCAAGTACACGCCTATTAGCAAATAGCACAACAGAATTAAGTTGGCTATGGCACAAAAAGCCGAGTCACTTAAATTTAAGACAATCAATAAGCTTACAAGGAGTCATCTTGTCGAAGGATTGCCAGACTCATTGTACAAAAAAGAGAGCATCGTGATGTATGCCAGAAAGCAAAACAAATGAAGCCTTCATTCAAGGATAAGCCAAGTCCTTCTTCAACAAGGATTTTGCATTTATTACACATGGATTTGTTTAGTCTTGTTGAACCAACTAGTATTAGTGGAAATAAATACACCTTAGTGGTGGTGGATGACTATTCAAGATACACATGGACCATCTTTATGTGTAAAAAGAAGGAAACATTGCAGAAGTTTCCACAACTTATGAGGAGAGTTCAAAATGAGAAGAGCCAAACCATTGTCAAGATAAGGTCTGACAGAGGAACATAGTTTATCAGTGGGATTATAACTCAGTATTGCACAGAGAATGGGATTTTTCATGAGTTATCAGCTGTAAGGACTCCACAACAGAATGGAGTAGTTGAAAGAAGGAACAGAACCCTCAAGGAAGCTGCAAACACCATGTTTGCTGAAGCTGGATTGGCTAAGAGATTTTGGGCTGATGCCATTAACACTGCTTGTTACACTCAGAATAGGTGTATGATAAATAGGCAGCTATCCAAAATCCCATATGATATTTGGACAGGAAGGAAGCCGAATGTTGGATATTTTCATATCTGTGGAAGAAAGTGTTTCATTCACAACAATGATAAGGATAATTTGAAAGCTTTTGATGCTAAAGCTGATGAATGTATCTTTTTGGGATACTCAGCTGAGAGTGAAGCTTTCAGATTGCTAAACAAGAGAACTATGGTTACAAAAGAGTCTATCCATGTGGTTTTTGATGAACCTAATGTTAATAGAAAAGACATTGATGAGTTAGCTGACAAGATGAATCAGCCAACTGTTCAGAAGAGTCTATATGTTGAGTCAGATGTTAGAAGACTCGAGCCAGATGAAGATGCGATAACTGAATTGCAAAGACAACTGGAAGATTTGCAGCTGAATAATGGGGAAGTTCTTCAGGATAATTTAGCTGCAAGAAGACTGAATCCAACAGACTTACTTCAACCAAATGTGAGATGGCTGAGAGACCATCATCCAGTTCTTGTTATTGGAGATGTTAGAGAAGGAGTAATAACTAGATCCAAGACTCAAAATGAAGCTATGCTTACTTGCTTCGTTTCCCAGATTGAGCCTAAAGATGTGTCACAAGCATTGGATGACACACATTAGATTCTAGCTATGCTAGAGAAGCTGAATCAGTTTGAGAGAAATAAAGTATGTGAATTGGTTCAAAGGCCTACCCACCAAAATGTTATTGGTACTAAGTCGGTATTTGGAAACAAGATCAATGAAGTGAGATCTCTAGTGAGAAACAAAGCAAGATTGGTAGCCAAAGGGTATTTCCAAGAAGAGGGCACAGATTTTGGTGAAACCTTTGCACCTATTGCAAGATTGGAAACAATTAGAATGTTTCTTGCTTATGTTGTACACAAGAACTTCACAGTTTATCAAATGGATGTGAAGATTGCATTTATGAATGCACTTTTGGAAGAAGAAGTCTATGTGGAACAACCTCTAGGTTTTGAGCAGAAAACTATTGGAGATAAAGTGTACAAGTTGAAGAAGACTTATATGGTTTGAAACAAGCACCACGAACCTGGTATGACACATTATCTCAGTTCCTTATTGACAATGGATTCACCAAATGCAAGGTTGGTAGGACACTCTTCATAATTCAAGATGGGAAGAGTATACTGCTTGTTCAATTATATGTGGATGACATCATCTTTGGATCCACAAACAAAGAGTTGTGTGACAAATCTCAAACCTCATGCAAGGAATATTTGAGATGAGCATGATGGGATAACTGACTTCCTTCCTAGGTCTTCAAGTCAAGAAAATGAAGGATGTAACCTTCATAAGTCGAAACAAATATACCAGAGATTTGATGAAGAAATTTGTATGGAAGAGAAGTCATCTATGAAGATTTCCATGAATACTTCTGTGAAGATGGATGTGGACGTAGAAGGAAAATCAATTGATCAAACAAAAGATAGAGCACTTATTGGACCATTGCTCTACTTGACTATCAGCAAACCAGACATCACCTTTGTTGTAGGTGTATGTGCTAGATTTCAGTTTGCTCCAAAGGAAAATCATATGACTGCAGCTAAGAGAATCCTAAAATATTTGAAAGGAAGCCAATAAGTTGGCTTATGGTATCCAAAGGAAGGTGGATTCAAGCTGACTGGATACTCAGACTCAGACTATGTTGAATGTAGAGTTGACAGAAAGAGTACATCTGGTACCTGTCAAATGCTTGGAAACAGATAGGTTTTTTGGTTCAGCAAGAAACAAAACTCAATAGCTACATCCGCAACTGAAGCATAGTACATTGCCGCAGGCAGCTATTGTGCCCAAGTTCTATGGATGAGGTAACAACAGAGACACTATGACATTGAAGCAAGAGAGATTCCAATTATGTGTGACAACACAAGTGCCATTGCAATCACTCAGAATCCAATATTGCATTCAAGAACTAAGTACATTGATGTCAGATTTTATAAGAGATCATGATGAAATGAAAGACATCACACTGGAATACATATCAACTGAGAAGTAATTAGTTGATATATTAACAAAACCATTATGTGAATCAAGGTCTGAAGAACTTAAGAATGAGCTTGGATTGATTGATCTATGTTAAAATGCTCAGAAGACTCATTTAGCAGAGTTAAAGTTGGGAGAACTGCTTATCAGAGGAGTTTCACTCATGCAGTCGAGTGAAACAGCTTATATGACAAGTCACCTGAATCATGTTAGTTGGACAACCAAGTAACATCCGGTCGAATTAATTGAAGAGAGAAGCAGAGTCAAGTCCTAAATGAAGAAAGTGTTAGATAATATTTTTATCATGATTTTGATGATTTTGTTTAAATGAGTTTTTACACCAAAACAATGTTTCTAAATATTTTCCAAATACTCCCGATCATCATAAAATATTTTTACTAATTTTTTGGAGTATTTCTTGAAGTTCATTTTCGACAAAAATTGGACAACACTTTTGTCTCGTGTTGGATCGGTCCCCCTATAGGGCAACCCGTGCCTGGATTTCGTTTGTGTTCATGTTGGCGATTTCTGATGTGAATTCGGCGGGTTGTCCCGCCTTCCTACGGGTTCCCTCACCGACCCAGTGACACACCAACCATGCCCCTTCTCTTTCTCCGATCATAAATCCCCCTGATCCCTTTATTTTTCTTTCATCCCCCTGAATAAGTAAGACCTCGCTCTTTCGAATAAAAAAAAGAAAAAAGAGGGGCGAAGCGCCCGTTTGAAGTGTCGAAGGCCTACGAGTTGTGTTTTAAAACAGAAAAACGGGACTTAAGAAAAACAGGGAGGGCGACCGGTTGACTCGGAGGGCGACCGGTCAACCCGGAGGCGACCGGTATGGGCAACCGGTTGACCTCAAGGCGACCGGTACCTTGGAGTTGCGTTTTGAAGTCAGAACTCTCTGTTTTCTATTTTGGACGAGTCCAACTGGTCCACACAGGGGTCGACCGATCGGACCCCCTATCGACCGGTACCCCTGTGTATTTTCGTGAAAATACTTTCAAAATCTTATCTCTGCGCGATCGGTCGCTATACGGTTTTGGCAGCAAACTATCCGTTGGGTTTTCAGACAGCTTTTCCCTAATTTAAGGGGTTGATTTCTAACAGCTATTTCTTGAGTTTAATTACATTATTTTTTGCAGAAATCACTATCCAAGAAGGAGCCAATGTCTAGAAATCAAACCAAGACCTCTCCTATAAATAGAGGTTCCATTCAAGCAACGAGATACAACACAATATACAAGCAAAAAGCATACAAGCAAAAACATTGTCATATCTTGTTGTATTAGCCTAAGTACTTTCACTTGCACACTCTTGAGGTCTAGGCTTTTGATTCTTGATTACACTTGCACTCAATATTTGTATTATCATTATCGTGTTGTAATCTTGAATTTTGTCCATCATCCAAAACAAGATATCCTTGTTGTTGTTCTTGTTGTAAGAGCACACTTGGGTGATCTTAGGTGTTGAAGAGTGTGGTACTCTTCATAGGTGTTGAAGGAAGATTGTGGTAATCTCCTTGAAGGTGTTGTAAGAGGATTGTGGTAATCCTCAAAGGTGGTGTTGTATTAATTGTGGTAATTAATAAAACTTCTTTTTCTTTTTCGAAACCCATCTCGGATATACTGGGGTGGTAGAGCACGTGTCCCTAGGTAGAGTGAAGCTCTTGAAATCAACGTGTGTTGTTTATTTTCCGCATTTTCAGTTTCTGTCTTTGCTTGATCATTCGAAAAAAAGGGCAAAATTTGAAAAACCGTGATAATCTATTAACCCCCCTCTAGATTATCGTAGCCATTTGGACTAACAAGTGGTATCAAAGCCAAACTCTTTGGCTAGCGCGTTCTGAGTAAAGAGGAAAGATCCATGGCTACGAATGAAGCTTATCTCACCACCGGCGCCTCCACCAACAAGCCACCACTTTTCGACGCCAACAACTACGCATTTTGGAAAGACCGTATGGAGTGCTTTCTACAAGGGGTGCGGGTTTGACATTTGGAATATGGTTATTGAAGGAGTTGCTCAACCAACAAAGAAATTGGAGGACGACACCTCGGCTCCCAAACCTTTCAAGGAGTTCGATTAAAATGACAAAAAGGCTTTCTTTCTAAACGGTAAGGACTTAAATATTTTACATTGCTCTCTTACCGCCACCGAGTATAATCGCATAAGAGGCATAAGGTCGGCACATGAAGTTTGGGAAAAATTAGAGACTATATATGAATGAACCAAGAAGGTCAAACAAGCAAGAAAAACCATGCTTGTTAAAGACTTTGAAAACTTCAATATGCATGATGGTGAAAGGATTTCAAAAATGGTAGAAAGGCTTGACAACATCGTCAATCCTCTTGTGGCCCTCGGTAAAGTCATCTCCTAAGAAGACAAGGTGACCAAGGTATTGAATGCACTCCCTGGCTCATGGTCCGAGAAGGTGACGGCTATCACGGAAGCACAAAATCTCGAAACACTCAAGTTCGATGAGCTCATCGGAAACCTCCTCATTTATGAAGTCTATCACAAGGAGAGGAAAAATTCCAAACCATCCATCACTCAATCGGGTACGCAAAATATTCCTAAAGGTCTAGCATCTTCTTCTAATAATTCATATTGTGATAATGATGAGGTTGATGAAGAGACGGCCGCACTTGTCCAAAAATTTGCAAAATTTGTGAATAAAAATAAGGCAAGAAAACCGAGAGACAACTCGTGTTTTAAATGCGGAAAATCCGGGCACTTCATAGCCGATTGTCCAAAACTCAAAGAGGAGGAACAAAAGAAGAAAAAGCCCTTTCCGAAAAAGAAGGCTCTAAATGCGGATTGTCAAAACTTGGGATGAACTACTCGCCACATCTGACGAGGAAAGTGAAACCGAACATGGTCTTATGGCCATAGACGATGAAAATAACGAGTTACGCTCTAACTCTTCAACTTCGTCCTTAGTTGATGAATTGCAATGTGATTTTGATGAATTGCAAATTGAATTTCAAAATTTGATTGTTAAATACAAGACTTTGAAAAAGGAGCATAAAGAGCTTAAATTGAAAAGAAACAATTGTTTACTTTTTTTGAATCTCTTGACAAAGCTCATGCTATTACTCTTACTAAAGTTCATACTCTTGAAACCAAAAAACAATCACTCACAAATGATCTTGAATGTTTAAAAAAGGATGTGCATCGTTTTAACATAAGTAC
The DNA here is from genome assembly GCA_016081115.2 of Rehmannia glutinosa. NCBI lineage: Eukaryota > Viridiplantae > Streptophyta > Magnoliopsida > Lamiales > Orobanchaceae > Rehmannia > Rehmannia glutinosa. Next base: position 79,194 of record JABTTQ020000045.1, on the reverse strand, counting down.
GGACAAAGTTACAAAAATTTTAGATGCACAAAGAGGTGAGCATTCCAAATTAGAACTTGACTATAAACCTTTTCAACCTACTTCAAAGAAAAATAACCAAGGTCCGACTTTTGTTCGTGCTAGTAGTGCCCACAATCTTATTTGTTTTTATTGTGGTAAAGTTGGTTATTATGTTGCTCATTGTAAATTGAAGAACGATTTTAGCTATGTTTGGAGACTCAAAGGTCTCAAGACTAACCCCCATGGACCCCAAAATTATAGGGGTACCTAAAAGTGGTTCATTTGTAGGTAATAGGGGCTATAACAACCATGGAGGATTCAAAATGGCTCGTGGACAGCGGGTGTTCATGCCATATGACTGGAAAGAGAGAAATTTTTACCAACATCAAGCTCCAAGAAGAGGGTATGGTCATGTTCGGCAATGGCAAAGGAAGAATTCTTGGAAATGGAGAAATTGGTAACTCTTCTTTCTCTCTTAGTAATGTTCTTTTAGTAGAAGGGCTTAAGTTTAATTTGATAAGTGTTAGCCAACTTTGTGATTCAAATTATAATGTTGTTTTCAATAAAGAAAAATGCCTTATTCTTAAAAATGATGAAATTATTTGTGAAGCAAATAGAAAAGGCAATCTTTATAAAATTTGTACAAGTGATTTGGTTAGTCAAAATGTTTTTTGTCTTGTCGCCAATAATGATTTAACGAGTTTATGGCATAGGCGTCTCGGACATGTTGGATACAAAAATTTGAAAAATATTTACAAAAACCAACATGTAAAAGGACTACCCAAATTGAATTTTGAAAATCTTGGCTTATGTGACACTTGTCAAAAGAACAAATTAGTTAAGAGTAGTTTTAAGCCCAAAAATGAAATTTCCACAACCAAGCCTCTACAACTTCTTCATTTAGATTTGTATGGGGATATTGGTACGGCTAGTCTAAGTGGAAAACATTACACTTTCGTTATTGTCGATGATTTTTCTAGATATACTTGGGCTCTTTTTCTTGCAAATAAAAGCTATGTTGTTAATGAGTTGTTAAGTTGTGTAGACTTATTGAAAATGAAAAGGAAGATACTATTAAGTCTATTCGAAGTGATCGAGGTGGAGAATTTGATGGTGAATTTAGAGTCTTTTGTGAAACCAAGAGATATGCACACAATTTTTTGGCTCCAAGGACACCTCAACAAAATGGAGTAGCCGAGAGGAAGAATAGGACACTTCAAGAGATGAGTCGGTCCATGCTCAATGAATTTTCACTTCCAAAGTATTTTTGGGCCAAAGCCGTAAGTACCGCTTGCTATGTCATTAATCGAGTTTATATTCGCCCTAAAATGAATAAAACTCCATATGAGCTTTGGAAAGGAAGAACTCCAAATATTAGCTACTTCAAAATATTTGGATGTAAATATTTTATTTTGAATACAAATGATCAATTAGACAACCTTGATCCTAAGACAGATGAAGGAATATTTATGGGGTATTCAACCAAGAGCAAAGCATATCGTGTTTACAATAAGACTAGCATGGTTATTGAAGAATCTATTCATGTGAAGTTCAATGAAGCCTCGGGTGTTGAAAGGATACTCAATGATGATAGTGATGAAGAAGACATTATTGAACCCATTGTTCAAAATGATGCTCAAAATGATCATCCTTCTACCTCAAGTGATCAACCATCCACTTCAAATGTTCCTCAAGAAGACAGAGGTGATACTTCGTATCTTCTCGTAAAATTTAAAGGAGATCACCCAAAAGATCTTATTATTGGTGATCCCCTTGATAAAGTGATGACCCGAAGAAAATTTGCTGAGAAAGCTCTTATATCTCAAAAAGAGCCTAAAAATGCTAAGGAGGCTATTGAAGATGAGGATTGGTTATTAGAAATGCAAGAGGAGTTGAATCAATTTGAAAGAAATGATGTATGGGAATTGGTACCGTGTCCTCCATCTCAAACAATCATTGGTACAAAATGGGTATTCCGGAACAAACTGGATGATCAAGGTAACATCGTCCAAAACAAGGTAAGGTTAGTAGCTCAAGGGTATTGTCAAGAAGAAGGTATTGATTATGATGAAACATTTGCACCCCTAGCACGTTTAGAAGCTATTCGCATTTTACTTGCCTATTCTTGTTTAAAAATTTCAAACTTTACCAAATGGATGTTAAATCCGCATTTTTAAATGGTTTTATTCAAGAAAAAGTCTATGTAAAACAACCTCCGGGGTTTGAAAATTTTTCTAGGCCTAATGATGTTTATAAACTTAAAAAGGCCTTGTATGGTTTAAAACAAGCACCCCGTGCATGGTATGATAGACTTAGCTCGTTTCTTTTGCAAAATGGTTTTACAAGAGGTAAAGTTGATACTACTGTCTTTGTGTTTGAAAAAGGGCAAGATTATTTACTTGTACAAATTTATGTTGATGATATTATTTTTGGTGCTACTAATGAATCCTTGTGCAAGAAATTTTCTAAGTTGATGCAAGGCGAATTTGAGATGAGCATGATGGGGGAGCTTAATTTCTTCCTTGGACTTCAAATTAAGCAATGCCAAGAAGGTATTTATATTTCGCAATCAAAATATACAAAAGAACTTTTGAAAAAGTTCGGCATTGAAGAAGGAAGAACCGTCTCTACCCCTATGGCAACAAATGTCAAAATTGACAAAGATGAAAAAGGCAAGTCCGTGGATGAATCAAAGTATCGAGGTATGATTGGTAGTTTACTTTATTTAACCGCAAGTAGATCGGACATTCTTCATGCCGTATACCTATGTGCTCGTTTTCAAAGCAATCCCAAAGAATCTCATGAGTGCCGTTAAAAGGATTTTTCGATATTTAAAAGGCACTATTCAATATGGTTTATTTTATCCGAAGAATGAAATTTTTTCTCTTAAAGGTTATAGTGATTCGGACTATGCGGGTAATATTGATGATCGTAAAAGTACCTCCGGATCATGTCAATTTTTGGGCGATTGCCTAGTTTCTTGGTTTTCAAAGAAACAAAATTGTGTTTCACTTTCAACTTCCAAAGCCGAATATATTTCCGTGATTTTTTGTTGTACTCAACTTCTTTGGTTGAAACAAACCTTAGCGGATTATAAATGTTGTTTTGAAAATGTTCCTATCTTTTATGATAACATATCCACTATAAATATTGCTCAAAACCCGGTTCATCATAACCGTACTAAACATATTGAGATTCGACATCATTTTCTAAGGGATTGTGTTTCTAAACGAAAAATTGAGATATCTTTCGTACCATCTCAAGATCAATTGGCAGACATTTTTACAAAACCGCTATCTTCCAAGAATTTTGCATCAATACGAGCTCGGTTAGGCATAATGCATATAGAATGAGGTCTATGATTGCATTTTGCATGTTTTTAAAACTTAGGGGTGAAAAATCGGATTTTTGGTTCAAACTTTGGATATTGGAAAAACAGACCGAACCAGTGGGCTGACTGGGCTGAGGTCGATCGGTTGGCCTAGCCCTTGACCGGTCGCCCTCAGCTTCGACCGGTCGCCCCTAAGCAGTTTTTTGAATAAAACCGTCTCTGATATCAGACTTAGCCATTTTGGCTCTTTCACCTCATTTTTCGTCCCCTTTGATTTTTGCACACAAATTTCACTTCAACTTTGTTTTATTGCATAAATTCTATATCTTGGACTTCATTATGCTCGATTATCATCATTATTTCTCATCCCTACCGATTGAATGGTAAGAATTCTACTCCATAAGCTCAATTGGGTTGAACCCTTGAGAATTTGCCTTACATGTCAATTTCTTGATACATATTGTATATGGATGTGATGAGCTCATTAATTGTTGTTGGTTGGATGTTGTATACATTGACTTAGTGATAAAATTTTTGGCTTGATTATATTTACAAGGGTTATATACAACTTCTTCCATTTTTAACGTCCGCCAAGTGTTCGATGAATTATCGCAAAGAAAACTTCACAAATTACATGATACTCTTGTTTTTAAAAGTCTCTTACATTTATAAAGATCATGTTTCTTCACTCAAACGAGCTCTTGTAATTAAAATTATCAACTTCTCCCTTATTCATTACCCTCAAGCTTAAAATTCCAAAAGCTCGATACAATGACTACTTAGCGCACTTTGATATACATGGATTATGTTTTTATCGTGCTAACATTCTTTTTTATGATTCCAAATGGGGAGAAACAGGAAATTTGGCTCGTTATCTAATAGAAGCTAATAAAAGCCCGCGAAAGAAGCTATAAGCTATGACTACTTAAAGCCAAAAGCTGTGAAGTATACTTAGTCTATTGGATGCATTATGGACTTATTTGCACGATCTATGATTATTCTTGACAAGGGGAGCTTCTAAGCTCATGTTTTTCATGTTTAGATTGTAAAAGCTAAAAGCTTCTAGCTTTTGTATTAATTCTTGATGTGCTTGTTGATAGGGGGAGCTTTTGTATAATGTCTTTGAAAATCTTAACTCCCTTCTATTTGGTTATTATGCATAGTTTGCTGTTACTCTAAACGAATAGTTTACTCCTTGACCGGAAAATTGTTTTGTTTTCAAAAAACGTCCTCTTAAAAATTGTTTTGGTTTGTAATCATCAAAAAGAGGGAGTTTGTTAGATAAATGTTTTTATCATGATTTTGATGATTTTGTTTAAATGAGTTTTTACACCAAAACAATGTTTCTAAATGTTTTCCAAATACTCCCGATCATCATAAAATATTTTTACTAATTTTTCAGAGTATTTCTTGAAGTTTATTTTCGACAAAAATTGGACAACACTTCTGTCTCGTGTTGGACCGGTCTCCCTATAAGGCAACCCGTACCTGAGTTATGTTTTAAAACAGAAAAACGGGACTAGAGAAAAATAGGGAGGGCGATCGGTCGACCCGAAGGGCGATCGGTCGACCTCAGGGCGACCGGTACCTTGGAGTTGCGTTTTGAAGTCAGAACTCTCTGTTTTCTATTTTGGACGAGTCCAACTGGTCCACACAGGGGTCGACCGATCGGACCCCCTGTCGACCGGTACCCCTGTATATTTTCGTGAAAATACTTTCAAAATCTTATCTCTGCGCGATCGGTCGCTATACGGTTTTGGCAGCAAACTATCCGTTGGGTTTTCAGACAGCTTTTCCCTAATTTAAGGGGTTGATTTCTAACAGCTATTTCTTGAGTTTAATTACATTATTTTTTGCAGAAATCACTATCCAAGAAGGAGCCAATGTCTAGAAATCAAACCAAGACCTCTCCTATAAATAGAGGTTCCATTCAAGCAACGAGATACAACACAATATACAAGCAAAAAGCATACAAGCAAAAACATTGTCATATCTTGTTGTATTAGCCTAAGTACTTTCACTTGCACACTCTTGAGGTCTAGGCTTTTGATTCTTGATTACACTTGCACTCAATATTTGTATTATCATTATCGTGTTGTAATCTTGAATTTTGTCCGTCATCCAAAACAAGATATCCTCGTTGTTGTTCTTGTGGTAAGAGCACACTTGGGTGATCTTAGGTGTTGAAGAGTGTGGTACTATTCATAGGTGTTGAAGGAAGATTGTGGTAATCTCCTTGAAGATGTTGTAAGAGGATTGTGGTAATCCTCAAAGGTGGTGTTGTATTAATTGTGGTAATTAATAAAACTTCTTTTTCTTTTTCGAAACCCATTCCGGATATATTAGGGTGGTAGAGCACGTAGTCCCTAGGTGGGGTGGAGCTCTTTAAATCAACGTGTGTTGTTTATTTTTCGCATTTTCAGTTTCTATCTTTGCTTGATCATTCGAAAAAGAGGGCAAATTTCGAAAAACCGGGATAATCTATTCACCCCCCTCTAGATTATCGTAGCCACTTGGACTAACAGAAAGTTGGAACATGTATGAGCTAAGTGACAAAACGAGGTTGTTTTCCTTGAGCAGGAATGTTTTTAGCTTGACGTCAGCAACATTAAATGTTGTCAGTCAGAAGTTGCGACAGTTCATACATGATTGGATATAAATGTTGCCACATTTAATGCGATGAACTTAATGCAGTTTGAAACTTTTGATCTCAGTCGTTGATCACGTTTCAAACCCTTGAAATTCTAAAACCATCTCTTATTCACTCTCAAGCATTCCAGACTTACAAAAAGCCATCTCTGCAAAAATCAAACCCTAGTTTTTCTCTTTCATTCTCAAAAATCGATATGGCACCCAAACAAGTTGTGTTGAAATTCACTAAGCTTGCTGAGAAGATCCACACAAGATCACTGGTAGATTTCGAAGGCCTTGTCAAGCAGGCTGTTGACAAGGTGTTGGCTGAAAACATTACGAAAAACCTTGAGAAATCTGGGCTGAAAAGATTTCTCACGCTGGAGATAACCCAAACCTTCCAGGAGGAGGTGGTTATATTTTATGTGAACGCTTCGGTTCATGATGATTGGATCCATTCCTCTGTGAATGGAAAGGACATTAAGTAGGCTGCGGCAAACTTGGCGGAGTATTTGCACCTTCCCTCCAATGGACTGAAAGAACTAACTGGGAAGGAGGTTGATTTGGTGTAGGCATGGTAGGAAATAGCTAAGTTGGAGTCAGCTGGCAAGCCTAACTATTCTACCCATGAAAACGTTGATCAAAGACGATTACCACAAGTTGATGGATATGGTAGCCAAATGCATTGACATCAAGTTTGGCTCCTTTAATCAGATGTCCTAGACTAAGCTGATTGTTATGGCTACCATTATGAAGGAGTTGGAGGTGAACTGGAGTGAGTTCATCTTTCAGAAATTGTGCCAGAATGTGCATAATGTGAAGATTGTTGATGGAAAGTTTGTGAGTTCCATGGGATATGGCCTGACCTTAGGCTATTTGATGGAGAAGAAGGGTGTGCCCCTGCGCAAGGGAAAACCCTTCCATGCAAAAAAGAAGATGTTTAAAGCCAACCTTTCCGGCGTTCAGAAGCAGGCTCATGCGAAGAAGAATGCTACATATGAGGGGGAATCAACTGAGCATGTCCCCGAGGACACAACTGCTTCCATTACAGCTCCCTCACCAAAAAGTGCTACAGTTCCCTCCCCAGTGACAAAGAAGAGAAGGACAGTTGCCCTCACAAGCTAGCTGTTAAGAAACAGAAAGCAACAGAGTCAGCCATTGTGGCTGATGAACCAGAAGAAGAGCCAGAAGTCCCCCTGGAGAGGAGAACCAAGAGACAACTTGTGAAGGCTGCTGAGAAAGATGTTGAGACAACTGTATCCACTACAGTTGAGACCGAGACAGCTGCCACCACTGTCCAACAGAAATCAAAGGATGGCGATGGTGAGCAAAGCACTACTGAAGAAACTAAAGGAGTTACCCCCCAATCCACTGCTAAGCGAGCTGACGCTGAAGAAGCTCAAAATAGCTCAGCTATCCCTGATAGAAATGCAACTGAAGAAACTCAAGATAATTCAATTCAATCCCCAGAATGAAATAGTTATTGCTGAAGCAGGTAAGAAGGCTGATCAAGGTGAACAACCTATCCAAGAAAATGTTCTTGATGAAGTTCATCTAGAATCCCTAGCATACCCAGATATCACGAAACGATTGTGCGTATGGAGTGCTTGGAAGCTGAGTGCCAGCCGATTTCAGTTTCAACGACCATAAATGATAAGTGAGGAGAAATATCTCCTAGGATTCTTGGACAACACCACCATTCGCATTTCACTTGATGCAGACTACTACACAACCATATAATATGAAAAGAAAGATGTTGAGAAGCTTAAGGCCGTAGAAAAAAGGAAATCAGCTGGTGACCCAGCAGACTCAAAAAATAGCGACGTGGAGATTATAGATGCAACTGACCCAGTTGAGAGGGCTCAACTGCAACATGCACTGAAAGTGTCATGTGAGCTTCATGATCAATTTATGCTCAGGGGTGCGGAGAATCATCTCTTTCAATTTCTCCAACCCCAGCTATTCTTGAAATGGTGAGGACCATTGATACATCTACCTCACCAGCTCACTCGGAGGGACCAACAAGGGAAACTGGCAATGAAGTTGGGAAAGGTGATGAAGAGGGCAACACAACTGAACCACGCCTTGATGAAGTTGTTAAGACAACTGCCCAAATGGCTGAACACTCAATGGAAACAACCAAATCTCTAGTGTCAGTTGACCCTAGTGCTCGTGATTCAGCTAGTGAGCCAGCTGAGGGGAAAGCTGAACACAATACAGCCAGGTTGGAGGAGGTTGTAGGAGACCTTGAAATATTAAAGTTAGGAGGCGATGGGGAGACTCAAGAAGATTAACAGATTGGAACAATTGAAGCTTTGACGGTTGAGACTATCTCAGCTGAGGAACCAACTGCACTGCGGGCAGATGAAGCTGCTAAGGCAGTTGAGACACAAGATAGAATAAGGAGGACCATGGCAGTTGAGACCACTGGTCTTGAAAGTGCAATCCTAGAGGTTGAGACCTCGAATGATGCCACTTTTGAAGACCCTAATGCATCTAAGTCCACGTAAGAGAGCGTAGAAGGCCTTGTAGTAATTGAGACTGCTACCAAGGTAGTTGAAGGTCCCCAGGAGGTTGAGACTTCTAGGGGAGTAGTTCAAAAAAAAGGAAAAATGCATGAATCCATTCCCACTATGCCAGCATCCGAGTCAACTGATCTTGAGGAGATAGAAACATTACATGACTTTGACGATGATGTGGCACTCGATTTTATTGACTCTGAGAATAAATCTGAGTTAACTCCTATCGATCCATAGGTAAAGGAATTGGAGGCAAGAATGAAGAAGGCCCGTGCCAAGGTTGCCCCTTTAAAATTCATACTGGTTGATGGCATACCCCCTATGATGCCATCACATGCCCGTGACGTTGCTTGTTGAAATCTTATAGAATCATTGGTACTTACATAGACGAAAATAGCCCACAGCTTTTCACCATTTCCCTCTAAACTGTACTCTATCTCTACACAAAACCAACATAACTACATTTGATGAATCACTATTTTATCTGACCAAGAAACAACCAGACCGCCTCTTAATCTAATTAAGTCCACACAGAGCCATCTATCCCCCAATTTTAATTTTTTACACACAACATTAACAAAGGGCCTTTTTTTTTTTAGTTTCACAAAAAAAGAGTACCTCTGGGAGGTGGAGTTTCCATAACTTCTTCAACTGGGAAGTTGTACAAGCCCCCACCCACCAGCCCTTTACAGTTCCATACACATACTTTCATATTAAAGTTTGGGGCCAATTATGGCTGGCTTCCTGCACCATGTTTTCAATATAGTAGTCTCCCTTAAGTATTTTATTTTGATGACTTTTTTCAATAGGGACTTCACAACATTCAGCTTCATCAATCAAGTGTAGAGCTTGGTTCTTATTCTTCCCCTTCTTAGTATCGGAAGAATTATTAATATTTTCCTTCTTTGCTCATTTCTTTCTTCCACTACTTAGCAGTCTAGCCCTTTTTTTCCTTTTTAATTCCTTTAAAAGCTTGAAATTTAGATGGCATCTGCCCAACATTTGAGATATCTCCAAAGGGGGTTCTAGACTTCTCCTTAACAACTTGCACCTCCACCAATTCCATTGCCACATGTTCAATCTCTGGATTGGAATCTTTATTCTTTGGAATATTGCGTAAATCTTGCCCTTGTTCTGTCTCAGATAAAAGGTTCTCATTTTCATTAAAAATAACGTTGGGTTCCTTATTTGCATGAAGATTGGAAAGAGCACTTGGGGAGTTGGAATGGCCAAAACTATCAATCTTATTAAGTTCTCTATTTGTCTCTCTTTGCTTGTTCAGAGCACTTCTTCACTAATTCCCACTCTGTTATGTGATGAGATAGACTTTGTGGGCGAATGATTGATATTCGCATGATTAACTCTACTCATTTTAGGTCCACTTGAAAAATCATCAGCTTTCATCCAGTCCCCATATCTGTCTCCTTCAACGTATTATCATCAGTATCTTTTCTCTTTTCAGTACATGCTCTTCCAGAATGACCTATAAAGCACAAGAATGTTAAAAAAACCTTAAAGGTTTTCAAATTTAAAATCAACCCAATGAGATTCACCTTTAAGCTTTAATGTGGTTCCTCTCAACAGCGGTTTCTCAATATCAACTGAGAGGAAAATCTTCAATAGTATGCCTCTAATGCTCCCAGTTTCGGAAATGAGAACATCTCAGGAGCGTGATTTTTTTTTTCAAGTTTAAAACCAACTTCAGAGCTAATCCAATGTGCAGGGTGGTTCCACACTTGAACCCAATAATCCACCTGAGAGAAACTTTCTTTTTTTTAAATCCATTTCTTCTCTCCATTCTTTAAGGATGATGAATTGACTGTCAAACGACCAAATTTTTCCTTCAAAAACCGTTTCTTGTCTGCCTGTGAGTGAAAGAAAAACTCGAAAAGATTAAACCCTAGTTATCTAAGAACAAAAGGTTCTTCAATCTACCAAAAACTTGTCATAGTTTTCTTAATCCCCGCAAAATTAACCTTTTTCATCCCTTAAAATTTCTAAATAAACTCTGACATCCTTACTCTCAGTTATGTCATCATCGTCAATATCTATCGGTTGTGCTTCAACATATGTCAGAGAGAATCTCTGAAGCTTTGAAGCAAGCTCCCCATCCATTTTAAAAAATCCCACAATCACAAAAACTTTTGTAAAACACCAACCTCTCAAATGCCTGGAGAGAAACCTAAAACAAAAACAACACCATGAAAAGAAATCAAAGAAAATAGCTCATAAAAAGGAATAAATGTTCTTACTAACCCTCAAAGGCTAGCCAAAATGGCCAAAGAAAATAACAAATCACTTTATCCTCATAAATACGGGCCATTAAGAAAGGATGTGACTCACAACAAATGCCCTAACAGACCCAAAGGTGCGCATTTAAGATAGTGGATAACCTACAACTAAACCGAACAAAAGGTATATTTTCTATAATTTATTCTGCACATCAAGTGATTTGGATGGTGCTGACTGCGACCGTCCAGTTTTATTCATATCCTTTCTACCATCAGCATTTGAAAAGGTATAGTTTCATCTCTTTTACCTCGCGATAATGAAAATGTTTCCTAGTGATTTAGACATTTTTTCGTCGTTCGCTGTAATAAAACCATTATGCATCCAATAATTAACTTTGCTATCTGATCAAGCAACAGAACTCTGGGCAATCTCGTTTTCATGATGGGGAATATGAAACCCATCTCACCACCATGAATATCAAATGAATGTGTCAGGTAGTGAGCACTCAAGATGCTTCTGCAGAAACAAAAATAGGCTCCACAGGGTTGCATTTCAGGTCCAAAATGCTAAATGACAAAATACAACAACAACAAAAGTGAGACATGATAATAAATTCATATTTCTTTCAGTGATGCTTAGGAACAGTGAAAAACAAAAAGGATAGAGGTAACGAACAATAGTGGACATAGATGAATTAATCAAATACTAAAATCAGAAAGCAAATTTGAATAATCAGAAGTTCCTATCATTCAATGCATGGGTTCTACTGCTCAACATAGATGGCGAGAAAGGAAAATACTAAAATCCAATATCAAACAAGAAAGCAAATTTGAATAATCTGAATCAGGAAGACCAACCCACTTCCTGTACTTTGGCATAATTTTGAAGCATCATGGTAACGCTCTTATTCAATTGCATTCTAAAGAGAAAATCAAAAGATTAATATTCGCAATGTTACCAAGTATTCTAATTCAATGAACCATTAGTTTACCTTCAACTTCGACATAACTTCAGCAATATTATCTTTGGATGTCGTCTCTACAATGACTTTTCTCAACATAGAAGCTTTTGGGAAGCCTTCCTTCTCTATTTTCATCCTCTAAAATCCTCTAATTGCAACTTCCTGGAAGTCATAGTACCAAAATATATAACCATATTTGATGTTTAGACTTGCTTACTACTAGGGGATTCCTTTAATAAGTCCTAGGATTTTTCTCTCTTGAGAATCTCTCTTAGCGCTCCGTCGGTATTCCCGCATCCTGTCAGTCATGTCCTCCATCTCTATGAATGCCCGGTTTCCACCCCCCAGCATAATCACACACCTAGTCTCTTGTTCTTAATTTAGTTCTCTCTGTTCCGTCTTGTTTTTGCTTTTATGTTTTTCTAGGTTTTTTCTCTTCTTTTTCCACTTTTTCTTCTAGGATTTTTTTTCTGCTTGTCTTCTTTTGCCTCTTTTGTGTGTTGTTTTTGTCTTCTTTGCAAATCTCTACATTGGGTACGTTTGTCGTGACAGTCCTCATATCCCTCAACATGTGGCCTGATTCTTCTAAGTTGCTTGTTGCGATTTGCTATATCATGGCCGAAAATCTAAGTTCCCTATATGCCAAGTTATCTCTTGGTGACAAAGAGCATTCATCCCTTTTGACTGTTGGAACAACGCTGGATCTCCCGGTTTCATCATTAAGTTTGGTGGGTAAACTGTTGGCACCACGGATAATAAGCCTGGATCAGATCACAACACTTTTTCGATGATTATAGAATCCCAAAAACCCCCCTTACATGGCCGAAAATCTAAGTTCCCTATATGCCAAGTTATCTCTCGGTGACAAAGAGCGTTCATCCCTTTCGAGGGTTGGAACAACGCTGGATCTCCTGGTTTCATCATTAAGTTTGGTGGGTAAACTATTGGCACCATAGATAATAAGCCTGGATCAGATCACAACTCCTTTTCGACGATTATGGAATCCCAAAAACCCCCTTACATGCAAATCCTCCATGATAATGTCTTCATCTTCACCTTTGGTAGCCTTGCTGACGAAAAACACATATCCTTGGGGGCACCATGGCTTTTTGACAAATATATATATTATTTCTTGAAGATGCCACAAACGATTTATTCTCTTCCCAGCTACAATTTAGCTGTTGCGCCTTTTGGATCCAACTCCATGGGCTCCCATTTTCTATTCTCTGAGGGTTTTGCCGTTCGTGCTGGAAATTTTATTGGCAAATTCCTTGACATCCAAATAGATTCTTTGGGCTCAGTTATTGAAAGTTCCTTCGCATCAAAGTCGAGATTGATATTACTCAGCCTTTATGCCATGTTATTCAACTAGATGAGAAATTGCAAAGCCGTCTTATTGGTATCAAGTATGAGCGTCTCCCAGATTTTTGTTTCTATTATGGCAAAATAGGACATATTATCAAGGAATGCTATTCACATGTGCTTTCGTCGGATTCGAGCTCGTCCGATTTGGAATGTGGTAATTGCCTCCGTGCTTCTTCCACTATAAATCCATTTTCTTCAAACCGACAACAAGCTCCAAAAATTTTCACTCCAACCGAAATCGTCCCACAAGACAACCCCGTTGCCCCTGTTCACAACCATAATACACACAACCCTCCATATATCATACCCCCATTACCACAAAATAATCCCACTAATAATCACAACGCTCCCCTACCCTCAATGCCTTCCGGCCCGACCTCTACACCAACTACCCCCACTGACACGATCACCATATATCCCACCATACATGTTGAGCCCTCTCATTCCCCTCATAATTCTCCTCTCACAAAAAATACAAAACCTGCTTCTCTCACAACTGTTCTAATCTCTCCCAAACTCAATCCACCTCCACCTCTCATTCTCAAAAAATCCTCATGTCACATTATCCCCTTCAAACCCCCTCTTCATTCCACAAATACACTCCACACTCCCATTTCGTCCCCCTCTCATGTCACCCCTTCAAACTACACGAATAAATCCCCAAGCCCCCTTCTCTGCCTCATAGTCCCTTCCTGGTATTCGTTCCGATGAATATGGATACACCGGCCAAAAAATTAGCCAATTCGTGAAAGTAAAAAACCATTTTCCCACCGCAAACTGTTTTGCCACTTCCTTGATCCAAACAATAAACTTAATCTCCTTCAGCGTGATAACCCCAACCTCAATATCATACCCGTCGAATAGTCAGAAAAAAGGTCAGGCATGATGATCCTGATTCTACCACCCCCTCTCCAATCTCAACTGATATGGATGTATCTACTCCAATGGCGAAGGCTGAGCTTGTGGCCAGCGCCGCCAATCGTCATGAATCTCTTAAGTTGGAACTGTCGAGGGCTTGGGAACCCTCGTATATTTCAGGAACTCCGCGATTTTATTCGTGACAAGTCTCCCAGCTTGGTCTTCCTTTGTGAAACAAGTTCAGCGTTAGAGATTTTGATAAGCTAAAAAATTCGTTGGGCTTGTTTGGTGTTTATGTACCATCTGTTGGGCGCCCTGGGGCCCTCGCACTGTTATGAAAACAAAATCTTGACGTAACTCTTCATGGTTTTCATGAGCAGTTTATTGATGCATATGCGCATTTGGGACAGATCAAATTTTGATTTACGGGTGTTTATGGCCAACCCCATGTATCTGAATTCCGTGCTTTCTGGAATACATTCAAAAACCCTCTTGCCACCCACGACTGAACCTTGGATTTGTATCGGTGATTTCAATGAGGTTCACCAATAGCATAAATTTTCTGGCAACCGTCCCCGTGCCCCATGAAAAATATCTTTATTCTGGAATGTTATTGACCATTGTGATCTGTCGGTATGGGCTTTATTGGACCCCGGTTCACTTGGCAGCATCTTTCGATCCACCCGTTTATGCAACGTGGCTGACTCGATCATTCGCTTTGCAACCCTTTTTTTTCGAACTACTTTTCCATGTCATAAAGTCTTCGTTGTCCCCTCTTTTACATCAGACCATTCCCTCCTATCCGTCCACATAAACCCCAAAAATTTCATCCCCTCCCACCGACCTAAAAATAAGCCAAAGCGGTTCGAATCTTTCTGCGTCCGCTCAAAAGATTGTAAACGGGTGGTGCAAGAATCTTGGCTTTCAGCACCTTCCGCACTCAATAAGAAACTACAACACTGTCTAGCGGGTTTGACTCAGTGGAGCCAAACTAAATTCGGTGACTTGAATGATAAGCTCCAGAAATAGAAGGCCACTATTTCTAAGTTGGAAAAGGAAACAATTACACCCTAAATACATCAGACACTCAACGAGCTCTACGACCATTTAAATGTCTTGATTGAATTAAATGATTTAAAGTGAAACAACGGGCCAAGCAGCACTGGTACAAGAATGGGGACCAGAATACGTCCTTCTTTCATGTTCATGCATCATACAATGAGATATTAATCATATCTCAACGTTAACAGACAACTCCAGCCGCACGGTCTCCGAACCCACTGATATTGAGCGCGTAACTGTGGACTACTTCGAAAATATTTTCTCTTCGGTTTCTCCTTCCCAGAGTGATATCCAACAGGCACTTGGTAGAATTAGACCACGAGTCACAGCGGACTGTCTCACTCAATCGTACACAAACGCGGAGGTCGCCAGGACGGTCAAATACTTGCACCCATTTAAATCTCCTAGTCCTGACGGTATGAGCCCTATTTTTTTCAAATATTTTGGCCTGTTGTCGGAGAAGATGTTACTATATCTGTTCTCGATTTTTTGAATAATAAAACTCTCTTCTATGATTTAAATTACATGCATATTGTGCTCATTCCAAAAATTAAAGAGCCCAGATTTGTCTCCCATTTTCGGCCCATTAGCTTATGTAATATCGTCTATCGTATCGCATCAAAGGTCATATCTAACCGTATGTGCCCCATTCTTTCAAATATTATTTCTGAAACCCAATTCTCCTTTTTGCCTAGTCGTCTTATTACGAATAAGATCCTAGTTTCTTATGAGCTTCATCACTCCATGAAGGGTCGTACTTCAGGCAAACAAGGCCTCATGTTGATTAAACTCGACATAAGCAAGTCTTTTAACCGAATCAAATGGCCCTTCACTCTCGTTGTCTTGCGCTCTCTTGTTTTCCTCCCCCCTTCGTTGACCTTATTCGCCTTTGTATCTCTACTCCTCCTTTTCTTTATTGCTAAATGGTTCCCAATTTGGGTCTGTTACACCGCATCGAGGGATTCGACATGGAGACCCTATCTCACCATATATTTATAATTTGCGCCGAGGTGTTTTCTTGTATTTTGTAGAATTTGCAGGCTGCCAGAAAAATTCATGTTATTCAGATAAATAAACACACCCCTAGCGTGTCCCATTTGTTCTTTGCGGATGATACACTCCTATTTGGCCGTGCAACAGTTGAGGAAGCTACGTAACTTAAATTCGCAATTAATCTCTTCGATCAGGCTTCGGGGCAGCGCATAAATTTTGATAAATCTAGAGTTTTTTTAGCCCAAACACGAGACCATGGCATTGGACATGACAAATAAGCGCAAATACTGGGTATTCCTATTGTCTCGTCGCATGGAAAGTACTTGGGGTTACCATAAGTAATTGTAAGAAATAAACGGGAGGTTTTTCGAGATATTCAAGATCGGGTTTGGAAGTGAATTCAGGGTTGGGAGGAGAAAACTCTATCACAAGCGGGCCGAGAAATTCTTATAAAAGCAGTCATCCAATTAATCCCCACCTACGCCATGTCTTTTTTTTATTTGCCAGATAATATTTTACATAAGATCCAATCTATGGTCAGTCAGTATTTTTGGGGTGGTTCTGCAAATGATAGGAAATTATATTTGGGTTTTCGGTATCTTCGTGCTTTCAACCTCGCACTCCTCGCAAAACAAGCATGGCGACTCCTCACCCAACCATTTAATTTACTTTCATAGATTCTTCGAGCTAAATATTTTCTTTTAGTTACTTTCCTTGATGTGAACCTTGAATCTCGACCATCGTGGAGTTGGCATAGTATTTTAGAGAGTCATTCAGTATTGATGCTGGGAGCCCATACATTAGTTCGCTCGGGGACTACAACTCGGATTTGGACGGACCCATGGATCCCCCAAAGCACCAACTTCTACGCTTAGCCGGCCACTAATGCATATGATATTCATGCTACTATTAGCTCTCTCATTGATCCAATTGATTGTTGCTGGAAGGAGAATCAAGTGCGAGCATTATTTTCTTTGGAGGTAGCATCTCTAATTCTGTCTATCCCTATCGCTTCTTCACTGTTAGATAATTTATAGTGTTGGCACCACAATAAAAATGGGAAATTTTCCATCAAATCCGCCCATATCGGTAAAAAATCTGGGCACTCCCTATTCCTCCCCGGATGAAGCTTTTTGCTTGGCGTTGTTGTTTAGGTGCTCTCCCGACTTCTGAAATCTCGCACATCACCATATTCAAGTTGAGGTATCATGTTATCTTTGCGACTCCGAACTTGTGACGCCGTTCATCTATTTTTTGCTATCCCTTTGCGCTAATGGTTTGGAACGCTTGTGAGCTTAAGGATTCATTATTTCATTTCATGCAACCCTCATTCCCAGTGTGGTTTCAAGAGATGCTCTTAAACTCCCCGAATGAAGTCGGTTGCCTTTTTGTAGTCATCACCAACTTGATTTGGTTCAATCAGAATTGAAAAAAATTCGATGTTGTGAATCCGGGTCTGTCCTCCGTAGTGGCCGCGGCAAATAACATTATGAGTGATTTTAGCCAATATCGTATGCTCACTGATTATTTTCTCCTTCCAGCTAGTCAAACCCCTGGCGCTCCCCGGGATTTCTTTCCCCATATTTGCGTTGATGGGGCTATTGCATCATACTTCGAGTGTGGAGGGGGGGCTGGCGTTGCATATTTTGATGAGCATGTCAAATTTGTTCATGTTCCGGCATCATGGAAGATATTGCTAATTTACAAACTCATGTTCATGTTAGAGGGATATAGTAAAGGAAATAACATAGTATTGTCCGGTTGATATTGAAAATCAGATAGCATTGGATAGACCTCATACAATAATTGTCCTAGCTCTACCATATCTTTTGTTTCATTTCTTCTGGAACAATCACAAACACTTTTTTGATTATGGATCTACTACCGTAAATTCAATGCGTAATTTCGGATTCAATGTGTATTCTGAATAATCTCATTTTTCAATTATTCAACCATTTCATTTACCAAGTTCAATGGTAGCCATATTAGTCAACATTTATATGTTTCGATGCAACAACAAGATGTTATTTGTAACAAGTAGTTTTGTTGGTTGGTTAATTGGTTACATTTTTTTTCATGAAATGGCTTGGATTGGTTTAGGCGTTCTTATAACATTGTTGCTCATACTTTAGCAAATTTCGCCAAACATATGTCGTCTGTTGATTTTACTTGGGATCATCTCCCAGAACTCCTTTGTTAATCGTTGCTGGATGATTTCTAGAAAATTTAATGAAACGGTCTTTTCTTTAAAAAAAAAAAAAGATAGACTTGCTTACTACTTGTCAACACTAGAAGAACAATTTTAGTTTTTGATGCGCTCTTCTTTGAGATAAGATCTTATCAAAATTAAGAGAAAATTATCAATTAAATATCAATATAGTAATCTTCAAAAAAAAATCAATATAGTGTATTTTAAAACTAGTCCACAATTTCAAACTCTCCAATAATTCAATGGTTAAAGTGACAGTCAGAAAACAAGATAGACAGCTTTTCTACCCAATGCGAAAAACCTCCAAAAAGATGTCCATTAAACTTATACACTCAAAAGAGTTCGTTTCCTCTATCAAACAAAGCTAAATGCAAATTACGGATCTAAAACCTTAGCTATAATTGTCACTTCGAAGTAGCGAAACTCATACTCTAATTCGAGAGCCCCAAACTCATTCTCCATTAACTGCAACTCATTAAACTGAGAAATATTGTTCAATTAAACTTCAATTTCTCATTCAGAAAATAAAAAAAGTAAAAAAAAAAAGAGGAATTAAAACTCAACAAACAATTGGGAACAAAACTCAGAGGAAAACGTCAGCAGTAGGCAGTGGCAACTGTGGCTATGAACAGTGGCAACAACTTTGCGACGGAGATGGAACACGAGATTTTTGGGAAAGATACGAGCAGCGGCTGCAGGCGGTTAGCTGGAAGGAGACTATTTCAGTGTGGAGAGAGAGAGAGAGAGAGAGAGAGAGAGAGAGAGAGAGCACCAAAATAAGGAGGGAAATAAAAGAGCTACATGGTTATCTTTTTCCGTCATTAGTGACACAACATAAATTGTCATCGCAAATAATTGTGCATTTTCCACCACCAACATAGCCGTCACTAATACTAATCTTTTGTGAAGACATGTCATTACAAATAAGCTTGGGATATTTATACATCGAAAACTTTTAGTAACACCAGTATTGTTGCTAATAGACGTCACAAAAACTTTCATTGCAAATGCCTCTATTTGTTGTAGTGGAAGTTTTATTGAAAAAAGGGTTTGTGAAGAAACCAATTAGGCGCGAGAGAATAATGTGCTGGAGGAAAATTATTTTGCACATATAACACTTTAAGATAATGCTTGTTCTACAAAGTGTTATTATGAGAAAATATATATGATTTCTTTAATTAGCGCTATCTTAATAAAATATAGTGGATTGGATTTTTTTTAGATAACGCTTGTTGTACAGAGTGTTATTCCAAGAATATATATATATATAACACTTATTTAATTAAGTGTTATCTTCAGTTTTCTTCATATAACACTTCGTTAATAAAATGCTATTAAATGGTTTATTGTGATAGCACTTTCCTACAAAAGTGTTATCTAAAATATCTACAAATTTTCCAATAGCACTTCTATTTAAAGATGCTATCTGAAATCTACTATCTGAACTATTTTCTGGCGTATGTAATCTATATCTATATATATATAATAGCAGAAGTTTGGTACAAATATTTTCCCGCCTATTTTACTTTCTAAATTTGGAAATTGTTTTATTGTAAAAACCTAATCGAAGATCTTGCATTCTATATTGAATAATAATCTTGAACATTAATACTGATATAATATATATGGATATAATATAGTCAAAGATTAGATACACAAATTCCCATAATAATATTTATAGAAAATATTACTCATTAAGTAAATAGTCAGTGATATTTTAAAGTTAATATTTTATTGTTCATTAATTGGGAAAAGATTATGAATCATATTCCATATTATTATTATATCAAATGTTGCCAAATTTTAGATACATGGCTAATCAAAACAATTTAATTATATGTTTTGTTCAAAAGTATTTTTGGCAGCTTATAAGTTATGTTAACTTGAGTATATTTTATACAAAATCCTTTCATATTATACTATTTCAATTGATTTACAGAGACACTTCAACATTGTTGATTCAAAAGTCGAAGCATCATCAACAAATACAATTTCATCTTCACATGCCCCCTATTATCGTATTCCTCAAATGTCCTGCCAACATCGGCAGGATTGCACCACAATCCTGCACTAAGCAAGAGTTTGTTTATAATCTATCTTGTGGAACTGCATTGACGTTTTTTATTAGTCTAATAAATAATTTTTTCTTCTTTTTGTTTATTCCTTATATTTTTTTGTATTTATTTTTAAGTTATATTTTGTGTTTTTTGTTTTGTTTATTTTGAATTATTCTCAATTTTGAAAATCAATATATAAATTTAGATGGAGATGATAACTGATAATATTTTTTGAAATAACAAAATTATGTAGCATCTGTATAGTATATCATAGCATCAATTGTTTGATAGACACGATAAGCAACTATTTTTCTAAAAGAGATTATTGAATTTGATTTTACAAATTACAACTCAACTATTGGCTTATGGATTAAATTATTCTATTTGATTAAAAAATAACTAACTAATATTTCAAATAAATCCGTAATAATGGTGGTGAATTATTATAAAGTTTTTCCTACTAACAACATATTGACCATACAATAACATTTTAGTATATGATATAATTTAGAATGACTTAATAGAAAGTGAAAAAACAATACAAAATAAGATAGACGAATTTGGACCAATCAGTCAGAAAATTCTTCTAACCAACGCATCTTTTGGGGTTACCCAAAATTAGTAGTGTTTTGTTTTGGTAAGTCAATAACTATATTTTTTGTAACAAATATAATTTGTTGGCTAATTAGTTTTTCCTGAACATTTCTACTTGCTAAATTTATAAATTATTTTACTGCAAAATCCTAACAGTAGATACTGAAATAAATATTAAATCAAAATCCTAAACATTGATATTGATATTAATATATATCCAATATCCTAAAAACACATAAAAATAAATCAAATCCCACACAATCTACGACTCAACAAATTGCCCCTGATTTCCTACCAATTCACTCTCCAGACCATCATTCAATCTAACCGAATTATAGGGGGAAATCTTGAAATAAAATTATATATTTTTCTAAATTTAAAACTATTGATTTAATAATCAATAAATATAAATTTTTAAAATTTAATTTTGGAAGTCGAATATTGTTTCAGCAATATATGATTTTATAACAAAAATTAGAAAACCTTTATTTTTTCTCAAGATATTATTTTGTTAAATTTATTGTGTCAATGTATCAATCAAATATCAAATGCTAATTAAATTATAAATGATAATATTTCTTTGATGTGATTCAATAAATGTAAATGAAATAACTTATATTCTATTATTCTATTATAATATATATAACTATGTTTATATCAGAAAATGCAATAAAAGATTAGTGTACACATTCAGAATATTTAAGTCGTACTCCATAATATGTTTGGGAAAAATATTGAAAATATTTGTTAGATGATATTTTCTGCAAACAACGTAAACTGAGAAAATATAAGTTTACTAATTGCTTGATTTGATGTTTTCAAGAATTGAATTTGAAATTTAAGTTTATAATTGAAAATGTAAATTTTATATATAAATGTTTGCTTTTAGTTACGTTATATGAGTATTTTAGTATTAAAACAAAATAATAAATACCAAAAGTTTCAGTATAAACAAATAATAATAAAATAACAATACACGTGCAACGCACGTGCGGGATTACTAGTAGATATTACACACAATAAATAAACATTATGTGCAATATTTGGATAAATCATATTCCAAATCTATCAAAATTTAAAACTTAAAGTCTGAGAATTGCACTACAAGAAAACAAAGGAATTCCAACGAAAAAAATATGTTGGTATTTGGCCAATTTCCATTGGAATTATCGATTCCAACATAAATTCCAATGGAAAAGCACCATTGGTCTAATGGTCGTTGGAATGACAAAATTTCAATGAAAATTCCTATGGAAAAAATATTCCAACAGTACCAAATGAGTTTGCTTATTGTTGGACTTTTTGTTGGAATTTTCCAACGGTATGTTGTAGCATTGGAATTTTCATTGGAATTTTGAAAATTCCAACAGTTTTTTATTCCATTGGAATTATTTCGTTGGAATTTATTTTCTTGTTGTGTTGCTCCAATAATAATTTCTGATTTTTTTATATCTTTTATGAAATATACATTAGTGTAAAACTTTATCTACACACGCTCCGGCACACACATATTGTTTAACAGGATATCAATTTTTCACAATGCATTAAACCTAAATTTATTTACAAAATCTACTGATTGTAATTTGGTTTTCAAAACTATTTTAATTGTTCCATCACTACAGTTGTCTACCATTCATTTATATTTTAAAGATTTATGCACCGGAAAAAGTGCATGGCACACGCACTCCATCTAAATACTATTTTATTTTGGGTATTGTTTGGTATCCTAATTGTAGGCATTTGTAGGGATAACAATAGAATGGAGCGAATACTTGAAGACTCATGCTCGTCCCGCCCATCCCAAGGATAAAACGGGTCGTCCATTGTAGGACAAAATGGATTGTTCCATGTAGAATAAAAAAATATTATAATATCATAAAATACACTATAATTCAAATAAAAATGAAATAAGAAACAATAAATAAGGAAAATAAATTATTATAAAATTGTAATATATTTGTAAGTTTTTTATCTTGTATTTTATTTTATTAATGCATATTATTTATAAAAAAAATATCATTTTTTATGTATATATGTTAGATATAATATTAAGTATATAAAAATTACATTATCATGTATATTATATATGTGAAATACATATCATATATATTTAAAAAATAAAAATATTAGGCAGGACTTGTACCTCCGGGGAAAAGTGATACATATTACGTAGGACTTGTACCTGCGGAACGTGCCAAAATTGTCATCCCTAACCATTTGTAAAACTCAGATATGTGTTTGATTAGTTCTCACCTAGTTTCCTCCCCACTTTCTAGTTAAAAAAAAACAAAGGATGATTTTTTCTTAAGCACATTTTAATTGTTTTTTGCTTTTTAAACAATAATTGTTATTTAGTACCACTAGTGGTCTAACACGTTAAAGAATTAATTTAAAATATAAACTGTCATTTAATGTAATTCTAAATGTTAAAGTTAACCTAGGAGCTAATTGACTTTGTTAATTCTGAGTCAAAACATGGGAGCCAAAATGATTAGGGTTAAGGACACTATTGTCCCACATTCCGGAAAGAAATACATCTTGTTATGCTCCCATGCATTTCTTGGATAATTTTACGCTCCCACCATTTTTTGGACAAATTTACGTTTCCGCCAAATTTTTTGGACTTTTTTACTTTGTTGTTTCAAGATTGTTTTGAACATGTTACACCAAATAAAATTTCAGTGAAAAATAAATTTTGCCCCCATTAAATAATCAATTTTATACTCCAAATCTTACAAAAAAAAAAAATCAAGAAACATACACATAAAACAAACATATTAAAACCAAACAAATTGAAAATAATATAGAAACAACATGAATAAAGAAAACACAATTCAATTTTTGATGTGATGGATGAAAGCATAAAAAATATGGAAACAACCAAGAAATACTATAGAAACAAACCATAAACAATATAGAAAACATATGTACGAAAAGAGTTTAAATATAGGTAAAAATTGTAATGAAACATAAAAAAAAACTACTTGGAAATAAAAAAACAATATCAGAACAACATTAAAAATAGTATGGAAACAACCGAAAAACAACGTAAACAATATTGAAAATACCAAATGTATAAAAAGAGCTTAAAAATAAGTAAAAACTGTATTTACACATTGAAAACTACATGGAAACAACAAAAACAATTATTAGAACAACATTATAAATATTATAGAACAATACAGAAACAATAGAAACAAATGTACAAAACAATACATGAACAAAAAATAACGTAAAAAATAGGTAAAAGTTGTTTTGAAACATCGAAACAACATAAAAATAATCATGAACAATTTAAATAATATAGAAACAACATATATAACATATAAAACAACACAGGAACAAAAAAATAAAAAAAATATAAAAATAACCAAAAAATATGCAAGAGCATAAAAAGGAAAAAAAATGAGTACAAAAGTGATAGGAGCGTAAACAATGTATTTTTTTCAAAAGTTGAGGTATTTTCGGTAATTTCTCAAATGATTAAGGGGCTGTAGAAATTTGATACCAAAGTAAAAAGGAGTTTCTTGAGCCAAAATAATTAAGGGATAGTTTGGTCCTTTTATTATGTACATTATTATCAAGATGTAATTAATGCAAATCCGCCTAATTTCTAGTCAACTAGAATATAGCCATTAAGATTTACCGTTACCAATTTATAAATGCTATGTAGCACCTCAACTGAGACAGGATGTGGATTGACTTTGAGTTATGCAACTCCTCCTTGCATTAATAACAATCGATGAAAAAGTATTCTTAAAAAATACAATCGGTGAAAAAGTGGTAAATATGATAGAAATATATTCTAATATATATATATATATATATAATTATGTAGATTAGTGTGTAGACAAATTAAATTTGCATCAATCAAATGGTGACACATGTGAAATTTTATATTAAATATCAATTTTATAATTTCTATTTATATTTGGGAATTTATTCAAATTTAATTCCTAATTTAAATAGTTAATTTATTGATATTTTAATATATATTTTATTGGTCAATTAAAGATTGCCAAATGTCAAATTCTTATAAATCAAGATTTATCTTGATAAATTATTATTTCTTTCGATAATTATCACAATTTGTGATTAAAAAAATAATATTAAATCTTGAAGGACCAATCAAATTAGAGTCCTCGCCATGTGAGTTATCCAAGAACCCCTCTCCTACAACTATAAATAGGGGTCATTCTCAAGGAATTAAAACACAATTCAAAGAGAAGAAATCCAAGCAAGAAGGCGGTGGAGAAAATTCTCTCAAGGCAATAAGAGCATATTCAAGGAGATCCACGGTGTTCAAGGCGAATTCCAAGGCGTTCATCGCGGAGTCCATTCAAATACGGCGTTTGATTCGGGAATAAGCTTCCAAGCCCTCGAATTAACGTTATTGAAGTCAGAACCATCTTGGAGGAAGATCAAAAGACAATAAAAATTTGTGTTACAAATTTTTGGCACGCCCAGTGGGACAATCTCTACCTCTCATCTCTTCTCTTCAAACCGAGTTCATATCAACGAAGATGACCAACCATTCCAAGTCCACAGATATTAACCATTCAATGCCGAACTACGAAACCACTGCTCCAACATGCAAGCATAAGGGGGCAAGGGAAGATGGTGAGTCATCGATCCATGAAGTTATTCCTCCAACAAACGAAGGGGCATGGAAACAAGTTGGCAAATATGGAGCTGCAAATAAAGAATCATTGGGCCCGCTCGACATGCACGCACATTCTACAAGCTCAAGCTTTGAAACTGGAGCAGTCATGATGGTCCAATCTACTTCACTCGAAGAGCAACTTGTAAGTTTGACGAGGGCCGTAGAGGGACTCACAAAACATATTCAAGACCGAGACTCCCAAATTATGAAGTTAATGAACAAAGTAGATAATGTTGATACAAGCCATGTGATGTGCAAACAAGTTGAAGCGTATGATGAAGTCGAGGCATCTATGAGGCAACAACCAAACGAAAAGGAGGAGTCTCCCGCAAAGGAGCTGCAAGTCTCGTCGGATGGCCTGATTCCAGTTGACCAACTCAAGGAGTTCATTATGGGGACTATTAAAGACAAGTTTGATGGAATCTCCAAGCGATCCCTAACTTACAGTAAGCCATACACACGGAGAATTGATAATTTGAAGATGCCTGATGGTTATCAACCTCCGAAATTCCAACAATTTGATGGCAATGGCAATCCAAAACAGCATGTGGCTCACTTCATTGAAACGTGCAATGATGTTGGGACTTATGGAGATCACTTAGTGAAGTAATTTTTCCGATCCTTGAAGGAAAGTGCATTTGATTGGTACACTGACTTGGGGGCAAATTCAATTGATACTTGGGAGCAGTTAGAACAAGAGTTTCTCAACCGTTTCTATAGCACCCGGCGAACTGTTAGCATGATTGAACTCTCAAATTCATGCCAGCGGAGGGAAGAGTCCGTCATTGACTACATCAATCGTTGGAGGGACTTAACCCTCAACTGCAAAGATCAACTGTCAGAAGCTTCAGCAATTGAAATGTGCATCCAAGGAATGCATTGGAGTCTATGCTACATACTTCAAGGAATAAGGCCAAAAACTTTTGAAGAATTAGCAACTCGAGCACATGCCATTGAGATAAGTTTGAATTTTGACCAACAAGAAAGCCCAAGTGATGTCAGTGATGATGATGAAGAAGCAGAGCCATCTTCAACTTTTCAATGCTCCTAGATACGAGCATAAACTATCTAAAGATGTCAAATAAATTATTCTCAAATGCTCCTTGATAAGAGCCTAAACTATCAATAACACTCCTTGACATGAGTATAAAAGGCCCATATCTCAAGTTTAAATGAAAACTCCTTGATACGAGTATAAACTATCTGCATATGTCAAATTCAAATCAAGACTCCTTGATACGAGTTTAAACTATCAACATATCTCAAGTTCAAATGATTACTCCTTGATACGAGTATAAACTATCAATATGTCTCATATTCAAATGATTGCTCCTTGATACGAGTATAAACTATCAATATATCTCAAATTTAAATGAAGCCTCCTTGATACGAGTATAAACTATCATCATATCTCAAATTTAAATGAATGCTCTATGACGCACGAGCCTAAACTGCATGTTACTCCTGGCCCGCATGAGTATAAACTGTTTATGGCACTCCAAAAAAAATATATTTTATGAACTACATTTTGACTTGATCTCTTTGTTAGGGTACGTAGGCAGCTTAGAATTTTCTAAGTTCAGTCATGCTATTTGATGAATTATGTTCATTGCAGAAAAAAAAATGGAGTTCGGAAACGAACCTCTTCAACAATGTTCCCCGTTTGTTGTGGTGCGCGATGTGATCTACATTGGCTTCTCGTGGCTTCAAAGATTTGGGACTCTTTTTAATCCCTTCCAGTAATGCTTCGCTGGGGGCATCTTCTCTCTCGTTCACCGTCCTGACCTTCAATAATGCGACAGTGTGGCCATGATTTGTTGATGAGTTGCTTGTGAACTTAACACCCTTGACGGTGTCTCCCCGCCTGGCGAGCATATTGTTGGTGATGAGTTGCTTGTTTCCACGTCCTTGATGGCATTTTTCGACTTGGCGAGCCCTTCCGTGGCGGCGAGTTATTTGCAAAATCCACATCCTTGATGACATTTCTCCACTTGGCAAGTCCTTCGGTGGCGACGAGTTATTTGCAAAATTCACATCCTTGATGGTGTTTCTCCAGTTGGTGAGATGCATGCGAGATTTACACGGCGCCTCTCCGCTTGGTTTGGTATTGAACGATGCTTACTTGCGAATTTCACATCCTTGAAGAGTCTCCACGCTTCGACAAATTGCTTCCGAGACTTACATGGATGCTCCCTACTTTGACGGGTTGCTTTCAAGACATACATGGATTTTGTCCACTTCGACGAGTTGCCCCGAGATCTACATGGATTTTGTCCACTTCGACGAGTTGTTTCCACATGGCGTCTCTACGCTTAGCTTAATTTTGAATGATGTTTACTGGCGAAATCCACATCCTTTATGGCTTTTCCCCGTGTGGCGAGTCTGTTGATGGTGGCAAGTCGTTTGCAATATGCACACCTTGACACTTCCCTGCGTGGCTTTGCCTTTGATGATGTGACGCTCCAAAATTAGCAAGAAAGTTGGCTCCTTCGATTATAGATGATAAATTGCTTGCAAAGCCTACTACTTGGATTCTTTGATTGGCGGGATCCCACGAGTCCACTCCCTTAGGTGAAGTCGATTTGTCAACTTTGGCCACTATTTTGCATATCGATCAATAAGTGAATCATGAACCGCCAAAATCATGATGCCGAGAAGAGGTCTACAACCAAATTGATGAGAAAGCTCTGTTTCATCCTTAAAGCAAGTAAGCAAACACATGTTCTGCTGGATTATTAGCCTGCAACTGGATTCACGAATTCTTTGCCAAAAGAAGAAAAAAAAGGGTCAGTATGTTGATTTTTAGAAATCACGAATATAAACATGAGTTTCATAAGAGAACAATGTATTTTTTTCAAAAGTTGAGGTATTTTCGGTAATTTCTCAAATGATTAAGGGGCTGTAGAATGAAGAATTTCTAATTTACCAACACGAAAGACATGAGCTGAAGAAGCCAAAACCAATTCTATTGTTATGAATAATCTCTCACACTGTTACATTGACAAAGCAACTATTTATACTAAAAATGAGGGAAAGAAAAAACGTGCTTTACTAAACACGTTACTACTAAAACAAAAGAAATAAATGTAACAAAAGAAATAACGAAACATACTAATTCCAACATCCCCCTCAAGTTGGGCATTTATGCAAATCAAGCATGCCCAACTTGGAAACCGAATGGAGAAAGAACCAGGCCCCAAGGCCTTAGTGAAAAGATCGTTGAGTTGCAAGATAGACCCAACCTTCTTAGGCAAAATCAGCCCACTTTGTATTGGTCACGAACGAGATGGCAATCGATTTCTAAATGTTTAGTCCTCTCATGGAACACCGGTTAGCAACAATGTAGAGGCGAACTTGATTATCACATAAAAGAGGGATAGGCTTGGGAATAGGAAGACAAAGATCGGTGGCCAAGTAAGTAAGCCCACGTAAGCTCGCACAGTAGTGCCCAAGGCACGATACTGCCTCGGTGACGACCGGAAAGCGGTGGTTTGTTTCTTGGTCTTCCAGGAAAGTAGAGAGGAACCAGGAAAACACGAAAACCTCAGAATCGACCTCCGAGTGGTGGGACAGAGGCCCAATCCGCATCGCTATCTGCCGTGAGCGGGGAGTTATCGGCGGCATAGAATAGTCCATGTGAAGGACATCCCTTCAAGTAGCGTAACAAATAGACAAAAGCATCCCGGTGAGAGTCTGCAGGGGCTATTCATGAACCGACCGAGTTCTTTGGACACTAAATGTGATATCGGGGCGAGTCATGTTCAAATAGAGGAGCGCCCCAAGGCGCCTATATCGATCCGGTTCGAGCGAAAGGGGGCGAGCCACCTGAAGTTTTAGACCAGGTGGAAAAGGAGTTGGAGCAGGCTTACAATCCAAAAGCCCCATGTCGGTCAAGATGTCAAGAATATACTTTCGTTGGTGAAGATAAGTACCAGAATCTGTCCTCACAATCTCCAACCCAAGAAAATATCTAGCGGGGCCCAAATCCTTGATAGTAAATAGATGATCAAGGTAGTGTTTCCACAAGAATATCATCAACATTCGAACCCGTAATAAGCACATCATCAACGTAGATCACAAGAGCCAAGAAGGAGCATGATGTGTGCTTAATAAATAGGCGGTGGTCATGCACGCAGATTCTTTGAAATCCAAATGCAACCAACTTCCCACAAAATTCAGTATTCCACCGGCGAGATGCTTGCTTAAGCCCGTACAAACTCCGCTTTAAATGACAGACCTTGCCCTCACCCCGAATGGAATATCCATCCGGTAAAGTCATGTAAATGTCCTCATCTAGAAACCCATGCAAGAAAGCATTATTTATATCTATCGATCAAGTGCCCAACCCTTTATAGTAGCGAAGGCAATTAAAAACGCACGGTAACCAACTTAGCAACAGGGAAAAACTATCAACATAATCAATCCCATACTCTTGATGATAGCCCTTGGCTACCAACCTAGCCTTATAACGTTCCACGCTTCCATCAGATTTAATTTGATCTTGTATACCCACTTGCACCCAATCGCTTTCTTACCAGGGGGTAAATCGATCCAACACCCAAGTTTCATTTTTCTCAAGGGCCTCCAACTCCTTATTCATTGCCTCAACCCATTGTGGATTGCCTTTAGCTTGAGCATAAGTAGTGGGCTCTGAACTTTAGATACATTGGCAAGAAAGGCAACATAGCTAGTAGAAAAACAAGGTGACACATAATAGGAAAAAGTGGAAATAGGATAAGAAGAAGAATGACCTGTGGGCCGAGGTGTAATAGCCACTGGAGGCAATCGGTCCACAAAGATTGTACACAACATAATCCACGAAATCTAGGCAACCGAGATTATGCGGGTAATTTTCTCAAAGCAATGGGTAATGAATCGGGGTTGAAGGAGATGGATCGGGGCAAGAATCAAAAGCAGATCTGGTGGGCCGAGAAGAAATCGGAAGATTGGAATCAAGTAGAATCAAGATCGAAAGGGAATGAAGAAGGAATGGGAGTATCATTGGAATGCAAAGAAAAAGAAGGAAATTCGACTCTAAAAAATGGACCTCCCTACTAACAATAATTTTTCTAGTGACAAGGTTATATAATTTGTAACCTTTCATTCCAAATCTCATAACCCAAGAAGATGCATTTGTGAGCTCTAGGATCAAACTTTCTTTTGTGAGGTAAGAGATTAGTGGCATATGCAACACATCCAAAAGGTTTTAATAGGGAATAGTTTGGAGGTTTTCCATAGAGCACCTCATAAGGGGATTTCCGGTGTAAGACGAACTTGGAAGTCTATTTATAAGATAAGTGGATGTGAGAAGGGAAAGGGCCAAAAATCAATGGGTAGCTTTGATTGGAACAAAAGTGCTCGGTATCAAGTAGATGTCTCGTGTTTGCGTTCTACAACACCATTTTGTTGTGGTGTGTAGGCACAACTACGTTGGTGCAATATGCCATGTGTCTTGAAGATTTGATTACACCACCGATTAATAAACTCTCTCCCATTATCGATCTAAAAGCCTTGATTGAGGTTTTAAACCGAACTTTAACCATAGTAATGAATCGC
The DNA here is from genome assembly GCA_016081115.2 of Rehmannia glutinosa. Lineage (NCBI taxonomy): Eukaryota > Viridiplantae > Streptophyta > Magnoliopsida > Lamiales > Orobanchaceae > Rehmannia > Rehmannia glutinosa. The sequence continues at coordinate 48,163 of JABTTQ020000045.1, read as the reverse complement.
TCTAGTAAGGATGGAACTTGTGTTTTATGACTCATAAGATATGTCCAGTACATCTACTATGGTCATCAACCAAGGTGAGAAAATAGGGAGTATGAGCAAAGAGATCACCCGAATGAAAAGGTCCCCGGACATCTAAATGAATTAAATCAAACACCGAATCAAGACATGTAGTTCTCAAATGAAATGGTCATACTATCTTTGTTTAGACAAGTGACATACATCACAATCCTTCAACGAGTATGAACATTCAAAAATGGCTTTAGAAATTGTAAATGTGAGAGAGTACTAGAGGAAGCATGGCCCAAACGTTTATGCCACAAATCCAACACACTATTACAAGGAAAAATAGCGGATGAGTGTTTACAAGGTGAAAGAGTTTTAGGGGTAGCGACCGATAGATCCAGGATCATTGTTCAATACATAGAGTTTTCCAATGGCCTTTCCAAGCTGCTATGACACTTTCGGTCCTCGTGTCTGCAAAATGCAATAAGAAGGGAAGAAGATACATTTTGCATTAGAAGCTTGGGTGAGTGTGAAATGGAAAGTAAGTTATACTTGAATGAAGGTACTAGCAGGGACATCCGTAAGGATTAAATTCTCTGAAATATTAGCGATACCCGATGAGAAACAGGTTTAGAAGTTCCATCGGGAGAAAACAGTTGATAGGAGCGGGAATAGGAATTAAATCACTGAGCAAAGAAGGATTGACACACATGTGCTTGCTTGCCCTCGTATCTAAAATCCGGACTCACTACCTATTTGCTCAAATGTACTTAAGGCAAACCGAGGTACACTCATACCGTATATCCAAAAATGTGCAAAATTAGCACCACTTTCGGTATTTCCGGTTCCCAAAGCGGGGACATATACTTGGCAAGTTACATGCGAATTATGCTAGCAATGTCCTGTAGTATTCCCTGTCTTTGACACTGCTCTTTGCTCATCTTTGTTAACATCTACTCCGGTCATATTAGCCACCACAATTTTTTCGATCCTTGAATTGTTTATACCAATCAACTGGGTAACCATGTAGTTTGAAACACTCCCGAGCCTCATGTCCACTAAAATGGCAATAATCGCACTTTAACTTGCCTTTTCTTCTTTGGTTCTCCTTGAATTCCTCTACCTCTCATACCATTACCTCCTCCATTCCAATGACCGGATCCATAACCACCAGTACCTCCTCCACTCCAATTACCGGATCCATAACCACCTCTTCCAAAGACCAGGTTTTGAAACATGTGTCATCATACCGCACTATCCAAAGACTTCAGAAATACTTGATGCACACTCCTCTCTCTCAATCCTTAGAATCATAGAGTAAGCCTTATTAACCTCGGGTAATGGATCCATCATAAGAACTTGGCTCGTGCTTGTTCAAAAGACTCATTCAATCCCATAAGGAATTGAATCAATTTAACATTTGAATCATTATCACACCACTTTCTTACCAAAGACCACAAGTACAATTAGGCATCGGCACTAGACTATTATATTCATCCCAAAGTTTCTTAAGCCTAGTAAAATAGGAGATAACGTGTTATTTCCCTGACTAATACTAGCAATCTCCCTCTCAGAATCGATATAATCGCGTGGTCCATTGCATTGACCAAATCAAATTGTTCAAGTTCATCCCAAAGTTCTTTTGAAGTTTGAGCATAAATGAAGGCATCCACAATATCACGAGATATAGAATTTAATAGCCAACTAATCACCATAAAGTCGGTTTTACGCCATTTCTCAAAATCATCGAGTTCTCATCCGGTTTGAAACTTACCATTGATAAATCCGAGTTTCGTCTTCGCGCCAAGTGCAATCAACATGGAACGACGCCACGGGAGATAATTGTTTCCATTCGTGAGGATTTGTGACCAAACCATCCCTGGGTGGTCGATCCATGAAGTTGCGAGAGGATCCCACTGCTTTGCAGGTGAATTTCCTTCCTTCGTTACTGATTTGGTTCGCTAAAATCGGTGATGCGGATTCGCGCCAAATTGAATGTTCTTTGCCGCCATCTCGATCATTTGCCATGGATTAAGATGAATGTTTGGATCCATGAACTCAATCAAACCTCGCTCTGGATACCATGAAGAATTTCTAATTTACCAACACGAAAGACATGAGTGAAGAAGCCAAAACCAATTCTATTGTTATGAATAATCTCTCACATCATTACATTGACAAAGCAACTATTTATACTAAAAATGAGGGAAAGAAAAAACGTGCTTTACTAAACACGTTACTACTAAAACAAAAGAAATAACATAACAAAAGAAATAACAAACATACTAATTCCAACATAGAAATTTGATACCAAAGTAAAAGGAGTTTCTTGAGCCAAAATAATTAAGGGATAGTTTGGTCCTTTTATTATGTACATTATTATCAAGATGTAATTAATGCAAATCCGCTTTAATTTCTAGTCAACTAGAATATAGCCATTAAGATTTACCGTTACCAATTTATAAATGCTATGTAGCACCTCAACTCGAGACAGGATGTGGATTGACTTTGAGTTATGCAACTCCTCCTTGCATTAATAACAATCGATGAAAAAGTATTCTTAAAAAATACAATCGGTGAAAAAGTGGTAAATATGATAGAAATATATTCTAATATATATATATATAATTATGTAGATTAGTGTGTAGACAAATTAAATTTGCATCAATCAAATGGTGACACATGAAATTTTATATTAAATATCAATTTTATAATTTCTATTTATATTTGGGAATTTATTCAAATTTAATTCCTAATTTAAATAGTTAATTTATTGATATTTTAATATATATTTTATTGGTCAATTAAAGATTGCCAAATGTCAAATTCTTATAAATCAAGATTTATCTTGATAAATTATTATTTCTTTCGATAATTATCACAATTTGTGATTAAAAAAATAATATTAAATCTTGAAGGACCAATCAAATTAGAGTCCTCGCCATGTGAGTTATCCAAGAACCCTCTCCTACAACTATAAATAGGGGTCATTCTCAAGGAATTAAAACATTCAAAGAGAAGAAATCCAAGCAAGAAGGCGGTGGAGAAAATTCTCTCAAGGCAATAAGAGCATATTCAAGGAGATCCACGGTGTTCAAGGCGAATTCCAAGGCGTTCATCGCGGAGTCCATTCAAATACGGCGTTTGATTCGGGAATAAGCTTCCAAGCCCTCGAATTAACGTTATTGAAGTCAGAACCATCTTGGAGGAAGATCAAAAGACAATAAAAATTTGTGTTACATAGTGCTTTGAAATAGGGTGGTTTTAGCTTAGAAGGGAATAGGTTTTTTTTTTAATTACAAAACGTGGAAATTGAAACTCATACCTATTATCGGACTTGAGAATCTTTTTGGTTTATGTTTCCAATGATTCATTTCCAATTTCCAACTGTTCACAAAAATGAATCATGTTTGTTTGTGAATATTCCAATGAAAATCATCATTTTCACTTTCTATTTTTCACATAAAACGTCTCAAACCTATAATTTCAACTCTCAACCTATAAACTATCCTACATCACTTATCAATCATATTATCATCTTTTCATCCAATTATACATGTGAGATCCGCCATTACCAACTTTATCTACTTAATATTAGGGGATGTATGGATTTTTTCCAAGTCCAATTTCCAGTTTCTAATGTCGGAAAATGAATTTTCAAACATTATTAGTTTTCGTGTTAAAATTAAAAATATATTTGGTTTGTTGTCTGAATTTCTATCTAAAAATAAAAATATGTTTGGTTTATATTTTTTGAATGTATTTTTGACATAGATTTGTGTGATTGTAGTTTATTTTCACATAGATTTGTGTGATTTTGGTGAAAAATTGTTTAGTTGTGTTTTCAAAAGAATATTTCCATGAAAAAATGAAAACTGAAAATGACTTTATTTCTATAATTGAGAATTTTCTATAACAATATAAACTCATTTTCTGGAATAGTTGGAAAGTGGAAAATTGCATTTGAAAACACATCCATACATACCCTTACTTATTCTAATTATATCTATCTAATAAGACCCACTATCTACAGTTTTATAAATATAATATTATATATTCAATTTAAAATATTCAACTACTATCAACTTTTTAAATTATTATATACATCAAATACTACTTCAAAACTACTCAACCAAACATAATCTCGTTTCCGAACCTACATAAAACTCATGTTCATTCATTCGTCCAAACATAATTTCGGCTTTCACATGAAAACCAATAAATTCTCAAAATTCATTTTCAAACACTAGAAACTAGAAATTGACCATGTAAACATAACCATACAATTATGGATTATCATATTTTGTTTTAAACTGCGAGGATCGCACCAAGCCACACCGTTAATAATAATTTATAACCAAAACCGCGATTCAAAATATTAAATCGAAACCGCACACTTTGTTGGTGCGGTTATGGCTTTAGATTTTAAAAAATCGCCAAAATCACACTGCACTACACCTCTATAATTTAGGGCAATTCTTTAGTCTTTAGTTAAATAGTTAGACAATAAATATATTAAGAACTAATTTAATAAATGATATAACTAGATTTTCACTTTGCATACTAAATATAATACATTTTGCATTCTTTCAATTTTGTTAAAATGCGTTATATTTTGCATTAAAATAGAACAATATTACATTGCATTACATATTGAATGTAAGTAAATAAAATTTACAGCAATGGGCATTTTATTCGCAAAAATATATCTTATTTAAAAAAAGCACTTTTCAATTATAATATTTTTCTTAAGCTTTTTCTTTAAAATCTCATAACAAAATTATATTAATTTATCAATTATATAATATTTTTATTTATTAAAACCACAAAATCACCCGTCACCACCCGCTACCGCTTAAATCGCACCTTCGATTTTACTTCATAAAACTACAATTTGAAAATATTATTTGACCGAACCACATATAACAATTAAATCTGAAATTAACTCAAAGAACCGTAAAATCACACTATGATCACCTCTACATATAACTTAACTATTGGACCACTCTCAAATTTCCAAAAAATAGGGTGTTTTGGGGGAAATAAATACCCAAAAAAACTTTTAGGGAGTGCTAGCTTGTGGGATATTTTTCACCCATTCCACTTTTTGGACAAAATTTTGCGTGAACATGTGATTGTTTGTGAAATTTTTTAAAAAATACACTATTTTTCTTTTATTAAATCATCAAGCACATCCAATTATAATTTAAACAAAAAAATATCACATCAACTATCATTATTATACAATCATATCACAAATACACTATTCACTCTATCTTATTTTTCAAATCACCAATCAAATCTAATCACTATTATACTAAAAAACATATCACATCAACTATCATCATCACATTTTTATCTTATATCCAATCATACTCTCAAAATTCATTCTCATTTTCTAAATTTATTTTTCACACTATTCTTTCTAAAAATAAAAATAAACGGAACAAAAGGCCAAACAATCACTCCCTTGCACTTTTATATCTAAGAAGAAAAAAAAAAAAATTTCCTAAATTAAAACTAAATATTGCCTTAAATCTTCTCCTAATTTTAGTCCCTAACAAACATAGCCTGTACTGTCACTTCAATCTTCACCTCGCGTATTCTCCACTTTCCCCCTCTATATATCTTCCCACAAATATGCAGCACAATCTCTTTCTCTCTCTCTCTCTCTCTAACCTCCCCCACTCCTTTTCATTAATGGCGCTTTCCCCTGTAGCCATAGCTACACTCTTTCTTGTGACCACGGTTTCGCTAATCTCACCGTCACAGTCGGCCACGTGCACCTCACAGACCTTCACGAGCAACAAGCTCTACACTTTCTGCAACGACCTCCCATCCCTCAACTCCTACCTCCACTGGGCCTACGATCCGGCCCATTCCACGCTTTCCATCGCCTTTATTGCCCCTCCGGCGCGGCCCAACGGATGGGTTTCGTGGGCCATCAACCCGACAAGCACCGGCATGGTGGGCTCGCAGGCCCTCATCGCATTCAGGGATGCCAGGGGTGAAATGACGGTTAAGACCTACAACATCACGTCTTACGGCCCGTTAACGGAGTCTAAGGTTTGGTACGAGGTGAGGGAGTCGTCCGCGGAGTTTTCCGGCGGGGTTATTAGGCTATTCGCCACCGTGGTTTTGCCGGAGACTGGGAGGACGACGGTGAACCACGTGTGGCAAGTGGGCCCCTCCGTCACGGGTGGAGTGCCGGATAAGCATGAGTTTCAGCCTGGGAATTTGAATTCCAGAGGTAGCCTTGATTTGTTGAGAGGACAGAGCACTGGTGCCACCGGCGGTAACTCTAGAACCAACAAGAGGAATGTGAGTTTCTATTTTTCTATTGGATTTTTATCTTTTCCCGAAAAATAACATAAATCTCTGGTTCATTGCTATTGAATGGATTTTGAGATTGGAAATTTAATCGGTTTACATTTTTAGCTGTTTTTTTATTTTATTTTTGATCTACTTCTTTTTAGCTGTTTTTAATTAATATAATATGAAAGAAGTTCTATGTTCTGAAGACTTTCCTGTCCAAAAAAAAAAAAGTTTCTGAAGGACTTGGTTATTTAATACTTTCTTGTTTTCAATTTCCTAATACTTCCCTGCATTAATTAAATGCACAACAAAAATCTGAGCATGTGGAAAGTCTTATTGAGTATAATCGTGAACGAAATAGGAATAATTACAAAAACTACCCCTGAGGTTTGGAGTATTACAAAAAAAACCAGAGATTTTCGAGAGTTATAAAAAAGAAAAAACTTGAGATTTGATTCCGCTTAAATGTAATAAGGGGATAGCTAACTATAATAATTTTACAGATGTGAAGGGGTATTTGAAATGTTTTTACTTATGAAGGGGTAAAATACAAAATCAAATCTCAAGGGGAGTTTTTGTAATTTTCAAAACCTCTGGGTTTTTCTGTAATTACCCGAAACCTCCCTGATGTAGTTTTTGTGATTATCCCACTGAAAATATGTTGAAAATCAAGAATTAAATTTGAATAATTTGCTTATTAATCTAGATTGAGATGACGTTAATTAGTTATTGCTGATGGGATTTTTATCAAATTTTAGCCAATATTATGAAAATTAATTAGTTATGAATGGTGAAAGAGCAGTAACTGCTGTATTGTGATCAGATTCATGGAGTGCTGAATGTTGTCAGCTGGGGCATTATGTTTCCTATTGGGATCATCATTGCAAGATACTTGAGGGTGTTTCCATCTGCCGATCCAGTGTGGTTTTATTTGCACGTTTTCTGCCAGGTGTCTGCCTATGCCATCGGAGTTTCTGGTTGGGCAACTGGTCTTAAACTGGGAAGTGAATCGAAGGCTGTTACGTATTCTGGCCATCGTAATATCGGGATTTCACTCTTTGCCCTTGCTACCGTGCAGGTAACTTTTAGTGCAGTATTGTGAAATCAGATCTACTTCAGATTGTATTGGTTTTAGTGTTTGATGGCTGTTTTTTTTGTGCTATTTAATTGATAACTCATAATATTTCTAATCAAGAAGACAAGAACTGACTGATGTAGTACTGTGAGAAATTTAGGTTGAATTACAAATCACCCCGGGGGATTATCCTAATTACAAAAAAACTCCAGTTATCTTTCAAAAATACAAATACCCCTTTTAGTATCACAAACACCCCCTTTATCTCCCTCTTGAGGGTGCAGTTTGTAAATAGAAACAAATGTCGTATTTGAAAGTTTGAAAGATAGTCGATTTCTTTTTGTAGTTAGACTGAACCTCGAGGGTAATTTTGTAATTAACCCTTAAATCTATGAGTGCAAAATAATACATCAGTTTTCCGTCCATGCATGAGTGACGAACACAATCCTCCACCTTTTCTCAGAAATATAAGAAAAAGGGATAATTACAAAAAAAAACCTTGAGGTTCGGGCTCTTACAAAAAAACCCTTTTGTAAGTTGGAGATGGTAAGTTTGTAACATCTCTGAGTGTTTTTGTAATTAGCCCAAACCTCAGGGGGTCTTTTGTGATTATCCCTAAGAAGAATGATTTATTGCTACATTGGAAGTTGGAACCAAGTGAAAGCATGGCCATTAGAGGTTGACTATAAGCCTTTTTTTTTTTTTTTATTTGGTTTGCTGACTGTATATCTGGATATTGTGATTGAAATGTTTCACCGAGTACGCATATCCAGCAATTTAAAGTCTCTCAATGAACTGTATTATCTTCTTCCCGCGCGATACTGAGTTTTTGTTAAATTAATATATGGTTGTTCCTTGTTTGGCTTTTCATGTAGATATTTGCATTGCTTTTAAGACCCAAAAAGGACCACAAGTTTCGGTTTTACTGGAACATCTACCATCACGGACTTGGATACACTGTTCTCATCCTTGGCATCATCAATGTGTTCAAAGGTTTCAACATATTACGTCCCGAGCCCAAGTGGAAAAATGCGTATATTGTCGTGATCGCAGTACTCGGAGGTATTGCTTTATTATTGGAAGCAATCACTTGGATTGTCGTTTTAAGAAGGAAAAAGTCCGATAAATCAACCAAACCATATGATGGCTTTAATAACGGACACGGTAGGCAAGATCCTCTGGCCCCATGATTCAGTATTGGATTTATGCGACATGTATTTATCGTATTGTGTTATATGTTACTCTTAAATTCCATGGATGAAGGTGGCTGGCTCGTTTGAGTCGTGTGATTTTTGTCTGGTTTGTAAAATAGCTTCTGTAGTTAGTTTGGCATACGGCGTATAGATATGTACTCGGATTCTTTTAATTTTTTCGACTTTTTACTTTGTTTCATTTGTAGTCACATATTGGTATTTGATGGTATTACGGGAGTGTTTGCAAACTCTAAAAAAAAGTGATTATGAGCTTCTAGGGGGAAAAACAGTTTTTTAAGTTTTTCCATCTAGAAGCTGATAATTAGCAGGTCTACAATGTGGAATGGACGTTTTGCAAAAGCTCGGTATAATTTTATACTTAATCTCTAGGTAAACTTGTTTAGGGACAATGAGGATTAGATAACAGGTAATTAAGCATTAGACATATGATGGCTCATTTCTTGTTTATGTATGAGGCTCATGTGCAACACTAATTAATTTAGGATTTATGTTCCCTCTTTCCTTGATCTTAAGTCAGATTATAGTGGCTATGTATTTGCTAGAGATTCTCTTTTTTGTTAATTGCTTCTAATTCTATCTTTCCATAAAACTTGTTAAGAAATTCATGGATGCATATTGTCCTTTGGTTTATTTTCATTTTGAACTTTTATGACTTAAGAGTTCCTGCAAACTTTTGTTTTTAGAAGAAATAATGTATTATAGCATAAGTGAAAAATACTAAAATAGCAGAGAATAAAAACTAAAAGTTGAATAATTTAAAATAGAGTATTGATGAATAAGTTGTAAAAGTGGTTCATTTATTTATACAAGTCAAACTTCAAACTATATTAGGGAGACTCTCTCACTCTAGAAATTTTTCTTCCCTCTTCTCTCTAAACAAACACCTCTCCTGGTTTAATCTTTCTTTCCATTTCTAAAGCCTCCTTCCTCTTCCTGTCCCTGGCCGGCGACGTCCTGGTCGCATGTCAAGACTCCCCTGTTTGTCGATGCTTTATCCCCCAGATTCGTATTCTCTCTGATGTTTTTGCTTTGGATCCGGGCATTGGGAGTTCTTTTCGTGGAGGCGGCCAGCTCTAGCCATGGGTCAATAGTGGGTGTGGTGTTGGGCGGCATCGGATCTCCAGAGGGAGAGGCTGATTTGTTCATTTCTTGTTTTGATTTTCTTCCTTTTCTTTTGTCTTTTCTTTTAGATTGTTTGGTGTTTTAGGAGGCTTGTAGTTTTTGTTTCTATTTTTGTATTTTTCTTTGTTTTTCCGGTTGAAGGGCGCAACTCGTAGACGAGTTAGTGGAAGCTGGCTTGTAGTTGGTAGTGGTTGCTCGTGCGCGAGGTTTAGTTTGTGTGTTGTGCGGCATTCGTGTCGGGTTTTAGTGTTTTGCAATATCCATTAAGGAGTGTTGAAGCCTCTAGCGTGAGAGTGTTCTTAGTTTTGGTTGATGAGTTTTTGTTTGTGAATTGGATCTGAATTGGTCTTGTTAATTCCCCGCTTGACTTATCGTTAGTTAAGTCGACTTATAGCCAGTTGGCTGCGTTTATAGTTGTAATTCCTATTTTTGAGTTGTTCTAATAAAAAACTATCGTTCGAAAAAAAATATACAAGTCAAATTGGGAGCAAAATTTAAAATTTAAGGTAGCGATTGCTTACCAAAAAATTTAATTTTCGTTTCGCTAGATAATTTTTTTTTAATCCCAAAATGTGAATAATTATGAAAATTTTAGAAAATACACGATTCATTCACTTTCATTTTTTTCTCCAACCAATCACTTCTATCATTTTTCAAAAAATCCATCAAATCACCAATCATTATTACACATCCCCCCACAAATTACATTATTCACTCTCTCATAAATTTCTAACTATCAATCATATCCAATCATCATTTTACTCTTTTTTTATATCAAATCGACTTTCATCATTACTTTTTCATCTCATATCCAATCACAATTTTAAAATTCATCTTTTTTCTTCCAAAAATTTTCTTACCACTATTCTCTAACAAAATGAAAATTTTTAAAATAAAAGCATATCCAATCGCTACCCACTTAGGTACCCACTTATTGATCTATTTTACATGCTCTTCTGCTATGTATGAATTTTTTTGCTACCCACTTAGGTACTAATCCAACCATTTCTAATAGGGGTGATAAATCGTGTAATCGCGTCGTGCTTCGTATTAACATGATAACAACATGACATAATAAACTCAAACACAAATACAACATGATAAGGGATTGTGCTTATATGAACACTATAGAGATTATATAGTTTAAGTTATTAGTTTGTTGCTAGCTATTTTTTAGTTAGTTGCTACTTTGACATTATTAGTTGCATTTTCTTATTCACATTTTCTTTGTGCGGGCTTCTGTATAAAAGCCCACTCCTTCACATTTTTTTTTGAGGGGAAAGTAAGCTTTTAAATCAAGGAGCCATCTCCAAAGAAACAAGGTCTACCAATGAATCGGGGATATCTCCGACTATTGGTTCCGTGCTAGAAAAAAAAGCTAAACAAGCTAAATGGTGGGCTAACATATTGCCCGAACGTCTAACAAAACTAGGGAAAACAAAATCGAAACTAGGGAAAATATTTTGAATATCAGCTGCAATATTTTCGAGGTACGTGAGATCATCCATATGTTTTGTCAATCTGCGATATAGCGTGAGGCTGTCCGTCTCCACTATCACGTTGCGAAGTTCTAGATTACGAGCGAGTGCTAAGCCTTCCCGAGAATGCACGCAAGTGCTTCGCCACTCTCACGTCGTATTCCGTTGACCAAAACTGGGTAAGGGTCTTTATCACTTGGCCTCTCCAGTCTTGGATCACCACTCCTATCCATGTACCATCGTGTTCTTGAATAGACGCATCAACATTGATTTTAAATGTACCTTGCGTGGGGGGTATCCATTCTTCATTCAATTGTGCATGTTCATGCATGGGGTGATGGGTTCGGGCCTGCATGTGTTCCTCCAGCCTAGATGATGTCAATCTGAGGTAATGTTAATGGTCTTCTGATTTTCCATTAAAAGTGAAGTTGTTACGCGCACTCCATAATAAGAGTGCGAACAACCCCTGACTGTCATCGTCTCCCTACTGTCGGACCCTCTCCAACCAATCTCCAATGCTCCCTCTATTTTCAGCGTCCTGGAAGGTAAACCTAAGCGGAGAAACAACCCAGAAAAATTCCATCCACCTACAATCACGTAGTGCATGTTCCATGGTTTCTTTTTCAAGTCTGCGCCTGCTACATAATGGACAGATAATCACCCTCTTTTTGATAAGCTTCATTTTTGTAGGTAATATCCCATGTGCACACTTCCATATAAAGACTTTCACCTTCGCTGGTACATTTAGAGTCCATATCCATTTCCAAATACTCCTCTTCATCCCCGATGTGGACTTCGCATGGTTATCACATTCCGTCATCCCTTTTGCGATTTTATATCCCGATTTTACCTAGTATTTTCCATCCTTTGTGAAGTGCCACATTATTCTGTCTATCCGTTTCGAACCACAGATTGGTATTGTGAGAATAGAACGAGCTTCCAACAGGTTAAAAAGTTGATTAATCAACGGCTCATTCCATCCAGCTCCGCTCGCTGTGAGTCCACATGTTCTTTGGTCCCCTCAGTAGGCCTTGAATTAGTTTGAAATGGTGGCTGGTCCGGCAACCAGGGGTCATGCCACACACGAATACACTCACCATCCCCCATGTTCCATCTAATACCTCCGTGTAGTACTTTTCGTCCTGTTACAATGCTTCTCCATGTAAATGGTGGATTATGGCCACTCGTAGCAGTTAGGAACGAACCATGCGGAAAGTATCGACCCTTTAAAGTTTTGGAAAGAAGGGAGCTCTCGTCTTGGATAAGCCTCCATCCCTGCTTTGCTAACATAGCTTCATTAAAGCACTTCAAATCCCGGAAATCAATTCCACCTTCGATTTTTGAGCGGCAAAGAATATCCCACGCTCTCCAGTGTATTTTGTGCTCCTCGTTCTGTTGACCCCACCAAAAGTTTCTTATGATGGAATTTATTTGGTTGCATATGGTCGAAGGAAGCATGAAACAACTCATAAAATAAGTTGGAATGGCCTGAGTTACTGCTTGAATAAGCACCATCTTCCCCGCCGCTGATAATGATCGTCCCTTCCAGTCCTTTAATTTTTTCTTTATTCGGTCAACCAATCGGGCGATTATTTTTTTGATCGTCCTACTACCACTGGAATCCCCAAATAAATTGCACGTTTTTCAACCAGCTCCACACCCAATCTCACCGCCAATTCGCGTCTTTTGTCTGAGTTCACCCCTTTGCTAAAATATATTTCCGATTTTTCTAAGCTTATCTTTTGTCCCGACGCTTTCTCATAATCTTGCAAAAGTTCCTTGGTGAAATCAATTTCTCTGTCATTTGCCCGACCAAAAATGATGTTGTCATCTGCGAAAAAAAGATGGGATATTTCCGGTTCTCCACGGCATATTCTGACTCCATGGAAGTCCCCCCAAAGGTTGCCTCTCTTATAAGTGCGAAGAAAGCCTCTGCACAAAAAATAAATAAATACAGCGAGAGTGGGTCTCCTTGACGGAGCCCACACGAGGGGTGGAAGGGATTTCCCGGAGTACCATTTACCAGAATAGAAAAAGATACAAAAGACAAGCATTTCATAATAAGGGACACAAACGAGGGCGGGTTCCAAGTTTTAACATAACTCGATTTAGAAAAGACCACTCCACCCTATCGTAAGCCTTTGACATATCTCATTTGAAAGCAAAAAAGCCTTTTTTTCTAGTCGTATTATGACGCATAGAGTGAAAAATTTCGAAGACCAAGAGGGCGTTATCCGTAATATGACGTCCCGGAGACAAAAGCAGACTGTGTGTGGTGTATGAGGTTAGGGAGAACGATTTTTAGTCTATTAGCTAAAGTCTTTGTAACCAATTTAAAAATTACATTGCATAGACTAATAGGCCGAAAATCAGTTACAACCTCAGATTTCTTTTTTTTTTTTTGGAATCAAGATAATAAAAGTGCTATTCAAAGACTCGGGACTCGCAGAACCGTTAAGAATATTTAGGATAACAGATGTAATGTCAGGACTAATGATCGACCAGAATTTTTGATAAAAGAGAGCAGGCATACCGTCTGGTCCATGCGCTTTTGTAGGGTGCATTTATGCAAGGCCGCTTTCACTTCCTCTGCTACAAACGGTCTTGTTAGTGTCTCATTCATTGAGTCCGTCATGTTTGGGTCCACAGCATACAAGACTCTGTCTATATCAAGTTGTCCCTCTGTAGAAAATAAGCTTTCAAAGTAGTATTTAAATGCACCTTCTATCTCCTACTCATCTTCAATCCACGCTCCTGCCTGATGTTTAATGCGGTCCACATTATTTCTGCTACGTCTTCCGTTAGCGACTCGATGAAAAAATGAGGTGTTTTGGTCCCCGTCCTTTATCCAATTCATCCGGGCTCGTTGGTGCCACATTTTTCCTGTTTTACGTTGAGTTCCCGGAGGTGTGTCTCAATCGCTGCACTTTCTTTTAGTTTGTCGAGCGATAATGATGTGTGGGTGTATTTTTGAAGTTTCTCTTCACATTCAACAATCTGCTTCTGAACGTTTCCAAAGTGTGTTTTCTCCCATAATGATAATTGAGAGCCGCATTGTTTAATTCTATCATTTATCGACTCCGTATTTCCGGTGCTCATCGTCCAGGAATCCCGCACAATTTTTTGACACGATTCGTCAAGAAGCCACATCGATTCAAATTGGAAATTTTCCGCCATTTTTTACCCTTCCCCATTCCCGTGCGTCCACTGTTTCTCCATGATATAAATATCGGGCTATGGTCAGAGGCTACCCTCGGTAGATGGTGAATATAGTATGAAGGAAACGTCGAAACCCATTCTTCATTTCCCAGATACCTATCCAGTCGCTCATGTATGTTGTGATCACCTTGTTGCCCGTTTGTCCAAGTGAAAGTAAATTCATCGTATCCCAAATCCTCCAAACGAGTGTCTCTAAGTGATGACTGAAAGACCTCCATTTTTGCTTGATCTTTAATATGGCCCCATATTTTTCCAAACTAAAAAGGTATCTCGTTGAAATCCGCCACACATAACCATGCTAACTGATCCTATGTGTCCAGTTCTCTCATTAAGTCGCACATAAGATGTTTACTGCCTTCGTCTGGCCATCCATAAATTCCGATAAATGCCACAACCTGTTTTCTTCCCTTACAATCCCACTGATATGGTGCATGGATTCTGATTCTAGTTCAAATTTGTACGTGCTTTTTCACATGAGGCATAAACCACCATGTCTGCCTCTATTACTCACATCACAATTTACCACATGAACGTTCTCATACGCAAATGTTTTCGTAATTTCTTGTATTTCATTGCTACCAAGTTTGTTCTCCATGAGGAAAACAAACGCGGGATCTTTTTCATGGATATAACATTTAAGCACTGGAACTATCAGTGGGTTCCCAAGCCCCCGACAATTCCAACTAAAGCAACTCATTGTTCTCGGTGGGAATGCGTCTTTGCAGTCGCCGCCGTTAAAGTGAACTTGCAGAGTACATCATAAAACACACGGTTGATCCTACTCCTGAGAATTAGCTTTCTATCATGGAGTTTGAGTTTCTTTACATGGTATCCAGAGCGCACAGTTGATCCTACTCCACGATGCTGAAACAAACTAGGCGTGTGTCTTGGAATATGCTGGTCGGTGAAGGAAGGAATCAACGTAATGATCCACTATTTGATACTCGCAATTTCGCAAATTAGATTACCATTCGTGATGGTGATCTATATCAGCTGCATAACTCCGATCATCCTAGAAGATTCTAGTCTCCAATCCGCTCACAGGTAATAATTACCTTTCCTGGAGTCGTGCAATAATTTTAGCGCTTGGAGCGAAAAATAAATTAGGATTTATTATTGGTAAAATTGTTGCTCCTGACAAAAAATCACCTAAGTATGAGTTATGGAAACGTGTGGATTATATGGTTACAACTTGGATCATGAATTCGTTATGCAAGGATATTGTTGATTCTTTTTGTATGCTAAGACAACTTGTAATCTATGGGAGGATATTGATCAACGACTCGGAAAGAGTAATAGACCACAAATCTATTAGTTGCAGAAGGATATTGCAACTATTTCTCAAGGAAATGCTTTTGTAGTTGTATACTTCATGAAATTGAAGAAATTATGGGATGAATATAGTGCTCTAGTGCCTGTGCCTAGTTGCAAATGTGATGGATGTAAGTGTGATGTAAACAGAGCTTTTAATGACCTGGACACAAACACTATGTTGATGTAGTTTTTAATAGGATTGAATGAGTCTTTTGACAGTGTACAGAGCCAAGTATTACTTATGGATCCATTACCTTATGTAAATAAAGCATATTTTCTGTTTTAGAGGGTTGAGAGACAGAGAGATGTCCAAGTCAGCATAACAGATAGTGGAGATGGGGTGGCTCTGGATACTCGGATTTCTAAGGGACCTTACAGAGGTAGATCTGCATATTCAAATGGAAACAACGGGAATGCACATAGAGGGAAAGAGAACTTACGAAGAACTAAAGAAGAGAAGGCAAAATTACTTTGTTATCATTGTCACTTCCATAGGCATGAGATGAAAAAATGCTTCAAACTGCATGGATATCCGGATTGGTATAAAACTTTCAAGACAGAGATCCAGATCTATGGCACATATGGTTGAAACTGAAACTGAGCTTGCTAAACAAGGATTAAGGGATTCTGGGAAGGAACAATAGATGCCAGATATTGTTGCTCTTGTTCAGCAAGAGATTACTAAGTACATGGCTACCAATTCATCTCCACTGCATTTTGGTAACACAGATTTTACTCATTATGTTGAGTTCGTAGGTATGCATCATCTAGATGAACATTACCTTGCATTATCCATTTTTGAGCATATGAGTGTTACTTCTTGGATATTAGACACTGGTGCAAGTAGGCACATGTGCACTACTTCTTCACAAATGCATAACCTCACCATTCTATCTACTTCTGTTGTTGTTTTCCTTCCTGATGGTTCTACAAAATCTGTTACTCAATCTGGTCAAGTAACTCTTACCTCTCATTTACACAGACTAATAATTTGAAACGTGTGTTTCTTCCTTCTCATTATCTTTCGTAGGACCCTAAGACTGAGCAGGTGATTGCAGTAGGCAAAGCAATGGGAAGACTCTATGTCTTAACTCCTTTTTCACACTGTAGTTCCTCTACTATTCCTACTTCAATTGCTTGTAATAGTGTGCTAGCTAAATGGCATATTAAACTGGGACATGCATCCCCTGGTGTTTTGGCTGATTTGCCCTTTTTGAATTCTTCTTTTGTTAATGTTGATAAACATCTTGTTCAAAGCTGTGAAGTCTGTTGCAAGGCTAAACAACACAGAATTCCATTTATTTTAAGTACATCTAATGTTTCTTTCATTTTTGATCTGATTCGCATGGATTTATGGGGGCCTTACGCTGCTTCCTCTCTAACTAACACCCCTTACATTCTCACTTTGGTAGATGACTATAGTAGAGCCACTTGGATGTATTTGATGGCTCATAAATCTCAGGTTCCCATTATGTTGAGAATGTTTCTCAATTTAGTGGAAGCACAGTTTCATAAGAAAGTTAAAGTGGTTAGATATGATAATGGGACATAATTTATTAGTAGAGAATGTAACGATCTTTTCTTATTTTGTGGAATTCAACACCAAAGGAGTTGTGTGTATACTCCTCAACAAAGTGGGGTAGTTGAAAGGAAAAATAGGCATTTATTAGACGTGGCGGATCACTTATGTTTAGGGTGGGATTCCTCATATCTTTTGGCCTTATTCCATTCTAACTGTAGCATACATTATCAGTAGACTACCAAATTCCATGATTCAATGGGCAACCCCCTATGAAAAGTTACATGGACAACCTCCAGACTATTCATATCTTAAACCATTTGGTTGTCTAGCTTATGCAACCAATCTTAGTCCACACAAGTCCAAATTTGATCAGAGAGCTCTCAGGTGTCTTTTTCTTGGTTATGAACATGGTCAAAAGGGTTATAAATTGTATAATTTGGAGACAAAGAAAGTATTTGTCACTAGGGAGGTTAAGTTCATTGAAGATCAATTTCTCTATCTGAAAGGTTCTACTGATCATACTTCTTCTTCCTCTACTCCACTTCCTCTCATTCTATCACAGAACCCACTTATCCTCCTCCCACTGTTGTTTCTTCCTCTGCTTCTACTATACATGTTAGGAGGAGTACCAGAATCTCTTCCAAGCCTGCCTGGCTTTCAAATTTTGTTACTTATAGTTCTCTTGCCTCATTGTCTCTTGCATCATCTACACTTTCTCAAGGTCCAGCTTTCTTATCCCATTGATACTTTTCCTTACACTATTTATCCATTGTTTGAAGAGTCTTATGTTGATTTTCTTTCACAAGTGTCCCATATCCAAGAACCTAAAACTTATGCTCAGGCTAGTAAGTTTCCTGAATGGGTGGAAACCATGGATAAGGAGATTGCAGCTCTTGAAGAAAATAACACTTGGGAATTATCTTTCTTACCTCATGGCCATAAAGCTATAGGGTGTAAATAGGTATATAAAGTCAAGATGAAAGCTGATGGGTCAGTGGATAGATACAAAGCAAAGCTAGTTGCCAAAGGGTACAATCAGGTATATGGTGTTGATTATGTGGAAAGTTTCTTTCCAGTAGCAAATTTGGTTACTGTTAAGATGTTTGTAGCTCTAGCTACTATGAGGGATTGGATTTTGTTTCAGTTAGACATTAATAATACTTTCTTGCATGTGTATTTGGATGAGACAATTTATATGCAACCTCCTAAAGGGTATTCTAAGGCACAAAATGGCCAGGTTTGCCTGCTAAAGTGCAGTTTGTATGGTTTGAAATAGGCTAGTAGGCAATGGAATGTTGAGTTTTGCACCAAGTTGGTCTCTTATGGTTTTCATCAGTCAGCTCATGATCACTGCCTTTTTAACAAAAGGGCTCCCAATCATTTCTTTGCTCTGTTGATATATGTTGATGATGTATTGGTTATAGGTTATCAGTGCCTTAAATGACCTTAAGCACTACTTGGATTTTTACCATCAAAGACTTGGGGACAACAAATTATTTTTTGGGTCTTGAGATTGCTAGAGGTTCAGAGTGCACTTATCTTAATCAATGAAAATACATTCTTATTCTACTAAAAGATGTTGGTATGCTTGCTTGCAAGCCCGCTTCAACTCCTTTTCCTCTAGGCCTCAAGTTAAAGGCATCTGAAGGTACTTCCCTGTCTCTCCCAGATTGGTGGGGCGCATTTTTTATCTCAACCTCACAAGGCCTGAAATCACTTACTTAGTGCAACAACTTAGTCGGTTCATCCACAACCCTTATTCTTCTCACTGGGATGTTGTTATGCACCTCTTGCAGTATCTCAAAAGTTGTCCTTATAGGGTCCTGTTCTATCTTTCCTCCTCTGTTTCTGAGTTGTGTGCCTACAGTGATGTTGATTGGGCTTCTTGTCCTGACACTCGGATGTCCTTGACATGTTTCTGTGTTTTCCTTGGTGGTGCTCTCATCTCTTGGAAGTCCAAGAAATAAACCATTATTTCTCGTTCCTCTGCAGAGGCAGAGTACAGAGCTCTTAGTGCAACTGTATGTGATCTTCTTTAGATATTTTATGTTGCTGCAGATCTTCATCTCTTTGTCACCACTCCTATCCCTTTGTGGTGTGACAACTAGGTTGTTCTCTATATCACTGCTAATCTTGTTTTTTCATGAGTGTACGAAGCATCTAGAGATTGATTGTCATTTGGTGCGCAATCAATTCAAGCTTGGTTTTGTTTCTCCTCAGAATATTGCCTCCAAGTTTCAGTTGGTATATGATTTTACCATGTCTCTTGGTAACTCTCAGTTTGGTGTGCTTACTTCCAAGTTAGGACTCCAAGACTTCATGTGTCATCCCACTTGGGGGGGTGGGTTAGAGATTATATAGTTTGAGTTGTTAGTTTGTTGCTATTTTTTAGTTAGTTGCTACATTAACTTTATTAGTTGCATTTTCTTATTCACATTTTTCTTTGGGTGGGCTTGTATATAAAAGCCCACTCCTTCACATTTTCAGTATAAACTGATAATTGATATTTTGGGAATATACACCTGAGACTTAGCTTTCTATCATGGAATTTGAGTTTTTTTCCAAACACAAACACGAATTTTTTTTTGTGTTGACACAACACAACACAATAAGTGAAAAAAAGACTAAGTTTAAACGATACAATAATAAATAATAGGACATTAGAAGACATGACTAAGTTAGGACGACAAGGAATCTCATCTGTTAATTTTTGTTGTATTTATCGGATTGACATGAACAAGACACGACACAAAAGTTTCATTTCTTATCGCGCAGATATGATAAGGACACAAAACACAAACCCATTATTTTCAGACAAAAACTTGGGTTAGACCGTCTAACGGGTCTTTTCCATTAGACGGATTCAACCTTACCCGGGTCTTTTTGTATTTCATGCGTCGGTGGTATTTTTGTAATATTCTGGGGAGGTGGCATAGGATCTCCAGACTGGTGGTATTTTTGTAATATTAGGGGCCTTTAAAATTATTAGATTTTCCCCTGAAAAGTATTAGTAATACATCTGAAAACTATTAGTAATCCCCTTGAACAATATTTTTAGTAGCCCTCATGAAAAATTGATTTTTGCCTCAAAAGTATTAGTAATCTAACTAAAATGTATTAATTGTCCCATTCAAAAGTATTAGGCACTGCTATAATATTAGGCAACCCTAAAAAATATTAGTTTTTCCTTGAAAAATATTAGCAATCCATTGGAAAAATATTAGTAATCCATTGGAAAAGTATTAGTAACCCATTGGGGAGCTTTTTTTAGTAATTCTCATGAAAAGTGTTGGTTTTTCCCCACAAAAGTATTAGTATTCCCCCTAAAACGTATTAATAATCTTATTGAAAAGTATTAGATTTTTCAATTAAAGGTATTTTGGTATTTATCCTGAAAAAGTATTAGTAGTCCTCTCAATAAGTATTAGTATCCCTCCTAAAAAGTATTAGCAGCGGCTAGCGGATGTTGTTGTTGTGGTGTTTATGATTGTGCGGGTCAATAAACGGATTGACCGCGGACTGAATATTTAGATCCGTCTAACGAATTGGATTCGTTAGATGGTCTGAAAGGAGAGTAACCTTTATTTTCGTATTTTACTATCGTGTCATGTCAACAGTTATCGCCCCTAATTTCAAACTCCATGTGAGTACATACCTCTTTGTTTTGCTTGTTCATTGAAATGGAAGAGAACCAACTAAAACAAAGTGTTAAGAATAAAACATAGGGATAATTATAAAAACACCCCTAAGGTTTGGGCTAATTACAAAAAAAGCCAGAATTCTTTGAAAATCACAAAAAATCCTCTTGAGGTTTGATTCCGTGTTACATTTTTCCCGGTGATTTTCGGAAATATTTCAAAAAATCCCAGACATTTGCAAAAATATTACAGTTACCCCCTTAAATTTAAGACAAAACGAAACCTGAAGGGGTTTTTTGTAATTTCGAAATATGTCTAGGTTTTTTTGTAATTAACCCAAACCTCAGGGGTGTTTTTGTAATTATCCCTAAAACATATGCAAGTGGAACTTTGGAGTTTAGTTCGGTTAAACTTCATATTTGCATGATACAGAGAAGAAATTTATTCTCACCTTTAGAGTGTAGAATCTGAAGTCTTGGTCCCCCATTATTATTATTATATCTTGTTTGGCTCACACCACTTCTTTCACTTTCATCATGCTCATAGCTTTTGTTTCCATTTCAATTGGTAATCTTTTTGAAATTACATGCCTTTTGTAAAGCAAAGTTGTTAGATTGTCTTCTCAAGATAGGAACACGCGTCTTTCTTCTCTCTTGGGACAGGAAAAAAAGGTGTAAGAATAGTTTCTTGATTGTTGTTATTCATGATTTGGCCACATAAATAATCAGGCCAAAACATGGACTAACAACAATTAAGAAAATATTATCACACCTGGAGGTTAAAAAATCAGGCCAAATTCGTATTTTGTTTTTTACTTAAGATAATTTGAAAATAATTCAACAAAACTTTGGTTATACAATAAACTTCGTCACACAATTAAAACGATTAAATCGGGAACATATCGATTGATTGTACAAACATCTCATGTTATACAAACTTCTATATAAAATGGAATATATCGATTGATTGTACAAACATCTCATGATTATACTTATACAAACTTCTATATAAAATAATACATTTCTGTAGCAAGATTTTGAAAACTTAATTATATTATATAAAACAGGAAAATAAATTAATATAGTATATTTAATTTTTGTCTTTTTATACAAGCAATTGTTTTTTAATATTACCAAAAAGAAAGAAATAAATTATAATTAACAATCTCTGCCAAGTTTTCTATCAAACCAACAAAAAATAAGTACTTTGAGCAAGAAAATCTATGGGGAAATTACATAAAGTACCCTTTTTTTTATAAACATACCACAAAATATGCTCATATTACTTCTATACCTATTTTTTTTTCTTTTGTATCTACTTTTTTTTTTACGCTCCTGCATATATTTTTTTTTTTTACTTTTTTTCATTTTTTTGTTACCTGTATTGCTTTATATATTATACATGTTGTTTCAAAGTTGTTTAAATTTGTTTCTTTGTTGAATCTATGTTGTTTCCTTGTTGTTTCGATGTTTCAAAATAATTTTATGCTGTTTTTTGTTCATGTATTATTTTGTACATTGTTTCTATTGTTTCAGTATTGTTCTATAATATTTTTAATGTTTCTAATAATTTTTTTTGTTGTTTCCATATAGTGTTCAATATGTAAATACAATTTTACCTATTTTTAAACTCTTTTTATTCATGTGATATTTTTAGTATTTTTACGTTGTTTTTAAGGTTATTTTCATACCATTTTTAATGTTGTTCCAACGTGTCTTTGTTATTTTCATGTACTTTTCGATGTTTAAAATTTTAAATACAATTTATACCTATTTTAACTCGTTTTGCTCATATGGTGTTTTCTATATTATTTCTGGTTTGTTTCTATATTCTTTCCATGTTTTTTTATGTTTTCATGCATTGGATCAAAAATTGAATTGTGTTTTTTTATTAATGTTGTTTCTATAATATTTTTAATTCGTTTGTTTTAATATGTGTTGTTTTATGTGTATATTTCTTGGTTTGTTTTATAAAATTTTGAGCATAAAATGAATTATTTAACGGGGGCAAAATTTATTTTTTCACTGAAATTTTATTGAAAAAAACATGTTTGAAACATGTTCGAAACAATCTTGAAAACAACAGCGTAAAAAAGTCCGGAAATTTTGGTGGAAGCATAAATTTGTGTAAAAAATGGACGGAATCGTAAATTTGGGCAAAATAGTACTGCAAAGCATAAAAGGCTGACATTATCTCCAAAAAGTGAGGCAATTATGTCAAAAGCTCGAAATCTATCTGCATTAAACGTGACCAATATATAGATGTTGATCTCTCTTGATAAGTGTGATTCGAGGTGTTACATTCCAGACCTTAACATAGATTGTCCAATAATATATTGTTGTTGTTAAAATATAATATATATTTAGTTTCCTTATTTAAGTGTAGTCCTTTTATGGTTAGGATTTTAGTTACTTTAGAGTTATGTTTTCTATTTGCCTATATAAGACTCTCATTTGTTTCTTTGTAATTCACTTTTGATTTTGCATAATAAGAAAACAAGTACTTTATGGCTTCTTTGATTTCAACATGGTATCAAGAGCCAAATTTTTAATCTTTGCCACAGCTTTCGCGGCGGTGAGTTCGTTTTTTCTTTCTGGCTCGTTTCTTGGTTCTGATTTTGTTTTGTTATTGCTAGTTTTGGGTTTTGATTTGGTTAGTTTTTATTTATTTTTGGGGTTACGTTTTGGGGATCTTTTCTGTTCGTCATGGTTGTTCGTAAGGATGACTCTCTTCAGGCAATTAGCGTGCAATTATATGGGAAAAACTATTCGTATTGGAGTTATGTTATGAAAAAAATTTGCGAGGTAAATCTATGTGAGGTTATGTTACTGGAACAAAGGTTAAACCTACGAAACCTGGTTCGGATAGTGCATATCCCTTGGAGGCTTGGGAAGTGGATAATTCGAAGATTATTACTTGGTTCAATAATTTAGTTTCACAATCTATAGGGGCTCAGTTAGCGAAGTATGAAACTGCGGAGGAAGTTTGGGACCATCTGGCGTGGTTGTATACACAGTCTAACTTTGCCAAACAATATCAATTGGAGGCTGACATTCACGCTTTAAAACAGAAGGATATGAGTATTCAGGAGTTTTATTCCGCTATGTCAGATTTATGGGATCAATTTCGCTTACTGAATCTGGTGATTTGCGAGCTTTTTCGCCCTATGTTACACGTCGAGAAGAACAACGATTGGTGCAATTTTGATGGCTCTTCCTTATGATTTTGAGGGGTTGTGTGGTAGTATTCTGCATCAAAGCCCATTACCTACTGTAGATTCAGTGGTCAATGAACTTTTAGCTGAAGAAATACGACTTCAGACTCACGCTGATAAGGGGATCATTTCCACATCTACAACATCAGTTTTTGCCGCACCACAAAAGCAGATTAATAATAATCTCAACCAGGTGAATTCGAGGACACCTTCTGATGAATGTGCGTTTTGCCACCAAAAGAATCATTGGAAAGCTCAGTGTCCCCTGTTATTAAATAAAGGTAAATCACAACAGTCGAGATCCCAACAGCAGTAACAACCTAGGTTCCAGCAACAACGAGCTTTATGTCCTCCACAGCAGCAACCAGCACCATCACCATCCCAATGGTCTCCTAGACCACCTCCGCCGGGCAAGACAGTCGCCGCACCATCATTGGATCCGTATATATTGCCTCACAGCTACATGCTATGTCTGCATCATCAAATATAGGTTTGTCTCATTCCAATTCTTCAGGTATGTCTTCACTCTTGTGGATCTTAGATTATGGAGCTTCCCATCATATGTCACCTAGTATGCCATCTTTTGTCTCTTTGTCTCCTAATCCGTCTGTGTCAGTTCTAACTGCTGATGGTACTCCAATGGCATTAGCAGGAATCCATTGTCACACCTTGTTTTTTCATTCCTAATGTTTGTTATGTTTCTAATCTCACCTTGAATCTGGTTTCGGTTAGTCAATTATGTGCGTCTGGTTATTTAGTCTCTTTTTCTTCTTCTACTTGTTCTATACAGGACCCGCAGTCTCAGAAGTTGATTGGGACAGGCCGTAAGCAAGGAGGACTTTATATTTTGGATCAGCTCAAAATACCGGAAGCTATAGCTTTTAGTGTGGATTTGTCATCTTTTCGTTTGAGTCGTTCATCTTCAGATTTTTACTTATGGCGTTCTCGTTTAGGTCATGTGTCTGCTTCTCCTCTACAGTTTTTAGTTTCTACTGGTGTCTTAGGAGATTTGAAATCTCATTATATTTCTGATTGTAATGGTTGCAAACTGGCAAAATTTTCTGCTTTACCTTACAATAAAAGTGTTTCTGATTCTCGTGCACCTTTTGATCTTGTTTATTCTGATGTATGGGGACCTTCCTCTGTCAACACAAAGGGTGGATCTCGATATTATGTTTCATTTATTGATGATTATACACGTTATTGTTGGGTTTATCTTATGAAACAACGTTCTGATTTTTTCAACATCTTCTGCAACTTTCGAGCACTTGTGAAAACCCAACATTCAGCCACCATAAAGTGTTTTCGTTGTGACTTGGGTGGGGAATATTCTTCAAATGCTTTTCTTACTTTACTTGTTTCTGATGGTACGATACGACAAACATCTTGTACGGATACCCCTGAGCAAAATAGTGTTGCAGAGAGAAAACATAGACTTCTTGTAGAAACTGCTAGGTCTCTTTTGTTGTCTGCTAGTGTTCCTAGGTTTTTTTGGGATGAAACAGTTCTCACTGTTACCTATTTGATTAATAGAATTCCTACTTTGCATAATTCGGGTTTGACACCTTTTGAGAAGTTGTATGGGTATGCTCCTGATTATTTGTCTTTGCGCGTATTTGGTTCCCCTTCCTTTGTCCTTCGACCTCAAGTTGAACGTATTAAGTCGACCCCGCGGTCTGCTTTATGCGTTTTTCTTGGTTATGGGAAAGGACAAAAAGGTTATCGTTGTTTTGATCCAGTTAGCCAAAAATTATGTCTCGCATCATGTAGTGTTTCTTGAACATATTCCATTCTTTTCTGTCCCAGCTGGCTCCCATAATGTATCCAGGTCCCACCTCATTCATATTGATCCTTTTCATGGTGACGAGTCCACTACTAACGGTTCTGCAGGTTCTGGTACATTGACTTCTGATTCTGATGTGACTGATTCTCCTACTACGGATGATGTCCCATCAACTTCTCCAACTGCGGCTCCTGATGTTGCTCATCGTCAATCCACACGTGTTCATAAGTCCACTAAGTTACCATATTTTGTTTACTCTTGTTATTCTAGTTCATTGATTTTTTTTGGCCTCTCTTCATCGTATTTCTGAGCCTTCATCCTATAGTGAGGCGATTCGTGATCCACTTTGGCAGGATGCTATGGCTGAGGAACTTACTGCTTTGCATCATACTCATACTTGGGACTTGGTACCTTTACCACCGGGAAAACATGCAATTGGATGTCGTTGGCTCTACAAAATCAAAACCAAATCTGATGGGTCTATTGAAAGATATAAAGCCCGACTGGTTGCTAAGGGTTATACTCAGGAGTATGGGATCGATTATGAGGAGACATTTGTGCCTGTTACAAATATGACAACTATTCGTACCCTTCTTGCAGTCGCCTCGGTTCGTCGATGGGGTATATCTCAGATGGATGTAAAGCATGCTTTTTTGAATGGTGATCTTGTTGACGAAGTATACATATAGCCTCCTCCTGGTGTTGCCCATCCACCGGGTGAAGTTTGTAAGCTTCGTAAAGCTCTTTATGGCCTTAAGCAAGACTCTAGAGCGTAGTATGAAAAATTTACTTGTGTTGTTACTTCTCTTGGTTTTCGACCAAGTGATCATGATTCAGCCTTGTTTGTCAAAAGTACTACGACAAGTCGTATTTTACTTGCTTTATATGTTGATGATATGATTATTACTAGGTGATGATCTTGATGGTATAGAAACTTTGAAGTCTACGTTAGCTAGTACTTTTGCTATGAAAGATTTGGGTCTGCTCCGTTATTTTCTTGGTATTGAGGTTGCCTCTTCCCCACATGGTTATATTTTGTCTCAATCAAAGTATATTGCTGATATATTTGAGCGTGCACGTATTACTGATAACAAGATTGTTGATACTCCGCTTGAGACTAATGCTCGATATTTTCCCTCTGATGGTTCTCCCTTGTCGGATCCCAGTTTATACCATAATGTTGTTGGCGGCTTGGTTTTATCTCACGATTACTCGTCCAGATATTGCACATGATGTTCATGTGGTTAGTCAGTTTGTTACTTCTCGCTCTTGTCGGATCCCAGTTTCTATCATATTGTTATTGGCAGTTTGGTTTATCTCACAGTTACTCGTCCAGATATTGCATATGTTGTTCATGTGGTTAGTCAGTTTGTTACTTCTCCCTTTACAGTTCCTTGGGTTGTTGTTCTGCGTATTCTTAGATATCTTCGGGGAACTCAGTTTCAAAGTCTTTTACTTCCGTCTAGTTCTTCTTTGGAGCTGCGTGCATACTCTGATGCTGATTGGGCTAGTGATCCTACAGATCGCAAATCTATCACTGGTTTTTGTGTGTTTCTGGGTGACTCTCTCATTTATTGGAAGAGTAAGAAACAAGATGTGGTTTCTAGATCTTCCACAGAAGCTGCGTATCGTGCCATGGCGACTACTGCTTGTGAGATAGTTTGGTTACGTTGGTTGCTCGCAGATATGGGTGTTTATCTTAATCGTCCCACTCCGCTGCATTGTGATATAAGAGTGTTATTCATGTTGTCCGCAATACAATTTTCATGAGAGGACTAAACATATTGAGATTGATTGCCATATTATTCGACATTATTATCAGACTGGTATCATCACATTGCCTTTTGTCTCTTCTTCTGTGATGATTGTTGATATGTTTACCAATGCACATTCCTCTTCACGTTTTCATTTCTTGTTTGACAAACTCTCAATGCTTCTTGTGGTTGCATCGTGAGTTTGAGGGGAGTGTTAAAATATAATATATATTTAATTTCTTTATTAAAGTGTAGTCCTTTTATGGTTAGGTTTTCTATTTGCCTATATAAGGCTCTCATTTGTTTCTTTTTAATTTACTTTTGATTTTTGCATAATAAGAATACTGAAGTCTTTATGACTTGTTTGATTTCAACATTGTCATCGTACTCATATTATTGTTATTATATTAGGAACATATTTATTGATTTTTAAATTTCTCTACTTATAATTATAAAATCATTAATACAATATATTTATCAACACGTTCTTTTGATTCAGTTATGTGTCATGAATCTATCAGAACACTAATAAAATTTTCATTCAAAAAAAAAAAGATTGTGACATACAACTGACCCACATTTATCTTTAATGCATTTAAGAAGATTTATTTATTTACTTATTTTTTAAAAAAAAAGAAGATTTATTTATTTAATGCCTGGTAATCAGCATGTGAATCGAATAAACTAGTCGTTGATGTGAGATCTGGGGAAAATAAATTAAAAAACTTCAAATTTATTGCCCGCTGATCCTGGAATAAGTAGGATTTTGGAGATAAAATAATTAATGCCCACATGTCAATAGAATAATGAGCACGAAAATTGTTATAATTAGCATGTAATGATGATGCACCCGTGACGAAATTGAAAATGGGCCTAAATTCCACTTTTGAAGATATTTATTTATTATTAATGGCTTTGGACATCATTACTTCATCACTCAAACATCATCTTTTTATGTTGTTTTTCATAGTGTCCTAAAAACTGGGTTATTTTAATTCCATGGGACCACGTACTCTTGACTCTTTGCACGCCACGAAATTGTGTTAACTAATAAGACATTAATACTACTACATTATTACTGAAATTTAAAAAATTCTACACTTTATAATCTTGTTCTTGCTCTAGCCTTTTATCAAGATATGAGCCGACAATAAGTTTTTATAATGTATTGCCCTCGAAACCCAAAAGTCTAGGATGTGATTTGTTGTACTTTCGTTTCGTCCATTTTTTGTTAGAATATTGGTGATTTTTCTTTAAAAGTAAAAGTTGAATGTGAAAAAAAAATTAACGATTATATTGATGTGATAGGAGAATCTTTTAGAAATATTGATTGTTTGTGAAATTTTTTGTAGAAAAATAGTGTAAAATATAATGCCAGAAAATTAAATAAAAATGAAAAGTTAATCCAAAATAGGTAATATAGATCTCATTGTATACCTTTTGTTATCAAGATTAAGAGAAATATAATAAAAATAGATTCTCGATTTTTTCTTATATGAATATGGAAAGGAGATAAAAATAAATAGTGTAATTAGGTAATGGGAAGTGTGAGAGAAGAAGAGAAAAATGAGTTAATTTTGGAGAGAAATGAGATATTCTTTGGAAAAATAAGTGGCTTTTTTCAATTAATAAGTTTGTCTCACATGTGAGATTTTGCTTAGAAGATCAGATAAACAATTACCAGACGATATGTGACAGAAGCGAGATCATCCTTATTACGTGTTTTGTCCAGTGCATCTGTTGTGAAGTTCTAATTCTACGAATCAACTAGATCTATTTAGGTTTAAAATTTTTATTTTATATCTGTATTGGTTTATGATCTATAGGGTTTGCAGCTGTTTTTCAGTCGCTCTAATCAGTTGTAAGAAAGAGAGAGAAGATTTGAGCCAAATAGGTATGGCTGGCCAAGTAAGTTAAATTGAATTGAGTACGAAAATTTAGTTAAACTTAATTTGTTATCTTTAATAAATTTGGTCAACTGATCAATTTTTAATGACATGTCAATTAATTTTATTTATTTTCCGTCCTTAATCTCGCCACCTTTTTGGCACTTTGCTTATTTTCGAATTATAACGGATTTGTCAAGGATGGAAAAATAGTCAACTTAATGAATTTACATGCAAAACTCTCGGGTTTTGAAACTCACATGGGGGTAAGTAGATCTTCTACCCACTAATAACTGGCAGTGGGTTATCTGTTAGATCAACACATACACACACACGTAGAGGTAATTGCAATATTTAGCTGATACCGTTTTACACATTTATGGTTCTTGAGTGAGGCTTCGACAAACTGACAAAGGGAAAAAGGTAATTGCAATATTAGTTGTTTAATGATAGATTAAAAGAAAAAATGGTGTTGATTGAACTACAATGTTAGTTTTTTTTTCTTTTTTTAGTACCAATCCTGGTAGAGAAAGAGCTGGTGGAAATTGAACCACACACTTCTAATTTAGACACCAGAACCATTAACTAATAACTATTGGATCACTTCTCTCAAGAAAAAAAAAACTATTGAATCAATATTCGATTCCCAGTTAATTGTTTGTTTTAATTGTAAAATACAAACAACAAAGTTAATTCCATGCAGATAAATTGTGCTTGATTGAAATTCTTACTTTGAATCTTTATTTTAATATTATATGTATTTTATTTTATACTTTATATCATATATTTATGTTATGTGCATATTAGAAATTTCTATTATATATTTAAAAAAATGCTTTAAATATGCACTTACGTGCATACATGGAATTAAATACAGAATAAAATATTATGTAAAATAGAATTCCAAACTACAAAACTTAATCATCATTCATCCATGGTACAAATGCACCAACTACAGCTGCAATATTTACCGTTCAAGTACTTAATTTATTTTATCATAAAATGGGATATTTAACAAGTACCCAATGCACAAAAATTGCCGCATTTGTGTACCCTTTTAAGTTTTAAGGAAGAACTATTAATCGTCGACAAATAAGAAATTATTACTATTTGGGAAATCATTTCAGCTATATTCATTGGCAACAAAGCCTGGAAGGTTTCAAGATCATTTTCAACATCAACCAAACGCCTAATTAATTAAGTCGTGAATTTTAAAGTGACTAGGGTACAAAGATTAGCTTAGTTTAATGATTGTCATTAGCTAGCTAATTAGCTGTCAAAGACTCAAAGTAGTAGTGCTGGATGGCCTAAACCGGCAATTAAGATCATTTGTTTCGTTTAGCAATTCATCTTCTATTTTAATAATATCAATGTATGTGTGTGTACATAATGGCATCATGTTTGTACACATGGCGTATACACAGTTATTAGGAGTATATAAATATGATGAAACACTAAATACAATAGAGAATCTCAATTGTAAAACGGGATGATCATTTCTCAATTTTCTCCCAGCCCATGTATTAAGTAATTAGTAACTGATTGTTTGTTATTGATCAGTTAGATAGTTAGTTTTTCTGTTAATTAGTTTCTTAATTAGTTAGACTTACAGTTCTTCATTCTTTCCCTGATTTGTATATGTATATAAACACACCATCATGTATTAATAATGAAAATTTCAGTTCCTCAATTCATCTCTGTTAATATGGTATCAGCTGAATTCTCTCTTCCTTCCGCATAACTTTTCCTTTTCCTCTTCTTTTTCTACCTTTTCCCTTTCATGGCGATGCTCAATGGTCAATCCGCCATTGATGATCCTTCTAGTCCATACTTCTTACACCACTCAGATAGTCCAGGGCTTGTACTTGTTTTTCAGCTCTTAACCGGTGAAAATTACGCTTCATGGAGCAGATCCATGGTTATCGCTCATGCGGAAAAAACAAGCTAGGTTTCATAGATGGTTCTATTTCTCGACCTTCCGGATTCTGATCCTCTCCTCCTCCATTCCTGGATACGCAACAACAATATCGTCATCTCTTGGATCCTCAATTCCGTTTCCAAGGAAATTTCAGCCAACATTATTTTCTCTGAATCGGCCTCTGACATCTGGTTCGATCTCAAAGATCGATTTCTCCAAAGCAATGGTCCTCGTATTTTTCAACTCCGACGAGATTTGATAAACCTCAGTCAGGCGCAACATTCAGTTGGTGTTTATTTCACTAAACTTAAGGCTCTCTGGGAAGAATTGAGCAATTTCCGGCCTTCTTGCAACTGTGGGAAGTCTACTTGTGGAGGAGTGAAGGCATTACAATCTCATTATCAGACGGAGTACATAATGTCTTTTCTCATGGGTTTGAATGACTCTTTTTCTCATATTCGTGGCCAATTGTTGCTGTTGGATCCTCTTCCCCCCCCTCAACAAGGTTTTCTCTCTTATTTCTCAAGAAGAACAACAAAGAAAGATAAGTTCTACATTTTTCTTCCACTGGTGATTCCAACCATGGCTTGGTCTTTGTTGTGACCAAGGATTCATCTCGCAAACCTTCCGATGGTGGTGCAAAATTTCAAAAACGTGAACGTCCTTTTTGCACACATTGTAATTTCCATGGTCACACGGTTGATAAGTGTTACAAACTTCATGGTTATCCTCCCGGTTATCGCCAACGTCAAAAATCTCTTAATCCTGGGGCTTCTATGCCAGTCAATCAGGTGTCTACACCACATATATGTACTGAATCTGCTGCTCCTTCAACACCGTCTGTGGACACCTTCTTCAGCTCTTTGAACTCTTCTCAGTGCCAACAACTCTTGTACATGCTATCTGGTCACTTAAATTCTACTGGCTCTCCTTCTACATCTACAGCAGAAGTTCCTCATGTCTCAGGTACATGCCTTTCAGTTGCCTCTAGCTCATCTCTCTATTCTCCAAATATTTGGCTCATTGACTCTGGTGCTTCGAAGCATATATGTTCTACTGCACATAACTTCATCAATATGAGATCAATATATGGTACTACAATTACTTTACCAAATAACACACATCTGCCAGTACATTCATGTGGAGATGTTCAGATTAATTCTCATATCATTTTGAGAGATGTGTTATTTGTGCCACAATTCAAGTTCAACCTACTTTCAGTTAGTGCATTAACTTCAGCTTCCAGCCTCATTGTCTCATTTCATCCTGATTGCTGCAACATTCAGGATCTCAACAACAAGAGGATGATTGGCACGGGTAAACGATTTGATGATTTGTATGTGCTTCACATGGATACAATCTCACCAACAGTGTTGATTAATAAGGTGTCTGTTGAAACTTGGCACAATCGACTTGGCCATCTGTCTGCCTCCCGAATGGATTTGTTATCTCCTTTACTCCACATTAATAAATCACGATCTGCTGATTCTACTACTTGCTACATATGCCCGATGGCTAAACAAAAACAATTACCATTTGTATCTCATAACAATTTGTCTGCATCTCCTTTTGATCTGGTTCACTGCGATGTTTGGGGTCCCTTTCATACTACTGCTCATTCCGGACATAGGTATTTTGTGACTATTGTTGATGATTGTTTGAGGTTTACTTGGTTGTATTTTTTGAAGCAAAAATCTGATGTTCTGGGCATCATCCCCAGATTTTTCACAATGGTTGAAACACAATTTCAGTGCAAGATAAAGGCATTTCGTTCTGATAATGCACCTGAACTTTCTTTCAACGATTATTTTGCTGAAAAAGGGTGTTTTTCATCAGTTTTCTTGTGTGGCCAGACCTCAGCAAAATTCAGTTGTCGAAAGAAAACACCAGCATCTGTTAAATGTTGCCCGAGCTTTATATTTCCAGTCCCACATTCCTCTCATTTTTTGGACTGAATGTGTCAGCACTGCTGCATTCCTCATTAATCGTACTCTGTCTCCTCTTCTTCAGAATCAATCTACTTTTTCCATCCTATATCACACTCCATTTGATTATCAGTCACTCCGGGTGTTTGGTTGTTTAGCCTTTGCATCCAATCTCACTCATAATCGAGATAAATTCCAACCACGAGCTCGTGCCTCTGTTTTCATTGGTTATTCCCCTGGAGTTAAAGCATACAAATTATATGACCCTGCTTCTAAACAAATCTTCCTTTCTAGAGATGTGATTTTTCATGAAAATATCTTCCCCTTCCATAATTCTCTTCACATATCCACTCTTGATGATCCTTTTCCTCACATGGTTACCTACAGTCCAACCTGATTTTACTGATCCTCTTCCATGCTCTAATCCCACCCCTTCTCAGAATCCTGTTTCTCCACCACTTCGTCGATCTACAAGGGATCATCACCCTCCATCCTATCTTCGCAATTATCATTGCAATCTTCTACATACTTCCAAATTGCTTCCATTACCTACAAAATCCCCCCATTCAATCTCCAATGTCATATCTTATTCCTCCCTCTCTTCCAGTTACAAGAATCTTATTCTTCATGTCTCCTCCACATATGAACCTCGATTTTATCATCAAGCTGTCAAATTCGATCATTGGCGTGCAGCCATGAGGGATGAACTTGATGCAATGGAACTTAATCATACTTGGTCAGTTGTTTCCTTGCCTCCTAACTAACACTCTATTGGTTGCCGTTGGATTTATAAGATTAAACATCGTTCGGATGGTTCCATTGAACGATTCAAGGCTCATTTGGTCGCCAAAGGATATACTCAGCAAGAAGGTGTTGATTACATTGATACATTCTCTCCGGTGGCTAAGTTAGTCACTGTTAAAACCTTGTTAGCATTGGCAGCTATCCATAACTGGGGGTTATATCAATTCGATGTTAATAACGCGTTTCTCCATGGGGATCTTGTTGAGGAGGTCTACATGGACTTACCTCTTGGTTATCATAGTCAGGGGGAGTCATCTCCCATACCTTCTTCTAAGTTGGTTTGCAAACTCCATAAATCCATATACGGTTTAAAACAGGCTTCCCGGCAATGGTACTCCAAGTTTTCCAATTCCCTTCTTCAACATGGCTTTGTTCAGTCCAAATCTGATTATTCTCTTTTCACAAAAGGGTCTGGTACTGATTTCATCGCACTCCTTGTTTATGTCGACGATATTCTTATTGCTGGTCCATCCCACTCATCCATTGCCACTTTAAAAAGCTTTCTTCATAGTCAGTTTAAACTCAAATACTTTCCAATAAACCGGTTGTTAGGAAATTTATTGTTTAGATTTTGATGAATGCCATGTAAAACTTAGAATAGGAAGTTGGCACCCCAATTCTTGTTGTAAAATGCATTGTAAAAATTAGAGTCAAGGCCGAGGCGAGTTAAGTCGACTACGACCTAACATGCAAGAAGACAATCAAGACTAGAAGGAAGACTCACAGTGAGACAGTGAGTATGGCAAAGAAGAGTAGACGAACTCTATCAAGAAGCGGTGAGATGCACTGAGTGGAGTATCACCAAGTCAACTCGAGAAAAGCCAAGTCTCAAGTTGAAGTGATGGAAGAGTCATCCATGATTGGAAGGCGACTCTAAGTCACCTGGGAAAGCAAAGAAATGCGATCAGTCGAGATAATCAGAAAAGATCCGTTGCCGCGAAAAATCAAGAGAATTACTTAAACAAGTAATATCTCCATACCACCTTTCTCGAGTGCTCACCCCGAAGCGTGCAAAAGGAATGAACCAATGGGAAGCACTACACCGTGTCGAACTAAAAGGTGAAAGAACAATTCATACGAGGAAATGGCAATTCCAAGGATCGCAACAAGACAAGCCAACGATCGCAAGTGACTTTCAAAAATAAGCCTATCTCTTCAACGGGCAAATTTCTCGAAAGATCACTATAAATGGCCGAGGAGTTTAATTGAGAACAAGTGAGACACAAGTGACACAAGAGATAGACTCAACCAAAAACGTTCAAGCAATTATTAGAAAATCAAATATTCTCAATCCTCAAGCCTACACTACAAAGAACATCAATCCAACACTCACCGTGAAGGAAAGATAACTTCAATCGGGTTGAAGAGGAAAATACTGAAAACAAGGGGTCTACATTCCACGAAGGATTGTAGGAAGGTTCAAGGTCGAACCAAGTCTTAAGCTTTTGGAGGGCTTCATGATCAAATCCAAAAGCTTGAGCAAGTGAGTCAGAGTAGCAAGCGCAAAACCCCTGTGAAGAAGCCGAGTCGTATGAGAAGCCACCGAGTGATCAAGGCGTCTCTGGATCGAGTCCCAAAGGATCAAGTCACCGTTTGTGTGATCAAGACTTGTATCCGGATCATTGCCACTTTGTATACTCGATCATTACCTAGTGGATTCCTCCAGGAGTTGGAGAAGAGAGGAGTAGAAGAATTACCCCATCTTCGAACCTCTATAAAAATTTCATTGTGTCATTTACATTTCAAGACTTTAATTCTCGCATTTTTAATCGCTCATATCTCTTGATAAATTTGCTATCCACTTGATAATTTATAAGTACTAAACCAAGCACTA
This sequence comes from Rehmannia glutinosa, assembly GCA_016081115.2. NCBI lineage: Eukaryota > Viridiplantae > Streptophyta > Magnoliopsida > Lamiales > Orobanchaceae > Rehmannia > Rehmannia glutinosa. The sequence continues at coordinate 12,145 of JABTTQ020000045.1, read as the reverse complement.
AACTCTTGCTTAATCAAACTTAAGGGTGTTAAGTCTTCCTGAAAACAAAACCACAATTGAGTTAATTTAGAACCAAATGAGTTATTCCATCAACAAATCGGTTGAGTCTTGAGAGATTAACTCTCTGAGTGGCTAAATTGACTGTCCATCAAGGACACAAACTGTAGTATCAACTCAGTATATTTAAAAGGACTAAATCGAAAATTTGGTAAGGTTTATTCAACCCCCTTCTAAACCTTACACTTACACCCTTGGGACCTACAGTGGTATCGGAGCGGTTGGTTCATTGAACCCTCCGCATCGTTATTCTGAACTAGATCTCCAAATTTTTCAAAGTCTGCTTTAGTACTTAAACTTTCAAAACTCTTTTTATCATTAAAAGTCATTATGATGAGATGTGGATAGTAATAGAAGATGGGCCACCGCAAATCTTAAAGGTGAACACAATCAGTAAGAAGAGTCAAACAAGGAGAAGAGGATGTTGCTCCCATCAGTCATGGTTGAAAACCAAGAACCGAGTGGACAAATGATGACGAAAAAAGATACAACCTGGACAATGTAGCCAAGGACATCCTTTACAAAACCTTGACAAAGCCATGTTCAATAAAGTCGATCTTGCAAAACGGCTAAAGAAATGCGGGACAAGCTAACATTGATTTGTGAAGGCTCGAGAGCAAATCAAAGAAAACAAATTATCAAACAGGCATGTCATGAAATTTGAGAACTTCAAAATGATCTCGGAGAGAACCTGGATCAACCGGATGCTCGGTTCACGTAAATCACAAATGAGTTGTCTCGCACTTGACTTGGAAAGGAATATACACAGAGAAGAAATGTGTATGAAGATCCTAAAAAGTCTTCCCAAATGAATGGGAAATGAAGGTCATGGCATCGAGACATTCCATGGACCTATCAAAGACATCCAACCATGAATTATTCTCATACCTCAAAGCCTACGAGTTTGAGCCGAGAAGAAAAGACCGAGAAGAGACAATTTGTACCCAAAACAATTTGCTTCTAATTGTTAAAGATGGGAAGAGAGCTCGAGGCGAGGTCAAAGAAGTCATTGATCCGGAAGAAATAGCCCTGATGGTTAAGAGGTTCAACAAGTTCTTCAATAAGAACTACAAGAGAGAAAGGGTGAATCTTCCGAAGACACTCCTCTCCTCCAAATCAAGGAAGATAGGCCAACCAAGAGAACGGATCATCAAAAAGTTGAGTATCAAAGTGGTGACAATCCAAGAATGGAAAGAGTCATCAAAAGGCTGAATATCTATGTTGGAACGTGAGACAACTAGGTCACTATGCCATTGATCGCTCATATCCTGTAGTCAACAAATACAGGAATGAAGAAGAAAGAAAGGTCTTCGAGAGAAAGAAGACAAGAAAAGAAAAAGGCGATGATGGTCGCAGAGATCACTAAACGACCAAGTCAAGAGAGATACCGATTCAGAGAGCAAGAAGCCGACTACTCAAGTGACTCGAAGAAGAAGCCCGATCGCTTGATGGCCAAGGAACAAGATCAACTCCGACCAAGAAGATGAGGTACACTCTAACTCATCAAACTCGGACTCTAGTGATAGTGGATCATGACACACACACCTCATCACCCACCGATCTTTATGATTCATTAGGAAAAATGATGAAAGATTTTGAACACATTAAATCCTCACACACACTATTAAATGAGGAAAACATTTACTCAAGAGTCAAAACTCAAAGTGACTAAGGAGCCGAGTACTCTAAGTCAAATAGTCGATGAGAATGAAAGCTTAAAGGTGAAAATGCTAAATTAATAGCAGAAATTGCTTTGCTATAGAGAAGAGGGAATGACCTCAAAAATGTTATTGCCTCATTCACTAAGGCATCTAAATCATTGGATGATCTTATTATGAGTCAAAGAGAATGTGGAGACAAGACAGCTAGGATTTAATTCATCCGTGCCATGTCAAACCTCAAAAGTAATTTTGGAAAAGGATCTTCAAGTCATGAAGAGTCCGAAAAATCCAAAACTCTAAATGATGCACACACATTCACTCCAAAACACAAGAATAACAAACAAAGCGGCCTTGGTTATAAAGGAAAAGGAAAACAACATTGAGTGCGCTGAAAGGACAAATGAGAAGAGATTCACCGAGTTCCTCAAAGAAACTCCAAACAAAAATACTCAGAAAGAAGAAGCGAGCTACCAAAACCCTTAAAAATCTATAAGAGAAATACATATGATGGGAATGGTAGAAAATATCCAAGTCAAGTTGATTGGAATAATGTGAACTATCAAAGATACCCTATGGAATATAAGCCCAAATGGCAAAGGCCTAGAACTCAAAAAAGGCCATTCCAAAAGTATAAGAGCTTTCATCAAGACACATATGCACCTAGGCACTACACTCAAAGACACCACAATTACCCAAGAAAGGCAATTGCTAAAACACATATGCGGCATACATACAAAAGAGACAGTTGTATGAACCTAAAATCCCCAAGCAATTTGCCAGATTAATTATGATTATGGCACTCGATAGATGGCAACCCCTGTAGAGTCAAATCATTTGGCTATAGGTTGGTTGGATCATCTTACAATTCTAACCCCTCAGACCCAAACAAGTATGGGTACCTAAAACTTAATTTCCTTGATTGCGGTTCAAGGAATGTAAATGAGTGCCAAGGAACCTGGTACATGGATAGTGGCTTCCCGGACATATGACAGAAACAAGAAAAATCATGTCAAAATTCAAGGAAGTAAAAGGAGCAAAAGTCATATTTGGAGGAAATGAAGCTCCTGGTGAAATAAGAGGCATTGATCCATCAAGAGGAATAGATTAGAAATCACAGACGTTGCATATGTTGAAGGACTTAACTTCAACTCGCTAAGCATCGATCAACTCGTGACAAGGGTTACAATGTTGGATTTAACATGGGTATATGCCAAATCAAGGATATTGAATCAAATGAAGTTGTCTTTGCAAGGATGTAGACAGAGAATATGTATGTCGTGGATTGGTCAACCGCAACACCCAAAGACTCGCTGCCTACTAGCAAAGAGCACACCAATCAAGTCAAGTTTGTGGGCACAAAAAGCCGAGTCACCTAAATTTCAAAACGACAACAAGCTTGCAAGAAGTAATCTTGTGGAAGGACTTCCAGATTCAAGATATACAAGAAGAAGAGTATATGTGATGCATGTCGAAGGGAAAACAAATCAAATCTTCATTCAAAGAAAAGACATGTTCATCTTCAACAAGAATATTGCATCTGCTACATATGGATCTATTTGGCCCAAAGGGAACCAGCCGAAGATAAGTGGAAAGAAATACACCTTGGTGGTAGTAGATGACTTCTCAAGATATACATGGACAATATTCATGTGTAAGAAGAAAGAAACTCTACAAAAACTACCACAAATGATGAAGAGGATTCAAAACGAGAAGAGTCAAACCATTATCAAAATAAGATCGGATAGAGGAACTGGGTTTGTCAATGGAATAATAACTCGAGATTGTATTGAGAATGGTATTGGTCATGAACTATCGTGAAGAACTCCACAAAGTGAGAATGGAGTTGCGAAAGAAGAAAAGAACCCTCAAAGAAGCGGAAGACCATGTTAGCTAAAGCGGGGTTACTAAAGATTTTGGTCAAGCAATCAACACACTTGCTACACCCAAAACAGATGTATGATAAAATGTATAACGACAAAGACTCCCTATGAGATTTGGACGAAGAAAACCAAATGTTGCATATTTCGAATATTTGGATGTAAATGCTTCATCCACAACAATGGCAAAGACAATCTAAAGGCTTTTGATGCTAAAGGCGATGAATGTATCTTCTTAGGATACTCAAATGAAAGCAAAGCCTACGAGTACTCAATAAAAGGACTATGGTTGCAGAAGAATCCATTCATGTGGTATTCGATGAGCCAAATGTAAATGGAGAAGACATTGAAGAGTCACCGATAAGTCAATCATCCAACCATACGTAAGAGTCCCTATCTTTGGTCAAGCCGAATTATCAATTCAAGAAGATGAGATAGTGAATCTCAAAAACAATGAAAATTTGCGGTAATAGTGATCACGAGTGACCCGCAAAGAACACAAAACAATTACGCAAGACAATCAATCCAGCTAACTTACTCCAACCCGATGTAAGATGGCCGAGAGACCATCCACGAAACTTGTCATTGGAGACATAAGAGAAGGTGTAAAAACAAGATCCGTAACTCAACAAGAAGCTATGTTCACATGCTTCATCTCGCAAAATAGAGCCCAAGGATGTGTCACAAGCATTGGGCGACACACATTGGATTCAAGCTATGCAAGAAGAGTCAATCAGTTTGAAAGAAATAAAGTATGAGAATTAGTGCAAAGACCCATACATCAAAATGTTATTGGCACCAAATGGGTGTTCGAAATAAGATGAACGAGGAAGGTTCGTGGTAAGAAACAAAGCAAGTTAGTAGCCAAAGGATATTGCCAAGAAGAAGGAATAGATTTTGATGAAACATTCGCTCTCGAGCAAGACCGAAGCTATAAGAATGTTTCTTGCCTATCAGCTCTCACAAGAATTTCATTGTATATCAAATGGATGTAAAAAGTGCATTCCTAAATGGTTTATTGGAAGAAGAAGTGTATGTTGAACAACCTCCAGGATTTGAGCGGAAGACTCTTGGAGATAAGGTATACAAACTCAAGAAAGCTCTATATGGATTGAAACAGGCACCCGGCTTGGTATGATACCTTGTCACAATTCCTAAATCGAAAATGGATTCACAAAAGGAAAAGTAGATAGAACACTTTTCGAATTCAAGACAAAAAGAGTATACCGCTTGTTCCAATCATGTGTGATAAATAAGTGCAATTGCCATTACTCAAAATCATGTGTTGCACTCAAGAACAAAGCATATCGATGTCGATATCACTTCATAAGAGATCACGTTGAAAGAAGGACATCATCTTGGAATATATCTCAACCGATAAACAACGGGCCGACATCTTCACAAAACCATTATGTGAGTCAAGATTTGAAGAACTCAAACATGAGTTAGGGTTAATTGGTGGTGACACCCATAAGAATCAAAGAAAAGAAATGAAACACAAAAAGGGTGAAAAGAGTTTGAACACACAAATCGGCCAAGAAATCACCAGACGGAAAGACAATTAATTAAGTCAAATGGTAGCCGAGTCACTAAGAGAACTGTGAGAAGAGAGTTAAATCGGTAAAGGATGTTTTAGTCACTTATGAGCAAAGTGACAAAAACGCATCGTTTGACAAAGCGGGAATGTTTTAAGGAATACGTCAAAGATAATGATGATGTGTACGAGACATAAAGCCGCACACCAAGCTTATGATTGGATATAAATCTTTGCCGCATTAAATACGAGACATTAAATGCTAAATAGGCGTGCAAAATCTAAGCCGTTGATTTCGATCACATTTCAAAACCACCCGCACGCCCTTTCATAAACCATACTTAAACCATTTCCTTCTCGTTTCTCTCTCACACTACCAAAATCGTTCATCTCTTTCTCTCAAAAGCAAAGGCAAAAATTCTCTCGAAACCCTATCTATCTTCAAATCAATCTCTTAGTTTTTCTTTGATAAAATCTGAAAAATGGCACCAACCTACGACTTTGTCAAATTAGGGAAGCAAATCCACACCTCTTTGTGGATTTCGGCCAGATTAATGGTGAAATAGGGTCCGACGACACCCTAGTGAAGAAAATCGCTGAAAAATTGGAAACGTCCGGGCTGAAACCATTTCGACGTTAGAATATCCGATGACCTATGTGGAGGAGGTCGCGACGATTCTACGTGAATCCGAGATTCACGATGAAGGAATAAAGTCATCCTGTTCACGGAAGCAATGTGACTATCTCTCGCGAGATTTGGTGACCATTCTTCACTACCAATCAAAGGAGCCTCGAAATCAACGGTTGATGTAAACTTGGCGATGCTTGGAAAGAAATAGCCAAGCCCGACTATCTTGATAAAATAGTGTACACAGAAACAAGAGACTCACGAAGGAGGATTATCACAACCTGTTGGACATAGTTGCCAAATGTATTGACATCAAATTTGGCGGCTTTGACCAATCACAAAGCAAAGCTGATTGTAATGGCATTCAATCATCGCAGAAAGAAGATAAATCAGGCTGAGTTTGTCTACGCAGACTCTGCCCGAACGTGGGAACAAATCCTTCAAGGAAGATGGCTCATTTGGAGGATCCCTAGGATATGGCCTAGTGATTGGCCTGTGATGGAGGTGAAATGAGTCCCTCTTGGACATGGGAAGGCATTCCATGTTAACAAGAGATGTTCGAGCAAACCTCTCTCGGGCGCACTGAAGAGAGCCTACGCCAAGAGATCGACACGAGTGAGGGGAATCGGTGACCACAAGAAACAAATTGCTTTCTCTCCACCCAAGAAAAGCGCCCCCTGCGACAAGAAGATCTGCCCCTGCAAAGAAAGAAAGTCAAACTTGCTCCCCGCTTTAAAGAGAGTCACCCTGCCTGCAGTAGTGTCTCCCGCCTCGCAGCAGCGGTCGAGAAGGACTCACAAATACCTTCTCCGATCGTCAAAAGAGAGAACCGAGAAGCCAAGACGGCCCGCTCCTCGAGAAAAGACACCCGCACGCCCCCCGCCAAGACTCGAGAAACTGTCTCGAACCGAAATCCCTCCGTACAAACTAGGAGACGAAGAAGAATCATCAAGCACTCCGAGCTTGAGAAACCGGCTGAGTCGACCACTCACCGAGCAGATATCTGGGAGACTGCTGGAGAAGTAGAGTCTCCCGGATGTAATTGATGAAACAGAAAGTCTGGTGAAGGCGTCAGCAGAGGCAACCGAGAAGACACATCTGTAGTCCACACAACTGAAACACAAGAAGAAGGCGATAAAGCGGATAGTGATGTGATGATCCTATCTCCACCTTACCGGACATCCAACATCGTCTGCGTGAGTGGAGGAAATGGAAGTTGAGTAAATCAAGGGAACAGTTCCAACGGCTTTGAGTTTATAGAAGAAGAAGAGAAATTGTTGAGCTTCGATCGACCATCTGTACTCCCAGACTGGATGAAGACAATCTGCACGGACATCCTGCGCAGATCTTCAAGGACAAGGAGAAAAAGAAAAGCAAGGAGGAAGAGGCACGTGAGAAGGCCAGATCATCTGCCCTATCTCCGACACCACCGAACACACATCCTCCTTGATGTCTTCTCGACAGATGATGAGGACCCGAGAATGTTCTTTGTCACGAGAAGAGTTGCAAATGCAGCAAGCATTGCGAATCCAGAATCCTTCACGAGCAAAGATTGATGGAGGGACCAGGAGAGTCCTCGAACACGCTGAAATTGATCCAATGGGAGTGGTTCAAGCAAATCGCCATTGTTGTTGCTACCAATTCCCACTCACTCGGAAGAAGGCAATAAGGAAATGGCGATGAAATCGGGATAGTGGGGACCCCAGTCGAGCCAACCCCTATTGAAGGTGTGTTACCACCCCCCCAACTGAACATTCAATCGAACAGCTGGGAGTTTGGAGACGAGTGACCCCATTCCAAGTCACTCACTGGTGCGCCAGTGAGGGGAAACTCCCTCCACCGCAGCAAGGTCGGAGGATGGATCGATGACTCCACAACGAATCAAGGAGGCGAAGTAGAGAAAATACAAACACAAGAAGAACAACAAGTTGCCATCAACGAAGCTCGACAGTTGAGACTGTCTCACTGAGTGTCAACTGCTCTGGAAGGCTAATGACGCTGCTGATGCAACGAGGCACAGGGGAAGGAATGTACAGGGAGTTAACACTGGGGCGATGAAAGTGCAATCCATGGGGTTGAGACTCGATGGATGCCACCGAGAAGACCCTAAGACAGTGACACTGTCGAAAAAGGGAGGACGAAGCCTCATTTCGCATGAGAGACTGCTGGAGGTAATGAAGGCCACGGGAGGTTGAGACTTCCCGGGGGTAAAGAAGTTCGAGTAGAAAACATATCTCCTGCTATCATCGACCCATCCGAAAAGGAGATAAGCGCACTTCATGATTCCCGGATAATCTGATGTAACCTTTGCGGGATCGAAGGCGAAGAAGAAGCTGAGTCATCCCCAAAGGATGATCCAAAAGACTCAGCTGCGGATATTCCAAGCACGAGCAAGTCGATCCCGAAGACTACGTCAAAACCTTTAATTTTGATGATGAGCCACCAATGGAAATCTCATCATCGTCCGATGACGCTTCCGATAAGGCGAGGACCCCAGTCTACTCAATTGGAGATATCACCGAGACCAACGGCCGTTGAGACAGCTGAGGCTCGCAAAAGCTGGGTCCACTTCACAACAAACCCCAGCAACCAGAGTCCACTGCGCAGCTCCTCAAGCGGCAGGGTCGATTCAAAAAAGAACTTCACGCGCACCGCTCATCATCGAACAAATCCCGGTTGGCGGTGATGAATCCTTATAGAATCTTTTCTTTTTCTCCGGAGGTACCCGATCTCCATGAAGAGTCGAGAAAATGAACGCGCGCTACGCTACCACAGACCAGCTCCGTTTTCAATCAGGCACCATTGTTCGGTGATTATGATTTTGACGTGCATGGCCATCACCGCAACGGAAGAATCAATCAAGTCCGCCCAGTGTTCAAGGCATTATTCGGCGAGATTGAACGGATGGAGGGCATCGGCCTCTGGGACATCTTATCGGACAACGAGATGCCAATCTCACTGGCGATTTAAGAGGCATAACGGGATCGAGGAATGGTGGCAACAAGAAGAACAATGCGTGTGGTACAAGTTAGATACTTCAGGACATTGTTCAACAAGTCACGATATGGAGAGCCGAAAATGCTGCAAAACGAAGGCAGAGAACATATTGAGCACATGCATGAAGCTCACATTCTTGGGATAAAGCCGGCTGCGTGAGCAAAACAAGAGTGATCTACAACGTTTGGAAGAGACCATGAATACAAAATTCACCTTCCTCGGCCGAGATGAAGCCGATTTCACGTGAGTCCAACGCTACTCGATCGGGGACCGTCTGCGCATACTCCAGCAGCAGACTGAGACAAAATTCAACTATCGCCAGAGACTTCCCGCTTGCAAGTCCTGTTTCCGGGCGTTTCTCTCTTTGATGATGCCAAAAAGGGGAAGAGGAATACCTAAAGGCACAAGGGGATCCGAAGTTGAGAAGGAAGGAGCAACCTGCGAAGGAAAATCAAATTAAGTGTTGAAACAAAAGAAAGGAAAATCACGAGGGGGAAGGATCGAAAGATGTGACCTTGATGATTGCACAAACCCCTCAACAGTTCTGTCACAAATGGTGACATTATCGCAACAAACTCCCCTGTGACTTACCCAACACTCGCTATATCATGGTGAAAAGAGAAAAACAATTGAAGCGGGGATGAAGGAAGTGGAAGGAAGAATGGATGTCCGAGTTATGAACATCTTGAAAGAACATGGAGGCATTCCAAAGAGATTGAGACACTTATGCCATTTCGTATGCTCGGAGACAGCCACGATCGCCGATGAATTTAAAACGCTCGCATCGAAGGATACTTTGCAAAAATGTCTATGGCTCAAGCTTGGGACTTGATCTTGGGAAAAGGGTCTCACGTTATGTGAAGAAGGCCGATGACAGCAGACACCACCACTCACGGGTCACTCCATTGTCACTCACCGAAAGAAGAAGACCCCTGAGACAAAGATACGCCCAGCAGGTAGAGGAAGCGTGGTGGAGGAAGAAGCTTGGACCCAGCCCTCGCCTAAAACATTGAATACGTGGATCCGGAAATAAAGGAGGGATCTCTTGGGATGGGCTTGACCAAGTAGCAAATTTGCAAGTGGCTAAAAGTAACGCTTTTAGTATGCAAAAAGAATAGAAAAAGAAAACAAGAGACAAACTCAAACTATGGGAGGAAGACGGGAAAGATTAAGAAGAGATGAAGGCGCCAGGAAGGCATATGAAAAGAAAAAGAAGGCAAACGATGAGAAAAAGAGAAGAAGAGAAGAAGATCTTTGAACAAGATGAAAAGAAGGAGACAGCGAAGGAGATGAAGTGTTCTTTGTCCACCCACCCCTTCGTATTTTATTATGTAAATACATACAATGTAAGTCTTCCAAATAAAGCTATAAATTCTTTATCTTTCTGTGTTGACAAATATGTGCTCGATAAACCTTGTAAAATGTTGTGTAAAAGAACAAGAATGTTATGATCAATAAAAGGATTGATTCTCGCGCATACATTCTATGTCAATACACTATCCTGTATGTATCTTTGCTATTTGCATTTTTGAATGGTTTAAGTTTTGGCATCATCAAAAAGGGGGAAATTGTTAGGAAATTTATTGTTTAGATTTTGATGAATGCCATGTAAAACTTAGAATAGGAAGTTGGCACCCCAATTCTTGTTGTAAAATGCATTGTAAAAATTAGAGTGGGGCTGAGTGAGTTAAGTCGACTACGACCTAACATGCAAGAAGACAAATCAAGACTAGAAGGAAGACTCCCTTGAGACAGGCAGTGAGTATGGCAAAGAAGAGTAGACGGGAACTCTATCAAGGCAAGATGAGATGCTTGGTGAGTGGAGTATCGGTCAAGTCAACTCGAGAAAAGCCAAGTCTCAAGTTGAAGTGACGAAGAGTCATCCATGATTGGAAGTCGACTCTAAGTCACCTGGGAAAGCAAAGAAATGCGGTCAAGTCGAGATAATCAGAAAAAGATCCGTTGCCAGAAATCAAGAGAATTACTTAAACAAGTAATATCTCCATACCACCTTTCTCGAAAGTGCTCGACCCGAAGCGTGCAAAAGGAATGAACGAACGGGAAGCACTACACCGCAGTCGGAGGACTCGAAAAGGTGAAAGAACAATTCATACGAGGAAATGGCAATTCAAGGATCGCAACAAGACAAGCCAACATCGCAATGCAAGACAAGCCAACGATTTAAGTGACTTTCAAAAATAAGCCTATCTCTTCAATTCAGGGCAAATTTCAAAGCTCACTATAAAAGGTCGAGGAGTTTAATTGAGAACAAGTGAGACACAAGAGATAGACTAACCAAAAACGTTCAAGCAATTATTAGAAAATCTGAATATTCTCAATCCTCAAGCCGACACTACGAAGAACATCAATCCAACACTCACATGTGAAGGAAAGATAACTTCAATCGGTTGAAGAGGAAAATATCAAAACAAGGGGGTCACATTCCACGAAGGATTGTAGGAAGGTTCAGTCGAACCAAGTCTTAAGCTTTTGGAGGGCTTCGTGATCAAATCCAAAGAGCTTGAGCAAGTGAGCTGTAGTAGCAAAGGCAAATGCCTGTGAAGAAGCTTCGGTCGTGCACGAAGCCAAATGAGTGATCAAGGCGTCTCAGGACCGAGTCCCAAAGGATCAAGTCAGGTGTGATCAAGACTTGATCCGGACCGCTACCACTTCGTATACTCGATCATTACCTAGTGGATTCCTCCGGGAGTTGGAGAAGAGAGGAGTAGAAGAATTACCCCATCTTCGAACCTCTATAAAAATTTCATTGTTTCATTTACATTTCAAGACTTTAATTCCTCGCATTTTTAATCGCTCATATCTCTTGATAAATTTGCTATCCACTTGATAATTTATAAGTACTAAACCAAGCACTAAACTCTTTTGCTTAATCAAACTTAAGGGTGTTAAGTCTTCCATGAAAACAAAAACCACAACAGTTAATTTTAGAACCAACAATGAGTTATTCCATCAACAGCTCAATTGAGTCATTGAGAGATTAACTCTCTTGAGTGGCTAAATTGACTGTCCATCAAGGACACAGCTGTAGTATAAACTCTTATATATTTAAAAGGACTAAATCGAAAATTTGGTAAGGTTTATTCAACCCCCCTTCTAAACCTTACATTTACACCCCTTTGACCTACACCGGTCTCCACCCCCATGGATCCCAAAATTTCCCTTAATGACATGTTTGGAACTCCTCTGATGTTTCCTCTTATCGCGCCTCATTGTCGATTACTCTATCTTACTCTTTCTCGTCCTGATATCTCATTTGCAAATCCATAAGCTTAGTCAATTCATCTCTACTCTCGTCTTCTCACCTCCAAGCTGTCCACATATTCTTCGATATTTGAAAAGCGTCTGCTAAGGCTTATTCTTTTCTTCCACA